>JBBBVT010000010.1:525376-555289 GCA_037177035.1 Craterocephalus eyresii
AAATATTAAGAGGGGCAGTCCAGTTTGTCTGGTCTGCATACTACTTTCACTTCTTACTTGTGAATTCATGGAAATGATTTCCTTAATCCCCATCCAGGAGTTATTTGGTTACAGACTAAAGATATTGGAAATATTTTTGTCAATGAAAGAGATTTCCACATTGATTGCTGCACTGAAACTGTCTGTAACCAAAGAACTTTTCAGATGTTTTTGGCAGTAGTGAAAAATGAAAGACGAAAAAGTGAAGGAATATTCTGCAGCAGATTAATATCGGTTAATGTTGTTCAGGTTTAAGGAAGAGCGGCCCCGCCATCCGGTCCACTGTGACTACATCCAGGCTGTCGCTCAGGCCGTCTCCATCCCCGTCATTGCAAAGTAAGTCACACTGCCCAACTATTTCTAGTTCATGCCTATTAAGAGAAACTTTTTCCTGATTTAATCTTTTTGGTTTGACAAAGTTTATTTGTTTATTTGTCAAACAACAAACCTCTTAAGATGTTTCTTCTGCGAAATTATGGAAATAGAACACAAACAGTCATGATTGTTTATTTAGAAATCTGCTTTAAAATTTGTGCTGAAAAAACAAAAAAAAAAGCATTCATTAAAAACAAAACAGAATTTAGCTTTAACTCTAGTGTAAGATTAGATTTTACTGGCTGATTTTTGTTTTAGTGAAACAATGCTAAAACAAACAAGTAAAGACATTTGTGTCCTCCAGTGGGGGTTCTTTGGATCTGGTGAAGAACCATGGTGACATCGTAAAGTTCAGACAGATGACTGGTGCTTCGTCCGTCATGTTGGCCCGTGCCGCCATGTGGAACCCGTCGGTGTTCAGCAGCCAGGGACCCCTGATGGTGGAGAAAGTGATGGAGGAATACCTGAAATATGCAAGTTACCTTCTACATGTCTGGTTTAGTCTGGCATACAGTCAGGAGGGACATGCCGCAAAATTATTGATTCATATGAAATGATTTGTGGTTGATTTGTTTTGCTGTAGTATTTATTAGTTTTTATGTTATACTGTCAACACTGATCTATAAATTAAATGATTTGAGTTGGTTGGTTAGTTCATTCTTTAAATCTGAATAAAATCAAAAACTAAAAAGACTTCAAATCCCATCAGTTACTATTCTAGATAAAAATAGACGAATAAAAATTTTTTCAATTTAATGCACAAAAGGAGCTCATGTCAAATTTGATGCTGTTGCAGGTCTGAGAATAGTTCGCACTGGAGCAACAAATGGCTGAAAAAGCAATCAAATTAAAAAAGATTCAGCTAGCCTAACATCGAGCAAGTAATAAAGTTTAACTGATATCAGGTCTGTAACATGATTAGCTATAAAAGTGATATAAATGTAGCATTATTAGCCCATTAGAACAAACCCTGCGTGACAATATTTTTACATCTTGACAGGAAGATGACTGATGTTTTTTGTGTGTTCCAGGCCATCCGATACGACAACAATGCCTTCAACACAAAGTATTGTCTGTGTCAGATGCTGAGGGACAAGGTGGAGTCTCCGCTGGGGAAACGGGTGCAAGCAGCTCAGACCAATGCTGAGATCAGGTGATGTTTCCTGACGCCTAGTCACTGTAAAACAGCAGAATCTCAGGTGTTGTCTCAAGTTTCATGTGATGTGATGTGATGGATGTGTGTGTGCTGCAGTGAGGCGTATGGGATGCAAAAGTTTTACCAGCACACTCAGGAACAGCTGCAGGCCAGGAGGGACACTCTGCAGAGCAGCAGCCAACCAGACGCACCCGTCATGGATGGAGATGTCACTACCATGGCCGTAAAGTTTGAACGGTTAGTTCATTAGTTACTTCATCCAAACCAAACTTTGAAGACACCGCATCGCAATCTAACTTGAAAAGCTGGATTGGATGTTTGTCAGTGTAGAGAAAAAACATCAAAATTCTTGAAATTCCAACACAAAGAGAAGCAGGATGAGGGAACAGAGTGATATGTGGTCATGGACCGTCCGAGTTCAAGGCTGAGAATATCAAAAGTAAGAGGCCGAAGCTCAAAACAGATGCTGCAGGAGCGCCATCTCTAATCCTGACATCAGCAGCTCCATCTTTGGTGGTTGTTTTCATAAGCAAAGACTGATGCTGAAAGCATGTTGATAATCTTAGCGACTTCTCTTTATGGCTGAAACTTCCCTGTCAGGATAAATGTCAGTGGTGGTAGATGCTATCAGCTGTTTTTTTTTAATGTTATCAGCTGTTTTATACAATCAGTAACACGTCTGTTTATCAGGAAACCAACTGAATCTTACCAGACTGTCTAACATCCCTATGACTCAGCAGGTTTGAGAAATGAGCCATGAATTTATTTGTAAAAACAAGTTTGAATGAAAGCAGCTGCTCATTTCAGGCAAGGACTGACAATATTATCATATATGGAAATGAATCCTGTGAATGGAGATCACTGTATGGAGGATGTGGGAGACTGATACAGTGTTCACAGTGTATTTGAACTCTGATAAATGTTTCCCTGTGGTCTGCCTGTTGCTTTTTGTTTTGTTGCTTAGTTTTCAAAATGAAATCTCTGAAGGCGTGATTTGTGGATGTGGTTTCAGGAGGGAGTATCCCCCTCAGATCACGCCCAAAATGTTCCTGCTGGAGTGGAGCCGGCGGGAGAAACTGGAGCAGCCGCTCTATGAAACGGTGAGGACATTCATGGACATCCGTTTTTATTCCATGCTGTGAAAGATGTAGTGTTGCCTTGGAGATATATGGAGACAGACATGAAAGCACAAATTGTTTACTCTCCTCGGTGAGTAGTGGGTGATTCTGCAAGTCGCTTCCATCCAAAAGCACTCGGAAGAGGCTCTATCCTCGACGTGCAGCAGCAGCTCCCAGTTAGTCAGAGCAGGGGATGTTCACCTCTGCTCCACTCATCACTGGCTCATCCTCTCCTGGCTTACAGTCAGACATTAATATAGACTGTAGTTAACAACATTAAATAGTTTCTAAATGTTTAATTAATTGATTAGTTAAAAACTAAAACATCTTTGCTTGTTCTATTCTGTTTATGTGACATGTTCTTAAGTATTGTGAAGAAAAGGGCACTAATCTAAACAAGTTCACTAACTAGGGGCTGAAGTTTTTCTAGTTCTGAATTTTGCAATAAAGTGAGCATACAGTCTGAGAAGACTATTAGAACAAGCTGATAGAGCTTTAAAATAATGCATTTGTTTTATAATGCATCTATTCTATAGATCATTATTAGTATTGGTATTTAGTTAGAAATTTTTGTATTGCGATGACAATCCTAGGAAAAAGGCAGTAATTTAAAGTTTGGAAATATGGCCAAACTTGAAAGCTCCACAGTTCTTTTTGCTGAAACGGTTCAACTGAACGTCATGATTTCTCTAATTACAATACTAAGCTGTTGACATGTTTAATGAATGAATGACCATCGACAACAAAATCAGCCTGGAAGTCAGAAAAAGAGATGTTCCACTCTCTAGCTTCTTATACTGTAACTAAGGTGATCATTCAGTCTGACTAAAGTTGCCACATAAAAAGCATGCTTGAGTTATAACTTCTATATCAAGTTGATACAAATAACATAACCAATGTATACTGAACCTATTTATAATATTATTAAAAAACTCTCCTTCCCAAAACTGTTGAGCGAAAAAAGTTGGAGAAAAGAAAATTTACATCCCCGTCGTCCACCAGACATGCAAGGATTGAATCCAAACCAGCAGCTGGAGGACGGCTCTGGACAGATTCAGTCTTCCCGGTGCTTCAGAGCCAGACTGTGGCTGAATATTTGGGTTTTTTCTACATTATTCTCTGCGACTGTGGAATTAAATACGTCTGGAACCCCTGAACGATACTTCCACAAAATGAGCTGTCTTAAGATGAGGGGAAAAAACGATTCCGACTATAATCCATTGGTTCCCAAACTTTTTCTGCGGGGCCCCCCTTTCATCGACAACAATCAAGTCAAGCCCATCCACCGATAACTTTTGTTTAAAACCATGTCAGAATCAAAAGGAAATCTCATTTCCTTTGCTATAGTGTGAGCTGTCCTCCACATGACAAATTGCTAATCTTTTCTAGAACCAAAGAAATCTGACAAGGATGATTTTAGTCGTAAGTTTGGAAGGAATAACGCCGTCGATCTTTCCTGCTTTAACACAGAACACAAGTGGTAACACACAGATGTCCTTTTGTTTTGCTTCCTGATTTTGTGATCTGGTTCAGGTATGATCCTTTGTGAAAAGCTGTGATATTAAAGGATCTTTATGATTAATTAATCTTGGCGATTAATACCGTGATTGATTGTGATATTAAGTAATTGTGACATTCCTTGTAAAAACTCCGGTCTACCAAGCCAGGACAGAATCCACTATTCTCCACAGCAACAGTTACAGGAGCCTCTTCTTAATCTGGAGAATTTCAATATTTGAGTCAGAATTTGTGCCAGACATCTGCATCTGTCTGCTCTGTTAAAGATCCAAACAACAGATTGAGCCCATCTGGTCCACAGTCTGTTACCTCAGGTATTATCAAATGCTGCTGTATGTAGTCACTTTTTACTGGTATAGTGCTGTAGATATGATGAAAAACTTACCAAACGAGGGTTTCTTAACCTCCTCCACAGGCGTGGCAGGTTGTGGCCCACAAATACTGAGCTGTGAAACTTGTCTGAGTTATGATCGGGTGTGTGTTGTTTTCAGGTGCAGCGTTCTCAGGACCGAGCCTTTCAGTCCACCGTGACTGTAGCTGAGAAGAAGTACAGGTCTTCACTCTGGTCAGTATGCAGTTACTATGCAGCTGCTTCATGTTCACGACCATCCGCACAGATGCACATAAACCCAGAGTCATGTCTCAGTCACCTGTTTAGGTTTCCTGCTGCTTCCAGTGGAAGAATGTCATCAGTCTGATATCAGCTGATTGGTAAATCACCGCTATCCCTTAAATTTCTATTCTTGGCTCTTGTTTAAAATGTAAAACTGTATATCAAAGCTCAATCCTTTTAAATCCGGTCAACATCCATTCATAAATTTTCAGGGCAGTCTCAGTTGTTAGATTATGAGGCTAAAATGAGGAAAAATGAATTGATCGACACAACACCATAAAGGCCAACCAAAATAACTAAACAGAATTTATTAAAGTGCTTTGTATAAATAAGACTCAGACCAACACTGACCAAGCCTGTTCTCATCTGTAAATCATGCTCTTTCAAGTTTTGGCTCATTGAAACAAACACACAACAACCAATTTACATATTTACACTTTTTCCTCCAGCTGTTTAATATTTGTTTTTTTTTTGTTGTTTTTTTTACAGTTATTAATGCTACTATTTACCTGCTATCCTCTCTAAACCATTTTTTAGCTGCTCCTTATTTGACATTATTGTGAATTTAAGCTACCTGATTGGTGTAAAAATTGACAGGAAATGACTTTACCATAATTTCTTTGTCAAAATAGGGGTCTCTTAGCAACAACATAGCTGTGATGGCAATCTGTATTAATACTGAAAATGTGATTAAATAATGGTGGATCACTCATTGTGGATGTACTATATAGATTCTCTAAACAAATGCTACATTTAGCACAGATCTGAGCCAGATTGTGTTATCGTGCAGAATTTCATAGGCTGTTAGATCCATTTAATTAGACCCAGGGAAACAATGAAAACTTGTGGGACAGCAGCACTTGAAGACCCACTCTGTACACCCCTCATTTAGTGGTTGGACGGACTGTAAACCTCTTGGACAGGATATAAATGCCTGGGAAACTTCTGTACGCACCTAATGCAGTGCTTCCCAGCCTTACTTCCATGAGGATCCTCTTCATACAAATCCTAAAAAGCCATGGACCCCTGACCCCATCTGTGGTGAAACCATCTTTGGTTTTATGCTTTCAAATGGGAGATTTTCATAAATAGCACATTTTTGCTGAGTCCTGTCCTCCCAAAGTTAAATAAAAAAACATAAAGCCTTGCTTTTTTCCCTATCAAAAATAGACACACTGTGTGTGGATTTTATTCAAAATGGCTCGGAATGTCCAAAGCCACAGGTACCTCCTGTGTTTTTTGGGGACTCCCTTGGGGATCCTGGACCCCAGATTGGGACCTAAATAGTAAGCTATTGCTAACAATTTACCCCTCAGACTTGTACACTAAAATTTCTGAGAAATAGGTGATTATATAAGCAAAAGCACTGGAGGGCACTGGAGATCTAGACAGGTAAAATGTTGGTAATTATAATTCCTGACTCCTCAGGTAACTTCAATCACAATTTTCAGTTATTCCAATGAGGTTGGCACATCTCACGGTTGGAGTTCTGTTTCTCTGCCTGATTTAACCTGCTGACCGATAAAATGCAGATTATTAGTGATGGAGTTATACAGTTACCTGATAGTTTCTCAGACAGAAAATTCTGCTGACGTGTGAAATCGGTGTGTTCCTTCCAGGGAAAAATCTAAGAAGTTTGCAGAACAAGCGGCCGCCATTGTCTGCTTGCGAGTTTTGGGAATACCAGAGGGTCGCATCGGTGAGGAAGACTCTGGACTGGTCTGCAAGAGGAAGAGGGAGGGGAAGATGAATGGCAGCACAGAGGAGAGCAGAAAGAAGCTACACATCGCTTACATCCTTCCCGAAAGAAAAACCTCAGAGCCCGCTGTTGTGAACGATGAACTGTGAAACCTAAACATGGCCCAGTGAGAGCAGGCGGTGGTTAGACGGAAGATCTAGAAATAAGACTCAAGATTTAAAGTTTGAGTCAGAAAGATGAATCAGACTTCCTCTGGTCATGGATGGGAGAGTTAGAGAGAAAGCTTTAACTTATCTGTTGTCACATTGACTGGCATCATCTGCCTGTTGCTGGATAATCCAAAAAGTGTACAGAAAAGCTCGAGAAGCTGCTCAAGTCAAATTATTTTCACTTGTGTTGCTCAGTGTAAGCCGAAGCCCCTTAACCATCACAGCTGGATGCCTAACCTTCAACCTGACCCAAACCACAACACTAAAATCTGAGCCATGGAAAATATTTTTGTAACCATGGAAACCACAATTTGGTCACCACTTTTACAAAACAGTCATCAGAATTTGTTGTGCCATCTGATTTTGTGTTGATGTGAGGCCTGCAGGGGACAGAAGCGTGTCATAAAACCATGGTGCCTTTCAGTGTGCTTTTTACCCTTTTATTTGTATATTACTACATAAAAAACCTCCTAACAGCTCTGAACTCACTGTTTGGATCTTTTGTTTATTTGGTTCTGTTTTTCCCTGCATATGGACCAGCTGGTGCATTTTCATTTCATTTTTGCTTTGGATTTTGTGAATGAAAGCTTCCATCTTACTGATCTGACTGAGTCCTATTATTCATCCAGCAAACCTGATACATGTTTTTACGACAGATCCAGAAAGGTTGGAGTTCATCTCCTGGAAACAGGCTGGAGTGTTTAGTAGTGACTTTTGAAAATGAGTTTTAATTGAGCTTTTAAAAAAAACCTAAGTTGAGCCTGAAATGTATAAGAAAAACCATCCTCTGACGTCATTGAATGGTTGGTCTTGTGATTCTTTCATGGAGGCTGGGAAATATGGACAGTCCAGCGGAGCGCAGTGAGAAATGTTAGTCTCTCCAAATTTCCAGGCAATTTTTAAGGAATTACAGTGAATTTTATCTTTAGAAGCACAAAATTCTGTTTACATATCTACTCTCTATTTTGGTTCTTAACTTTGGAACCAACAAACCTAGATAAGAAGATTTCTAGATGGACCAGATAGTGTGTTAGTTGATCATACGCAGGAAGTGAAGATATTATGACCACAAAAGGAAATACTAAAGCACCCACACACTACAGATTTGAGAGGTACTTTGTCAAAATTGTACAATTAATATTTCAAAGCTTTCCCTTGGGTCTGCCACCAGAATTATAGTTTCTAACTTATTACACAATATACTGTACAATATACTTGAGATTGGATGTGATTTCATGTGCAACCATTTGCTGTTTAAAATTAAAATTAATTTATCTTATATTTGAACTTAATCAGGAGGAAATAGAGGAAAGTTAACTTTATCTTCCATATTAATTCTTTATTTCTGTATTAATTCAGAAGCAATTTAACTAATGTCTTTCAGTGGAGGACTTTGAGCATTTTATTTAACTTGAAATTAATTTGAATTAAAATACTCTAAGTTATTTCACCATAAAACTTTTACTATTTTTTTTTAGAAAGGCTGACTTTTAATTAACGAACATTGGGTTTTAGATGCCGCTCAGAACCATTTCTCACGTCGTTAGGGTGTAAGAATTTACGAGGGACCGTGAAAGCAGCACTAGGTTCAAGCTGGAGGAGAGTAAAACTCGCTGCCGCCGAAGAAGAAACACCGTGAGCAAAAAGTTGACACAACTATGGAACTTTAGTGGGTATAAAGTGTGTACGGACTTGCGTTTAGTGACCGTCCAGTTGCTAGTCAACGTTTTGTTCAGGATTTGTCGACGTGTCGGTGCCTCAGCTGAGGGGGAAGTTCTGCTTTCAGTCGGATGGAAGTGAGTGAGACTGATCAGTTTTAAAGACAGGCCGGTCCAGCAGCTCCACTACAACACTCGACTGTCCCTTTAGTTCAATGTCCGCAGTTAACTGCGCTGAGGAGCTGGACTTCAGACTGATCTTTGAGGAAGATTGTACACAGGCAACAGGTACGTGTTGTTTTCACTAATGGTTAGTTGGCAAAAACTGCGTCAAGCTATGATCGGAGTTTGCTGCAGCTAAACCGGAAGGCAAACAGTGACCTCAATGTAACATCAAGTTTTAAAAGTTCAAAGCTTTCTCTGATAATATCCAATATAAATATAATTGCTGACGGAGAAAGTCTTAATTATGTTTTAATTAATACTTTTTTCATGCTTTAACCAGAATGACTGCACCGTATGTATTTGAGATGTTTCATAATAAATTGTGTTGTTCTGTCTTGTAGATATATTTGTAGAATAAGATGTATCTATATTAGAAACCAGGTGAAAATTTGACTGGTGTAGGATAGAAATTTTATTTATGACAAAACAAGATCACTCAGCATTTTACCTTGAAAAATGTAACTGGAAGTGTGATCTTGTTTTGGTGAATATCACACTTCCCCAGTTGGCTGAGGTGAAATTTAAGATGTCAGGTCAAAGAATGGAGTAATGACCTGCTAGTTCAACCCTGCGTCAACAACTCTACTAACCAGTATATACCAGTGACAGCAGCAGCTCATACTAACTAGTTCTACTATTAATCTACCGACAGTAGACTCATAGATAAGTTGTTGATTTGTTTTAATGCATTTATCAGATACTCTGCCTAAACTTGACTAGGTTCAACGTAGGCATCATACACGGCCTTAAACTCACTTGATTAAACTCAGTTTTCATATATTACAGCTGCTGACACTTTTTCAGTAGATTGAATAAAGACGGGTTTTTTCTGATTACTTAATAATTCAAAATGATTATTAATCATGGTTAAGTGTGTTAGTACATGTGTATGCTGCTTGACAGCCCCGGTGCAGACGGAGCATGACACCCATGTTTGTTGGCAGGTTTTACTTCCTGGTTTGGTAAACGCTCTGAACGCACCCAGCTGGTGGAGGGTATCATACCCTTTCACTCCTCTTCTATTTGACTTAAAGATGATTGGGGGAGGGGTGCAATGTTGCATCACATTTGTAAAGTGTCAGACTACAGTTGGTCCTTCCATACTTCTTCTTTTTTTTCGTTTTTTTTGCATACACATTGTGTATGCATGTATGAGAGACAAAGAGCGCTGTTATTAATAGTAGAGATAAGGCTGGTGTGCAGCTGTGCGATTGAATCTCCTGAACGGTTTAAAATAATCTGTTACCATACGACCATTCCATGTAGTATTATATATACATATATATATATATACATATATATAGATATATATATAGATGATTTAGCTTGTGTGTATGGCATGGAAGGACTGTCACAAAAAAATAAAAGATTAGGAAAAGAATAAGGAAATAATATAGACAATTAAAAAAAATATTTAAACACTAGTTATTCAATTTCTATTGGATTTGTTGTCACTTTTCTTTCCCCTAAATATTTGATGATATATTTCCTTATTCTTTTCCCTTTTTCCTGGTGTCCAAGCGGTCAATCACCTGCTCTGGGGCGGGGTTTTTTCTTGTCCACACTGGCTATGGTTACATGATGATTTTCAATTCAGAATTAATAATTCAGAGTGAATTCATTTGGAATTAAAATCTTCTCCTTCGGGCATAGAAATATTAATTCCGAATTAAGGTTTACATGGACAACACATTTTCTTAATTCCGCTTTACAGCCAGGGGTTTGGAAGGGCTCTGATTGGTTGGAAGGCGGAAATGACGTACTATACGTATACGTACGTCTACCAAAAGTTTAAAAAAATATGAAACAGCAGCTAGTTGTTGGCATACTACATCACTTTCACGTGAACACATTTGGTTTGAGCCTGAGCGCGGGATGTACTGTGTATGGTTGCCATGGTGACAGGACGTGGGAACGAGAATGCACGGAACATTAGGAATGAACTAAGAGTGGGGAAGAGTGAGGAATTAACTAATTCGGAATTAAAAATGGAATAAACCAGCCACTTTATTCAGAATTAAGTTTAATTCAGATCATTTACATCAGGAATTAAGTGTTTAAAGGGTAATTTTTTTGTTGTTGTTTAAAGCAGGATTAACTTTAATCCTGAATTAAAAAGGAATTAAAAGTCTCATGTAACCGTTGCCTGTAAGAAGTTAATCCCCGAACAAATTATGACAGTCACTGTATATCGATGTAGATCAATGTATTGTCCTACCTGAAGTAGGAATTAGTGTAAACATGAGGGGTATCGATGCAACTTAATCTTCACTGCCTGGCATGGTACTACATCATAGTCACATGCTATCAAAAGTAATTTTTACCAGCATGACATAATTTTTACACAGTGTAAACTCCAGCAAAGCAGCTCATGCCTGCCGTCCCAGCATGCATGAGGGAGATGAAGAGGTATTGGGATAAATCTCTTCGTCACAGAGTCCCCGTCAAGGGCTACTCTGGCCTGGATGTTGCTAACAGTCTTTGGGTTTGGTTGACCCACCGGTGATGGAGCAGGCGGTGGCTTATCACCTCCACCCCACCCACCACTCCACACTGGCGACTGTGGGGCCGACACTCCCGGATAAAATGGAGCGCTTCACAGCCTCCATGTACCAGAAGGTTTACAGGTTGGCCGCTCAGTCCATTAGTAACCTGAACGTGGTCACTCTTCTGTCATTTTATCAAGCGGAGCTGTTCCAGGAGATGGGGTGCGCTTATCCAGAAGGTGGCCCAAGTCCGGAGATCTGCATTGTTACAGATCTCTTACTCCGGGTGTCGAGAGGTCCAGTACACGGCTGTGGCCGCGTGTGGGCCTAGCTGTGGCAGGGGAGCGGTCGTTGTGGCTTAACCTCTCCAGCTTGTCAGACCAGGACAAGCAGGTTATTATTGACTCACCGTTGGACCCCTCACAAACTAAAGGGCTGTTCAGGGAGGCTGTCGTTGCTATGCAACGGGCTAGTGATCTAAGGAAGAAACCGGGCGAGGCTTTTTATCTCTGTCTTCCTCGAAAAACCGCGCCGCGGCAGGCGCAGCCAGCACACCAGAGTTTTGCGGCTCTGGCAGCTAGGGGGCGCGGCACTAGCTACAGGGGACCCAGGTTTCAATCACCTGAGGGTTCTGCAGCATCCCAGCCGGGGTCACACGGACCCAAGCAGCACTGGGACAGAAAGTCATTCGCTGCCACAGCAGCCACGGCAACCTCAGCCGCAGCGTTCTGGACCGCTTGCCCTCCTGGAGGGAAGAAGAGGCGGTCTACATAGGAACTGTGGTGGCAAACAAACGCTCAGCAGGCAGCACTCACGGAGATCCCTACCCTGAGCGCAAAAGGGACTGTTCAGCAGCTCTCTCCCTCTCCAAAGCGGGCAAGAGTGGAGAATGTACCCCCGTGTCCCTCTCTGCATTTTGTAACGGCCAAACCTGTTCACTCCGTTCACTAGTTCACAGAAGCAGACGTTCCCCCAGCGTTTTTTAAGTTCTTTTGCCCCCTTCAGCGCTCTTTGAGGCCAGCTCAGAAGGGACAGGGCACAAATGGTTAAAAACCAAGCACTTCACACGGGTTTTCGTTAAAGTTTCCACTACCGCAGCCAGGCATGATGCCAAGGGCGGAGTGTGTTCAAAAGATAAAAGAAAAATCAAAAGTGCAATGCAGCATGTTGCTGGACGAGGGCGTAGCTGCTCCAGTTTTGAACTTCAGCCCCCCAGGTCCCTTGGCTGTCAGAGCAGAGGAATGGCGCGCATGCGCAGTACATCCTTGGGTGTTTACAACGGTTACCAAGGGTTACAGACTGCAGTTTGCAACGAAGCCCCCGAGCTTCAATGGAATAGTGTGGTCTGTGGCGTCAGGGGCTTCTGCGACGGCTTTGGAGGAAGAAATAAACTCTCTCTTAAGCCGGGGAGCAATTTGTGTCGTTCCGGAGGAGGAAATGAATCTCGGGTTTTATTCCCGGTTATTTCCTCATTCCAAAGGAAGGGGGTTCGTTACGTCCTATCCTTGACTTACGCTTCCTAAACTCCCATCTTCGAAAATACAAATTCAGAATGCTGACGCACAACATTTTGTTCCGGTCTATTTGAGAAGGCGACTGGCTGACGTCAATAGATTTGCAGGATGCTTATTTCCACATAAGCATTTATCCATACCGCAGAAGATTCCTCTGATTTGCATATCAGGAAGTGGCGTATGAGTATCGGAGCCTTCCATTTGGTCTGTCTCTGGCCCCGAAGATCTTCGGCAAGTGTGTCGAAGCAGCCCTGAATGCCTCTTGTGCAGCGGGCCTCAGAGTGCTGGCATATTCGGACGACTTTCTCGTGTGTGCGCCCAGCAAGGAGCGGGCAGAGAAAGATACTATGACACTGTTCTTCCTGTCCCGACTGGGTTTCAGCGTCAATAACGCGAAGAGCGTTTTGGTTCCTACTCAGAAATTAGAGTAGCCTTAGTAGTAGTAGAAGTAGTAGTAGTAGAGGGCCTTGAAATAAACTCTCTTTTCAAACTTTTCTGTCGAAAGAGCGAGTGGAGAAATTCCAACAGCACCTGGCACTGTTCCGCAGGGGAAACATGGTCTCGTTGTGAGCCTGTATGCGTCTTCTGGGGCTTATGCCCTCAGTAATATCAGTTGTTCCTCATGGTCTCCTGATGATGCGGGATTTCCAGCGCTGGGTGTCCTCCCTGCGGCTGGATGCCAGACGCCATCTCAGACGGAGGGTGAGAATTTCCCCCAGATGTCTGCTGGCTCCTTGTTACTGGAGAGATCCCAAGGTGTTCACCACTGGAGTCAGATATGGAACAGTGGTTATGAGGAAGACTCTAACAATGGACGCGTCGTTGACAAGGTGGGGAGCCGTGTTCGAAAGAAAAGCCGTAAACGGCATCTGGCCCCGAAGCTCCATTAAGTGTGGCTCCTCCCGCTCAGCCTGATAATGTCGGTGCTGCGCAGAGTGAAGGAGGAACGGCTGTCACTGATTTCAAATTGCGCTGTATTGGCCGAGCTGGCCATGGATGGCACACCTAGTGAGTTTGCTCCACAGCGAACCATGTCATCTGCCTTTACGCAGGGACTTGGTGTCGCAGGCGAACGGTCAGATCTTTCACCCGCATCCCGAGCGGTTAGCTCTCTGGGCTTGGCACGTGAAAGGATGAATTTAAACAGTTCTGGTCTCCCAATTGAGAGAGAGTGCGATAACAGGAACATGCTTTCGTTTCAGTGTTCTGTTTCGGATGTATTATGTTTCCTGCAGGATTTATTGGATGCTGGGAAAGCCTTCTCTACGGTTAAGGTTTATGTGGCTGCGATCTCAGCCTGCCATTTGGGTTTTGGGGATGTACCTGTTGGTCAGCATACCCGTCTAACGAGATGCATGAAAGGCGCGCGTAGGCTGCGGCCTGCGATGAAGACTCGAGTCCCATCGTGGGATTTACCTGTTGTTTTGGAAGCGCTCTCAGGACCTCCTTTCGTGCCTTTTTGAGTGTATCGATTTGAAGGCGCTGTCTCTTAAGACGATTATTTTGCTGGCTTTTACATCGGCAAAAAGAATTGGTGAGCTACACGCACTGTCTATGCACACTTCATGTATGTGTTTTTCTACCAAATTTGAAAAAGTTGTGTTACGTCCTAACCCTGCCTTTGTGCCCAAAGTTAGAGAGACTTCCTACAGGTGTGCGCCATTAGAACTTCAGGCTTTTTATCACCCACCGTTTTACTAATCAGAAAGATAAACTGTTGAATTTTCTGTGTCCTGTAAGAGCTTTGCGCATCTATGTGGACAGGACTAAGGAATTCAGGAAGAGTAACCAGCTCTTCGTGTCCTGGGCTTTCAGTCATAAGGGGAAGCCTCTATCCCGCCAGCGGCTGTAAGGCTGGGTGGTGGAGGCAATTCGGGAGTCATATAAATGCCAGGGTCTGCAGCCTCCTGAGCACTTGCATGCACATTCCACAAGAGGTACTTCTACCTCATGGGCCCTATTTAAAGGGGTTTCTGTGGAGGATATCTGCGATGCTGCAAGCTGGGCATCTCCGCACACATTCATCCTGCACTATCGGCTGGACGTCACAGCGTCCTCCCTGGGGCACTCAGACCTAAGTGTGAACCCCTAGCTCGGTATTGACCAGTGGAGGTGGGCATCTGGTGTCGACTCGTTTATGAGTCGAGGAGTTACGCTTCGGAGCACGCAATTCGGGAGTGGGCTACAGCTCCCATAGTGAGATACCGAACGAGGTTTGAAAGATAACGTTACATGAGTGAGATATCTCACCACACTTCCCTTCTTGCATGGGCACGTAGAAGAAATACGCTTTAGAATGGCGGGCACTGGTCTGCGGGCACTGATAAAGGGGTGGGTGCCCTTGTGCCAGGCACGTGATTGGTCTGTCTTTGACAGACTTGGTGGTAATAAGAGCTTCCGTGATTGGTCATGCCAGAAGGCGCTTCCCCATAGTGAGATACTTCACTCAGTTTTCAGAGAACCGGGGTTACCCTAGTAACCTAATGTTTTCATTGATTAAACAATTTACATTTAAATGGTAAATGGGCTGTACTTGTATAGCACTTTTTCAGTTATGTGACCGCTCAAAGCACTATGACACTACATGTCACATTCATCTAGTCTCACACATTCACACACCACTTTTATTGATACATACTGAGTGCTCTATACACATTCATACTCCGAATAGATACATCAGGAGTCAAACTAGCGTTCAGTGTCTTGCCCAAGGACACTTCGACATGTAGTCAGAGGAATTGAACTGCTTGACCTCCTGGTTGGCAGGCGGCTTCTCTTCCACCCGAGCACCAGACATCCCCAACAGATTTGTTCAGTCTCAAAGTGCAACTCAAAAAATTGCTCTATTTCTTTTCAGATTTTTTTTTTTTTCCTCATTACAGATAAATGGTAGTAGAAGTATGAATAACAGTTTTTTAGTAAAACCATTAATATTTCCCAGCTGATTAAATATATGAGGAAAAAGTTCAGCATGGAATTTTCAATTAGAGATAAAGAGTGAGTAAGACGTAACTTCAGTATAGTGAAATAATCATATCATCCTGGAACCTCATTTATTAACTATTTTCACACACAGATTTTTGCATATTTTGTCCACAAGAACAATTTCATGCAAAATATGGAATTGACGATCTTTTTGATTGATTGTAAAGGCACATTTATGCTCCCTGGCGGACGTAATTTGCGGAGTCCGTTCCAAGCGTCTCCATGCGTCGCTGCATAGATGCCTCATCTGTGTGCTGCAAAGCTCTTAGGCATATTTTCTAGAATTGCTTCTAAATGAAGACATATTGTACGACATGATAATTTTCCCCCCTTTTTAAAAAGAAAACAATTGACAGAAATCTTCCTTTGGATGCATTTTTTTAACACATGCATAAAACAAGTCTTATTTACCCTGATGGAGCAGCTGAAGAAGTTGTAGAAATTGGTAAAAGTTTCAGGTAAAGGAAGCGGCAATGCTAACATGCTGTGTGCCACAATGACAGAGAAATACAGCTAAGACTCTACCAAGCATTAGAATCCAAACCACAGTTTAAACCACAAGTAATTATATGATAATATAATGAAAACAAGAGAACAGCACTTAAGAGCTCTACTCAAGTCTACTTAAGAGCTTCCGCTAATTTCTCCACTTTAAGCAAAACCAGACAAACAAGGAATCACAAAGGCACCATGTTTTAAAAAAAGAAAGAGACAAAACGGTTTTATTGTGTTGTCTGCAAACTGTACAACAAGCTTCAGGTTAACTTATGCAATGGGGTTTCTGAAGGGAATTTGTGCATTATTCATTAATTCTCCTGACTGACCTGGATGGAGGCGTAGATCATGACTGGCAACCCAAGTTTTTTAATCAGTTAAATATTAGATTTCCGGTGGGGTACTTGAGAAAGGTAACATGGCAACACCTTTATTAAAACATCTGGAAAACTGCTCAGTTTAACTATTTTTAGATCCTTGCCTCTCCAGACATTTATTAATCCCAAGGACTACTTTACTTAATCCTAGATAAATTGGGCTGCTGTTCTCTGGATTACTAATGTGGTTTACTTTGAGACGGAGACAATTGAAATGAAAACGACTCTAAGTTTTTATTGGTTTTAACACCAGTCACTCAACAGAGGTTATAAATTCCATGGATTTGATAAGTGATGATGTCCTTTGCTGATGGTTCGGTTCATTTCTTGTCCCTCACACCTCCAGGTCCAGATGTGAAGACTGCTCCTTCCTCAACACAGGCTCTGACTGAGCAGCTCTTTTACCACGAGCTGCAGAGTCACCCTTTATCTTTACCGCCTGCTGTCGGCTATCAGCATGCTACCTATGCGTCTCAGGGACCCTACTGCGGCCCCCAGGGCAACCCCAGGTCCTTCGACTGTCCCAGCATCCAGATCACCTCCATCACTCATAACAACCATGTAGAGCCTGGCAGTAGCCAGGACCCTCTCAGAGCAGGCGGTGCAGAGGGGGGTTACCCTGAGGCGCTCTGGTCCAGAGATCAGCTCTACTTGCCTCTGGATCACTGTTATCGGGAAACGGCCCTTTGTCCTAGTCCCTGCAGCAGCCTGTCCTCCAGGAGCTGGATGTCAGACCTCTCTTCCTGTGAGTCGTCCTCCTATGTTCACGACGACGTGGACGGAGACCTACGTGATGCTGCTCTTCTTGCTCTGGGGTCCCCCCTTGGGTCACCTCTGGGGTCTCCAGGCTGTGGTGGAGGGGCATTTGGGGTGGAGCTGTGGCAGCAGAAATACCAGCATCCTTCAGCCTTCAGCCCATCGTTGTCGCCCCATCAGTCACCCCGCCAGTCACCCTCCCACTCCCCTCGCACCAGTGTCACAGACGAGACCTGGCTAAACCGCCGGCCCACCTCCAGGTAGGTTTATCGTGGTGTAAACCATTTCTGGCTTTATCCTTTCATCCAGGCAGCGGTGCAGCTACGTCTGAATCTGAAATCCACATGAATGAATCCAAACCTCACTGGAAGAACGTACCTTTTTTCCATAAGAAGCAGTGCAGGAAAGGAAATTATGAAAATTTTGAGTTGAACAACTGTTCAGTCTCTCCAGTTTCTCCACCTCACTGCAGGAGACAGTCAGACTTAAGGTGGAGGCAGAGGAGATCCCAGTAGACATGTTAATGCTCCAAGTCTCTTCAGTAAGGTTACAGATCACGATGTGTGTTTGCTTACATCGCATGTTTAAACAGAATAAATCATTCTGACATGCACAGACCTGTACAGCTGTCTGGCTTTATTCCAGATGTCTGACATCTTCACAGCAGTTTTATAACTCTGATGTTTCTGTTGTTGAATATTAAGAACTCGGACTTTCTTGGCAGAGCCCGACAAAAGCTTCACATTTTTCGGAAAACTTTTTTAAATTTATCTTTATATTTCATCATATATTCATATGTTTTTGAACATGTTTCCTGTGTTGTTTTGTTTTTATTGGACAGATTTACTCTTTTGTTGCACAATTGCAGCTGGATTTTTACTCCTTTTCTTTCTTCTGACAGAAAACAATCTTGAGCTCATAAACAAAGTTAAAAACAGAACTTTGAATAAGAAAGAGTTTTTATTTGTCTCACGTGTTTGTTAAATAACTGAAGTAATATTTTTCCCAATAATTAATCATGAACTTTATAAAATAAAACAGTTTTATACTTCACAACACATGTAACATTTATGTCTTTTTCATTCTCATCCTTATATCCTCTCCTAGGCCATCATCCAGACCAACCTCTCCCTTCGGAAAGAGACGCCACTCCAGCTCCGACCCTCGTGCCCGCTCACCCTCCCCTCACCACTCCCCCAGTCCCACTACGGGCACTTCCCCGCTGGGCAGCGTGGTGGATGACGCCTGGGTGGGAAGCCCTTCTAGTGGCCTTGGAAACCACCTCCTTTCGGGTTACCAGGACCTTGATGTCCCGTCCAAGACCAGGAGGACATCAGGAAGCCAGCTTGGCCTCTTGGCCTGTCAAGGAGAACCAGGCAAGGATCCTCCCAGAGAGGAGGTCCGAGAGCAAGATGGCCTGGCTGATCGGTTCCTTCAGGTGCCGTCCCACTTCAGCTGGAACAAGCCTAAACCTGGAAACCCTCCATTATTCAGGTTGGCAGTATAAATCAGCACGGATCTACTGAAACCTGGCACAATCACACTTGTTCGCTAAGCTCTCAGATGTCTGAAGCGTAGTAGTTATAACTTTTTATCTCTCATCTTCAATCTGTAAAACAATAAAACCATATTAAACTTTACAGTTCATTTTTTCTTTTTTAGTTAGAAAATGATGATATATCTGTTGTCTCCTCAGGACCTCATCCCCCCCTCCGTTGGACTGGCCTCTGCCCAGCCAGTATGACCACACTGAGCTGAAGCTGGAGGTCCAGCCCAAGTCCTACCACAGGGCTCATTACGAGACAGAAGGCAGCAGAGGATCCATCAAGGCGGCCACTGGAGGACATCCTGTCGTCAGGGTAGGTCCCTGCATAACTTTTTCAGTTAAAAATTGTCCAAGTTTTGTCCTAATCTGAAAGTTTTACTTCTAAAAGAAGATTTTCAGATTTAGACTTGAATGGTGATGAAACCTGAGACAGTTGTCTGTCATCAGCAAGAGGTCACATCATGATCCAGTTTTAAAAAATTAGACACAAACATGAGAAGAAAAATGTAAACCAGTGACACATGAGTATTTGACGAACTGTCAAATATTTCCCAGCGGTATGACAGAAGCATGTCAGCTTTGCTCCTGGTGGTTTGTGGGATACTGCTCGTTCATCTGGATTGTCTCTGGAGTGTTGGTGGGTGGGACATGCTTGTATCAGAAATGGATGAAAAGTAGGCCCCAATTAAATGTAATTTATTTTTATGAAAAGTCCATTAAAATTTTTCCAATTTTTCTGTGTTTTTTGGTTTTTAATTTTTGAGAATTCCATTTTTAACATTTAATGCAAATTCAAGCCCAACACAATGTATAAAGTAAGGAAATATGGACATTTTTTGTTGTTGTAAATGAACGTTTTAATCCTTTCAGACTTAAACGTGGCACAACTAGTTTTTCCTGTGTCAAGCAGAATGGTCTTTTTCGTTTTTTCAAGGTCAAAACATACTTTTTTTTAATGCAGGTAAGATGTGGCATCATTTGTGTTTGTGACTGAAGGCGGTCTTCACATGCAGAGATCTGCAATAGGTCGGGGAACCTGCAAAAATGACATTGATTAAATTAAAGTTATGAATGAAAATATATTTTTTTGTCTTCATAATGTATGTGGACATCATTGTTTCACTAATCAAGCACTGATGTTTCCTTTAGGCAAACAGTAGATATTTATTCCGTTGTTATTGTTTCCTTTTGTCATTGCAATGAAAACTGAGACAAAACAATATTGCATTAAATATGAGAATGAATAAAGATAATAAATAATGTAATGAAGGAGGGACGGGGAGAATAAACACGCTTTAACTGGATGTGGGTTGTGGGTCAGGTCCAGATTGACTGTTAAATAAACCCCGGTTCCTGGTCGGGTTTGGTATATCCAATGGGGTTCGGACATGTGTGGGTTTCTAAAATTGGACCCATGCAGGACTTTGCATCCTTACTTCTTTGGTCAACCTTGTGTTGGCAAAAATCTGCAGAACCTTTGATTGCTAGACACGAAAGTCGTGGGGAAACTGGAGTAAAGCCGTAGCTGCTTTATAGGCCCATTTATGCTCGACGCAGATGACGGATACGCACACGCACAGAACGTTTCGTCCGTCTTTTGCGTCAATTACGTGCGTCTAAGCAGTGGAGGGAGTAAAGCATACAAAGAGCGCAGCTTTAGTGACCTGCTGGCAGCTTTTTCTGAGAGAAACATTCCTTAAACTTAAAAAACTCCAACATTTTAGGCCTATTGTTGCTATGATCTGTGATATTCCACGTTTATGATGAATTCCGTTTTTAATATCTAAATCTGCGATTCCGTTCATGATTCCATGATTGGATTTCATAGGGCTCTTGAAAGGTTTCTCAGGAGAATGTGTCTGTCTCGATGAATGTAACACTTTACGAAAACATTCATTATTGGGACCTGTAGTGAGGTGATATGTCCCTGGCCCAGATACAGCAAAACATTCTCAAACCACGATTCTACCACCACCCTGTTTCACGGATGTGTTTCAAGTTTTAAATCCTTCTTTTTTTTTAATGAACCATTTTTCATTACACCAAAGTGCTGTGGTGTCATCATATGCCCACAAATATTTTCTACCTGCTTTCTGTCCTGTCCAGGAAACCAAAGAAAACAATCTATGTATGAATACAAAGTATCTTTTCTGGCCCTTGATTCCTCTGCTCATGTCTGAAAATGCTCCACATGCCATGTCTAGAGGGGATAGATAGTAGGGGAAGATAATAGACTTTAGAGAGGAGTTTTAACAAAAGGTTTTTGAATAAATGTGTTTAAATTTGACATGGTCCAACAACATTGCTAGTCCATTATCCTTTTAAGGCAGATCGTTATATTTTCTGATGCCTGTCTGACTTCATCACAGTGACCTGTCATTAGGGATGTCAGAAAAAACTCATTCACATAAATGTCTCCATTTTTTGTTTCACAATTTTAAATAACTTTTTTTTGTCAAGAAGAAGTTGGTTTTTCACCAACTTTTGTGAATGTTTTCTTTTTTCTTTCTTTCTGTTTTCCAATTTTTTTTAATTTAATTTTTTTTTTTTTACAAATGGTCTGGTTACTGTGTTGTGTTTTCCCAATTTAAATTTGCGTGCCTTTATTTTCGAGAGTGCATAATAATGAGAATATGTCCAATAACTGAGTCGTCAGTAACTGAACTGTGGCTGCTAAGAAAAAAGCTGTGTGTTTTAGTCCTAATACCCTTTCACAGGCACAAGATGTTTCATGTCACTTAAACACATGTGAAACGTTGCTGTAACTGTTGAGGTGTTTGTCATCATATGCAGCTGTTCATCAGAAGTTTTCAATTCTGTCTGTAGCTGAAGGGATACAGCGAGCAGCCGGTCACCCTGCTGTTGTTCATCGGCACGGCGGATGACAGATGCCTTCGTCCTCATTCTTTCTACCAGGTCCACCGAGTGACAGGAAAGACCGTCACCACAGTCTGCCAAGAGAAAATCATGGGCAGCACCAAAGTCCTCGAGATCCATCTTCTTCCAGAAAACAACATGTCTGTTAGGTATCACATGGAGCAAAACTAGCTCTGTTTCTGATGTATAAGAAGAAGCTAACACTTTATCAATGTACAAACAGCCAAACATTCCAACTTTGACCACTGATAAAGGTATCGATCACTAACATCGGCCGATGCCTTCCTGAGATGTTCACCCTCTATTAAAACATCTGGAAATGGCTAGGGTTCACTTTTTACCTTCTACTGTGGCACAGTTCCTCATCAGATGTGCCTTTACTTATACGTAGGACTACTACACTCATTCTGTGGAGTCCACAGACTACATTAGTGATGTAGTCCAAAGTGTGGACTACATTACTAATTCTTAGGTCCTAGTGCTAATTCATAGGATTACTTTGCTGGTTTCCTACGACCAGATTAATCCCTCACTGATTCTTGAGTATATACCATTGTTAGTTTTTCACACTTTCTTCTTTTTTAGCTTTTTAAGGAATATTTTTTAAATGGCTCTGGTCTGTGGTCAGAAGTTGCATATCTTTTTGCATATATTATTTGTTCTCAGCGAAGGGTCACGAAATTGATCAGTCCGAAAGAACTTTAAATACTCCAAAAATTGTTAAAACTTACACTGGGAATTTTTTTTAATATGCTTGATTTGAACATCAAACAGTATTTTACATAAAAGGCTTCCTATTAAAGTTGTTTCCACAGTTTCAGGCAACACATTAGATTGTTTCATAAACCTCATTAAATCAGATAAAAACATGGTCAGCTATATACCCATTGACCCATATTTTGTCTCCATTACTATAGTGAATTCACCACTACCACGCACATTCTGGTAACTTTTTGATATTTTAGAGAAACTTTCAATATTTCCACGGTCACATCTGGATCATATCAACACGGTTTCTTTGCTATTCTAATGTTTAAAATCATGGTTGACAGAATTTAAGCATTTATTGAGGTTATTGAGATTTATAGAGTCTGAGGCAAAACTAGCCAAATATTAGGACCTATGTGTGTTTTGGAGGGAAAATACCTGCTTTTTGGTCCACTTCGTTAAATTCAACGTCTGACAGAGTTGACAAATCCAGCAATAACCACCAATAGGATAGGCAAACTGTAATGGTTACTGAAAAGCGCTTACTTTCCCATGACCTCCGTGACATGGGATTTAAGGACAGCTGGTCCACAGTCTACAGGGAGATGTATGAGCTACTTTAAGTAGTTTAAGGCAGACAGGATGTTTTCCACAGCACAGAAACTATTTCCTGACTTTGGCTTGGAAAATACTTGAAATGACACTGATAAAAAAAAACTCAATGAAATGTCTTCAAAGTGGTGAATAATGATGATACTGTACTACTACATTGTGATGATCTGTCTATCTTTGCTTTCTCCCCTCCAAGCATTGACTGTGCCGGCATCCTAAAGTTGCGTAACGCTGATATTGAACTGAAGAAAGGTGAGACGGACATTGGGAGGAAGAACACCAGGGTTCGGGTTGTGTTCAGAGTCGCTATCTCTCAGCAGGACGGCCGGATGCTTTGGTTGCAGACTGTTTCTGTTCCTGTGGAGTGCTGTGAGTGAATCCCTTCTTTATCAGCTCTACATTTTAGCTTTATCTCAAAACCAGATTTTGAATAACAAGCAAGTAGGACTTACAGAGAATGTTTAATGTCCCAGCACAACGATCAGGTCAGGAGCTTCCTCAGGTGGAGAGCTTCAGCCCAGCCAGCTGCTCTGTCAACGGGGGAGAGGAGCTGCTCATCACTGGATCTTACATCTCTGCTCAGTCCAGAGTAGTTTTCACAGAGAAAGGGCCTGGTAACGTCCTTCAATGCTCATAAACGCATGTACATCACATTTAGTCGGTTTTAAATTTCATTAGCTGAGTGGTGTTTGTGAGTTTACATGTTTTGTCCCATCAGATGGAAGATCCCTGTGGGAAATGGAAGCCAGAATTTTATCAGAAAATAGTAATGAGGTAAGTAAAAGTACTAAGCAAACAGGTCCTCAGAGACTCTGACATAATTAGAGTTAATTTAATTAATTAGTGATAATAATTTACTTGAAATAATATTAAATTGGGGCATCTTGAAAATGTATATTTTTGTTCAAATATAAACTTTGTTGTGCAACATAATAATGACTCCTTAGCCAGTGACACATAAATGACCCCTGTAAGCTCTAAAGAGGACAGACAGCAAATTGAGATTTTTGTCATTTTCTCATTTATGAAACAGATGAGATGGTACGGTGATTTGTAAGTTCACTGCAGATGTTATACAAAATGTTGGTCACTGAAAATCCAGCTACTGTGTATTTTATTATTTTTCATTTCTACCATTGATACAGACTTATTAATTGCTGCAGTGCCCAGTTGCTGCAGGGTTCAGAAAGGCTGAGGAGGTGTCAGTATTTTCTGATGTGGAGAGAGATATGGTATAGCCTCATTTTTCAAAAAAAAGAAAAGAAAAGGCAACCTTTTGAACTCTCCTGTGTTCTTGTAAATGACATGTGCTAAACTAAACTTTGCTGGTGGAGTAACGTGTGAAAGCTGACTGATAGGTTTCACCTCTGTGAAGGCCTCCTTGGACGGTACTCTGTTGGAATGTGTTTCCATCTCAGGCTGAATTTATAATTTGATCTGTCTACCCGTGCAACCTCATCAAAAAGGAATGCCACGCTGATTTTTCATACAATTCACAGTGTTCTGCTTTTACTATTAGATAGTTTAAAGGTTGTAAATCCACACAGGTATGGTTTCATGAAACAGTGTCGCAGAAGCTTTGTGAGAAGGTCAAACCTGTTGGTGCTGGGATGTAACGAAGCGTTTTGGTGTTTGTTGGAGACCAAAATTATTTGTTGAACTTATGTTGGTCTTTTTCCACCTCCAAGTTATCCTCTGCTTCTGTGTCCAATTCAGAGGAGGACGAGTTGTCCTTGTCCTCAGCACAAATGCTGATGTTAAGACTCTCCTGCATACTGTTGTATAATGACTATTCCTGCACTACAGTTCATTTTTATAACCAATTACTTGCGTAAACTACTTGACTAAAACCAAAACAGGCCGGTTTAGCTTTGATGCAGGTACAGCTGATATAACAGAACCTAAGCAAAAACCAAAACAAAATCCAAATTTGTTTTGATTCTGGCTAAACATCTACCTAAGTAAGAAAGCTAAACAAGTCAGTATTTTTGCCTTTGAGGTGCTAAAGGAGGGCTTCTCAGAATTTCATTACTGCGTTTGTTTATAAAGTAGTGTAGCCTTTGAAGAGAAAAGACCTATTAAGTTGCTCATATAAGTCACCATTTGTGATGACAAGTTATCATTTCAGTAGTAAGACACCATTGGATAAGACGATAAATACAAGGTATTTTGTTATGGTGTGAAAGATTTAAAAAGTGAACAGTTGCCCTTCAAAATAAAAATTTTATAGAAATGATTGTATTAACGCATGTAAAGATTAATGAAGGATCAATAAATGAATTTTCAGTGGTTTTCAAAGGCATCGAGCGTGGCCTTAGGATCAAATGTGTCAGTTTTTGCATAGCCCAGCCATTTTAAGCAAATTGAAAGGAATGAGACACATTTATAACACATTTTAGAAATAATTATCCGCCAGCAAATTTCAGCTATTTGCATTCAATTCCAAAACAGCCTGAAAATATGTACTCTTACGGGTTAAGGACCAAACTGAAAACTTTCTAAATCTTTCTTCAAAACACATGATTTAAAACCTAGTGATTTTTACAGGTATTTACAAGCCAGAGCCTATTATATCAGGGGAATTCACATAAAAAGATGACTTTCGTCCTGCTGCCACGTACAGCTCAATTGTGTTCTGTGCTTGTGTTTCAGTCTAGTATCATGGTGGAGGTCCCTCCCTACAATAAGAGGACAACATGTCCGGTCATGGTCCAATTCTATATCTCAAATGGAAAGAGAAGACGAAGTCTGATGCAGAGCTTTACCTACTTGCCAGGAGTCAGATGTGACCATCCTCCGTCTGTTGGAGTCAAACAGGAGTGCTGGCCTGGAGATCACATCCCTTACAGCACACCGGATTTCTGTCCTTCCTCCAGTCATGCACCTGCCAATGATAGAATGCTCACCCCAGATGTTGCTGGTTATGATTCCCATGACCTCCCAGAACATCCCCGTCTTCCTTCTCCAAATCCTCCTCGTCTTCACCATCCTCCCTCGACCTCACATCCCGTTCAAGCCTCCTTAATGTTTCCTCAGGCGTCCTCAGTCTCTCATCAGACCTTTATTCCACTCCTGCCTCCTCAGACAGTTACCAACCCGACACAGATTGCCACGATTCCTGCACAGATAACCCCTATTCCTCCACAGGCCTCCTCTGATCCCCTTGAGACCCTGAACATCCCTCGTCACATCTCCTCTGGTGGATCTCTGAGGAAGCCATCTCAGTTTTTAAGTTCCAGGAGTACCTTTAAAACCCCAACTGATCCCGAGAAGGCTTCGCTGCTTTCTGGCTCAGAAGTGCTGAGCATCAAGCAAGAGCCAGAGGACCAGCATAATCTGAGATGTTTGGGCCTCGAGGAAATCACACTGGATGATGGTAGGAAGCAACATCCCAAATGTTTTAACCTTCTAAGCCAGGGGTCTGCAACCTGCGGCTCCGGAGCCATAAGAGGCTCTTTGGACCTTCCACAATGGCTCTTATAATAACACAGGTTTAAAATGTTAAAGAACCAACTAACATTTTTCAATCTAGATATTGTGAAATATTTTACCTGTTTTTAATCAATCAGTTGCATTGAATTTCCACAGCTTAATGACTCTAACCAGTAAATTCTTTTAAATCTATTTTTCATGTCATTAGTTTGGAAAGTACAATCTTTTTAAGAAAAAACAACACATTTTCCAAATATCTACATTATATATAGGAATATCTTCTCTTTGCAAAGTTTTCTTTATTTTAAAACCTAAACCATGAAAATAAGGTTGTGGTTCCTCAAAAATGAGAAATTTCTTCTGTTAGCTATTTATCAAAAAATATAACGAGGACAAAATTGGGTCTTTGGTTTGTAAGGGTTGCAGACCCCTGTTCTAAGCACTCACCTAACTTAAGTATTGTGGAAGCGGCAATCCCAAGGTGAAGCCTACTAAACTGATTGGGAGAAAGCATCCCATTGCACTCACATGGGAATGTAGCAAGCACATGAGAACAGCATCGCCCACTTTAGAGCTCTTGCTATTTTCTCCACTTTGAGCAAATCTCACAAATAAGGTGTCATTTGGAAGAGGAACTTTCAGGTTAAATATTCCACAATAAACTGGCATAGATAAAAGATTTTAAAAATGTTTTAAATGAAAAATAACTCTAAATCTAGTTCTTCTTCAGTTACTGCTTCAAAAAACAATACACTTTGTATCAGGTAATGCATGACTTCTCTGAAGGGAAACTACCCCAAACACAAGCAGCTATTGAATCCGTTTATTGTAGATGTAGGCTGGTTTTATCAGCAGTTCATTGTGGCAAATACTTATGTTTGTGCAGGATGTAAAACTCAAATCTCTTGGACTCTTCCAATTTTCTAAACAGGAAGAGTCCTGCCCTTCGGTCCTGGTTGAGGTTTGTCCAGGCTAAGCAGCAGGACTTCACTGAATAAGACAATGTGAGCGAGTGACTTAAGACGAGATACAGAAGTATGCAGACAGTACGTTTTAAAGACAGATGCAGTGCATGCTGTTTGTGCCACGGCTACTATTCTTGCAGAAGTAGATCATGTCTGTCATAATCGGGGAAGCTGTGGGAGGCCCATCTAAATGTGTAGATAAAGGGGTAAGATTGTTTGTGACCTTATTTTTATGAAGTGCCATGAAACCAAAACGGGAAACGGCTCACCATTCACAAGTTTGAACAAGACATAGCGAGGCAATGTTTTGTTCAAATTTTACATCGGATGCTCACGCTCATGGACTTGGGAAAGATTAAACAAGTCAGACCTGTGCATTATGTGGTTTTAATGCACAACGCAGAGTCTAAATGTCTACAATGCACGGGTTTGCGCTGTTTAATTGCTTAAAAGGCCAATGCTGGAGCCACATATTTTGTTGCAGACGGGACATAAACAAGTGCAATGATGATTCTGGCAGAACGGGCTGCGAGCTTCCTACTCCAATCAGTTTGCTCCTGCGATGCAGCACTGCCTCCAGGAGTCTCAGCTAGCAGCAATGGCCTCCAGTTCCTCTGGTTTGATGTTACACTTCTTCGGGGAAGCTTTCATCTGATCTTTGTTTCTCTTTTTCCGGGCGCTGGCCATGGTGTAAATGGTCATCCAGCGTTATGCAGGGCAGCCAGTGGTCTTCTTGGAGATGTTGACTGATTAGCCACATCAAGGATAGACTGAAGGTCCTATGGAGAGTGAGCCACAAAGCACAGTCATCTGCACACTGCAGCTCGAGGGCTTGCTCTTGAGATAGCTTGGTGGTGGCTTGGAGTTCCTGATCTTAAAGAGGTTTCCGTCCAGTCTGAAGTCCACAAGAACACCGCTGCTGTCCTCAAGCTCTTGTGCACAAGCCCAGGCTACTTTCCCACAAGAGAATGGCATTCCACATTTTCAGAGCTAACTTTTGCAGCTGATAATGGATGACCAGTGCCCCTGCCTTCAGCTGCCACCCAGATCACATGGCAATTGATCCCTACGTCACCTCCCAGACGGGGTGAGCTCAGTCTTTATACTTCCATGCGTCGGTTATGTTGGTACGACTAACCGGTTGGCAGCACTTATGCAGGGCTATAAAGTTGTTTCTAACTATCAACACGCCCTGAACACCTGCAAAGCCTTATTTCAAAAGCCTCTGCAACATCTAATGTTCTTGTTCCCATCTTCATTCTTCTACGGTTTTTCTCTTCCCATTTATCTTCTTCTTCCCTGGTTTGTATCTGCTGCACTATGCTCAACACTGCCACCGCGGTTTCCAGTGGTATTACTCTATCTTCTGCGTTGAATGACAAATGCACAAGGAGCCTAAAAACGCACCAAATGCATACGTAATTGATGCAGAAGATGGACAAAACTTTCCGTGCATCTGCGTAGCCGTCATCTGCGTCGAACATAAATGGGCCTTTAGCCAGGCCAGGCTTCATGGGCATAAGCCCGGCAACCAGGCGGTTAGCTTTGTACCCCCAAGTGTGGCTCAAGACCAGGAAACCAGTGATCCCCATCCGGGCAAGTTGAACCTGAGTCCAATGCTGTTCTTTTTCATAGGGGTCTTTTGAACCATGCTTCTTATGGTCCCTTACCTCAAGACCTGTAAGTCAAGTGTGACCTTCAACTTGACTCCCACACATCTTGATTGTGACATTTCTGTAAAAGTCTTATGGTGCGTTCAGCCTAAATTGTCTTAGGTTTTTTTCTGAGCACAAGTGTCTGCTGGTATTTCAAAAATTCCATGAACATTGTTCTCCTTTTCTGATGCCCAAACACACGACGCTCTAAAGCCGTAATAACACTTCAGACCGCTCGTTTCTACAGTGTTTTTTTGCGCTTTCCTGTGTTTTTACCTCCAGCTACCGTAGCGGTGTCACTGATGAAAGGGTTTATAGGTCAGATGTACCTTCATGATAACTGTGGGGGGAGTGAATGCTAAATTAATTCGTTTAGATGTTATTTAAAAGAATACTTTACTCGAAATGACATAATTTAATATATTTTTATAAGCTAACTTGCAGCACATGCATTTCCCCGTTGCGCATACATGATGCTACGGAAGTGATGGTGCACGCATGGTAGCACGTTCTGGGCATTCTCCGCCTATAGATGTTTATGATGCGCAGAACGCGCCACCCCCAGTGTGCTGCGGCTTCCGTAGCATCATGAAGGAACAATCAGGGAATACAATATGCTACGGTTTAGGCTCTAAAATATACTAAATTACGTTATTTTTATCAAAGTATGGACGCTACCCACTCAGGACACTTGGATTACATTAGACGAGCAGTATGGAGGAATACTGCCACGTTTTGGGGACTTTTATGGACCTTTTTGAACAGGCGCCGTTCAACACTGTAACAGCATCAATGCAGAACGAAAACCTCCCGACATTTCTGCTGCATCATAAATATCAAAAAAGTGTTCCCGAGTGTTAATCAGCATGAGGGTGAGTAGAAAATGAAGGCACAT
>JBBBVT010000010.1:580375-590842 GCA_037177035.1 Craterocephalus eyresii
GTGTAGGATGTGTGTTTACCTGCACGTGTATGTGCTAATGTCCTGTGTGCGTGTGTGTGAACGTGTGTAGTAATTTGTAGTGTTTCCTGTGGCCATGTAGCATACACGCACTTAATAAAGTTTACACACTGTCACTGTGGTCTTCTTGTCCACAGAGAACGCTGTCAACATAACTCACCAGCAACGCAAAATATATCCACACAAGTGATTTACAGGAACCAGGAGCGGCTTCAGGCTCCGGTGCCACTTCTCCTTTATCTGCACTTGCCCACTTGCGATGGTGTAATGAGCTGCAGGCTAGCTAACCAGTGGTGTTTGCTACAGTGTGCTGCCTTGTAACGTGCCCCTTGCACACCTCCCCGCTGGTTACTATTTGGGGGGTGGGGTCTGTGAGTTCTTTAGAATCACAGAACAGGAACAGAATACTTTTTTTGAATTATCTGATCTAGAACGACAGGAAATGTAAAACAATACAGTGCAAAATCATGTACAATCAGAATGAACACAGGCGACTAAATTAGAAATGGACCTATTTCCGTTGTTTTTTACATATTAAATAATTAGACCCATTTTAAACATTTAAAATTAATTTAGTTTTAGAAAAATGTCAGGAACCAAATAATGTTGCGATTTTAAAGGAGCTGTATAATGCATTTCGAACGTTTCAAAAGTCAACTACAGGCACATATGTGCTGAAAATGTTCCCCTCACCACCGTTGATAACTTATTTGGTCTAAAGTATTTGCTTTTTAATGTGTCTAATTTCTAATGCGGAAGTCAAACAACTCACTGCACTAAAACACCGCTCATCTCATGGCGCGCCCCAGAACAATCACAGATTTACAGGGTCACAGAATTAGGTGTAACACTGGCCTTGTAACTCACGGTGATAGATATTTGTAAACACTGATAGGTGATCGGACTCCGATCGACAGAATAAAAAGGACCGAACTCTTATGGCCCTGTATGTGCTTGACCAAGAGTCTGATATGAATTTAGAAGCAACACAGAAACCCCAGAAAGGTAAGTAATGGTAAGCATTGAGCTGGTGATGTGGTTTCACTCAGAAGTAATCCCTGTGAAAAAACACTTTCCTGCCCGAGATTCATGAAGCTGTCAGGAGTGAAGTTCACACAGAGTTGAGTGGGTTTTTTTTTTTCCTCTGCTCCCAAAGACTCCAACCACTTCTGGTGATTAACGGATAAACTGTCATGCTGTTCTCTACAGCGCATAAAGCTGATGGCTGCCTGTATCAGAGAAAGTCTTCCAGGAGGCATCCAATAAAGTTTGTAAAAAGAAAAAAATAAATTAAAAAAGGTCTTCCAGGAGGCTGCTGGTTTCCTCCTCAGAGCCAGCGAGCAGATAGGTTAGGAGTCTCTGTTTAAAAAGTGGGCACCTTATTAAGATGCTGGACTTGTGCATTTGTTGCTTTATGATTGGGCCCACCTTATTACATAACGCTTTGAGCAGTTAGTTGTTTGTAGGGAGCGAGAGCTTGTCTTGAATAATGATATAGAAAACTTACATAAGCACGAATGAAGAAAGATAACGATTTAAATGAAATTTTTATGAGGACATAACTCACTAACATGCTTAATAGCTCTTAAAAGTTTGTGTGAGGTTGGAACTGTATGGTTTGCAGCCCAATGCTTGGTAGAGTCTGTGTTTCTCCCCATTATTTTGGTATGCTGCCTGTTAGGATTGTTGCTTCCTAGTGTGTGAAAGCATCTTCTGGACTGTATGAACTCATGGTTACACCCTGGACAGGGAGGGGGGTCTCATACTTCAATATGGTAGAGGGAAAACAAAAGGGGTAGGCTCTACCTGGTTGTTTTGTTGGCTGATGCTTTGCAAATATCAAAATTTCTTAACAAGGAGCAGGTTCTGCATGAGTGCTATGGTCCCAAAGCACAGAGAGGTTTCTTCCAACCTTCAGCTGAAGGAAAGCCACCTGTGACAATACAGTCATGTCAGAGGTCATCAGTTAATAGCAGGAACAAAGAAAATACCAGTAAACCCTGGGACTTAGATTTAGTGGAACCATTCTATTGGTTTGGCTCTAAAATTCTTCCAGTTATAACCTCCCTTTGGTTTTACATACCTGCTGTCTGTAGGTGTTGCAGAGGAAACAGAATGGTGCTCTTTCTCCAGCTGAGCGTTACAGCTGGCCACCTGTGGCTCGAGGATGCAACACTGTCATCATTTCCCACAACGCTGACCAACCCCAGAGCTACCTCCCCCCACTCCTCACCCACATCCTGCTGAACTCTGTCTTCACCTCCAGTTCAGGAGTAAGCACACCAACACAGATTACCAACTGTACACAATGTCTTGTAGTCTGCCCTTCATGTTGATGCGTTTCCATTCAGCCCATAGCAGTGCTGCTGTGTCCGGGCTGGGAGAGAGTCCAGGCTGTGTATGATGTCCTGGAGGAGAGCAAAGTTTCTCAAACCCTTCACCCCGTTGTAGTCTTGTTAGGGGTTGGCAAAAATGAGGCCAAAGCTGTCAAAATCCCCAAAAACTGTAAGCAAAACCAACCCTTTGTGAATGATTCCATAATTTTGATGCTATTGCAGGAAAATGTGTAAATCTATTTACTCAGAGTTACGAAGGCCATAATTTTCTACAGGTCTGCTGTTGGTGACCACCCCATTCACTCTGGTTGGTTTGCTGACCCATCATTGCTTCCTATTCTTACGGCTGTACCACCTGCTGCTGGATGAGGCTGAGAAGCTATTTAATATTGCTCCTGATGAGGTAACAGCTGATCACTTCAGCTGACTCATATTCAATTGGATTTCTGCAAATCCAATTGAATATGAGTCACATCAAAGCATCTTTTGATTAGTAACTGGGTGTTTTGGTTGACATGTCCAGGACCCTACCTGTAATACATGACATTGTAAAAGAAATACATCCAGTATGTTTTACCACCTGCAGGATAACCAGAAGCTTTGTATGAGAAAGTAAATACATTTTCAGGGGCTGGGTTAAATGATGGTAATGTTTATGTAACATAACATTGAAATAAAATGTTATCTCGTAGTTTTTATAATTTTGTATGGCTATGGTTGGAGTTACTGCAACATGGCATGTTAAGCAGTTTTTAATGAACTTCACATTTTACAGATGGAAACAAAATGATTTTTTTGGTAGATAATTTCAATGTTCAACCATGACTCAACATAAAGTTGATGCCTTTTAGTTGTCAGTGTAAAATCGTCTGTTGAAGAAACTATTTCATTCTAGAAATCTGATCTTGTATCTTTATTGCCACTGTTGCAATAATATTTATGTTTCGAACAGCAGCTATTCTGCTTAATGACAACTGGAAGTCAAAGCCAGTTACATGTATTTCCTGGGTTTCTAAAGTCTTCACTTAGATTAAAAAGAAATCTTCAAAATAATTTTTAGAATGTAGTTTACAGATATAAGCCTTTCAAGCCCAGGGTTGAGGGCCTGCAGCCTTTTTCTACTGTTTTCTCTTGAGAGAATTATGGAGTTAATGTAATATTTATGTATTTATTCTTTACACAGCAGACAGGATTTAGTTTGAATGAGACTTCTTGGTTACTTCAATTTGATCCTATATTAGTTTGATATGTGGGCATCAAAGGATAGAAATAAATAAAACTTGAAGACCTATAAGGAGTGTTGATATAATTTTACATAACTATAGTGACGGTGAAATTAATTAACGCAGAATACTTGTGATTATTTCTGATAACTCTCACAAACTATTATTTTTCTCATATCCCGGTAGTGACATGCTCTGCAGAGCTACATGTAAAGCAACATTAACCCTTCTCCTGTAGATGGCAACCATCTTGAAGCATTTCCAGAAGATGACATCAAGCGATGAGAATGCGTCTTATCCTAAACAAATCGTTGCTGTGACAAAACGTTGGAGCAGTCACATGGAGGATCTGATAACTAGTCACATGCCTTACCCCTGTATTGTCATAACTGTCCCTGAAGAAGCTGCTCTCTACGGCAACGTTCAGCAGGTCAGTATCTGGGATTCATTCTTTAAAGAAGTGATTTCATGTAAAATTGGCTTTTCTAAGTGCTTGGAATTGTATTTTGGGTTGTTTTAACACAAGAGAAGTGCATACATCCTCATAAAACACAACCCTGGGGTTGTAAAATCACTTTTGGGGGCTAAAATTTAAAATTAATCGTTATGGCCTCGCCAGTCTTTAACTCCACCCACAAGTACAGGAACCATGGGAACAAAATTCTGTGTTGATCCACCTAAAGCTGAATTTATACATTCTATATGAATGAGTTGCTGCATGGGACATTTATTAGCATGAAAAGTACATTTACGTTAACATAAAATAGTTCCTATGCATAAGCCTATTTAGCAAGTGTTATAAATAATAATTTGTTATGAATGTTTACATGTGAGACCATGGTATAACTGGATTAAACAACAAGGACCCGTGCATCATACGGTTTTAATGCTCACCGTTGTGTGTATTAAAACCGTGTGATGCACAGGTCCTTGTTTAATCCTTGCTTAAAAATCTGTTACTTACTTGGCCTGATCAGTATGCTAGAAGTTTAACTGTGTTGATGCTACTTCGATTAAAAAGTGTTCCTTTAATTTCTTGGAGCATTGCATATTCATTTTGTAGTCTAAAGAACACATTTAGACTTTTTCTTCACTCTGTCCAGACCATCCTCATGACTGTGGAGAGCAGCAAGATCTCGGTAATGTTGGGTGCTTTAGATTTCAGACCTGACATTGGCCAGAAGACCCTGATCGTAGCAAACTCTGTTCAGGAGGTTGAAGACATATTTCAGGTGAGATTCAGTTGTACATCCATCTTTTCTTCATCCTTTTGTTCCTGAACATCCTCCACTGATTTACATTAATATATGTTACTTTATATATTACTTGTCTTTAGTGCACCATACTTTTTACTTTTACTTGAGTAAATTTGACACTGCTCTTAGTCCACCAAATCAGGAAACACTTAACTCCTTGCCTTCTCTTCTCTTTTGCTTAATATTTGTAAGAGAGGCATTTCCAGTTTCACCAATCAGATGTAACCATGCAGTAACATGAACAATGCACCTGTGAAGGTATTCTGACCACTGCTGTTTCCTGTATGTGTGACGTCATCTGAACTGAAAGGAAGTCAGCTACAGTTATGTGACAAACATAATCACCAAAGTTGCCCAGAAAATGAAGAAACGATGGCTTAGTGCCTAGTAGAGATATAAAAACTGGTTTTGGTGAAGCATTACAAACGAGAAATGCAGAAAAAGGGGGTAGCCTCTATCGCTCTCATTCAGTCTTTGAGTAGCAGCTGGAGGCTGTCCTAAAGAAAATTCCTTTCCAACTCCATCTCCAAACAGGAAAGAAAAACATGAAATGAGAACAATAAGACAACTGGAAAACAAAAAAACAAACATTTTATAAGACCATATATTTGGTCTGTGGAGGAATGAATCTATCTACTATATGCTAATCAGAGCACTACATACTTTCTGTCGAGACTTGAATTTGAATGCATTTGAACTTGTTAATTTTTTCTTTACTGTTTTGAGACTGAGCATTATACTAATAAGTGGGGAAAAAATGTTGCCCGATTATATATTGTACAGTAAGTAGGATTGGACGATGTCTGAGTTTCCTGAAATCCAAACGGGTAAGTAGTTAAAAGTAAGAAACAAAACAAGCAAACAAAGGGGTGTGTTAGTTAACACTACAACCTTTATTAGTCCAGCTATACATTTATGTTTCATTTTACTTTATTTCCTATATTTTACTTCTATATTTATTAATTTCCAATGGATACTTAAGGATTTATTTTTGTAACAAGGACTAAAATGACAAGGTTGACTTCCTAACTTCTTTCTTTAGGCTGTGAAAAATAAATCTGCATTTTGTCTGAAGACACATGAAGGATTAGCAGACCAGTTTGACTTTGTCATCCAGCAGTGGAGGAAAAACATTGGAGCCGGCACACACGTCATTTTGGGTAAATTGTTTATATTTCTGGTTAATTTATGCTTTGTCAACAAAAAAAACATTTACAATAAATCTGACTTGCTCCTGCAGTCACCAACAATGAGTGTTTGAAGTGTCTTGGCATCAGAGATGCAACCTGTGTTGTCCACTTCGGATTTCCCACTTCTCCAAAGCTGTTTGGCAGTAGACTCTTCTGCATGGCTCAACACTTCAGGAATCTGACCCAACCGGTAAGCCCAAACAAACTGTGGACAAGTTGGTAAGTTTTAGTTTTTCGTCCTGTGAAGATATTTATTGGGTGTGAAATGGAAAAATCTAAGAAATGTAGCATTTACATTTATTTTTGAATAATCATTGAATCTTGCTGGAAAGTAAATGAGGTCTTCCTCAAGATTAATCTTTTTCCAGAATAAATCAGTTTGAGTGTAGATGCATCAACATAAAAGCCACGTTTGCTGCTAAAAGTTGGCCGTCATACAGGTATTTTTCTCTGTTTTCTTTTCCTCAATTTCTGTTTTTCTCCCAGGATCAAATGGAAAGCTGCTCTCATGTCACCAGGTCCGTGCTGCTGATCTCAGAGAGGAATGCCCAGCATGTTTTTGGAGTTCTACGCTACCTCAGACGGACTAATGTTGTGCTGCCTCCTGAGCTCCTGACGTTTGCTCAGGGAGTGCATGCAGCCCGTGAAGACCAGAAGAAAAATCTGCCTCTGTGCAGCAGCCTGAAGAGCTTTGGAGTCTGCAGGTACATTTTCCGGCTTTAAATTGGAAAGGAGTTACAGCAAAAAGTACAGTCATTAACATTTTATGTCACTATCATCATTGCCACAGGTATATTCCGACACCTCCAGGTGGACTGTTCTAAATATGTATGATTAAGAAACTAGACTTCTTGCAGCCAGCTGCTGCTCAGTACTTCCAGCACTTACACACAGAGGATAAACTAATCAAGGAAAAGTCTCTGATTAATTAGATATGTATGGTCAATGGACTGATGAAGAAATGCTTTAATGTGACAATAGTGTTTTCATTGCAGAGACAGCAGTGCGTGTCCAAATCGTCATCGGCTCAATCCCCAGCTGGACCATTCTTTGCTCCCTGCATCTGGAGTCATAGAAGTGAGTATACAAACAGTAATCTGCTGGCAGAAAAATTTTACAAACCACAATTTACTGGTGTTTACATGATGATTTGAAAATAACATTACAAACATAAGCCTGCTTGTTTACACTGCACTGTTTATTTAGTTGACTGATATATCCATCTCCAGGTGCCGTGTGAAACACTAAAAACTACATTTTAAATGCTTTTTCTGAATATTTATAATGAGCAAAAACCAGTGTGAATAAATCAGTTTCACGTCTCCTAGGTGGTACCGCTCTACATCAAGACTGCTTCAGTGTTTTATGGCCGTTTGATCAGGAGGGAGGACAGGAGCTTTGACATGATGTCCTCTGAGATGGCTGATTACTATGCTGACAAGAAACCAGGCGCCAAGGAGTTAGTGGAAGGAGGTCTATATGCGGTGCAAGTGGATGAAGTTTTCCACAGGTATTAACCCTCACATCGAAACACAGAAACATGACAACAGCTTGTTCCATGCAGAATTGAGAGACAGAAGTTTTCAGGTCCACCACATTCATTCAGATCTTTAGTGTGTGACTATTTCAGCATTGTAAAAACAGTTAACAAAAATGTCACCTCTCCAAACATTTGAAACAGGTCCCTTTCATGAAAATAAACACAAGCATTGTGTCTAAGCATCTTCAGTGCAATATCCAGATATAACACTTCTGGAGACAGTCAAGTGATCTGAACAGAAAACAGTAGCAGAGCATCCGTTATTTAACGAACATACCAGCTCTACGGCACAAGAAAATGATCATGGCTAATGATTTGAAGCTCTTTTGAAGATGTGGGGCTTCCACACTTAATTAAAATGCTGGAACCAGTCTATGCTGTACCCTGTCATATGCATTTTGGTGACATCATCCCCAGATTGTATGACAAAACATTTAAAAAATGTTTACATAATAGAATAAAAGTAAAAGTATTAAGATGAAAGCTTAGTATTAAAAGTATTAAGTAAACAGGCTGTGAGCCACTAGAACATTGATTGTTTTTTTATTGTTTGTTTGTTTATTTATTGTTTTTTTTATTATATAAATGTGTATGTATGTATATGTGTATGGATGTATCGAGTCTAAATTTTCTTATTTTTTTTATTGGGGTCATCCTATTATTCCATAACATTGTGAGTTTATATTTCTATAGATACAGTTTGAATTTAAGGGAATTCATCACAGCAAGGACATCTAAGTCCGGACTGGACTCATAGCAGCAAATAATTTCATACATATTACACCCTAATATAAATCTATGTTCTTTCATACAGGGTGAAGATCCTATCCCTGCCCGACAGCAGTGACAGCTTGTTTTTCAACGTCTTTATTCAGTTCATTGATGTGGGAAAAGAAGACAACGTCAAATCCCATCAGATCCTTCTGCTGCCTGAACAGTTTCACTCCCTGCCAGGTCAGGCGGTGGAGATCATCTTGTGCAGGGTGAAGCCAGTCAATTCCGAGACTAAATGGCACCCCAAGGTGTTTCTTCCAGCTCACTATTCTTTAGCGGGTGTGTGTGTGTGTGTGTGCGTGCATGCGTGTGTGTGTGTGTGTGCATAAAATATCACGTCGTAATGTGTTGCAGGTCATCAGAGCAATCAGCCATAAGATCAGTGGTGTGCAACATCGAGCCAGAGTTGTTCTCAGTTTGGGAAATACTGTATTTGTGGATCCAATGGTAAGTCTGTTCGTTCTAACCATTCATCATTATGTATTCATTTGTAGATAGGTAATGGTGTTTAGTCAAATTATTTGACTCACAGAAACCAATCTTACCAGTTTCCGTCTTCAGGTGGACTTGTGTGCATGGAGAATGACGAGCACTGCGCTCTTCGAGTCATCCAAAGCATTTGTTTTGCCTCTATGTGGCCTCGCTGGTCCAAAAATGCAATAACAAAAATAAAGCTTTTTTAAATTTTACTAATGGCCCAAAATGACAGTTTACCGCTACTGTGACACACAGCGCTCAACTTAAAGTGGTGCGAAACCGGCTGCTACTTTTTTTCTTATCATCAACATAACAATGCACTCCATGCATTAATTATGTATGCGGATAATTGCATTACTGGGAACATGTAGTGCAGAAGTGGCCAACCCTGGTCCTTGCGAGTCGCATTCCTGCAGGTTTTCTTTCCATCCATCCATCCATCCATCCTTCAACACACCTGATTCAAATCAAAAAGATCCAACAACCTGTCCCGGTGGCTCATTCATTTGAATGAGGTATGTTAGAGCTGGAATGGAGGGAAAACATGCAGGAATGTGGGTCTCGAGAACCAGGGTTGGCCACCCTTGATGTAGTGTGTAATTAGTTAATGTTATTCTCTGATGCTCTCAGGCACCATCACCCATGCATTTCAAAATCACATGCATTTGAAAATGCATTTTCAAATCACAGAATTTATTAATTAATACAGTATGTAATTACTGTTTTATAGTTCTTTTTAAAATGTGCAAATACAACATGCTTTGGGAATTTGGTTTATTTCTATTTTAATTATTTAATTTGAAAATATATTTAGTAATCTATACTTTTATTTCACAGTCATGAAACAACTGTATTGCTTTTTCAATTGCTCTCCTGGTCCTCTCTAGTTTTTTTTCTTACAAGAGGAATAAACAAGAATGCTATTGAAGTACACGAAGAATCAGTGTTTTGTTCTGTATGTCTTACAACAGTTGAGGTTTTTATGTTTTTTTACAGGTCCGGGTTTCTCAGGTTCCAGGTATGAAAACTTTTATCAATGAATATAACGTCCAGTCTGAGATCCTCAACACTGGGATGGGAGTCAGTAACCCAGAGCACGTGAACCTGCTCAAGACTCTGTGTGAGGATGGTCTGGCCAGCGGTGACGATCAACCACTCATGTCTGTGTAAGAAAATTGAATCACAGAAAAGTAGAAAAAATGTTTGTTACCTTCACTGTCATTTACTCTATACAATTAACATTTTTTGATACAGCCGACAAACATCAGAAGTGGATACATTAACTAAAATTGTACTCTAGTAAAGTTAAAGGTAAGTTTCAAATTACGAAGTAAAAATGGGCTTCAGAAACGTAAGATGGAATAAAAAAAAGTTATTTGCCAAATGACTTCAAGTAAGTGTGTGAGGGTCATGTCTGCAATGTGGTGCTTTAGCGGCCTTGAGGCTTCAGGGGTTTAAACCATTAAAATATACACATTGTCACACGTTCAGCTCCATTTGCTTACCTTGTAGATCCTGAGCCTATATTGGTCGTCTTTTAATACTTCTTATTTTGTCTCCATAACATAAATAAAGGTTTAAAGGGATACTCCGCCCTCAGAATGATGTGCCTTCATTTGTTTACTCACCCTCATGCTGATTGACACGTTGGAA
>JBBBVT010000010.1:599383-609973 GCA_037177035.1 Craterocephalus eyresii
ACTGGTCAAAAAGCAGCAAGGCTACTGGGACAGACTCATCAGGACCAAGGTGCTGAACTGAAGGCTTTTTACTGTGATGGATATAAATGATGCAGCTTTATACTTACTTTAGATTTGATTTCTTTCCACAGAATATTTTTGTGAGTTATGACATGGAGCACTTTGAGGATGAGGATGAAGCAGCAAATGGTGAGGTTTCAGAATAAATAAATGTAAATTTTACTGTAAAACAATGAAACATGCTGTACGTCTTCAACTGTGCGTCATGTGGTTTTATCTGCAGGACTGTGGTTTGTAGAGAATACAGGAGAAGATGACCAGTATGTAAACTCGGAGAGCAGCAGCGACAGTGACTGAAGCCCAGAAACTGATGTGAATGTGGATTTAAAGACCTGTACAGGGTCAGTTCATGGCTGTCAGAAACCCAGAGGTCACTTTCAATAATATGTTAAGTTAAGATGTTCAGCTGTTAAAGGTTTTCTTGGTAAAAATCTGAAATATAAAGGGAAACATAATTTGCAAATGTAAATTTTCCGGCACTCTGAAGACTGAGGGAGACAAATACCGAACGGATCATAAAGCAGTCATGGAGAAATATTTCAGATATATGTTTGATGGTCGCATGATCTTTAATAGAAGCTTTGCTTTGGACAAATTCACAAAAAACTCAGCAGCTCAGTTTCCAGTTAGTTTCTGTTTCCAAATTAAATGCAGAAATCTTTTACAGAACAAGTAATTCACTCTGGTTATTAGTTTTTCACAGTTTTGTGGTTTTAGGACACAGAACTAGTATTTATTTGTCACATAGTTGTCAACTGGTCTATCCATTTTTTATCCACTTGTCTGCAAGTTAGTGGTCCACCAGTCCCCATCATCGACATAGTGACAGCAGTACTGCTCTGTTCATTAATAAATTTTATTTTTTTATCATTTATATCACAGATTTGGTTCTAAACTAATTAATTAAACAGCTGGTTTCATTAAACTTCAAAATGACCGAGTTTTCCATCTATCTCTTCATCCATCCATCCATCTCTTCATCCATCCATCCTTCCCTGGCCACATATTACTCTGCAGGATAATTTTGGGGGAGAAGATGGAGCCTGTAGCTAGTAAGTGATATGTTGGGCACCCTTGGAAAGGTCACCAGCCCATTGCAGTGGATCACTGGTGTTTCCTGCCAACACACTTTTTTCAGATCAGAGCTGTGGTTCTCCAGGACACACCCTGGACAACCGGCAGTTTTTCAATTTTAATTGTTATTTTCTAGATCAGTATGAGGAAAATGTTAACATTAAATTGTGAAAATCTTCTTTTTGCTGCTCTGTCTGATTCTGACGTCTAAAGTTTTCTGAGGTTAGGACTTTATCGGTCTGGATCTGACTGAAATTTCTGTCCTGATGCTTTCATGACCTCCCTATTGTTTCTGCTTTAAAACAATATTTAGCTGACTGGAAAGAACCAACATGTTTTTTGTGTAATTACCTTCTAAAATGTGTTTTTCTGAGCCTCATTGTGTTTTCAGTCAGTCAGTCACATCTGTTCAGCTCTGTAAGAATCTCTTATCTCCAGCCTGATGAGTCTTTTTTTATATAGTTTTGCTTTGATTCTGTGTTTTTTTCCTCTGTTAACTTTGTTTTTTATTTGTTTTTTGGTGTTTAAAAAGCCTTAATGTTCAGTTGTTGCTGTTATTCAGTCATTTCTCATATCTGTGATTGGTTTCATTTTATCTTTAATTAAAGGAGTTCAACAGATTGAGGGAAAATCTGTTGATGATGAACAGAAATAGTCAAACTCGGCATCACATCTGAGTTAATATATCATTTGGTTTAATTTAGTCTCCCTCTGTTAGTCCATCTCAGCAGTGAAGGGTTAAAAGGTGAAGAAAACAAGGACAGAGATGGAAAGAGAGGAGGTGGTGAGGATGAAGGGTCCGACTAACTGGGCTCAGGGACAGGACTAACTATAGATCCTCTGATACTGTTGGAATGTGACGTGGGATCTTTGTACCGTCGTTTTCTCGGATCCAGTCAGTTTGGTTTGTTGATGAACATCTCTGACTCTGCTGTGTTTCTGTGGTCTTTTAGTGGATCAGGATTCAGGAGGCCACAGGAATGTAGGGATGGTGGTTCAATTAACCTGATTATAGATAAACATGTTTTACTCAGATATTTTCTGTCCTGCAGGAGTAAAACATTTTCAGTTTGACAACGTAATATGACTCTCATTGGCTTTTGTTAGAAACCGGTAACCAGAACCAGTGTAGTCTTTTCAGGATAGAGTGCTTCGTCTAAATTCTCGTCTAAAGTTGTGTATTTCCAATTACCTTGCTCAATGTAAAAGTGTTTGAGCTGGTCTTTTCTGCCAGAAATGAGGCTGCTTCTGAATCTGCAGCTGCAGATCAAACCGTGATTTCTGAATTTAGACTTTTTTAACTGGGAGATTTTCCTCATTAAAAACACAGTACCTTGTCATGTCTAAATCACAGCTTGAGTCCAACCTACATGTCCTGTCAGTCGAAGACTCGCTCTTCCCATTTTCTACAATGTAAAACAAACATTGAGACATCAAAATGTGAAATGACTGACACACATCACACACAACTTTAAGCCTTTGTGTTTTTACATTAGGTCCAGAAACATCATAACGCGATGCATTGTTTAAGCCATTTATGGGAAATATTTTAAATTGTAGTTCAATAATGATTTTGGTTTCGCGAATTACAAATTATTCATTAAAAATTCTAGAAGAGATTTAGTAATAACGGCTCATTTTAGTTGGACATGTGGCTGAAAATCAGTTTTCTAGACAGCCACGGAATTTCTGTTTTCATTGGTTAAATAGATAAAAGTCTCCTGTAGATGTGTCCCACAACACTAACACCTCACAGCAAGAATCTTCCTGGCTTGACTCTCAAACTTTCTCCTACTGTCCAAAAGCATCCGCCTTGGTGCGACAGTGAGGGTCCTGTCACTATGCCGCTGACTACTTGTCCTCAGGGATATCCCTTTGGCTGACTGGCCAGCGCGCATGGCTTCCACCCAGGAGGTTGTGGGATCGATCCCCTCCTTTGTCCTGCCACATTGGATTTACTGCTTTCTCTGAGTGAATATGATTTGTTTTCCGTCTGGTAGTGGCCTGTCCAGGGTATATCCAGAGAGACTTTGGTCTCTGTTATCAGGTAGTGGGTGGACAGGATTTTCTGTCCTAATGCTTTCATGACTTCCTGTTTGTTTCTGCTTTAAAACTTTTCAGCTCTGTTTGCTTTTGGTCCATATTTAGCTGACTGGAAACAAGTGACATGTTTTCTCTGTAATTACCTTGTTTCCTTCCCACACAACTCTTCACTGCTGAAATGGAGGGAGAGGAGGTGTTCACCAGTCCATATACAGGTACTACTCTGAAAATTACAATATGCTGGAAAAGTTGTTTTTTTCAGGCAATTCAACATAAAACGTGAAGCCAGTAACTTTAACAGGCTTGGCAATTTTTGTAATTAAATTCCATTTTAAGTTAGTTTTTTAGTTTGAGGTTTTCTGAAGCTGCAAATCCTAATTAGCAAAATCTAAACAAAAGCTGAAATATATTGATTTGCAAACTTTTTGTGTATATTTGTACATTCAATCTTTGAAGTTAAGTTACAGGTATTACTCTGAAAATTAGAATATCCTGAATAAGTGCATGCATTTCTGTAACTTCACAGATAAAATGTACACCTATACACAAATAGTATGCAAATCAATATATTTCAGCTTTTATTTGTTTATTTTGCTGATTAGGATTTGCAGCTTCAGAAAACCTTGAATTAAAAAGCTCAGAAAATTAGAATATTGCTTGATATCAAAAAATGGAATTTAAATGCAAAAATGTCAGATCTCTGAAAGTAAACTCTTGCATTGTACGTAGTATATAAAATGCATTGGTTTCACTTTTTATGTTGAATTGTCTGAATAAAAAGACTACCAGCATATATATTCCAAGTAGTACCTGTAGATAGTCATCCATTGACATTAAACTGGCCACGTTTATTTTTACTCTTAACATCTGAACCAAGACCTAATGGACAGAAAATTCTCTTTTTAAGTCTTCATTTGGTCCTTTAATAAATAAGTGAAATCTAAAAATAACCAGCAAACATACTTTCTATTAGTGTTTGACATGTCAAAGTTTTTATCTGACCGCATAAAACAGGTTTTGGAGCAAAGTTTTACGATAAAGCAGGGGTCAAAATTTGGTCATTGAGGTCGACGGCTATGCAGGTTTTAGATGTTTGCTGCTGCAGCACACCTGAATCAGGTTGATGAGTCAACATGTTTGGGCAGAACTTGACAACAAACTGTTGTGTATAGCAAATTAACGGGAATCGGGTGAGTCCGGTAAGGGAGACAAAAAAGAAAAACTGCAGAAGCATCCTGAAGGACCTAAGCTACACAAGGGTTAAAAGGGTTATGGCAAATATTTTGTTTATGAAGGGAGTATGAAAGACTGTATCGCTTGTGGATTATCTCCGGATCATCTTTGTTCACATTGACATCTATGTCGATGAGAGAGTTCTGTTGATGCTGAAGATAAACTACACATCAGCTGACCTACAGGTTTACTGAGGAAAACCCAATAGTTAATTTTTACAAGGTTTTTCAGTGTAGAAAAGGGTGTATTAGTTGATACGTTGAGATAAATGTTTTATGTAAATATTTTCACACCTGGAAATTGTTTTCATTTGCTTGTTTTGTTATTGTATTCTTAACACTTCTTTAAATCCAATAAAACAGTACATTCAATGTTTGTTTTTTTATTATTCGCAATGGTCATTCTAGGTGGCAGGATTTATTCTTAAATGTGACTAAAGTTTATTCACACTCCTTTACTTGTAAAATTCTCCTTCAACACACTACAACCTTCTGCAGGACAATTTCCTTCATCCTGAAGAGGAAACACTGACTGGATATGTGTTGAAATGACAGAGTCAAAGTCCAGACCTCAGTCCACCTGTGGCTGGATGTAGACCGATAAAAAAACAAAAACATCAGAATGTGGAGGTGGATATGTTTGAACTGGGAGAACAAATTTAAATGCCAGAGTTTGCGTGAGAGGCATTCCCAAACAGACAGACGATGAAACTGAAGAAGAGGATAAAAATACAAAGAAGTCAGATTTGGGATGAAAAATACACACCCAGCTATTTTTTTCCATTTTTCCATTCTGTTTTGTGGTCATTTATTCCATGTACTCTACTATAAACGAAATGTAGATTACAGGTTTTAATGGGGAAATATAAGATCATAACTCTAATGAAAACCATTTTGGTTTTATATAAATAATTTGCTGAAATTACTAAATAAACTACTAAATTACTGAATAATTATATAGATCACACATATTTAAACGGGTGTTTTTGTCTTAGATTCATTCAGTCTTTGTTGTTTTTTTATTTTTTTAATCTGCTGTCTTCACATATCTGTTGAATCCATCTCCTTTTCCTTGAGTCCTTAGGTCTATATTGTCTGAACTTTAAACTTTTTGTACTGAGTAATTTTGATATTCACAGTATATTTTAATATAAACATTGGAAAGTAGCTGACTGCAAACAGTTAACTATATGTTAACTTTGTACTAGCTGAAGGCATCAGATTTTTACTTTTTAACTTTTTTTTCTTTGAATTATAATATAAGCAACATTTCATATGCTGGTATAATGCTACATTGTTTAAAATTAATAATAAAATGGCTGGATACACTGCGAACCTGCTTGCCTTATATGTGTGGAAAATTATCTCTAAACAGCAGGTTTTCCTCGTTTAACAGCCCATGTGAATCTCAACTTTCTTTTCATTTATCATTTACTGACAGACTCAATCTAACCTTTTATGTTATTTATTAGCATTATATAAAATACATACAGAACAACTTTATGTTTGTGTATAAATAGCTGATAGACAAACATTTCCACTGATCCAGTGTGATGGTGGGGCTGGATGCACTTTCCATTTCTGACCAGTATGGGGTAGCAGAAATCAGACTATCCTAGAGTCCTGATATGAAACCCAGGAAATCAAACTACGTCCTACTCCGATTACTTCTGCGTTTTTACAGTTAGGAAACCTCGGCTTAGACTGAACAGAAGTTCATCTTGACAATATTTTAATAGTTTATTTTAGGCCTTTATCAACCTGAGTCTGGGTCTGAGGTCGTCTGCAGGTTCTGTGGCCCGATGACCGCATCTCCTGACAGGCTTCTGTAGGTTTCCGCCATGTCAAAGCCTGGATGAACGGAGGGACTTTACAATATCAGGTAAATACACATCTTTAAAAACCCATTAGCTCTTTTTGTTGAGCTTCATGTTTTCATTATTAGAGGCTATGCTAACAGGCTAAAAGCAAGCAGAGCTAGTACTAGCTAAGGGGGAGTGTTTGCTATGATAATGTCGTTCTCTTCAGCTAGCTGCTTTACTGGAAATGTTCAGCTACCCATTTTGTCGTGGGCTGAGTCATGTTAGCCTCTAAATCTACAGCAGACCTAATGTTTGTTGACATAGTTGTGGAGCTCCGTGTCTGTTCCCACCTGTCATGTTAGCTGCCACCAGCGTTACAGTCAGTGCCACGCAGTAACTACTGATGTGAAATTAAATGTGAGACAAATCTAAAAACCACACGATTAACATAATTTCTACTAACTTAACCCATCAGGTTGATAGTTTCTACTTAGCGTGCGTTTGTCCTTCACTGAACTGGGGTTTGTATTGAACAGCTGTTTGTCATTGATTTTTATCTGAAAAACGTTTCCGGAAGTGTCCTTTGTCTTTGTCTTCGTTGGACGTTTTCTTGTTTTGAGTAAAAATCTTCAGTGGATTCAACACTGAAGTTCTGCAGAGGTTGTTTGTTTTTATGATGGAGACCCACATGTGACCCGGTGGAGTTAATTAGCCTTTAAAAGATGTAGTGGGTTGATGTGCTGACCATATGGAACAAAATATATACAGTCACCGTTCACTTTATCAGGTTCACCTTGCTCGTACCCCGGTCGGACCCCCCTTTCAAAACGGCTTATTATTTTAGTGTAATAGAGGCAACAAGCTGATGGAAACCTTCCTCAGATGTTTTACTCCATATTGACATGATAACATCACACAGTATCATCCATGATGAGACCCGCCGGTCCCACCACATCCCAAAGCTGCTCTACTGGTCTGCTGCTCTTTCACAAATGTTTGTAAAAGTAGTCTGCATGTGTAGGTGCTTGATTTTATACACCTGTGAAGTGATTGGAATACCCGATTCTGATTATTTGGGTGGGCAAGCGAATACATTTGGCAATATAGTGTATATCCAGAATTCACTCCTGTAAAGATCTGTCTGGTTTAAATGAAGCATCTCCATTCATAACCCATCAATAGTGTCTTTAGTCTTTTGTTTTACATCCAGTCTTTTTTTAGTTGTTATCAAAGTTAAGTTCTTTCATAAATGTGATAAAAGGTTTCCATATTTTTTTAAATAAGTGCTTGTTCCTATTGAGTAAGTACGCCACATCCTCCATGGGAAAGACCTGACCAAGCTTTATTACGTGATCATGTGTTTTGTCTCCACAGCAAGGCTTTGATAATCTTAGCTTTTAGTAGACACATTTCCAACAAAAGTTTTTCAAATTTATTATATACATTTGAAGGGTACAGTCCAAAAATAAAAAAAACTGATATTTAGTGGAATATCCTTTTTAAATCGGTATTTTCATTTTTTTTCTATTAGTTGCTCCCAGTACTGTCTAATCCTCCTGCATTCTTCTCTCCACATCTGGTATATTAGACTTATATCTATGAAATTTTGTTGGTGTTATATAGACATTTATAAGCCTTGGCAGACAGTTTAAAGTTTATCTTTGCCTTGGAGCATGCTAATTGTCACTCCTCTTCAGAGAGGTCAATATTCAGATCTTACCGCCAGGCATTTAATCTAGATGTGGAATTTCCTGTTGAGGATGATAGTAATAGTCAGATGTGTACATTACTGGTCCTCCAGAGCTACTACCCTCTGATTTCTAGATGTAATCCCTCTCTAGCACACCTGAAGCATATCAAAGTTTTTCTAAGGTAGGTGGGTTCAGTTAATTTCTAATTTTGTTTTATTCTAGTAAACTTCCTGAGTTGCAAGTATTTTAAAAAGTTGGTTATGGTGAAATCGTAAAATGGTTAATTTTTTTCTAATTACATTAATGTGTAATTCTCCTGATACAGTTTTTGATTTTTTTAATCCATTGCTTAAATCTGTCTTGTTCCCCACATTGTGGTAAACTGAGACAGGCAGATTGGTTCCCCAATATTTTTTTGTGTCAAATCATACTCAAAATATATTTTGTAACTACAGGATTTGTGTTATTCTTAATCAAATTTGTCAAAGTGTAGAAAGTTTATTATGGCGAAAGGAAGAAAGAAGGTGAAAACTGTGTCTGTGGAGGCGAGAAAGAGACACTGTTTAATTTGAAACTGTCATGTGGCCTGTGGGTGGTTAGGTGTTGCCCCCTAGTGGCCAAAAGTTACACGGTATCCCTAGATCATAGCTGGCTGCTTCAATTTGGTTTATATTTGATGTTAGTTGTAATCCTAAATATGTGAGCTGCTGGCAATTTTGGAATGTTATCCCATGTCCTCAACAGTAAAATGAAGGATTTTGACTTGTTAAAGACTCCCTATATCCGACTCATTTCATCCCGACCAAACTGCCACTGCAACAATTTCTGTCTGAGAGGCATCAGCAACGGCTTTTCCCTCACTGCCCCTGACTGTAGATAACTGAAGTGTGAGACTGCAGCCCTGCAGCAACAAAACATAATGGGAGCAGGTTGACCGCCAAATTTCATTTCATATACAGTTGACAATATTAGCGGCTAATTCAGCATTCATCTTGCATCCTACCTATACTGTGAGCCCCTCAGACAATAAAAAACTGTTGTTGGCTGTGTCTCATATGGAAGTCCACGCGCCTCTAAGTGCGCGTACTTCGTCGTCCACAGAGTTCCCTGTGTAGTCAGCACTCTCTGAAGCAGCCTCCTGGCACGGTAAACAGCTGAAATGAGACAACCTCGCTGAAGAAATTTTCCCATGAGCCCAAGTCCCGTTGCCTAGCAACTACAATTATTATTATTATTATTACATTATCATACAATATGGCTATATTCTATGAGATCATATTGCAATTGTGACTATAATAATTATATGAATAGTAAGCTTCCTGTTATTTCAATGTACTGTAATATTAGTTTCAATGTATTTATTTAAAAGGAATTTTGCACATTCTTGAACATGAAATGTAAATATGCCAAATTTAGCCAGGGGCTCATTTCCATCTGTTGTCCCTGGCAGTTCTGAAAAAAAGATAAAAATAGAAACACATCAGTAATGAGTTAATACTAAAATCATCCACACAACTTGGCAGAAACATATAGAACAGACAAAAAAACAAAAACAAAAAATGAAAAAGTAATGGAAATAAAAACATTTAATAAATAAATAAAGTGACAATTATCATCACATCTTGGCATCTAAGACATAAAATATTTATTTGTGAAAACATGACTGATTCCAATCCGTCATGGTAGACATGAGGGATAATTACTAAATGACATTTCACATCATGAATTACAAGGTTTTGCCTCTCATAGGACACTTTGGTGAAGGTTCAGGACAAAAAGGCAAAATAATTTTTAATTAACTTTTAACAACACATTGACGGAGGTCCTCACTGAGCTCAGTTGAAAATGACCAGAACACTTTTATTCTGTTTATATTACTCAGCAAAAATGCAATTTCTAATAATTATTTAACATTTGGCCAACAAAAAGGTATTTAGTCCTTTGAAACATCTTGCTGTCAATTAATAAAAAATTGTTTGGGATATTGGCTCAGGAAACCTGTGAACATGTCATTTTTTTGAAAAGCCTTTAATAAAATACCCCTGAAATTGAATATTTCTTTAATAGTGTGTTGTAATTATTCTTTCACTTGCTGGTCACATGTAACTTACAAACAAACTTGAAAAAAAGCATTCATTCAATCAGAGAAATAAAAAACCACAAAATTTAAAAGGGTTATGAATAATTTTGAGGACGACTGTATATCTCCACAAACAAATCTTTGCATAACTTCAAAAAGATAAGGTCATTCATTGTACCATATGGAAAGCCTGAAAGCCCATCGTGTAATAATTACTCCCATCTAAAGACTGGTTTACACTCGCGCGTAGCCTCCGTGCGGCGGGACCCGCGGAGGCTACGCAGACCCTCTGTGTGTTTATACTCCTGCTTAGGGAAACGCGCCGGGTCGCAGGGTTTTTCCGGCTCTACAGGCAGCGGTACGCTGGTACCGGTCAATAAACTCTGCCATCCGGAGTTTTTTCAGTGCTTCAACATACAACTTTACAATCTATTGAATACATGCAATGATCCGTTTTTAATAGCAGCTGTTAGATGAGCTCCACAGTCCGATAATTTTCCAGGAGTCATTACTGGCGTCTCCGTGGATTTTGTGCCACAAATCACCAACGCAGCTGCAGGATCAGTTAAGTAAACTGTTGTCAGATCTGGAAAAGTGCAGTTTTATTT
>JBBBVT010000010.1:633332-650096 GCA_037177035.1 Craterocephalus eyresii
AAGAGTAAAGTTAAAACACATAAAATATACACATAAAAACAGCAGGTTTTACAATGTGGAATCACTCTTGGGTGCCATACAGATGAAAGAATCCAAACCAGTGGTAATAAGCTGGTTCTGTTCCAGGAGCTGATTATATCATAAGATGACTTTTTACATCTTCTACACAACACAGTGAGGAAACAGCAGTGTGTTTAGTCAGAGGCTTCTGCAGCTCTGCTGTAACACAGAAAATTTCAAGAGGTCATTCCTGCAGCACAAACATTTACAACAGCAACTCATTGGCTAACTATCGATGGCTTTTAATTAGAGAGATAAACCACCAATATAATAATTTCTATTTAAAACTGAAAAAGTATTTTTCATCTGATTTCCGGATCTGGGGGTGGACTATGTTGAGTGAAAATGGTTTTCTAAAGTCCCTGTGCCTGTATTGATTATGATGGTGTGATGGTTTCATATCCAGAACTAAAGCTTTCACCATACTCTGCTCTGTACCTTATTGTTTTAATTTTAAGCTTTTTTAAATAATAGAAATAAATAATAATGTAAATAAAGATAATATAATTAATGTATAAACAAATGAAAAATTGCATTGACACAGAAAGGCTTTCTACAGATGTGTGTTGCATTATTTGAGCATTTCTTCATTTGTGATCGTTTCTCTGATACATTCAGGTTGCGTAGTAATTTATGTTTATTTTTGTTTTTGTTGTTTTCAGACACAGCAGTGATTATACCACCAACAATCCACTCTGAAACTATTTCATGGTTTCTTCAGACATTTCCTCACTTCTTGAGATGACATGTGGAATTCATTTCTCTCCTTTGTATGTGTGTGTTTTAGCACATAGCTAATGGGAATGAAGCAGAGGTGGAACGTCTGTTGAGTGAAAGCGAAGGAGACGAGGACGTCAGGATGTGTCACCCTCTGTGTTCCTGTGATCTCTGTGATGTCCAGCTGTCCGGGTCAGCATCCTAATTAACAATCACACACTCCATTTACAGGTTGATGTTTCATTTGTTTACGACTTTTTCGCAACACAGAGAGTAAAATCAGGAGGCAGAATTGGTGTAAAATATGATTGTAGGTTAATGCGTACAAAATCATCATATTAATATCACATCATTCAAACAAACAGACTTTGTGAGAGAACATCTGAATGGGACACAAACAGAAAATCCTTCACAATCTAGAAGAACAGCTACATGAGTTATTCGGACTTGATAGGTTCCATTTCCTGTTTTCCCTTTTATTGCATCAGGGCTGCAATTCAGGAACAAAAAGTAGTTTTCTTTTTCACTTCCGACTTTATAACCACACAGAGTACACTTAAGGCCCTTTCTTTCCTTTTCTTTGGTAATCCTGTTAAACTGTGAAGTCCATTTTTGCGCCATAAATCCACTTTAACCCTTAAAACTCTGAGATATTCTTTGCTATTTTTACCTGTGTTTTTTTTTTTTTTTTTACTTTAAAAATACAAGTAGAAGCTCAGCCCTTTCTACACCAGTCAACAACCAGACATGATCAGGACAACCTCTGTTATCAGATTAAATGGCTGAATGAGGTAAAATTAATGTATAAATAAATATAGCACCATGAAGACGGACTAAAACAACAAAATACTATTTACTTCCTATTTTCACAAAACCAGCTCCAACTCTGCCTGTTTTTGGTGCCACTGAGCTCATAAAGATTAACGCATCTCTGGACAGATTAAATGTTGTGATGTGTTTCAGAAGCTTATCAAGACACTGACAGAGAGAATGCTGCCATAAATCAAAGCTAAAAGAATTTATTAGAGTGAGTAACTTTTATTTTAGATGGGCAGAGTATAAAGATATGAAGTTAACTTTGGGTATTCCATGAAGAGGTTTTTCGAAATCTGTATGAGACTAAACAGTTTAATAATAATAATAATAATAATAATAATGCATTTTTTTAGTAGCGCCTTTCATGATACCCAAGGACACTTTACAGTAGAACAATAAATAATAATAAAACAATAATAAATAAACAATAATAAGAACCATAGGTACAATAGAGGCTAAAATAAAAAGCTAAAATAAATGGTAAATGGACTGTACTTGTAGAGCGCTTTTCTAGTCATGTGACCACTCAAAGCGCTTTGACACTAAATGTCTCATTCACCCATTCATACAGCACCTATATCGTAACATACTTGGTGCGGAGTGTAACCATTCACACACATTCACACCCCCGATAGGCACATCGGGAGGCAAGGTAGGGTTCAGTGTCTTGCCCAAGGTCACTTCGACATGTAGCGGGGTGGAATTGAACCACAGACCTCCTGTTTAGTAGGTATCAGCTCTATCCACTGAGCCACAAACGCCTAAATAACAACTGGTTAAGAACAGAGGGTACACAGGGAGAGATGTTATATGTTATTTTAAAGCATGGAAACTACTGCCCAAATCAGGTAAGATGGACTCGTTAGTCGTTTATTTATTCTGCAGCTTGTCTTTTAAATTTGTCCCGCTTGTTGTGTTTCAGGCGACTGAATGATTTGTCCATCGTCACTCCGTTCTCCAGAGATGACAGAGGTTACACTCCGCTGCACGTTGCTGCCGTCTGTGGTGAGCTGCAGCTATCAGAGTCATAACGTCCCTGCGGTAGCAATCAACCGACCATGTGTGTTTTGTGTTTCAGGCCAGGCCCAGCTCATTGACCTGCTGGTGCGTAAAGGAGCTCCGATTAATGCCACAGACTACCACGCCCTCACCCCGCTGCACCTGGCCTGTCAGCGAGGGTACCAGGGAGTCTCTGTGAGCAAACACACATCTTCTTTCACTTCCTCCATGCTACTCTTTAGTGTGACTGCTCTGGCAGTAACATCTGAGTGTTGAATCCTGACTTTAAAAGAGGTTTGGGTCTTGGTTTGGTTTGGAGCAGGAGTGAATGTTTACCTACGGGTCATGGTGTCATTTAGACTCATCTCTGACCCGATGCAGCTCAGAGAAACGAACAGGTAGAGGAAGCTCTGTGAGTTTATGTTCATTTCAACAGTTCAGTTACTAAACCTGATGCTCCCTCACTCTGGGACAGGGTAAATCTGGCCTCACCACATGGCCTTCTTCCATTGCTCTAATCTGTGCTCCCAAGTAAACTGAAGCTTTTTTCCCTGATTAGCGGTTTCGTTCTGGCTGTTCAGTCCCCTTCACACTGATAATGTGGAAGTGTTCTCAGTTTCACTATTAAGCATAGCCCTGAGCTCTACCGGTGTTTTTAAGACATCACCATCATTCAGAATTCTTTCTGACCACACTTCTTCCAGCAAGATGATGGTTCCCCACTAACTTTCACTTTTTAATAATGTATGAGACAGTTCTTAAGCCTGTTTTAGCAGTTTCAGAGTTTCCTTAGATGTTTTCTTGATGCCAATCATTGGACTCTTCTGAAACAGACTGATGTCTTTTCCACAACATGTTATGATTGTTTAAGAAATGAGAAGCCGCTTGCTGCATCAGTTAGGGTTAAATATCCTGTTACCAGTGGACACGTCATCATCCATACAGAAATTATCCAATGGGAGGCTCTTAGCGGTTTGATAGTTAAATCTAAGTGATAGACTATAAATAAATCGGTTGTGATGCCTACAAAAATCTGCCTAGTTTAATAATAATGATAGTAGTTATTTTTCTTTTTTGCCCTTTGTCTCGTGTTAATAGTTGATAAAATAAGAATACTAACTTGTAATGTTTTGTGTAATTTAGTTAAAAGACCTGCTGGGTAAAATTTCTTTCAATGTTTGTGTCGTGTAGCTGCTGCTGCTTCATTACAAGGCCAACACTGATGCCCAGGACAACAACGGCAACACACCCTTGCACTTTGCCTGCATGTATGGACACGAGGACGTAAGTCAAACACTGACTTTTATCATTGCTGCAAACATGTAATCACTTCTTAAAACGAAACCTTAAGATTGGATTTTAGACAGTTTTGTTTTCTTTCCTTTGTAGATCTTTGATTTTTTTTTTTTTTACATTTTGGTGAAGAATTGCTTTTAAATTTCCTGTTAACTTTTTATATTTCTTGGATGAAAATTATAAATGAATCAACATGCTTATTGCATTTATCCTGACATTAAGGGAAAACCGCAAAACTACTGAGAGTCAGTAAAAGTTGTCTGTGTGTGTGTCTTAAGTGTGTGAAGGCCTTGGTGTACTACGATGTCCAAACGTGCCGTCTGGACCTGCAGAATGATAAAGGAGACACAGCACTGCACATGGCTGCCCGCTGGGGTTACGAGGGGATCATCCAGGTGCTGCTGGAAAATGGAGCGAGCACCCACATCCTCAACAAGAACAAAGAGTCCCCTCTGCATTGTGCACTCAACTCTAAGGTCAGCAACATGCACGACCAACAGACAGGAAACTGATCAGAAGTCACATCTTTACTCTGAGTGTTTGGTCAGAGACTTTCTATTTAACTTTTCGACCTTAAAGCTCTGCACTCCTGACTCATTTGATGACACAAACAAATTTAATTCTGTGTTTGTGGGAGCAGAATAATGAGAAATCTTTGTGTTGACTTTAAGCGAGTTAATCTGTCATGATTCAAACCGATCTGCACAGATCATCTGACTGTTTACAATAAACAACTTAACGGATAAGTGGAGGTGTATCATGATGGCCAACACCTCCAATGGAGAATAGTGAAGCAACTACACTCAGTGTCAACTTTATCAGCTCCACCTGTTCAAATATCTACTCAGCAAATCACATGGCAACATCAGAATGAGGAAGAAAGGAGATTTAAATTTCTTACACCATATTGTAGCTGCTGGTCTGAGTATTCTCTGATCTGCTGGGATTTTCACACAGAACCATCTCTCAGGTTTACAGAAGATGGTGCAAAGCAAACGAACTATCATGTGAGCAGCAGTTTTCTTGAGCAAAACTGGACAACGGATAAAGGAAAAATGTGATCTGGTGAAGCCTGGGCTACTCGTGTAGACAAGGCTCTTTCCCACTTGCCCCAGTGCACTGTGGGTAATGCGAGTTAAAGTTCTGGGATGGATGAAGAACATGTCAACAACCTTCATTTTAAACACAGTACTGAGTATCAAGAATAAGTTTAAGACTGGCTGGTGAGATCTTACAGTACAGGTAGGATGCATGATGGATGCTGAATCAGCCGTCGATGGGGTCACATCGCTGAGGAAATGGCAGACGTTCTGACAGGCTTTGAGTGGCCAAGTCCTGGGAGTAGAGTTTACCAACCAAACCAAGTTTTCGGACTCATGGTTGGAGATGCCTGATTTTAAACTGTGGCTCGAGCCAGTTGCTGATAACAGTGCAGAGGCTGAAGTTAGTGTAGGTTCAGGTTTTAATCCATCCAGTTTCTGTACTCCACTACAGTAAAACCAGTAAACATAGCTGCGACAGCGACCCACGCCCCGTCCTTTGCCAACAGGCATATTTAGGTAAACCTGGCCTGTAGTTTGACACATTTTTTTTAGCTTTATTCCTTCCCAGCTATAGGAATTCTGTGTTGTATGGTGGGCATCGTTGTTGAAACATCCACACTTTTAAAAACTCTGTGAGTTTGAATGTGTGTTTACCATCATTTTGATTCAGTTTTCAGATTAAATCATCTGGTTATCTCTCTGAAATATCCATGTTTTATTCATACATGTATTTTCTGGTCCTGTAGATCCTCATGCTGTTGCAAACCACTCAGAACGGCCACCAATGCAGCGGGATTGATGTGAGTCTTATCTTCTCTTTAATGATTTGCTGAATAGAGATGTTAGAAAAAAATACCTCAACATCATTGAAGCAGTGTAGGATCATCAGAGCACAGAACAAGGGGCTGGCAATATTCAACAAAGAGATTTGTGAGGACTTGTTCCACACTAAAACAATTTCTAATGTCAATGAAGTTAAAACCTCATTGACATTAAAACATTTTTCTTTAAGAGTGACCTGGCCAAGAAGGCATCATAACCACAAGTGTGTGATATACCACATAACAAGACATCAACTATCACATCAAAACAAGTAACATGAATGAAATACGGCTTGGGTTAAATAATGCAAGTAAGTTTTAAAAAAGTCACAGTAACCAAGAGTGTTCATTGCAAACACTTAGAAAAAGTGTAAACTACTCCAGCAAGATCAGTTTTGTTAATTTCAAATTAGTTTGTAAGTTATTGTGAGTGGAGGGAGCAGCTGATTTACTATTTTTAGTTGATGTGATTTGTTTTGTTTTTTGACAATTGGGGCTAAATACTCTCAATATTCTTGGTTATTGTCAGTAACTGTGACAAAACCCCAGAGTAAAGCCAGGATCAGATGCAGGACAGCATAAATAAGTTTCTATCAGCAGAAGTAAGATGCAGGATATTAAGATACAGGATTTTTCTGCAATTCCCTTTTCCTAATAAAGACTCAACTAATATGGATTGGATCTTTGTGACCAAACAAACCATTTTTACTTGCAGTTTAAGTGAAAGAAAAAAAATCTCTTCATTTAGGGGTCAAAGGTTATGGGTACCTTATAGCCTGACTGTGACAATTTGGAAATGTCTTTATGATTTTTTTCTATTCGCTGTCTTTTCTTGTCCTGTCAGTCTCCCAGTTGCTCCCCTCTGGCCTCAGACTGCAGCAGCCGTCGCTCATCCATCTCCAGCACGTCATCTCTAGGCTCTGAGCCCAAACCAGAGACGGAGAGAGTCCGACACAGAGAGGTGAATGACAGCAAAACACAGCACAGCACGAGGGGGTCACAAGTGTCACAACAATTTAGGACTGCTGTATCCACAAACCAACATGTGCTAGCCACCAGGCCTTATGGGGTCTTACCCTGCTTAAACTGTGCATTTGCTACGGTGACTGAGAAATGCAAAACATATTTACATTTAACAAGCTTGAAAATAAAATTCATGTTCTTGAAATTGAAATTGAAATTTCAAATTTAAAGTATACAGACATATATATGTATATTATGAGGCATATCTGCACCTGGTAAGCTCTGTGTAATGAATACTGTTTGATCCTTTCAGAGCAATGTTAAATATGAAGATGTTAGTAGTTTTAGTGATTAGTGATTCTTCATTAAAACTTTAGTGTCCCGTCATTATCAGAAGTGTCATTTTATATCCACTATTTTAAGTGCTCAACTGTGACAAGTATGAGATCACAACAGGCCTTCAGTGATTCTCATCTGACCTCTATGAAGCTCTAAGACTAAAAATAAGAGGTTAAAATACCATAAAATGCAAATAAAAACAAACCTTATGATTTCCAAATCTCATCAATTTGTAATGTACAGTATTTCTGATATAACATGAACAACATATCCATTCTATGAAAAAATACTAGCTACTTTGAATCCGATGGCAGTGACACATCTGTAAAAAGTTGGAAAAGGAGCAACAAAAGGCTGGAAAACTTATTGTCACTACTGAAAAACTGCCTGAAGAGCTTGTGACAAATAATTAGATTTAATGGCAACAGGTTAGGAACATGAATCAGTATAAAAGGAGCATATCAGAGATGTAAAGTCTTTCAAATGTAAAGGTGGACAGAAGTCAGAAGTATTATTGGAACAGAAGTTGTGTTGATAAAGAGACATTAGAGAAGCCAGACGATGCTGTAGGTTAATGCTGGTCTGGTGCTGTGTTTGGCAGGTGGAGAAGCTGCTACGCGCTGTAGCCGACGGTGACGCTGAGATGGTGAGTTCAGTGAGCAATGTCGTCTGTATTTCTGTGCAGATTACCTCCATCTGATCACTGTGGTTTACAGACAGAAACTCATGAATTGGTGTCTGTATTTCAGGTGCGCTATCTGCTGGAATGGATGGACGAGGAAGAGGAGGATGAAGGAGCGCTACGGTCCAAAACACAGCTCTGCCATCCGCTCTGTCAGTGTCCCAACTGTGCTCCCACTCAGAAGGTCTGAAGGATTTTTGAATGAACTGTGGAAGCTTAAGAGTTTATAGTGAGATTGGGTTTGAACCAGTTTGATTTCCTGCAGCTGTCCGTGCAGCAGGCTGGAGCTCTGAGCGTTAACAGCTGTAACAGTGAGGGCTTTGCTCCGCTCCACGTCGCAGCCATGCACGGTCACCCTGCACTGGCAGCGCTGCTGATACGGCATGGTGCCAACGTCAACGCCCGCACCAACCAGAGTGCCACACCGCTTCACCTGGCCAGCCAAAACAGCCACGTTCAGGTAGTAGACGAGTTAGGCTGCAGTTGTATTCTTCACGGTATCATAGGGAGGTTACCATCATGATCCAGCTGCAGTGTGGAATTATTGGTGAAGATTAGAGTTTATCATTAAACTCTGCTGTGGGACTTATTATGTCATGCAAGTGGTGAAAATATATTACTTGGGGTGTGAAGTGAGTCTTCTATGGAAAGAATTTGTATTTACTCCACCTTGTGGAAAAGCCTGGAAGTGTCTGGTCACAGTTTTACTGGTCAGAACCAGAAATCCATCAGTTGGTTCCAGATTGGACCAAACTAAGAGGATGAGGACTGCACACCTAGTTCAGCTGTTTCTCTCCATGGCCTCCTGATAATATCTTCTCATACAAGTCTCAGATCATCAAGCTGAAGACGTGAATCTATCTCAAAGCATCTAAAAACTCAACAGGGACCCAAAGCTGATTTTCTCATCTCCTGTTTTATTACTTTTTTAAAATAATATATTGCACCTTGTGACATGCTGTCATATGATCAGTTGAGGCGTTTTATGCATCTGGATATATTAACATATCATGTGGCCATGAAGTTGTGTGGATTACACTAAGATGGTCAACAGCGCATGACATTTTACATTTTATCTGGTTACTTATCAGATATTACAAGACAACATAAAAAACAATTAACAATTTTGAAAAGAAGCTAAAGAATCAGCTTTGGCAAAATGCTTTTGTTGGTGACACTAATGAAGCCTTTGAATCCTTTTTGTCCATTATATGAAAAAAAATTATCCGCTCGTAAAAAGGAGCTTAAGTTATGTCCTTAATTAACCATGTGTAGCCAAAGGAATAGCCCTGCGACAGACTGGCGACCTGTCCTGGGTGTACCCCGCCTCTCGCCCGTTGACAGCTGGGATAGGCTCCAGCACACCCGCGACCCAATTGGATTAAGCGGTTCAGAAAATGGATGGATGGATAGCCAAAGGAATACGTTATGCTTGTAAGAAAAAGTCTATTGTGCCAAGAATTGTCAAGGAAAAGAACCTCAGATGTTTAACAAAATACAAGATGTGTAAAAAAACAAATTAACATTAAAAACATATGTATCGTACTCAAGACTAATATTTAAAAAAAAAGACTGGCAGACACAGACCTGGCTGCTAATGGGTTCAAATTATCTTTTGTAAGTGTGGGTAAAATTTGATGAAAGATATTACAAAAACCAGAAGCAGATAAAATTAGGAAATCAGAAATATTATAAAACCATATTTGTAAGGAGAACAAAAATGAAAAAGTTGATATATCCTTAGAATATAAGGAGTAACAACTTAGTGTGAAATGGACTACATATGTCTTTTTTAAAACTCTGGATAAGCAGTTACTTAAAAACACGATTCAGTTTGCAGTTTGGAGAAGCAAAATCTGACAACAGAAAACTCATCTATAGGGTCTTCCAAGATGTGAAGGGGCTGTTTCTGTTTATTTTATATTTAAATAATAGAGGTGGGGTGGGGTAATGAGGATTTTTTGTTTTGTGATTTTTAAAATAAGTTTTTTTTTTTAATAAGTTTTTTTTTTACTGTTTACTTTTTTTAAAAAATTGGCTTTGTCAGATAATTGCATTATAAACTGAATCAGCGCCCCCAAAAATTGTAAAAAAAATTTAATTGGGAGGAAATCAATATCGTCCCAGCCCTAAAAAGTACTATTTGTGAATTAACAACATACCTGAAAAACATTATTTATGGATGATACAAATTAATGTTGTGAAAAGAAGCTGCAGCAACTCTTGGATACATTCGAAAAGGAACTGACATTGTTGAAGAGATGGTTAAAACAGCACAGTTCATGTACAGCCCCATTTCATCAAAGGGTACCATCTTTTAGAAGACACTGGGACTCTAAAACTCAGGATTCAGAAATGAAGAAATGGTGGTTTGAAAAGGAATTTCATAACAAAATAGGCAGTCTGTAAAGTCTGAGGTGGCAGTGCAGTTCTCCAAGGTTCAGATGTTGGTAGCTGAATTCTGGATGAAATCCAAGAAAAAGCAAAAATCACACTGTCTGAAGGAAGTTGTACAGAAGAACAAAAAAAAAACGAGATCGCTGAAGAGTAACGATGGGGAAAAACAATTCAACTTGTCAATCGTAGGTGGCCGTACTATTCCGCTGGTAAGCAGATGAGCTGGCACTGAATGAAGAGCAGTCCCAAACTTTATGGAGAAAATAATTGGATACAGCTGATCCTGATAACCAGCCGCACAGGAGAGCGAGAAGGAAGGAGGAATGGAAAAAACTAAACTGGCTCCACATTGTACTGAGGTTGGAGTCGTGGCTCGGTCACATAGCCTGAGGCATGGCCATGCACATAGAAGCTCAGCAGGCAGATCTTGTTTTCTTGTTTTCCCCCACAAGTCTTGTTCAGCATTGCAGCGAGCGCCATGATGGTCTGGCTGCTGCATAGTGCCAACAAATTTGCTTTGCCATGGGGAGGCTTTACGTATAAAGCCTCTCTTTATTTGTATTTCATTTTATTTTATTTTGAAAAGCAAGAGCCCGGCTCCCACCACAGATCTTGTGTTCTGTCTTCTGCTCGGCAGGGGGTGGTATGTTCATACTTGTGCCTCCCCGTCAGGAGAACCAGTTCTAGGTGTCAACACAAGTACATGTGTGTCCATGGGATTGTCATTTAAAAAGATACAATACAGTTTGCCAGTATATATATATATATATTAGAGAGAGAGAGAGAGAGAGAGAGAGAGAGAGCTTTTACATTGTATTTTAACAGACTCCTGCTTATTTTGTTGTACTGATCTCATAAGCAGAATAGACAGACACTAAAGTCATGTGGGATTAAAGATCTTTAAAAGCTCTTTCAGTGGATGTGTTGTTCAGTGGTGGCCATGCTCATCAACATGTGCATACGAAGCGTTTAAACCCACTTCCATTCTGATCACCTAAACATCTGGATTTGGCCTGTGCCATTGTCTGCAAGCAATAGGAAATCAATCATTTTAAGGAATTAATGACCTGCACTACTATCGACAACATTACTACACAGACGTGACTGCAGTTAGGATCTGGATAGCATGGTTGCCAGGGGCAACCAGTACTCATGACACCCTTCATTACTGCTTGTGGCTTTAATTATTTTTCTAAATATTATTATTAATGTTATTTTAAGGTAACGTGTTATGTTTACCGTTCAGGTGGTAAGGTTTCTGCTGGAGTGTAATGGCAAACTAAATAAGAAGGATCACTATGGTAACACTCCACTGATCCACGCTTGTCTTCGTGGAAATCTGGAAACGGCCACCATGCTGTTACAGGTGAATACAGTCAGAGAAGTTTTGTACAGAATCATAAATGAGTGATTCTGTGATAAGACGATGGTCTTTGTGCAGGGCAACGCATTGGTGAACATCGCGAACCTTCAAGGGAACACTGCTCTTCATGAGGCAGTGCGAGGCGGACACCAGGCGCTTGTGGAGCTGCTGTTGAGGAGCGGGGCCTCACCGGGACTCAGGAACAAGAAGCAGAGAACGCCACTGGACTGCGCTTATGAACTTGGCGGAAAGGTAGTCCACCACACACATGACGTGGCCAGAAAGCTTGGACATGTTGGGTTAGTGGAAAAAAGTACTTTGGGTCAATATCTATGTTCATATTATGAATAAAGTGATGTGGACGTGTGGAAAGGACAGGAAACAGGTGTCAACATGCAGCATAACTCAAATCCAGGGACACATGCTGGCAACCCTGCTTCTGAGCAAATGACAACACTTATGGAACAATGTCCTCCTCATTATATTTCTTGAGGGACTTTTCAAGAGGGCAGTACACTTACCAAGGCTGTGATTGACAAACCACACATTCCACCGTGGGTCATGTGACCTACATGTCACAGCGGGCGGCTGTGCACACAGGACAGATGCCTAAAGAGAAGGCTTTTGTTTTGTAAATATGCTCTTTTCTAGGATTTATAAAGCATTTTGCTTTTTCGTTAATTAATGGATTGTTAAAAAATGCTGATGATGTTCTTTCAGTAAAATGTCAATGAAATTCTACTAAGTCATGAGCCTGCATAAATTTATAGGCCTGAAATGTTGCCTAACATACACTAACCAATTATAACTTAACCATGTCACTAAAAAACAGGTCGGTATTTATACAAAATTCTCAGAACTTCAATCAAACTCACACATACTTATCGTCATGTTTTTGTCATCAAAGAGACATGTTTAGCTTGTCACCTTATCGTCATGGATAAAAGGGCCGTCAGTAACATGATTTTGTCATTCTAGACTAAAACAACACTGCGGCTTAAGTTACCCTCTGCACCTCATGGAGAGCAGTACTTTTCTCTGTGGTGCTAACTATGGAAGCAGAAGGAGAGCAGTTCATAAAAGAGATTTTTTTTTCCAGATTTTTATAAAAATTTCAACAGAAAATTTGATTAATTGATTTGATCGATTAATTGCCCAGCCCCAGTTTGTAGAATCATGTAGTATCTGTCAGGATATCCGAACAAGCATTTGTAATGTCAAGTATTCTTTTCAGTGACAAGAAATCCAGGACTCAATGAAAACTTAATGAAACTTGGAGGAAAATATGACAATTAATAGACAGAATTACAAACACAGAGATAAACTATTGCCACCAAGTCAGTCATTGTCTTTTAGGTTTAATAGTTTTACAAAAATAAAATCTATATGCAATCATTTTATGTCATTTCAGTTGGATAAAATTTATGAAGTTAGAGGAAATGTTTATTTTTCTATAATTCTGGTGTTGAATCATTGGTGGACTTAGTAAAAAAACATTACAGTTATGTGTTATTTCTTTTGCAGAACACTGAAATCCTGAGAGCTCTGCAGAAGGCATCCGGACTTTCACCTGATGCTGAACCACTCAAACTTCTCTCTGTGCCCAAAGGAGCCCTGGGTATCTAACGGCACCAGTTACTTATAGACAAAATCTATCAGATTATCTGTATGATGGTGTCTTTGGAACAAATATATTCTTCATTCTGCCTGAATTAAAGGTGTTTAGTCTGATTTGGGCCAAATCTCTTTCCTTGTCGTTGCAGGTCATTCGTTTGTGCAGCGCCTGAGGCTACAGGATGACTCTAACAACAGGAAACAGAAGCTGGCTCAGTCCATCAACAGGTAGGCTTGTAGAAAAAACCCACCTATACATCATTATTCCTCAACAATAAAGGGAACAACGAAAAAGTGGTTCAGTAACTGAAACGTGGGTTTGGATGATCTTTGTTTCAGGATTCAGCAGATGAGGAAGGGTTTGTGTAGCCCCCCCTCCAGGAGATCCCCAGTCCTATATCAGGTACAGTCTTCATTTTAATTGATGGATTCATTCATTCATTCATTCAAATGCTTGTTTTTGTCCCTCATTGCCTTCAGCTTTGTTGTGGTGGTGTGATCTGATAAGGATCCCACCATGTCTTATGAGCATCACAGCTCAATAGGAATAACTACTCCTTCCACTCAGTACTATCTGCTACTATATGCTAGATGACGGGAATCTTTTAATAATTAAATAAAATAAATAATTAAGCAGAAAAATATAACATCCATCCTTGATAACAAACAGTGAAATGCTCCAAAGCATAAAACATCTTGTGTCTTCATCCTTAGAATTGAGTCTCTCGGGACAAGATTTTGCAAGAATTACAACTTATGCGCTAAACACCATTCATTGGAAACACCGGCACATCACGACTGTACTTTGTCAAACTTTTAGAAATATCGCTTTTATTTTGTGAAAATCTGTAATAGGAATGTAGCTATTGTCTCATTTATTCTGAAGCTCAAGCAAAACCAACAGCAGGTTTTGGCTTTGTCCTGCTGTATATCTGACAAATCTCACAATCACGAATCGTGTCCTACAGAATGGCTGCACAGTCTTTGGCATGATTTCCACTTTTACATGAGCGTGGCAAACTGTGAGGCATCAGGAAAACGTTACACTTTTCTTTTATAAACATCTCTGCTGTAACGATAAGAACTTGACTTCCATTATAGCTCACTTCTGCACTTCTGTCTCTAAAGGCCACAAAGTACTGTCCCAAACCAGTGAGCTCAAGAGGCACTTGTTGCTTAAACCTGCCTAAAAGTTCCATCAACTTCAACTGTCACTGACACATAATTGAAAATGTTTATAAAAACAAACCAAACCATAGGAAATTAGGTTCCAAAAAGAAGCCCAGACCCCCAACGACTGATGATAAGGAATGAATGAATGATCATACCCACCCTCATCTTTTAAAGATTAAGTGGGTAATGGTAAATGGACTGTAGAGTGCTTTTCTAGTCATGCGACCACTCAAAGCACTTAACACGACAAATCTTATTCACCCTTTCATACAGCACCTATACTGAAACATACTTGGTGCGTGGAAACTAAGCATTCACACACATTCATACCCCCGATAGGCATATCGGGAGGTAAGGTAGGGTTCAGTGTCTTGCCCAAGGACACTTGGACATGTAGCTACAGCCGCCCCCAGGTGATCCCAGCTGTTAACCTTATGAACTTTTTCTTACTGTCTTGTGAATTAGATAATCAGGAAAATAAGTCGGATATCTTTTGATGATAAACTACATTATTATTTTCATTGAAACCATTTGGTTATAATTACATTAAAAATACTTTATTTTTCCCAGCTGGCAGTTACTGTGTCAAAGAGTAAAATAAGGATCTGCAGCATATTGGCCTCTAAGTCAAGAATATTACATTAAGGACCTGTTTCTAAAACGGCATCTACTTGTCAAGTTTATAATAGCTGTTTGATCCACTGTGATATTGATTATTGCAGTGAATCGGTTAACATTAGTCCAGAAAGAACTAGGTACAAACGATAACAAGACATTTTCTCCTCTTTTCATTTCATTTGAGGTATAAAAACATTACAGTTGGTGTCTTCAGACCTTGCTGTTTTTAGTGGAAGCTGGTTTTTGATTTTTTATTTTTTTTTATTTTTTTTGCAGGTGAATCCAGACAGGCGAAGACTAAGGAGAGGGGAAACAGTGGAGGTCAGCAGTCCCTTGGGAAGTCCTGATGCCCGGTCGCATCTGAAGGAGCGGCCCCTGGGTCGTTGTCACACCCTGGACTCTGGAGTTCACTCACCGGAGCAAACTGAGGCTCCTCACACGCCAAACCCAACTGAGGAGACTTCAGAAAGGACGGATGAGATGGATAGCACACACACTTCTACAGCAGCTGAAGGCATCAGTGTTTACACTTGCAGGGACGCAGAAAACACACAAGCTGACACAAACCAACAACATGCCACTGATGATTCAAGCTACAGCTCAGGCACTGAGACCTCCTCACCCTCACATGTGTCTCCTCTGGCCCAAAGCTCAGTCGACTCCCCTCTCAGAATCATCCCAAGCACTTTCTCAGATCTACATCAGCCTGAGGAGCCATCCAACAGCTATGGCCAGAAGGAATCTCCCGTCAACCTGGAGTCATCTGAAAGCCAGACTGGGCTTCATACTGAAGCTGAGGCCTTTCAGGTACAGACGAGGGATGAAAAATTAAGTCCAACTTGTGCTTCTAATGAGCATCCCCTTATCCACTGCAATGAAGACAACTTGGAAAACTCCAAACACACGCCAGAGAAGAGCGGAGATCTGCATCAGGGAGACCGTGACTTAAATACAAAAGTCAGGAGTTCTGGTGACCAATTTTCAGAAAACCAGTGAAAAAGAAATGTTACTCTTTAAGATGTCAAGAAAAGGAAGATGATTTGTGAGCAGCTCTAACCCTCTGACCTTTGTTGTCTAACAGAGCTACTTCAGATTTATGAAACGGATTCTGCTTTTATTTATCCCAGGTTTTAGCTTTGACTGCTGCCTCTGTTCTAGTAACACGCAGTTTAGGACTGTTTACTTTGTAGATGTTTAAGAATAAAATAACTTGACTACTCTGTCTCCATGTTATTTTGGGAATTCTGGGAATGCATCCATCAGGATAACTAAGACATGGAATGCAATTCAGGATTATTGTTTTTTTTTTTGGTTTAAAAGTGCCTTGGTTGTTGGGGCTGGGAGAAAAAAATTATTCAGATAAATACCGTGATTCTTTTTTTTTCATTTTTCAATCGATTTCTCCCTTTTAAGGGGAATTAAAGGGCCTCTTTAATGTTGAGAAAAGACTGAGTCAAAGGGAAGTTGTGACATTAGACAACTCAACTGTTGCATTGAGCTGACGGCAAGATCTGAAGTTCTGTAAAACGGACTAAGAAGGAATAATGTGCAGATATCTCAGATCCCTGAGGGCAGCAACAAAGGAGAAATGGTTGGAGTTACGAGAGAACTGCTCAGAGGATAGGATAGCTTAAGCTCCCACCAGATCTGGGAACTCATCTAGAAAAGATTGTATAGGAAAGATGACCGCTAGGGAAAATGGGACATGAAAGCAAAACCTTTCAGATTTATAAAAGTGTGCGCATATATGTTCCACTGCAGTTTCCCTACATATATACATATATATGTTGGCTCAGGTGGTGGGGGAGGATGCCGGTCAGACCTGGCAGGCCCAAGCGTGTAGTGAGGGTCTGTTGGGAACGT
>JBBBVT010000010.1:702100-720843 GCA_037177035.1 Craterocephalus eyresii
TTAATTTAAAAATGAGAAATTTCCTTCAATTTATCACAGTGTTACTGGTTATATCAATTATGTAAATACGAAAATATGAATTTTTGACGTTTTTGTCACAAAACAGCAGCCGGGACCGGTGCTTCCTGCTGTGAGCTGTGGGGGGGGGGCGGCGCCCTAGCGCCCTCTATTGGCCGGCCGCCCCTGTTCCTTACACATTTTTAGTCTTGACAATGATATATGAAACATTTTCACTTTTGGATTTTGTGTTTTTTGTGTGATTTCAAGTCCAGCGTTTTGATACATTAAATCAAAATGACAAAATACCTATAAAACCACACAGGCGAGACTATGCTGAAAAGAATGATACCAAACAAGGCTGGTTGAAGTGTATTTAAAGGTGAAAAACAAGCATTATTGCTGCTGAGGCTGAGCCTGAGCTCAAACTAACTTTAGTGTATGTCATCTCTGGTTTGGCAGGATGAAATTTGAAAAAACAAAATCAGCTGTGTTTAACTTGTTTAGATTTAGGCTCACTACTTCAATAAAATAATTAAATGTTATTGCTATCGGGGATTGTATATCTTTTTAAAATTTTTTTAAGATATCCTAGTCTGGTTTTCAGCACAGTTCAGAGCCCTGGCTGGTCTCTGAACCAGCCAGGGCCAGTTCAGAGGCAAGCCAATGCAAGTTTGCTTGTACAGCACATTTCATGTACAGGACAATTCAAAGTGCTTTACATACCTGTAAAACATTAGAAGTGTTACAGCGATGCGCAGATCCTATGAAGCATTGAGAAGTATTAAAAAAATAAAAGGAAGAAAAGAAACCCTTTAAAAAGACGGGATAGGATGCAAGAAATAAAAGTTGATTATAAGTTGTTTTGATAAAAGGCAGCATTCCCAGTCTGGTCCGGTTCAGAGCCCAGTCTGGTCTGGTTCAGTGCTGTGCTCTCTGGCAGCTTGGATGCAGGAATTGTTCAGGAGAGCTGTACAGAGAGAAAACAATTGGGGAAAATTGACTGAGATCTGCTGGGTCTACAAACTCAGTCAGTCTTCATAATTAGACAAGTACCAGGTTGTGCCAGGTTATCTTATTTATTTTTATTCTTTCTGTAAAATTTAGTTAATGTATTGCTTGTAACTGAAGGTGGATGATTTTGGTCTGTAATATAGATTTAAAGAGGGGAAAATATTTAATGTTTAACCTTTCCTTTCTCTTTGTCTTTTACAGGAAACTGAAATTGCTGCTGAATGCAATCATGTAAGTGTTGTCTTTATTTCCCTGCATGTACCTTGTAATCCTATATCGGCATTAATATGGGAATGTAAAAAAAAAAGCACTTTAAACCTTTTTGAGTTTTTAACTATTTTCTCCACTTCAAGCAAACCGCTTTAAACAAGGTGTACCATGAAAGCAGAGACTGTCTGTCTCATCACTGTGGGACAGAAACTCAGCTGCCAGCCAAAGCAAAGCAAAGAAAGCCACCAATTATTAATATATCTTACTTTACTAATTCTTAGGACTACTTTACTACTTCCCAGATCTACTTTACTTATTCCAAAAACCACTAATTCCCAGATGAACAGGACTGCTATCCTCTAGTTTTCACTGAAAGTAATGGGGTATTCTGGAAGAGACAACAAAGAGACAATTTACATTTTCTACTGTGTTCCAGGGGAATTTAATCTGTGACACTGAGACACATGATTCTGACACTTCAGGAGTGATGTCATGTGTCTTATACATACAGCCCCTGTAGTTGTTAAGATATACTTTATTTTTGGCAATGTCATTTCAGACAGGAGGTAGAACAAAGACAGTGTGAAGAAGAGGTTAAATGTTTTGTATGTACAACATGTAGAATATTTGAGCCGTGACATTATACATGAAGATTTTGGCATGAAGACAACACAGTCAGATGGTCTGTTTAAGTTTCCTGCATTTCCTGTTTGACTGTGTTGTTGGCTGCTGAGCTCCTTTATGTGGCAGATCAGCAGGGTACAGAAGATGGTGCGATATCAACCACCCATAAAATCAACATGAATGAATATTCACAGGGCTGCATCAGAGCTGTCACACATCAGATGCAATCAGACGGTAATTAACATTTCCGATATCCTGTTTCTGCTTCAGCTGCTGTGGAACTACAAACTGAACCTGACCACCGACCCAAAGTTTGAGTCTGTAGCCGTGGAGGTCTGCAAGACAACCATTTCTGAGGTCAGAGAATCTTTCACAAGCACACATGCTGTTAGCGTTGATGTTTATCTGTAAACTGGTTTGTTTACAGAGACGTGGTTTGGAGCTGGGACTAATTAGCAGAAAAGAAACAGCCTATTTGGCTGTCAGATACTTTTGATTCAGTCTTCATATAAATGATGTTTACCATCTAAATGTTGGATGTCTTTTCCCCAGCGCAACTTAACTATTATTTTTCTTTTTTGATACACTATTATTGGGCTTAAAGAATCACAAAAAATCTGTTCTGAAAATAATTGTCAAACGTGATCATTCGACCGCTTTTTCCCATGAGAAATGACACATAAATTTGAGACACAACGCATTTACACATTTACACTCAGATGCAAAAAATATCTTGTTCTGGTGAATATAAAGTATCACATGTCTCCTGTTTTACCAGATCTATAGGTTATAGCGTGCTTAAGTGTTGTTGATGGCAATGACCTAGTTTTTTGTCACATTGCTTTGCAACGTGTAAGTTATTTCATCATCATTTTTAGAGGGTTAATCCTCTAAATCATCAGATGTCTCCCATACTTACTCAGCCGTGTTTAAATCAGTATTGGTCAGTGTTTCCATGGAAAGGCCTACATGAGCTTTACTGGTCAACAAATTTAAGTTATGGGAGTCCTAGAAACTAAAATGAGGAAATAATGCTTATGATAACTGTTTGATTTTATAGATTTGACGTGAAACACAGAAACACGTTGTCTAAAGCTAGTTTAAAATGCTTTTTAAACTACAATGATTAACTATCCCAACTGTGAACCAAGTAGATGGAAAACAGAGTTCCAGTTTAACTGGATGGGTAGGTTCTTTATCTTTCGTCTCTCAGACAAATGTTTCTCTTGTAGATTAAAGAATGTGCAGCGGAGGAGCTGGGAAAAGGCTATCTGGTGTCCTGCCTGGTGGATCACCGTAGCAACATCACTGACTACCAGTGTAACCAGTACATCACCAAGATGACCAGCATCATCTTCAGCGACTTTCGGCTGATCTGTGGCTTCATGGACAAGTGTCGTTATGATATCAATGCTCTGCGCTGTGGCAGCATCAGCACCGGAGAGAAGGTGAGCCTATCTTCTCCTCAGCTGAGTTGGGCTCGGCAGGTGAACAGGGCAGTGATGGTGATCAAGTTTGTGACAGCTATAAACTGCAGGTGCAAACGAAGATGTCACTGCCATGAAGCATATGTGATGCTTTGGTCTCTGAAATGGTTTAAAAGTTCAGTTTCTAACATCAACATATAACATTTTGAGTCCAAAATAGGTAACATATGTGAATCGTGTAAATCCAATGAAAAAGTGGAGAGGGAGTGGACATAGATGGGACATGGAGTTATACTAAAAACAGTTTTATTAGACATGGCCTTAGTGTCTGTGTGGCCTTAGTGAGCTGTGAACATGTGAATAGAATCTAATGTCAATAAATTAACGTAGGATTACACAATTTAATTTTCATAATTTCACTTTAATGTGTTACAGGACAAGCTATTATATAAAATGAGTAAAATTAGTCAGTGATGTCAGGAAACTGGTCTGGATGCTGGCTTATTGCGGTACTTTTTTAATGTTACTTATTCACCTACTTAATTATAGCTGTAAATTTGTTTCAATCTGAAATCCAACTGAGACACGGTAAAAAAGAGAAAACAGGCCATGGACACACTGGTCCAGGTAGAGAAGAAGACATGATGAAATGATCAGGTGGGACACGAAGAGATGGAATAAATCTCATTATCTTGTCTGAGCTGCATTAAATTTCTGCTGCTGAACATTTCAATGGAGAAATTGCCAGTTTGATTTCTTAGGGCTGGGATATACTTGCTGCTGGTGACGTGTCTGCGTACGCATCATGGCCGCCGTGCGTTGCTAATGTCAGTATTGGTGCTGTGTGCCTGCGACACATCAGCAGGGTGGGATGCCAGGCAGGTGGCTGTGTCCGTACCTGAACGCACGTCAAGAACATACAGTGTACGACGGCCTTGACGCGCGTCGGCAGGATTTGCCTTCAGTCTGTTTACACAGTGGCGAATGCAACACAGAGCGAGGCACGGCTTCATGTGATCAATCAGAGAGCAGCACGACTTTATCAATCAATAAGCAGAGTTATCTCTGCGCCATATCTGACTTCTCCGGATAACTCGGATGTTCTGGAGCTAGGTGCTGATGAGCGGCTTCCAGCGCTGTTTCCTTCTCACCCCGGGTGGGCGCACACAGCACCAATATGTTCCTCCAATGTTTACTATCGTTTACTGCACTTTATTGACATGCAGCTTAGCAGTTATGCACATCTGCCGTAAAAAATAAATATTTAGACTTTTTTTGTGGAAAGAGTTTAACTGTAAAACACATGCTGAGGATGCAAGTTATAGTTATAAAACATTTATGGATGGATCCTGCATTGTTTTTTACTTCAATTAATAATTAAGGTTTTTTCCATAAAAAGTACTGGGAAAATCTCGTCTCGTCTCGTTCTCGTGAATCCAATATCGTGTATCATCTCGTCTCGTGAATTGAGTGTATCGTCACATCTCTAGTAAAAGAGAAAAATAACTGAAATATAGTGTAATTAATTAATATTGTAATGAAGTTAAACTTGAGGCAGCATCCTACAACTGAGTAGTCACTTGGTGCGTCATTCTCCACAGGATGCGCTGGAGGGAAAATAACATTTAATCATGAAGGCTCATTATGTATTTGTAACCAACGCAGACATTTTGATAGTAGACTAATATAGCTAATATAGATACATACAGCATGTGTTGCCTTCATTATAAGGCTTATATAAGGCTTTTAATTTTTTTGCGGCTCCAGACATATTTGTTTTTTGTTTTTTTGGCCCAATATGGCTCTTTCAACATTTTGTGTTGCCGACCCCTTTTATACAGCATAGAGGTTGGTTTTATTTAATGGTGTCGCAGATCACTAAACTCTGGGCTCAGATCGGATCATGGTTTTTGAGTCATGGATTGGATAAATTTTGAGATCAGCAAAAATAGGAAAAAGGCTACATGAACTTAACTCCCCATTTTTTTATCATAGTATTTTTTCCTGACAGAATATTAAACTTAAAACAATTTCCACTGATTTATATAACAGAAAATTGGGCACAATATGGGGCATGAAATACAACTTAAAGGGATATTGTGTAACTTTTGACCTAAATATTAGAATTGTATATAATGATGGATGTTTCCTGGGGTCAATGTGATTGACACATGTCAACGCTCTAAAGAGGCTGCCCTCTTCAGAAACCAGACTTTGTAACTTTGCAGGAGCGGATCCGTCTCTCGTGGGATCATGTGACCTGGAGAGCTTTGCTTTACGGCTCCCCCTCTATAAACACAGAGGGCTCTGCTTTGTGCCCCTTTCCTCCTCTTTGATCTAAAGTTTGTCATGGCTAAATGAATTAAGAAGATGAAAACAGATGAGAATGTTTCATTTTGTGGCATCGTTGTGTGTCCTGTGGGAAGTTGCAGGTTAAGCACCCCCACCAGCCAGAAGTTACACAGTATTCCTTTAACCCTTTCATCCATGAATTATTAAGAAATAGTGCCACATGTGTTTTGCGCACAGTTATTAACTTGCATAGACATATACAGTCATATTTTACTTGTTATTTAATGTGTTTTGATATTTTATTGAAAATTATGAATGAAATATGCTTTTGATATTTCTATAATATCGATATTCTAAAAAAAAGATATCTGTATTGTTTTCTTTTCCTGTTTATAAAAAGCAAAGTTTATTACCATAAATATGTATGTACCTATATAAATATTTATTCTACACTAAGTGACAGTAAATTGCAAGACTCGCTGATGTACCCTGAAGTGCCAAAATTACTATTATTATTAATTAAAAAGAAAAAAGAGATGTCATTTGTTTACACCATGAGTCCTGCAAGTTTCTTTTTCTTTAGACTGACCAGGCACAGTGGATGGAAATGTTTTTCCTTTCAAATCTGCAGATCATATTCGTACCGATTCGGAACCAAAGAGAGCGTTCCGTACGGATCAAACCTGATCCGTTGCACCACTAGTCTTATTTCTTAAAATGCTTTATGTGAATAAATAGAGGTACTTCATGAATACATTCATACTAGCCTGTATTTCTGCAATTTTCTTTTTCTCAAAGTGCACCACACCGATGCTTTAAATAAAAAATGTCCAAAATTTGCACCTTGGAGGAGCATCACCCAGAGGCGTTGTATCGTTCTCACCTTTTTCATCCCTGGTACGTTTTCATGTCTGATCAGGTGTTTGCAGTTGGACTTAATTTGCTGGGGTGTTGGAGACATGAATGGTGGCTGAGCAGACCGTTAGTCTCTACAGCTAGTGAAATATCACCACCGCTGCAATCCTGCATGAACATGACATCATCAAAGCCGAATGTTCACATCTTTGTAATAACGGTTTCTTTGATTTTGTAAACTTGGAGAATATCAGAAAAGGATGTAAGTCATACAAGTTGATGTTTGGACAGACTGCATGTCCTCTTGCTTATAACTTCTAGTTCTGGCATATGTTCCCGTCAGTTAACGGAGCAGTCTGTAACAAAGCCCAAGATCAACTGATGTCTGTACAGGCTTATAGAGACAGTCGCAGTAATCATGTCAGGGCTCATTCCAGACATCCAAGCATTTTTACTTTACTTAATACTTTATTGTCCCCAAGGGGAAATTTTTTTTTCACAGACTCCCTGGACCCCTGGACTCCCAACACCAAACAGATAATGTTGCACTGAAAACAGCATGGCATAGCATAACCCTACTACACAGAACAACATAACACTACTTGACTGATACAGCATAATGCTACACAGAACACAGCTCTGCAGCTCAGAGGCCTGTTGTTTAGGGCTGCTGTTACCGCAGTGTCCAATATCTACACACTGAGGGCAATGGGATGAGATATTTGTGAAGTGGATGTGTAGAGTCCTGTTCTATTATGTTTGCAATGTGTGTGGTGGCCTTATAATGGAATTCAATGAGATTGGATGTGGGCAGACAGATGATCTGTGTAGCAGTGCTGGTTATGTGTATGAGTTTAGTCCGGTTTGTAACACAGAGCATGTTATAAAAACAGGTGGAGCAGGGCAGTCGGATCAAAGCAAATTTATTTATATAGCACTATAAACAACCAAAGTTGAGAACAGAGTGCTTTACAGAAAAGGGAAATAAAAAGATAAAAGTACACATAAACACACAATGCACAATAAATCAATCAATAAAATGGAATAAGACAATATAAAAACCCCAGAATAGAGGTGGGTTTTAAAACTGGCTGGATGGGTTGACTGATGCTCTGGTACAATGACAGAAGAAGATGAGGGACAACATTGAGTCATCTAGGTTTACAGATGGCTGATATTCCCTGATGACTCCATTTCTGAATGTCTTTGATGTGCTGATCGAAGGTGACTTTATTGTCCAGTGATACTCTGAGGTATTTGAAATTTTCAAAGATTTGTACTGTTTGGTTGTTGATAATAATGGAGTCCTGAAGGGTCATCTGATGACCTTTATCCAAGTATCGGCTGATCAAGACTGCTTAGAGCCGAGCTACATCATGGCCTTTACATGCTGCAAAGTTATGTTGACAAGCATGAAGGCAACACAGGAGGACAGGGTGAAGATGAAGGAAGGATACAAAGTTTGGGTTCATGGTCATATTAATAAACAGCTGAATAATGCTCAGTTGGACAGTCTTTTAAGAAAATATTATAACACGGGTGCTTTGTTATTGTTTTAATGATGGCTAATAACACCCCCACTAAATTTGCTGCCTTGTTTTTTTTTTGTTTATTTTTCCCTGAAGGGTCTGTTCTTCATCATCCTGCTGACTTAGAAAACATCTTTATTGTCTGGTGGATGGGTGCACTCTTTAACTTCTCTGTTACATAATCACATATTAGATTAAAGCAGGAATCTTAGATTCTGCTTAATAAGAGGCCATCACCCTGCATGTTTTAGATTTGTCCCAGAATAATTAACGGGTCATTGTACATTAATTAAGACTAAAAGCAGAACAGCAACATCCAGGACTGAAGTTAAAGAATCTGTGTTCTCTTGGCTTCTGTCTGAGTGAAACAGACTGGACCAATACCTGCACTGTAACTGGGACTCTCTGTGCAGGACGTCCACTCTCAGGGTGAAGTGATTGCCTGTCTGGAGAAGGGTCTGGTCCAGGAGGCTGAGGAGCAGCCAGGCGCGCACCAGATCAAGGACGACTGTAAGAAAGCCATCATGAGGGTGGCAGAACTCTCCTCAGATGACTTCCATCTCGATCGCTACCTTTACTTCGCCTGCAGAGACGATCGGGAACGCTTCTGTGAAAACGTGAGCGTGTTGGACCATTGAGTCCACAGATGATGTTTGGTTATTAAATGTTCAGACTTTGTGAAGGAGCTGATTATTTTATTTATTTTAGTTTTCTCATCATTCTTCTCGTGTTTGCTTATCATAATTCTGGTTTTATCATATTAGCAACTAACATTGCAGGCAAATGCAGCAGAATTTACAAGCTGGTTGTCAAGCCTGCGAGAAAAAAATGGCTTGTTTTAGAGCATATCTATCATGAATTCACCGGGGCCTTGTTTCAGCAAGTTTATCATGTGTATCACTAATTCTTGAACAAGATTGTTTATGGGGTAGGCAAATAGCTGTGGAAAGTTTTCCTGAAGATCCTCAGTGGGTTTAATTACTGGACTCTTTCTCTGAACAACTCTCATTAAGTTACATAAATTTTAACATTGCCATGTCGAAAAATGTCTGTACCATGAGGACAGAAAAACACCCCGATGGGGGGAAAAAAGCTAATTCACCATTTTCAGGCGGTCTGCTTACCTCGTTTTTTGGTATACCATGGTTGAACTCAGATCTGACCTGAAAAAGTGGAGATTTTTTATTGCCATTTGAAATATTTTTTTTTTCCTAAGAAGATGTAGAAATAAAGAAAACTATACTATGATATACAATTATTTAGCAGATGCTTTTATCATGATATAAAACTTTTTTCTGTTTCTAAAGTCTGAAGTAAGATTGTGAAAGTGAACTGAAGCAAACCAGGAGAAAGTCCAGTTAGTTTAGTCTGGTCTTTTCCACAGTTGCAGTTCAAAAAAGAAAAAGCACATCGCAGCAGGAGGCAGCAGATGACGCTGAAATCAGACCATGAAATCAGTTTTCTTATACGACTCCTTCCATTTCCTCAGTAGCAGGGAGCAATCAGAGGTTAGCACACAGGACAACAGAAAGGACAGCCAGCCATCATCACATTTAAAACCTGCAGGTGTTTGTGTTCTTGTATGATACGGCTCCTGAACGTGTCAGCAGTTCATGGTGGGAAAGTAAGTGTAGACAAAATATAAAAACATGATTTTGTTTAGAAAAACACTTCCATGAACACCAACCTGGCTATGCTGGGAAGAGTCACAGAAAGAAAGTCTACTTCTGACATGTCAGGGTTAATTTCTCCGACTCTCTCATTTTTCTCTGATAACTTGAAGGTTTTCTGGTTAAACTGGAACAAATCTGATTCCACGGACTCAGCTGCTGCTCTGAACAGTTATCAGTCAGAACAGGCTCCCCCACTCATCATGTCATCAGTGATTTTACTGGTTATCAGAGCAATGGATGTCACTGTGGAAAATGTAGCTTAATGTAGACGGTGGCAGAAAATGTAGACGGTGGCAGGATATTTCATGGTTGTAAAATTTTCTGATTGATTTCTTTGTGTTTTCAGACGCTGGCGGGAGAGGGCCGAGTTTACAAATGTCTCTTCAATCACAAGTTTGAGGAAGCCATGTCTGAACGGGTGAGCTTTGCTTAGAGTCAAGTAACTGTATCTCTGCCTTTGTAATGAAGCAGTGCTGCAGAGTAATACTGCCGTTTTCCCAGTGCCGCGAGGCGCTGACCACCAGGCAGAAGCTGATTGCTCAGGATTATAAGGTGAGCTACTCGCTGGCTAAAGCCTGCAAGTCGGACCTGAGAAAGTACCGCTGCAGCGTGGACTCCACCATGCCCCGAGCCCGAGAGGCTCGTCTGTCCTACCTGCTGCTGTGTCTGGAGTCTGCCGTACACCGAGGTAAACTTTTTGTCTATCACCAGTTTAGTAAAAGAAAAGCACCACAGCTGCTGGTCGGATAAAAAGGAAGTTAAAAAATCTGCCTAAATACTAACTCCTTTAACTATAAGATCTTTCTCTTTAAATTCTCTGTGTGTTTTATGGTCAAATGAGCTTCCTCCGTTTACTGTGTGTGTGTGTTTCAGGCCGTATGATCAGTGGCGAGTGTCAGGGTGAGATGATGGATTACAGACGGATGCTGATGGAGGATTTCTCCCTGAGTCCTGAGATCGTGCTGCACTGTCGTACTGAGATAGAGAGTCACTGCTCTGGTTTACACCGGAAAGGACGGACGCTGCACTGTCTGATGAGGGTCGGACGCGGTGACATGGGAGCTGTGGAGCCCAACTGTCAGAAGGCCGTAAGTTGGGAATAACACTTCATTGTAATCCACTTCTGACATATCCCTTTTATGATCCACATTAGTCCATTTTATAATTGCTGCATTCACGTAAACTAATTCATGAAAATAATAAGGAAACCAATGGATTGCAACAAATTTTTTCTGTGATTTAATCCTCCATCCTGATCAACAGAGGAAACGGTAGAGAGGAAAACCTCCATCAGACCCAGAACTAGTGATCAGATCATAGCTGATCCCTCATTCGTACGGATCACTCTCCACGGTTCGGTACGAACGTGATCCACAGACTTGAAAAGGAAGAAAAAAGTTCCATCCACTTAACCTGGTCAGTCTAAAAATAAACTTTGGTGGGACTAGCGGTGTGAACAAAACAAAAATGGTGTTGTGTCGATATTGCTCTGAGAAATCTATCAAATCTATCAAAAAGAAAAAAATGTAAATGTGGATCATGGCAAGGAGGCATCGACATTTGCAGTTTGGACATTTTACATTACAATAGGAGGTTCAGGCGAGTGAAGTAAATATTTTTACGAGACGTGGTATTAAGCTATTCAGTCAGCTGTTTCTTGTCATGTTCGCCCACTGACCTTTTTGCTGTGTCATTGCTCTTCTTTCTCTTGACTGTTGGTGATGTGTGTCTTTTAGTTGAGTCAGTAAACTGCACACATGACCAAATTCACCTGGAAAAACTGAAGCACATTGGAAATACTGCGGCTGCAGTCATAGCGGTCTGTTGGCCTCCTCACATAAATACAGATTTGTGCTCCAGCTTGTCATGCCGACAGCTGCTACTAGTGGCGACTTCACACAACTGGAAATCAAAGGGCAAATCTGGCTAAAAGTTGTATCTCCAGCTTAAAGCTGAAAAACATAACTGGGCAATGTGGGGAACATGTCGGCCATGGCCTCTGATTTTAAACTAACGCTGGATTTACACTTAGCGGGATCTATGTGAGGTCAGTTACGACGTGCATGGAGAGTAAAAAGAGTAGAGAGGAGCTCTTTTCTTGTCTCTGCTCTCTTTGCTCCTCTGCTCTCTCAGCTATCTCAAATAGGTGGTTCAAAGACACTTACCTCACCACATCATGGGATGTCCCACAGCAGCCTTGACCTATAGCAGCCGAACTAAAGAGATGGATGAGGGTCATCAAGTCAGACCAAACTGTAAGAAAGGACATTTGATGGCTGATGTGAAAGGTACAGAGAGTGTGACCTGGGGCCTGGTAACTGAAGGTTCTGCTTCCTGAGGCCTTTTTGGGCAGCTGAAGGCTTTTCAAGACATTCTAGGGAGGGAATAATAACTAAAAAAATAAATTAATAAATAAATAACCTGCTGAGTGTTGCATTGTTCACCAGTCAGCCAGAGTTCTATCCAAAGTTGAGGTTGATCATTTTGTTGGAGCTGATCTATTTGGAGACATTTCTTTATGGTCTCTACCTCAGAAGCAGTTTTCCCTTTATCATGTGTTAATGTAGAGTTACTCCTTTGGTGGTAAGATTTCTTTTTCTTTAGCTTCAGGCACTGATCCAGGAAGCCGATCCTGGAGCAGACTATCGGATAGACCGCGCGCTTAATGAGGCCTGCGAATCCGTCATCCAGACTGCCTGCAAACACATCCGCAGTGGAGATCCCATGTGAGTTCCCGTCGTGCTGTTCACCAGCCGTACGGTCATGATGCCGGTACACTTCCTGCTCACTCCATAACCAGTGTCCTCGTTTTATTCAGAGGGTTAATATAAGACTGCAAATCTTAGGAAAAAAGGGAAATTGGACTAGTGTAAAGATTTAGAGCTTATGCCTGCATGGTTAGCACTAATGAGCTCGTACTGTTCGTCCAGGATCCTGTCATGTCTGATGGAGCATCTATACACTGAGAAGATGGTGGAGGACTGTGAACACAGACTGCTGGAGCTGCAGTACTTCATTGCCAGAGACTGGAAGTAAGTCAAGCTCTGTTTCATTTCCATTCAGGATCAAATCTGGGCTTGGATAAGAAACTGTCATCCGCATCACCAATGACCATCGGCTGACCTGATGGGTCAAATATTTACAACATCGTAGTGGACGAACTCAGAGTCCAGTCATGATGTTTCTGATTGCCAGTAAGCTTCTCCCTGTGTTGTCTTCCTAGGTTGGACCCTGTCCTCTATAAGAAATGTCAGGGGGATGCAGCCCGAATCTGCCACACTCAAGGTTGGAACGAGACCAGTGAGATGATGCCGCCGGGCGCCATTTTCTCGTGCCTGTACCGCCATGCTTATCGCACCGTGTCACAGGGTCGCAGGGTGAGCCTCATCTCATCTAATGTTCATTCACATAAACACATAAACTGGTGTTTGAATGCAGTTTTCTTTCTTTCTTTTCTTATTTTTTGAAAATAAATGCACACATTTATCTACAGACACGAACAAATTTCACTCAGGAGCATCAGTTTGTTCTTCGTTTTTTTCTTTTTAATATGTGCGCTTTTATTTATGAAGTCAGACAAATTTCACTATCGTTCTCAGATTTTCTCTCTTTTAATTATTAACGTATTTACTTAATACATTTACTATTTCTCTCTTTTTTTTTAAGAAAATTGTTTTTTTTTTCTTTGTTTTTTTTCCTCTCCACACTGTTTGGTATTAAGTTCTGTGTTTTAAGGCCTCTTCTCCTTCCCTATCTCTGGTGGTGAAGCATAATAGTTTCCACCATCAGCTGTATTAAAGCGTTCGTTCTGGGTCTGTTTCCACTCCTGAGAGCCAACATTTGGCTGGTTGAAGTGGCCTTTTATGGAGGTGTAATTTACAACATTAATTTATATCTTCATTCCTTTCCAATGATCACCTCGCTGCAGTTGTTGCTCTCTGCTCATAGATCTGCTCACACTGTTCTCACTGCTTTTTATTTTAAGATGTACTCTTCGCAAAATTACCTGAGGCAGTTCTTTATTTTCCTCCACTGAAAGTTGATTTGAATTTGTCCTTCTGAGCTCCATAGACTTAAAGTTAGGTTAAAAATGTCCAAACACTATAAATGTACATTTAGGTCACATGAGAGCAGATTATATGTTCAGAAGAAGTCCGACTACTGACCTCTGTTATTGACCAACGAATATTCTCGTAGCTCACAGCGGGCATCTGAAGCAGAAAACCAGGTCTGACTGTGAGTATGTCTTGTTCCCAAACCAATGATGGTGATCTCTGCCTGTGATGACTGGTTGTATGTAAGAGCAGTGATGATCTGTTAATTTCTGTGTAGCTGCTGCATGTGGGGGCTGGTTCATAATTTTCTGATGCAAGTTGCTGAACTTTGATGTACAAAATTAATGTAAAGTTGTAATGAAGGAAAATGTTGTCATCCTGTTCAATCAGTGTAAAGAAATGAACAATTTTGATCAAAACATCAAATTTTGACATTTAAATTTCTCCTGCACCATTAGCCACATCTTTGACATTGAGTATTTGTCTTTTAACACAGTTTTGTGTTTTTAAAAATGGTGAAATTTAACAGCCAGCCAGCAGTTCAGTCACTTTTAACAGGCACCTGCTGTAAATCTGTGGTGATTGATCCATGATACCACCATTATTTATCACATTTTCATATTAGAAAAGATCAATATCACAAATATGTCGCTAAGAGACCATTATTTGACCTGGAATTCACATGGGAGGTATTGTCCACCTGAACAACGGTAACATTACATATTTTCTCTATCTGAGCATCTATAAGTGTCTCTTTACCCAATAAAAAGACGCATTAATAATTTTTAAGCATTAATCTGAGAATATAGGTATCTGTTTCAAGTCATATAATAACTATGAAACTTCCAAAATCTTCACAAAGATCTCTGCAGCTACATCCATCAACTTTAAAAATTTCACCCATTTCTTTCCAGATTTATATGCATTTCTCTCCTCAAACATCTGGCTGGAAGATCACCTTTCCCTTTTTTACCTGTGAATTTTGTCCTCAATAAGCTGATTTTCAAACCTCTAACCCTGACAGCTCTCCCGGGACTGTAAAGTGGAGGTACAGAGGATCCTCCACCAGAGGGCGCTGGACGTGAAGCTGGACCCGGAGCTGCAGAGGCGTTGCATGACTGATCTGGGAAAGTGGTGCAGCGAGAAAACGGAGACCGGTCAGGAGCTGGAGTGTCTGCAGGACCATCTGGAGGACCTGGTGCTCGACTGCAGAGAGATGGTGGGAAACCTGACAGAGCTGGAGTCGGAGGTGAGTCATTGGAACTCTTATGGACTGTTTGTCCTGCAGTCATTTTAGAGATTTATCTTTTTAATCATATCAAAATTCACTTAATATAACGCTGCCTTCATGTGGTATGGGAAAGATGATCTTTTCCACCTGTAATGTGGAAATTACCAGTGCATTGTGTTTAAGTGCTTTTCATGTTGTTGGGAAGAGAAACATGGTAGACAAAAAGCGAACAATAATTAATTTTTTTTTTTAAATGACAGTTTAGTTGGAGATACTATATAAAATAATGTATGCAACAACATTGAATAAGCTACAGACAGCAGCAGAGAACATTTAGCATAACGTAATATTTACCAAACAAAATCGTCTCGCTGCTCTCCGCCATGTTGAAAGGTCAAAGTTTATCTCATCTCGGCAGCTCGGGTATCATAAGATTTTTCCAGTTTCCCAGTGGAAATTACGACATGAGTGGATGTTCATGTGCAATTCTGTCGTCGTTTTTTGGTATTTACCATAAATACGATAGCACATGAAGGCAGCATAAACCTCTTGAGTAACAACATGATGTATTGTCATTTTTAGTTTGGGATGAAAACAATAAGTTTTTATTCTGTTTGCAACTTTTTACTTGTGACCTGAAACATAGATGATTGTAGTGTGAGAATTAGTTATAAATGTTTTACTGACCTTTTAAGATATGAACAGAAAAATAAAACATCCTTCCTCAACTGTCCTGACACCAGAGTTTTAATTTGTCACTTCTGCTGGATGTTTTCTTTAAACTTGGCCGCTATGTGTTCCTTCTTAGGATATTCAGATCGAGGCGCTGCTCATGCGAGCTTGTGACCCCGTGATTCAAGGGTACTGCCACGTAAGTACACTGTTAAACTCTGCTTCAGGCTGAAATTACAGGATTATTTTTCTTTTTATAACATGTATATGCTCTAGTAATTAACCATCTTTACACTGCTGTATTTCCCATATTGATGGTTCTTACATACTAAAATCTAGAAATGAAAAATAAAAAATCCAATCCGTTCCGAAGCTGCTGTGAGTCTGTCATTATGGGTAGGACCTCTTCTACCAGTTCACATACAGCGGTGTAATCTCATGAGATAAACATCCAGTGAGTTATAGGGTTGTTAATACTAACAGGGACAGAAGACGATTATCTTAGCATAATATCTGAATTGAAATAACTTTGGTTTAATGGAAATAGTTTCCTCTGAATATTCTGTTTACAATAATGATGTATATTATGAAGTCCTGATCATCCCTCTGAAAGGTTAAAAATGGTTTAGTCCATGTCTGCAGCAGGCGTTTGGACTAAGTTACAGAGCGTGCCATTAGCCTCGGTAAAACATGACTGGACAGCCACAGGAGGAAGGAAAAAGTCACCACTTTCCGGCCAAGTAAGGGAAGTCGGCCTACCTATGAGATAGCATAAACAGATAAGAGGCAGGGAAATGGAGGAGCAGCAGTAACGGTTGTTTTAGTGAAGGGAAGTGGAGGGAAAATTAGGTCTGTTTCACAAACACAGCAGGTCTTTATGATAAAAACATGATCTGAATAACAGAGGAGCCTGGGCCTCGGTAGAGCCTGATGTCTGATGATATCATTGCAGGCTGCATCTATAGAAAGCATTATAACTGAGAAGGATGTCTTCTGTTACTGCTTCTGGCAGGAGGTTGCTGACAATCAGATTGACACGGGGGATCTGATGGAGTGTTTGGTCCAAAACAAACACCAGAAGGAGATGAATGAGAAATGTGCAGTGGGAGTCACACACTTCCAGCTGGTGAGCAAATCATATGTTTTTATGTTGCTATATGTCAGCAGGCAGAGACAGATGAAGTTCTTCTGTCCTCCTCAGTCTCATGTTGACATGTGTGCTGAATCAATTGATGACAGACGCTTTGTGCCTTTCTCAATGTCCACAGATTCAGATCAAAGATTACCGCTTCTCCTACAAGTTCAAGACAGCGTGCAAAGACGACGTCCTCAAACTGTGTCCCAACATCAAAAAGAAGTTAGTAAAAACTAAGCACCTATAATCCAGCTCCAAGCTCTCTGCTCAGAGGTCAGCTCTGAAGTCTGTTGTGTTTTTCTGGTGATGTTGGGCATTTCCTGCAGGCCCTGCTGAGACTTCACTTCAGACTGCTGACCGAATTATAATGTTAGCTGCCAGCAGCCTTTTTCCATCCAGCAGTCCAAACACTGAGGGCGGTTTTTCTTTCATCCTTTGTCATGTTTTCGGTCTCATGTGATCTGCAATCATTTCTCAGGAGGCTATACTTGCATGGGTTTTTTCTTTAGACTAATCTAATGTAACATTTCTGGAGACTCACAAGTATTCTAAAATGATTATGTTAACCTATTAGTCACAAACCAATACACAACACTGTGTACAGCTGCTCCTCAGGGCCAGTCAGAGAAGATCCACCTCTTATCTGACTTTATACTACACTGTCGTTTTTCCCTGAGCTCAGTAAGGTCAGGATAAACACTAGACATTCAGGTAGATAAAAGTCCTACAGCATCTAGGACACACCAGTGCAACCAAGAAAAAAAATGTTTTGTGCCTGACAAATTCTTGGTCACTGTACAGTAAGGCTGTAACGATACCTGTAAAACTATCAAAATCACGATACTTTGAACCTCGATCTTGTCTCGTGGGATCAGAAAGTAGTATCACGAGATGCTCTAGTCACAGTTAACCAGTCACTACTTTTACATCCACTTTCCAATGCTCATCAGTAAGAACCTACATGCCAATTGTTATGAATAAACTCACTGCAACTACTCCATTCAGACAGAGTCACCAGTGAAGCATTCCAGGTAGTTCATCATGAAGGGGGGTCCTGATGAGATCACATACACACTTAATTCATGGTGCAACAAAGACAGTACCAGGGAAGCCCCAAAGCATGCGGGGAAATATTCCAGCACACCCATCCACAGGACCAATCGATCTAACGGCTTTCTCTGGGCGGGCCAAGCCCCGGGCCAATCAGAAAACGGCACCACTGCGTCAGGACCTTTTTATGATGCGTTCCATTTGAACATGGAATTGGGATTTTTCGACTTCCAAGTGGGAAGTTTCAACTGGAACGGGCCTCCTGAAGTCGGTTTTCCGACTGGGAAGTCGGACCAGCCTCACCAGCCCCGACTTCGCATTTAAAGATGGCTGAGCCTGTTGTTTACATTGCAGAGGCCCCTACAACGTTTATTTGCACTTCTGACCCGTTTTTGTTGCATTAAATCAGCTGTACACGTAATGTTGTTGGAGATAAATGTAGTGAGATGCTGCTGTAGTGTAATTCTCTTTTTCCATGAACTACGACACCGCTGTCAGCTTTAACGAGATCAAAACCAGGCGAAGCAGTGCGGCTCTTCTCAACGGCACTTTATTGTTTAGAAACGGCTGTTTCTTCTCTGCGGATGTTGTAAAACAGATGCTGCTTAGAAACAAAGTTTACATGTCGGTTTTAGTCGCTTTGATGGTTTAAAACAACAATTGCCCTGAGAAATGCATTTAATGTGGAAGCTGCCTTATTATTTTTCCGAGTTGTGAACTGGAACGCTCTCAATTTCGGCGAGACGTCATTCCCCACTTCCGACTTCCCAGTTCCGAGGTAAATCGAACGCAGCATTAGTGTAGGATCCCTTAGGGCAGCGGTCGGCAACCTTTGACACCGAAAGAGCCATTTGAACCCGGTTTCCACGGAAAAGAAAACACTGGGAGCCGCACATCTAAAATGAAAAAAAAAAAACTTCTACTACTTTACCGCAGCATGTTTCTTATGAAATCCACGTGCTACAGAGAAAATTACATT
>JBBBVT010000010.1:736596-748297 GCA_037177035.1 Craterocephalus eyresii
TGGAACATTTTCCTGGAGAGTGCCTCATGGCTACTGAACAGCAAATCAGGAGAAATTGTATATGGGTGGGATATAGGTGGTTCTGTGTGGGACTGAAACCTCCAAGCGGAGGCGTACCAGCCGGTATATTGCACACACCACTTGCACCACAAGTCCTGAACCATCATATCATTCAAAGGCCCGTGGAGTGAATCTCTGCAGTTCTTATGTAAGATAAGCATCCTAAAAATACAGGAGTAAAATGATGCAGGCGAGCTGACAGTTGTCAATCTAACACTAAAGTGTACGTATCCATGTTGCTGTCCAACTTAACATGACACAACAGGTAACATTTGTTATGCCAGTTATGTTAATGGAGACAAGAAGCTGCGGTGTTGCTGAGAGGTAATGACTAATTTGTGAGATATCTCATCAAGGAAGCATTATGTTACTGACTTTTCTACTCATGGACAGATCATCAACACGATGTTCTGCAGCTTAAACTAAGTCAAATAGCTGAGAAAACTATTTCTTTGATAACCAACGTTTAATTACTTATAACAACACTGGCATTTTATATTCAAATGCGGATTGTCAGTGTGATTTCTTTCAGATGAATCATAGTTATGATGGACTAATGCAAAAAAGAGAATAACTTTTTGGTCTAGATAAAATACCCTGATCAGTAAATGTCGACAACTGTCTAATGCCATCATGTACAGATATTTGTGCAGCTGTCTTTGTCGGCAGATACAAGATAAGTAGGACTGGTCACCCCAGTAATGGCAATGCTGCAACACACAAAATTGTGTATAATACTTTTGTGGATGGGCGGTGGCAGTCAGTGGCCAAAACTCCTGTAGACGCAAATGAAAATTGATCTGAGTGCATCTGGTGGCCTCAGCTGCAGCAATGACCGCATTACAGGTAACCACTTAAACAACATGTACATCCGTGGTTGTTTTAAAGTGTTGCTGGTGCTCTGGCACCTAAAAAAAAAGCTCAGAGGGTTCATGTAGAGAGTTGTTGGTCCATTCAGATCATGGTAAGTAGATGGTTCATTCTAAGATTATCAAAACCTTTCCTGCTGCAACTTTAAAGGGTTAAAAAGGGGTTCAAACTGATTAGATGAAATGTGGATTAGATGACATGTGGAAGTTTTGTTGTATTTTAGAAATCATTTATGAAGGTTAATAAGGTTTATTAAAATTAGGCAAATCTTAAACTAAAGATACAAAAGTAGAAAAATATGAAGGAAAACTGATAAACACTGCCTCATATGTTCAGTTATGAAGTGATCTGCAAAAATGCTAAAAGCTCTTTCACAACATTGAAAAAGAAATACAAACAAACTTTTTAAAAAACAGGGAATCTTTTGCGTTAAACCCACTTTTCAGTGTTGGGAAGCTGGGATGAAAAACCTGTTTAACTCATCTGCCCCAGCCAGCTCTCTGATCCCTCTTGTTAAAACACATAAGGAGAAACAAACAGGGTGACCTTCGTGAGGTAGCGGCCCAGCAGAGTCTTCCGCTCCAGCTCACTCATCTCTACCTCCGCCTCCAGTCTGGCCGGACCCTCGATGGGTGTGACCAGTAAGAGGGTGCCAGTCTGCCGACCTGACCTCTGCACGCTGAAATGACCCCGTCCACGGCCACCAGCTAAACCAAATCGCAACGTGTCGCCCAGCACACGAGCAGCTGAGACCCGGAAGAGGACACGTGGGGCAGACATGTTGGAAACCAAAGCCAGGTAGTGGAAGGAGATTGAGTTTGGAGCTTGGGCACATGCTCTGTCTCCCAGCATGCATGGATTCTTCTCACAGCGCCTGAAGAAACAAAAAGAACATGGCTCAGTGACTGGCAGCAAGCTCACGCTGTCTTCTATACCAAATGAACTCCTGTTGATATAATTATTTTCATGGGTTATCTTTCTATATTTTGCATGTCTGTAATGCATATTTCATTAAATGAAATTTCTGAGCGTCAGTTTTACAACCAAGGTTCCATTAAAGGAGACAAACATGCTGATCTAGAATGAAGGAGCCCCATCTGGTGGCAGCAATAACTGTTTACATGGACAAACATTTCACCTATCTACCTGAAATCAACCTGATCAAAGATTCCTACTGCCATGTTTCCATGAACAGTAGTTAAAATGATCTGATTAGATGTATTTGCATGGTATAAACAGATTAAATGTGATTTTAACAGTTTTGACATGTACAATCCTACTAGTTTGGAAGAAGGGTTTTCTTTTCTTTATTTTGAATTTTGACCATTGTAATGCTCAATAATGCTTAACTCTTTGGTTTCTAATATCCACTGCAGTTCTGTTTGGCTTCCACCATTTTCAAGACTTCCAGTATCACAATACCTTGACGTGGTTCAAGCATACCTAGAGACTACACACGCCAGAAACCATCAGAATGAGTGTTTGTGTTTTTTTTCCTCTGCTGATATATTCGTGAAAAGGTTTAACCACTGCCTCTCACATTCTTCCCCACTTTTTTACAAGCACACCCTCATGCTCTGCACAGGTTGCCACATACAGTATACAAATTGCAAATTCATGGACCCACCACACATGGATCCAGCCAATAATGCCAAAATGTGGCAGGACTAAGGAGTGGTTTCAATTCTGCTCAGTCATCCTGCAGTCATTGTTGTATGTGTTCATGCATTCAGTCCAGTGTGGTTAGCTGGAACCAGCTAATCCCTCCCATCATACAAAACTGCACTGACAAAACACCCAGTCAAGTCTAGGGTCAAAAACTCCCTTTAAATTATGTGGTTGTGGTTCAAGTCACTAGAATATATTTGTAAACTGTTTCCATAAGTGAAAAGCATATGATTGGAAGCTCTGAATTGTTGAGCTTCCCCAGGGATGACATGTTTGTTTACTCCTTTTCAGAGTGATCAGCTCAAATCCCTGAATGATTTAGATTTAATTATTGTTTTCTCACCACGGACACTTTGACATGGTCTCTGAAAGAGCAAACAGGTTTATGGTCGTATTTTTGTTCACATGTTTACTGGCTCCATTTGTTGTAGTTTCCAAACCAGTTTTATATTCAAAGACACCCCTGGGCACTGTCATCAACAAGTTCAGTGTGGAACTCAAAGGGGAAGTTATGATAGATAGCTACTGAAATTTTCTTGGCATTTCTAAGGTTTACAGACCACCTGAAAAATGTAGTCTTTAGTCAGAGACTCTTACTTTACACAAGTAAATCCACAATGAGTGAACCATGATAACACCATTGTTTATCACATTTTTGTCATACAAAAAATGATCGCTGTTATTACTATGTTGCTAAGAAACCAATATTTTGAACTGGAAATTACATTGAAGCCACCTCCTGTCAAACTTTGCACCAATTGGATAGCTTTAATGTCTTATAAGGAGCAGCCAAAGATAAAAAAAAGTGGGCAGAAAGTTCTGTCTGCCTGAAATGAACAAAATAATTCTCCTCTATAGCTGGAATAAAGCAAAGAAGATGTTATTGATTCATGACTGTGCCGAAAAAAACAGCTGAGTTGGAGTTGGTTCTGTGAGGATAGTAGGTAAATAGTAGAATAGGTAACTGTTAATACCTGGAGGAAAAAGAGTAAATACGTAAATAGTTTCTGTTGTGTCTTTGTTCTAATGACAATATTCTTTCTCCTGAAAGCAAAGACTATTATTATTATTATTATTAGTAGGAGCTTAGTAGTAGTATTATCTTTTACACTCATTTTAAATAATTTTAGCCTCATAATCTGTCAACTGATGCCGTACAGGAAATAAATTTAACTTAAACTTTATATGCATTTTACATTTAAAAAACCTGGCAGACCAAAAGAAGCCTTTAAAAAACATGACTTGGTGTTTTAACTGTGCAGTTCTACCTATTGCAGGGGTTTCATTTTGAGATTCTCTTACATGCCCATATCGGGACCCCACCCGCTCCAGATTACGACAGTTTTCCTCTCATGATTTCTGCCATTATTTGATTTTTTTAATCTGCAATCACGACCAGTAGATTTTGCGACTCTTACATTACCCCAAGCTTTAAAGATTTCCAAACTCTTGGTTTAAATGCTCCTCCAGAGATTCCTTCTGAATCACAGTCTCATTCAATCATGATTCAGCTGTAGGAATAAATCAAAACTTTGACACTGGTAAACACATTAAGGTCATAACAGTTTCACACCTTTTGACCAGTCAAGCTGTCTGGAGCCTGAAAATTCAGCAGTTCATCTCAGGCCAAACCTCAATCTCAGCCCGGTTTCTGTTGGAGGGCAGCTAAATGATGGGTGCAGAAGGGAAGTGGTTGACATGCACGTTCAACTCATTGTTTTCCAAATAGCTGTCCTCTGTGATGAGAGGTTTTTAGTTTCCTTTGTCCCATCTGCCTAATGTGCATTCCTTTTCAACTTGATTTGTCTGCAGTTTCATTGTACTGGTGAAATGGCATTTTCAATTTTCTTTATGTTAAAACTGTCTGATTTCAGTAGAAACATTATCTACCAGCTCTTTGTAGTGTAATTGTATCCCTCTGCAGCAGCAAACTCACACTGAATAAGAGAAAGTTGAGAGTTTGAAAAGTTTGAATGGAAATACAAAGGGTTATAAAGATACTAGAATGTTGATTCCTCAAAGCTGTTTGAACAATTTCACCTGGCCCTGTGGATGAGACTTACTGTAAACACAATGTAAACAGCTGCACCAAACCTGCAAACTGCAGTTTGTTTTGATGTAAAAGATGCTAAATTGATGTTGGAAGAGCTTGAAAACAGGTCAGAGTGACGATGATGTTTTAGCCTGCAGACGTCTGCATGGGAACTCTAAGCTCAAAGGAAGTTAAAAAAAACAACGTTTGCTTTAGTTGTGCTGCTCAACCTTTAACAGGGAAAAATCAAAGTGGTCCATATGGCCTTCTTATTTGTCAAATCTTAACCAATCAATCACCTAATTTCGGGACAAAGAAGACTATATCAATAAAAATGATATAGATTTCCCTCGCGCTCATCCTGCATGTACAGCTCTGGAAGTTTGAACCTTTTTGGAAAAATACATGTTTTTCACTGAACCCGTAGTCGTATCCTATAGTATTGATATTGAGATATCTGGCATGAAAATCGAGATAAAAAATTTTGTCCATATCATTCAACCCTAGCTTCAAAGCATTCAGGTAAACTGTGCACAGCAAAGCTTTCCCAGTTTATTCTGTATTATGTCTTAACCAACAGTCTTAGTGACAGTAATGAACCATCTTGACTTTTTTCTGGAAAATGTGGAGTTATATTGAAACATGCTTTATGTTTTTACTTTAGTGTTTAAACCTCATTAGATTTTTTACAAGACTGTGTCCAGTATGAGCAGCAGAGCAGCCAGATATTCACCTCTACATCACTTCCTCTCTCTGTTTGCATTCACACTGGAAGGGAACCGAACCAGGAGATCTCTGGTTTTCAGTTGGACAAGAGTTTGCTTCTTTGGTCGTATTCAGACTGAGAATGAATGTTGACACTGCTCCATATGAGCCATATGATCCATGGAAGCAGACCAGGGTTAGTTTAGAGTGGACCAAAACAGGCCAATGTGAAGGTGAGCTACAAACAGCTGAGGGAACATATCTTTTATGACCTATAAAGGATGATGAGGACTTATTTAGATGCTTTAGGCCAAAGGGAGATATTCTCATCACCTTTTTTATCATTAGTAGCCAAACATATAATAGTCCAGGTCAACATCCAGACATACTTTTTGTCACAGGATAGTCTCAGGTATCAGTATATGAGGCTAAAATGGTGTAAAAATGATGTATCAATAGATATAGCAGCATAAAGGCCAACCAAAACCACAAAACTGATTCTACCAACTCCAACACACAACTAGTTTTTGTTGCCACCATGCATTGAAAATGTTAATGCATTAAAAATGTCTTCTTGGCTGTTTTCCTGACATGATTGACTTTTCTGCTCACTTGTTGATGTTTGGCTGCCCCTGATTGGAACAGTCCTACTCACCCTGTTCAAGAGGCTTTTAAGTTCAAACATATAGGACTGATCAAGAACCCTGCTTTATTTATGACTATTGTTAATTTATTTATCGATTTATTTATTTCTGTTTAATCATGTTTTTATTTTTTAATTCTCTCTGCTTATGCATGCCTCTTAATGTACCAATTTTTATATTCTCTTTCTTTTCCCCGTTTTTTAAAAATAACTTTTGATACCTATCATTGAGCATAATCTGAATCTACTATTTTTTATTTGTTGATATGCTTTTGATATTTGTTGAACGCATGAATTTGATTGTTGTCCATCAGTTTACGGCTGCAGCCAGGGTGAAAGCCCAAGACAAAACTCCCCAAGTGGGACTGTAAAGTTAATCTTGATCTTTAAATGATGCTCTCTGATTGGTGGAATGATGGACACGAAGTGATTTCATTGTAATTTCCACGTCAAAATAGAGGTTTCTTAGCAACACTGGTGGCAGTGATCTTGTTTTTTTGTTATGAAAATGTGATAAATAATGGTGTTAACGTGGATCACTAACTGTGGATTTAGAGTCTCTGAATAAAAACCATATATAGCAGAGACAAGCAGAAATTATGGCAGAGATGTTGAAGGGAGCTCACTTTATATTTCTTGTATTGCAAAACTCCTGGACGGGATAAATTCCTTGTAATTCATAATCAAAATTTGTTGTCCAAACTAATTATTTTATAGAATTAAAGTTATGAAGCTATTTCTGTGACTATTTGAGTGTAATGAAACGTTGGAAATCCTGGAAGAAGTACTGTTTACTCTTACATGGGAGATGTCTTGATGTATGAGGCGTTTCTCATGTGGGGACACTCCACCTTCACACACTGGAAACTTCCAAAGGTGTTCACACACAGCCGGTCTGCTGGGCAGTTGTGGATGCGGTTTTCACACTCGTCAGTGTCTGGATGCGAGAGGTCAGAGGTGAGTTAAATCATAAACTCTCCTCCTTGATTTCCTCCTCAGTAGGTAGGAGGGCCTCTGAGTTCTGACCTGTGCAGCTGCGACCGTCTCTGGCCAGGATGTAACCAGCTGGGCAGACGCAGTGGAAGCTGCCGGGTGTGTTCACACACTGATGGATGCAGAGGCGGCCGGGCTGACCAAGGGGGAAGAGATGACACTCATCGATATCTGAAACACACAGATATTAACAAAGAGCTTGAACTCTACAAGTAAATCAGATCTTAAAAAAAAGAATCATGATCTTCATGTGGGTTACCTGTGCAGATGTTGTTGTTGCGACCTGATATGGTGAAACCTACGTCACAGGTGCAGCGGGTGGAGCCCAAGAAGTGTGTACAGTTAGAGGGTCGGATGGAGGAGGAGGGTGAAGATGATGTGGGTGATGAAACAAAGTTGACAGAAGGTGAAGATGTGGAGGAGGAGGAGGATGTTGACAGGGCAGCAGAGGAAGGGAAGGAGGACGTAGCTGAAGAGAAGGAAGCCAAAGAGTTGGAGGTGTTGTTGAGGCCTGGAAAAAAAAAGGTTATAAGACAAAAAATAAAAATAAATTCCGACCCACAAGGCTGTTTGAGACCTCGTTTTTTGGGACTCACGTCTGCACATGGGCTGCTGGCCGCTCCACTTCAGAGACTCCAGGCATACTCTAGTCCTCGGACCTATCAGTTCATAGCCAGGCTTGCAGAGGAAGTGGACCTCATGCCCGACATCGAACACTCGGCCCAGTCTACGGCCGTGAGCCGGAGGTTCGAGTTTGGGACAGGATGCTGGAAGCAGACAGAGACAACTTCAGGTACAATCTCATTTCTTATTCCTGACATATTTCAGATCACGTCATATAAACATTTTTTTTCAGCTTTTGCTGTTTGGTCTGTAAGTCACTGATATAGCTACTTCTTGATGAAGAAAATATCTTCTCGTCTTCCTGCAGGTTCATCATTCCTCACCGTTTTTTCCATTTTTAAAGATGGCCATAGTGCTGTTGTGAATGGCGCTGATCTTCTTCCTGAGGGAGCGCAGGCTCTGCTGGTACGATGTCTCATGTATCGCCAACATCTTCTCCACCTGGCGCAGCGAGTTCAGAAGATCGTGAGTGGACGGGCACTCCTGTGGGCAGGCGAGGAGATGTTAGAGAGCAAATTACACCTCTGCTGTGTTTCAGCAAAGTTATCTACAACATTTAACCAGATGTGACTGCTTCATGTTCATTTTTCTGCTTGTGTGAACTCATAACTTGACTGTAAAGCTGTCTGAAACATTTTCTTCTGTGAAAAGGTAGAGGCCAAAATACAGCATAACAAAGTTTGGACACACATGAGAAAAGGGAATGAATACTGATGAAAATATTTCTAGAAGTAAAAATGAATTGTATGTACAGTGCACTAAGTATACACACTGCAGAAGAAGGACTTTGTCAGCCTAACTTTCTCCATCTGTAGCATGTTTCAGGTCTGGGGTTGTTACATCAAGGTGAGATATGATGAAAAGCAGTGACACCTGGGTGGAAACTAGATTCAGTCCTGCTGTTGAACTCACACTGACAGCTGCAAGAAGGGTCATGAAAAGCGGTTTCTTTGCATGCTCAAGCTGGCAGTGACCCGGTGATGAGAAAACAGACTGAACTTGAGCCCAGCTTGTTGGAAACCAAAAAAAAGTGTGCAAGGTAAGAAGAAACAAAGTAATAAATTAAACGAATAAAAACCATCTTCAGCTCTGCATTTAAATGATCTCAGCTCGTTTTTTTTCTTTTTTGTTTAGATTTTCACACATGTTGACGTTCCCTCACAGAACATGCAGCCTGTCACATTTTTTCGCTTCATTGCTAACAATTGCTTTATTTGTACTGTCATAGCTTTATATTAAATGGGGGGAAAAGAAAAATTATATCTCAAGATATTTAAAGGTCAAATCTTGAACAAAGTTTTACCCACAATCCATACTGATATTTATGGGAAATATATTTATTGGCCCAGTACAGCAAGAAAAAATATACATGTGTGGTTAAGAATACTTTGGCATAAATGGCTTTCAGTTCAAATTAAGTAATTTTAAAGATTAACTCCTGCAATAAGCAACAGCAGAACTGTTTTTTTTTTTGCTGTAGTGCAGATAACAAATTATTACTAATAATGCTGAATAAGAAGTTTTATTTTCATTCAGCAAGGATGAGTAAATGCACAAGTTACATTTAAAGAAACATGCATTTGCAAAAAAAAAAAAAAAAAAAAGTAAAAATCTATGAATTCAACATTTTCTGACTCACCTGAGCAGAAGATGTTGCAATCTGATGAAGGCTCATCATCAACAGGACGACCCCAGCAGCCGTCATCCTTAAAAAAAGCTCCATGCTGATCCCCACAAACCGGCTCCTGACCAACTGTGCAGACTACAGATCAGCTTTTGGTCTTCAGCTCCTGCTTCTCCCAAACTGCTGTTTCTTTTCGAGGGCTCTTGCCAAATTTCTCCTCAACACACTTACAACCGTCCTCCACCTCCACCCACCTCCCTGTCAGACATTTATGATTTGGGACAGCAGCAACCAAATCTGGAACATGCTTTCACTTCTTTTTTGATCCATCAGCACCCCAAAAATAGATTTACAAAATTATAAGGGCAAGTGAGCTGCCAGTGGTGGCCTTTAATCATGGCTGCTCAAACAAAGCAGCGACATCTTGCTGACTACTTCACTTTCCTGCTCTGGAATGTGACTTCTGTTCTAATCATAGCAGCTATAAAACCCCACTTTCATTTTGAGACCTTAAACCTGCTCTCTAGAAGCAGGATGTATTTTGGTTTAGTAATGAGAAGGCAGCTTTATCTCAGTCAGAGGCTGATGTCCCCGCCTCACTCATGCCAGACGAAGTCCTGGATCCTGGATGAATTCCCTGCAGCTACTGCAAGTTCTGACTCTATAAACTTATTTTGTATGATCATGTGAAGGTCTGAGCACAGTCTATGTAAGAAAAGCATAAATAGTTGAAAGAAAGGCACCCCAGGAGAAGACAGGTGCAGAGTGTAAGAATTACTGATATCTAGTTGTGAAGATTAGCATTGCAGTGTCTTCATGAATAGATGTGAAGGGACAGTGGCTGCATGAAGAAAAAATGTTTGCAGACATGAACATGTTTTCATCTGTGAGTGGATCCAGTGTCCTCAAGTGTACTACAGTTAACTATTGCAGCATTATGTGGTCTGTCTTCTTTGAGTGGTCCTTTTAAAGGTGCAGGGGGTAACAAAATCAAAGACCAATGACTGAAAAATGTATTATATCATGAAAAATCGAGTTTCTATTGGTTTCTGTGTCATAAGGGCCAAAAGGCCAAGATCCAACTATGGACTCAGGAGGAAACCAGGCCATGCATGAAAAGACTACTCAAGTACAGAGAAACTCTTTGATTGTAACTCTGATTTATTTTTTCTTGCAGATCATGTCAACAGACAGACAAGTTACCAAGTCCATTTTTATCTCTTTAATAATCTGTATTTGTTAGCTAACACTAATTAATTTCTTCAAAAATATATACATTGCTATAGTAGTTTGGTTAGGTGGCTAACAGTAATTCATTAGCTTGTGCAATGAGCTTGCGTATAATGTGTGATTATTTACAGTTGTTCCTTAAATTCAACATGCAACTGCATCTTTAGGTTTCTCTCTTCAAATTTTTGCTCCTACACATTATGCAAATGTGTAATTGAGGCAAAATATAGTTGAAACTTAGCTTATTGTTCTCCAGAATTTCAGGTTGTTCATAAGGTTTTCTAGAAGGATGGGTTAAAGATAAACAGCTTGATAATGCTCTTGTACTTTTTTACGAAAACAAAGGGAAAGATGGAGTTTTCATTATTTATAGGTCATACCAACCCAGTCGCCAGAGAGGAATGTCTTCTATTAACGTTTCTGCGCAACAAAAATATGTACACTGTCAACATTTCTCAGCCAAAACTACGTATGATAATAACGTTGACCCTGACAGCAGTAATACGTTTCATGCCAACATTTCTGTTTACGTGCATATCAACGTATACATAATATGAACTGATGGACGTGCTTCAAGCATTTGGGGAGGATACATAACATAAACATTTACAATCACCCTTTTACCGAAAAGTGTGGTATTAAAGGTTTGCTCATTATTAACGTTTATTTATGTGACAGGGTGTTGTTCATGTCATCAGATAATTTCCTAGATGGTTAATTTATGTGACTGAAAAAACTATTTCCTCCTTTTATTCATTCGTTTTTCTGTACTGCTTAATCCAATCAGGGGCTCGGGTGGGTTGGAGCCTATCCCAGCATTATCTGGCGAGATACCTTTTTCATATGCTGCTGATATTGGTAGAAAAAAGTAGTAAACTGAACAATAAATGCGATCCCATTGATTCGAGAATCAGTGGCTGTGATACAAAGACTCCCGATCCAGTCAGAGTGGAATCCAGTCCGCATGCAGAGCTCAGATCCTCAGCATTACAGTGCATTTTCATGAAACCTACATGAAAGGGAGACATTAGACATTAAACAACCATAAGAAGGCTGCTTCTTCATCCAGGGACCTACAACATGTTAAATTAGTGAACAGAACAGCTAAACTGCCTTTTAACATTCGCTAGGTGCTCCCGAGGTCTTTTCAATGAACGCTGCACGTGTGCTGCATGAAGGGCAGGTTCCATTTCAAAAGGGAGTCATCCAGCGGCTCTGGGAGGTCAAAGACAATGACTATGGTGCATCTTCA
>JBBBVT010000010.1:814896-826972 GCA_037177035.1 Craterocephalus eyresii
AAGAAAAATGGTTTTCTACGTGGTATAGTATGTGGTAAAAGTGGTAATTTCATTACAATTAATGACTCATTGATTGCACATATGCACGAGTCCAGGGCATTTTAGTTAGCGAAAGCGGCTAGTTTTTTAGCCTTTGGCGGGTCACTCTCTCTGTGCCGGGTTAATTTTTGGAACGTCCAGACTCTGATCAGCCTGTAATAGCATTCCCCTAGTGATCCGGAGTCAAACTATGAAAGTTAAAGCCCTTAGCCAAGAAAAAGCGTCACACAAAAGCTAAAAAAAATTAGCCGCTATTGCTAACTAAGCTAGCCGGACGTGAAATCGGGTATAGTCCCTTTAACAAGTGCTTATGCCTGTCAATGTTACTTTCAATTCAATAATACACAATCCAGGCACAGCCACATTTAACAGTTGGGGATTAAACAAATCACTTAAAAGAAAACTCCTTTCACAGTATACATCTCATCACATCAGGGCTATTTCTGTTTCAAAAAAAACCCAAAAAAACCTTTAATTGTACTTATACTTTTGATTGTCTGTATTAATTCTCGATTGTATTCAAATGTTTTTTAATCAACTTCTTGGGGACATTTTTGTCCTCTAATGATCTAAGAGGGTGGTAAATTTGAGAGACAAAAGGGATTCTCAAAGTTGTTTCTGGGATTAAAAATGAAAACATTCACATTCATCAGATTTTATGTAAATGAGGACAAATCAAGTGCTTTCACTTTTAAAGGTAATTATCTAATCAGGCTGACTGAAAAACGCAGCAGGATGGCATGATTTCTCTGTGCAGACCCACTGAGACATTCACTTTAATTACACTACGTCTCTGTTGCTTCTTTTGACATCTCCTGATTTGATTTAAGTAATGACTGAACAAATCCTGGGCTTTATTTAGAAGTTAACTGGGGCAGAAAAAAGGGGATTTTAGATGCGAAAAGAAAAGAAAAGCTTTAGTTAACATGAACTGGATAGATTTAAATGTATATTTGCACATAAGCAGATGTTTGTGTCATGTGACTTCAGTGATCGTGCTTCCTTTCAGGTCTTTACAGGAAAAATACTTGTAAACATTTAATAAGTGCAGAGAGAGGAGGGTAGGACATGATTTTTTTCCTAATTTGCAGATCATTGTGCTGGAACAATTGAACAATTAGTTGATCAAAAAGTGCATGTTAATAGAATCCACCTTCATCTTCAGGCCTCTGGATAGAACAGCATCTTAACTTCTGTAGGCTGCAGCAGAGATCACAACCTGGGAGAAAAACGCCCAAAATCCCAAATCAATCCATCCTGAAGATGTTAAGATATTTACTGAAAATGCCAAAAGTCATGTGCTGGAGGGAAATTTGAGTACTTCCAATGTTTCAGGCTGAGTCTACCAACATGTATCATCAAAAGAACCTTCAACTTATAAAGATTAATGTGCAGCAAAATAGCTATGAGGTTCTGTTAGAAATAATCCTGAGATCCTCGACCCACAATCAGCCGCCTCAGGACTCTGAGGAGTCCCTAAATGTCACCAGTCCAAAGAAAGACACTTCATGTGGGGCGGAGGGGAGGACAAATGAACGACAAGCAGCCAGGAGAAACTTCAGCTCTTGATTAACAGAAGATGACACGGCGGCCCTCCCCCCGCTCCTGGTCCCTGGCTGAACTGTGTTTGAGAGTTTGGGATTTCAACATTAATCCCGAATTAATCACACATTCAAATGCACATGCATAAATCCAGCCTACTTCTTCTGTCAGGCATGTTTCAGATTTCATCCGGTGCTACAACCACCACACAGAAAGGTCACATACATATTTTTCTACATCATGTTGCACAAAGCCTTCAACGCCAAGTTGACCCTTAAAAATAATGTGGCACCCGTGTTAATCGGCTGTTTAAAAGGTTAACACTGAAAACATCTTTTCTGTGTTAAAATTTGTCAAAATGTTAGAAAAAAAATGCTTAAATGACCAATTTCCTTGAGGGAAATTAAAAATAGAAGAGCTGCAGACATTGTGAGGATTACTTACTGAATGACATAATCTAACCTAAGGACTGAGGCTCTAACTTTGCACTTGTAAGTTTTAGTCTCTTGATGATGTCAAATGACGTCAAACGGGCTTTAAGAGCCCCACTTTCCTCAGAGTGAGTTTAAATGCTTCCCCACCCCCATCCTCATTGTAATTTCTTTGGCTTTGTACAGTCGGCTGTGGCCTGAAGGCTCCTTCCAGCCTGATGCAGTCAGCAGCTGAGTGACTGGCATCTTTGTGCCAACCTGATAAAAGAAAGGTCCGGAACAAAGGAAAGACCTTGAGGCTGCGCTTCTCTGCTCTTTACAGCAGTTAGAGACAGATAATGGAGTGATGGCAGATTTCTTTTTGTCTGCAGCTTTATCTCTCCTGCACACATCCTAAAGCACATCTGTAAACCCAAAAACTGCCAAAGGTGTCAGAGAAAAGGAAAATGACTTAAAAACAAACCTCATCAGAAATAAAAACTGGCTGGAACAATGGCTGGCCTGGACTCTGGGCGTTAAGAAGAGGAAAGTTGGCATAAACTTTACTCTTGAAACTGCTTGGTGGAAACTCAGAGGATTATTCCACTCTCTATGTTCTCTTTAATCTTGAAAAGAAATGAAAAGGATTGAGGATAAACAAGAATTGTAACATGAGCTGGGCCTGTGAGAGGCTGGAGATGTTCTTAAATCGGCACATAAAGTTCCTCTTCCTCTTCTTACGCTTCAAGTTTTGCTCAGGAGGTTGATAACAGGCTTGTAGAAGATCAGTACCAACCCAGAAGTGCAGTGAGTAATAATCTGTTTCACACAGTACCAACGCAATAAATGAAAGTGAGTCCATGTGGAGCTGAAGGATAGTAAGGCAAACTTATAACAAGGCAAGAGAGAAATTTTCTTCTCGTCATGAAGAAAATGATCAAACCGAGCAAAAAAAGTCGGTAAGTCAGAGTTGGGTGGATTGTTTCTTTCTTGTTGCAGTGCCATTTTAAATGGAGCCATATTTGTAAGGATAATCCATTTAAAGGGTGAGCAGCAGAGCTGAGTATGTGTGTTGTTCACCTAAAAAACTGTCTAAATCTTCTCTGCCAAACAGCTGATTCTGCACTAGACATGTTAGAGACATAAAAATGTCTTCATTTAACAAACAGGGGACTAAGTATCATGTTGAAGTCCTCCAAGATGACTTTTCTGACCCCCACAGAGCAGACTTTATCTGAGATTGCTTTTACCAATCTATATGAACTCGCTGACTCGTTAATTTACACTTATTATCAGTTATTTAATAAGAAGTTGGTCTCAGGTATGTAAACATCTCCTATACCCTCCTACATGGTATCATAATTATTATGAGAGCACTCAGAATTCATGATGAAAAGATTAAACTGTACCATCACTGTAGCATCCTAAAAAACTTCAAACATTCCAGCGTTCGCCTTGTATTTCACAACATTCAGACCTCAGCTGCTCCTCAGTCATCAGAGAACATTACATCAGAGAAAACCTTCAGGATGACTCAGTCAACAGCAAGAGGCAACTGTGGTGTTCCCAGACATCAAGCCTCAATGCGCCAATCTTCTTTTTTTGATAGAGCCATGGAACACTCTTCCAACCACATTATTCCCATGCACAAACTTCCAGGTGTTTCATGCCCGATTAGCTATCCAAACAAACCTGCCCGCTGGTCTGGCATGAGACTAAATGAGACTAAATATGTTTCTTCCTTTTTAAGTGTGTTTTAATATCTACCTGTCCAGGGACTGCAGGTGGAAACCAGTGTTTTTGCTGCAACCTGACAAAAACCCATTTCCTTTTTAGTCAGAGTCTTGTTGTACATGTCCCTGTCAAACAATAAATCATAATAAATATAATTCCACTACCCCCAGATGATGGATGAGCTGTCTGCAGATGCGATTTCAACCGCAATGAATACTTGTTGGATCAGCTAGGGCTACTGTTAGTGCCAGACTGACAAACACCATCACACTAGCTGACTGGTGATGATAGATGCTGGTGGAAGACTGGGATGCCATCCCACAGCAGTGTCTGAACCAAACTGGTGACCAGCATGAGGAGGAGTTACCAGACTGCAGCTGCTCATCCCCAAAACAAATTTTCCTTAGAAATGCAGTTCTATATTTTCTTTCCAACAGTTTCAGATTTATTACCAAGAAGCATTGTTACAACGAAGAAATAATCCACTAAATACTCATTAGCTTCGTGCTGTCTCTGTGAAAATCTAGTGTTTGATGCTTTTGAAGTTGCTTTCTGTGATCTGGAATCACCAGCTATAAATCAGTGACTTAACAGCTTTTACGTCTTTTTTCTGTTCTTCAGGATGCTCTCCGAAGCTGGATGTGACCCAGAACAAGGCAGGACTTTCCATATGCCAGCCTCATGTTAAAGCAGAGTTGATGTCGCAGACATGAAGAACTGTGGCCAGCATGGAACAAACCATCTGGAGAGTCTGGGTGAGTCTCCACACACCCATCCTTCATTTAACTACAGTTCTTGCTCATTCTGATCACTGCAACATGCTCTGTGTCTCAGAGAGACACAGCTCAGCTCTTTTCTAAAATAATCGGCTTCCTTACATATTCCACAGATGTTGAGAAAAAACTTCATGAAGAAATCTGTTTCTATGTTTTTTTTTCTTCTAAATTTTCTCCATCACTGAGAAATCAGAGATGTTCGGTGTAGAAACATCCTCAGAACAACTGGAAATTTGAGACTGCATGTATAAAATGAGCAGTTTGAGACAACAGCTCAAACCATCTGGTTCATGATAGATGATAAAATGGAATTCAGGCTTGCCGACCAAACATGCAGAGTTTTGTTTAAAAGATTAATCTGTTTCTTTCTCCTGTCCCCTCCAGCCTGCATGGCTTCTGCCAGTTTGGTCTTGGTCCTGCTGGGCCTCCTGGGCTCAGTCGGCGGCTGTCCAGGTGTCTGCTCCTGCTACGGCAACACGACCGACTGCTCGTCTGTTGGCCTCCTCTCTCTGACTCCCGTTCTCGATCTGCTGGACCAGGACTCTCTGGTTCTCCGTCTCTCCCAGAACAACCTCTCCTCCCTGGCCAAGACTGATATGTTCAACCTCAGCAGCCTGGAGTTCCTGGATCTCTCACAGAACCACTTTTACAGCTTGCAGCCTGGAGCTTTTTTAGGCCTGAGCAGCCTGCGCTGGTTAAACCTCTCTTCCAACTACCTCGGCATACAACTAGCAAAACCTAATCTCAACAGCAGCTCACTGACAGTCCAGGGCCTGAATGGAAGTCAGGGGAGTGTGGGATTAAGCAGGGATGTTTTTAAGGGGCTGTTGCAGCTGCGGGGGCTTGACCTGTCATCCGATGGTCTCTTGTGGCTTCCTAAGGGCTTGCTGGATGGGCTTAGGAGACTCACCTGGCTGTCCCTGGCCAGCAACCAGCTGGCATCCCTGGAAAGAGCTACGTTCGAGCCCCTGGTGAGCCTGCAGCAGCTGAGGCTGGTGGGAAATCCCTGGGAGTGTAACTGCAAACTCAGGGACTTCAAATACTGGATGGAGTGGATGATTTACAGGGGTGAGGAAAGCTGAAAATGTTGATTCTGTTCTTTAAACAATGTGTCAAAGCAATTAAGCCTTAAAACTCCACTAGATCTCCACCAATCAGATGCTTAAATTATGTAATGTCCAATCAGGAGAAGCCGAAGATCAACAAGTGAGCAGAAAGTTCTATGTATGTCTATAAAGAACAAAAGTAATGGTCGTTTATAACTGGAATAAAGCCAAGATTTTGTTTTTTATTCATGGCAGCTACAAAAACCAGCTGAGTTGGGTATGGTTTTGTAAATATGGTAGGTACATAGTAGCATAATTATCTGTAGATAGCTAAAAAATTCCTGTAGGAAAAAGTGTAAATATGTAAATAGTTTTTGTTGTTTGTTTGTTTCAAAGTCAATATTTTTTCTCCTTAAAGCGAAGACTTACATGCAGATGAGAAAAGGCACAAATTAGGCCCTACTGGTAATAATACATTCTATGTTGTTTTGGTTGGCCTTTACATTACTATGGATTAGCTATGCTAGGATAAGACATGAAAAATATGAAGATATCTCTCGCCCTTTGTCTCCTCATTTCTTTCTCCTCCCTGTTCTCTTTGTCTGCTCTCTCGGAGTCTTTCATAGATGGGCAGGTAGATGTGATGCGGTGCAGCCTCCCCAGAGATTTGAAGGGCAGGGACATCCGCAGCGTGCCAGCAGAGATGTTCAGCTACTGCATGCAGAGTCCTACCAAGGCGGGGATGTCAGAACACGCGACCCGGCCCCCCTGCCCGCCTGGTCGGGTCAGCAGCTCAGACGAGTGTGTCCGGCAGCGCTACAGACCTGTCAGCGTGCGGCGGGCACATGGCACGCAGATTGTGGCGGGCGTGGTTTGTGGCACGGTGTGCATCATGATGGTGGTCGCAGCCACTTACGGCTGCGTGTACGCCTTACTAATGGCGAGGTACCAGAAAGAGATGAAGAGCCGCGGGCAGCCTCTGATGGCTGAGTCTGCTGCTGAGACAGACCTGGAGGATGGGCAGATGTCGGCGCCTGACACACCGGAGTCGCCATCTAAAGAAACCTTTGTGCATGGCTATCGAATCAGCAGCTTCTAACAGACTACAGCAGGATGATGACGGATCCTTCCCAGATGTTCGGAATGCTTCTGCTGCATCAGTGAGACAACATCTGCAGCTTGTCTCTGTAGAATTGATGGACTGGACTCAGTGAGGCTGAATGCTGCTGCTCTTCCTTTAATGTATGGATGCTCTGTCCTTGTACCCTGCGCTGCATATCTCAGCCAGCTTTTAAACTCTTTGGAAGTTGATGTTTTTGGCAACTTTGCACCTTGAAGCTCCTTCATTTGTATTTTTATTTCTTAGAAATGTGAAAGCCCCTTTTTTGTTTAAGTTGTATGTCTTTGTATTTGAGCACAAGCAACAAGCACAAGCTCTAACAAACATCTGTCAGATTCTCTGTTTGTTCCACAGATGTCCATTTCTCCCCCATCGGATATGTTTTTGATGTTTGTCCCCTTTTAAAGTCATTCTTTGTTTTTTTGTTTGATACCCTGTTGAATTCCTCCAGATGAACAGTGTGCTGCTCTGAGTAATACTTCATTCAGATTAGCTGCATTTAATTAATACTACACTTCTACTGCCACCTGGAGGGCAAGCTTTGAGCTAGAACAGCTTCTACTCCAGCACAAATCCTAAAAGCCCATTTGAAACACTTCTGATTAATTTTTTATTCCCAGTGTGGGGCTGATAATCAGTCTGAGGACATCATCTTCATCCACGTCATTCAGGCTCCAAAAACAATGTGTGTCTGAAATTCTGTTCTTTGATAAGCACATCAATCACTGTCTCAAATCCAACTTGAGGACTGTTAATCATGCTGAAGATAATAAACTCTATTTATCTAAAATGCATATTTTTTTCTTCCTACAAACAACCTTATCTGAGCACAAACCCCAACAACAGTTTACAGGATGAAGCCATCAATATACAGGCTAGATAATCCAACACATAAACTCATCCATGTTTTTTGTTTGAAAAGGGATGCCTTTAAGAAATTGCAGCATATGTTTAAATGAGTCAAGTGTATAAAATAATCATTCAGTGCAGGTTCTGCACTAATGATCATCAGTAGGTGACTTCATATCATCAAGTATCTTATCAGCACAAATATCTTATCAGCCAATCACAGGGCAGGAACTCAGTACATCTAATCATGTAGACATGGAGGAGACCACCAGTGTTAGGCACGCTGCTTTAAAAAAGTAATTAATCATAGTTACTAGCTACCTCTCCCTACAAGTAACTGTGTTATTAACAGAGGTACAGCATCATAAAAATAACTAATTACTCAGAAAAGTCATTAGTCCGTTACTTAAAATAACAAGTTCAGATATGTGGCCTTCAACGTAACAAACGTAACCTGATATATTTAATTTAGACAATTAATAAAAATGGATTTTTTAAAAAAGAATTAGATAAATATTTTTAAGAGACTTATCTCAGGCTGATGGATGTTGCAACATCTCTTCCCCTCCCCTCCTCCTCGTGTGTGTGTGTGTGTGTGTGTGTGTTCGGCTGCGCATACTGACTTACCCACATCTCCCCTGATGTTTTACTTTCCCGCCAATCATCATAACCAGTGGGACAAACAGGCTACGCGTTAAAAATGTCTTAAATAAGCAGAATCATAATGCACAGTGCTGTGTCTCCTGCAGACATCTTCTGGCTCCAATATGAGATTCTGCTTTGTTCTCAGCCAGCACCGCTTACACACTACACGGCTTCTTCTGCTCCAATTCTGCAACAATAACAGTAAAGGCGTTGTAACCATGGCCAGAGTAATTAATTAGATTACCCCTAACTGAAAAAAGTAGTGCCGTTAATAACAGCGTTATTCCGATCACTGAAGATGACTTGCTCAAGTTCAACCTGAGCATCGGAATGATGAAGAAATTAGATTTAAGTGAAAACGCCACGGATGTTGGTCTGAGTATTTCAGAAACTGCTGATCTGCTGAGATATTAGGAAAATCCAGTGATTACAGAGGATGGTCTGAAAAAGAGAAGATATCCAGTGAACAGCTGCTGTCTGGACCAAATTTCTTGTATATGTCAGAGAAAAATGAACATACTAGTTGGAAATGATAGAAAGGCAACAGGAAGTCAAATAAGCACTGTTTCCAACTAAAGTATGCAGAATATCTTCTCTGAACACAATATATTCAGCCTTCAAGCAGATGGGCTTCAGCAGCAGAAGAGCACACCGGGTGACCCTCCTGTCAGCTAAGACCAAAGTGGACAATAGAGAATGGAAAATGCTGCCTGGTCTGATGAGTCTCCATTTCAGCTCCATTCTAAGAAGCTGGTGGGAGCACCATGAACACATGCATCCTTTCTGCCTTGGACCAATTCCTCAGGCTGCTGGTGGTGTAATGGTGTGGGGGATATTTTCTTGGAACACTTTGGGCCCCTTACTTCTAACAGTACATGGTTTAACCAGCGCAGCCTAGTATTGCTGCTGACCATGTCCATCCCTTTCTGAGAACAGTGGAGCATCTTCTTATGCTACTTCCAGCAGGATAAAGCACCATGTCACAAAGCTCAGATCATCTCCAACATGAAAATGAGTTCTCTGTTCTCCAATGGCCTCCACAGTCACCAGATCTCAATCCAATATTCCACCTTTGGGATGTGGTGGGACTGTAGATTCTCATCATGGATGTTCAGCAACTGTGTGATGCTGTCATGTCTAGATGGAGCAAAACTTCTAAGGAATGTTTCCAATTCCTTGTTGAATCTGACAGACACCAAAATTGAATAATAAGGGGTCCAACCCGGTAACAGCAAAATGGTCCTGATAAACTGGACGGGAGTGGAAGTGACTTCATTTAACAAGTGCAGCAACATTTAGTGCATAAACCATTAAAATAGTCCTGAAAGAATTCAGTACGGTAAAGAACAAATATCAAAATAATTTATCTATGGAAATTCTTTAAAAACATAAAAAATGATTATTTTCAATAATTATTACTACAGTCTCTCAGAACAAGGTAAAAAATGTTTTTGTCATAATATGACTTGTTACTTTCCAACAAACTGATCTCCATGTATGAGTGATGATGATATATGAATTGATTTTAGTAGAAATCTGCTACAGAGAGAAGTTAACTGTGTTACTTGCTGTAGATAATGTCACGTTAAAATCAGAGAACACTGTGATAGAAACCATTTAAACCCAGAGAGAGATGTATAATACAGCAGCTAACAGATTCCTGTCTGAATAACACAATCAGAGCCACAGCAGAGAAACTCACCTCCTGCCATGGCCGTCTTTCCTCTAGATGAAACCGTCACTGCTGTCGTCGCTATGATGTATTTCACTCCTGTTGAGAGAAAACTGAAGATTTAGGACTAAAGAACTGAATGTTTATAGTTGTTGTAATGTTGATCGACCAACCTTTGTCATTAACAGGGTAGTAGTAAAATCTTCCTGGAGTGTTTTCCACTGCCAGGCGGTACCACAGGGGGAAGTGGTCGATTGTGAACAAGTTGTCTTTATCAGATAAAGTCAGGAACCTCCTGTGAGGAAGAAATATGATTTTAGATTTTTTAGTTTCCTGAGCTGAGAACACTGCAGTAGCCAGACATTTTCCTTTTTTCTATTAGTGCCTCTGAGATGCTTAACTCATACTTAGCGTTTCTTTTTCAACCATCCTGTCATCGCCCGTGATGGAAACATGGAGGTAACCACCTGCTAAACTACAGGCAGGAGATGTCTACAGTCCTAAACAAAATCTTAAGACAGGAAAAAGTACATTTGATCGTAACCAAGTGGTAAGTAGAGCTCTGAAGAGCTTCAAGAAACAAGAGCCAATGACAAAATATGGGCTATTTGTTTAAAACTACATTTAATCTGAAACAGGCTCATTCAGCAAATGATCATATGTTTAAGGCCATCAGTAAAAAAAGTTATGCTTGATGTGCATAATATGGTGAAGATGGCTTCATGAAGGGAAACCTCTGTCTGGAACTGATGTCTGTTCCTGTTCCCTCATCATCCATCTTCAAATGTAAATCAGTAGAAGATGCAGGATGGTCCAAAAGAGTGACATTACACTGCAGGAATAAGTCTATAGCCATTGCAACCTACAGCCTTTTCCACACAGGTGAGGGTCCTCAATATAGATGGATGCCCATAGCAACATCTCCACGTAACCAGCTGCAGTTTGATCATCTGCACATCCTGAAACAACCTGAAGGTCTCTTGTTCCACTGAAGGAGAAAGTGTTCCAGACTGACGGAGCCTCCTTTATCATCTCCAGTAGGATCTCCTCATCATGCTGGTTAAAGTGGAAGCCATCAGGACCATCAAAGTTCCATTTTTTCATCAGAATCGAACTTTCCACCATATTTCAGTGCCCAGTTTCTTCTTTTTGCATTTCAAACCTCAACTTGCAACCTAGTTGTGAACCACCAGTGCAAAACGTACATGCTTGGACTTTTTACCCGGTCTTTAGATTTTGTTCAGGAGTGTAAATCAAACTAAGATGCTGATGAGACAGAATTTAAAAAATATAAAACAAGTTTATGTGACTGACCAACCAACTGACAGGAGGGAGGCCATTGCTAGCAAAGACAACCATGATAATGATCAGGAGCAAACAATGAACATTGGCATCAAAGAACCAGATGTTTACTGAACCGGGTCTCACAGAAACACGGGAAATAAACATGTTATTTCAACACCCTCCATTTATTTACATGTTGGTGGCAACTTGTTGCAAATTACACGCTGTGTCCATGAAAATGAGGGCAATGGAAAATCCATTGTTCCAATGCTTCCAAAAAAGGCTTAATTTTACCAGCACAAAAGCAAGTTTTGGATAATTGTATTTAAATTCCCTAAATTAACTTGTTCAGGCAAACAAATGGTTCATGTGACTTCATATGCAAAACAATATTCTTATACATGTTTATTGTAGCATATTCCCTGGCAGGAACCAGATAGGAGACACACACCAGAGGAAACTTTGATATTCATCAATTTATTTGATTAATTTATTTATATTTTTATACATTTTACCATTACCTTTTAAGCTTTGCATTACCACCATTTATTTGCTGTGTTTTTTTAATCATTTAAGGCGTGCGACTTGACCCAGACAAGCAGAAGAAAGTTTGTGGTTTTTGATGAGGCAGCAAACCATTATGTGTTTGTTATTGGTGAAATACGTATTGGTGGTGAATTGATGGGAGAATAAAATGATCTTTTCAGTAACGCAACTGAAACAGTCCATGGCAAAGCTTCATCCAAAATAATCTGTTTAGGCTACGTCAAAAAAACCAGTCTAAATATGATTAACATTCAATATATTTTCCAGCATTTTCTGCCTTTTATTGTTGTTTCTTCAGAACCATAAAAGTTCTGCAGACAACTCAACAGATCCCCCCAATTTATTTATGAGCCCTGATATGCTCAGGCTTTTATAGCAAATGTGCAAATATGTGTGCATTACTTTGTTTAGAA
>JBBBVT010000010.1:863320-877665 GCA_037177035.1 Craterocephalus eyresii
TCCTGTAAAATTAATTGTGATTTTTAGTCTAATAGCCCAATAATAATATTCACATAATACCCACTTGTAACCATATCGGCCCGCGGGCCGCCAGTTGCCCATCCCTGGCCTACATAATTTTAAACATGCTCTCTGTTTAAAATTAATAAATAAAATAACACTGTATGAGGCGAAGAGGAGTTTTTACTTTTTTTTTAAAAAAGCGGCGTGGTTTTTCGGTTGGGGGAGAGGTAGAGAAGCATTGATTGACACAAGCTTTGTTTTGGTTTCAGAGACAGCTCCACCTAACGGTGTAAAATTTCACTTTTAGCTCCTTTAAGGTGATTTGGGTTCTATCTGGATTCCCTTGTCTAACCACTGGTATAATGGTATTGATTGTAGAAAAGAAACCATCATGACTAAACCATAAAACTAACACAGTCTTTTTTTCTGAACTCCGAAAGTGTTGACAGTTACAGAAGAGTACTTTTTGGAACAGCCTTCCCCTTAGATTTCATGTGCAAACACGCAGGGTGATCAGTTGTGCAGATGTAAGAATCACGTGGAACAATAAATGCAGCAGCAGTTTGGTGGTTTCACAGTCCACAGAATCCTATTAATTATTAACTAGCATTCCAAGAATAACCACAGAGTGATCAATAGTTCAGTGTCAGAGAAGATGTGATATTTCTCTGCTGTGACCAGATCCTTAGCCTATGCTTCCATACATGCACACTCCCCTAATAACAGTTTTTTTTGTTGCTTTAATGCATCACAACAGACTTCACATTTTCATAATTCTAAGTTCAAACTCCATAACAATTAGTCATGTGTGGAAATCAAAGTATCATTTTCTTATTGCCTTGATCAAACTGCCAATGCCTTTGTAGCATTTGTTTACATACAATTCTGTTATTTCACGACATTATCATTTGCTTTGGTCATGTCATTCAAAACTAAATATAGCCTACTAACAATAGCAGAATAATCAGTCCTCACAAAACTATTAGTCCTCATATCATTGCTTGAGTCATGACAAGCAAACAAGTTAACCTAGTTATCAAAATCTGTCAAGCAGATTTTACACATTTATTAAGTCTTTACCTGGAATGAATCCTAAATTGAACCATTCCTCACAGCTGATCCTTAGTATTCGTTGATTCGCCATTCAAGGAGAGATTTTCCTCACTACATTACAAGGGATAATATCAGATTTGATGTAGATGAAAGTATGTTGCCAGACAGACAGGGGCATCATGATGCATGATTTACAGTATACATCTTTTTTTTCTTCTTTTTTTTTTACAGTAACAGGAGTGATTTTGAAGTTCAGTTCCATCGAGTACAGTGATATTTTGCTATGTAGCCTACTGTAAGAGCAGTATATTTAGTTCTGCGTAACTCTACCCAAGGGTTGACAGTAAGTTTGTTCTCTAGAACAGAATTGTTTTCCTTCTGTTTACATATTATTGTATACTGTATGATGGAAAAAGTGTGTGAAGTAAATTAATTAAGCCAATTATATGTCATGCACTCAATTATCATTCTCCTGTAAAAAATACAGTAATATATTTTATATCTGTTTTTAGCAAGTGACACGCTTTTTCAGGTTATCCAGCAGGGTCTGCAGTTTGTACTAATTGTTTTGAGAAACGCACAAACTGCTATGCAAATGTGAAGTCTTTGAAATGCATAAAAGCAACTGAGAAAAACTGCTATCATGTTTTTCTTTGTTGTGTATCATTTCATAGATTCATAGATAGATAGATAGATAGATCACCTACTGCTGAATGGAAATTGGTCAGGATGATCAAGAAGCACCAAAAAACAGGTCTATGATTAAATTTTTTCTCGATTGTTTACACACATTTTTTGAAAGCATGCTCCATATTCTGAAAACTCTATACACAAATCCAGAAAACACACACACACAGTAAAACCCTTCATTTCTCCTGCAAAAGGACACTTCACATTCAAAACAATGTAATTTCTTATCAAAATGCTATTTTTGTTGTCAAATGATACACACAAACCAGCATGTGAATTCACATTTATATTAACCAGTTGAATACTGAAGTGCACAGTGTAACACATTTGACCCTAAAACACTATGATGAATGGAAAACACATTTCTTCATTCAAAATAATGGACTTATGGCTTTTTTTTCGGTGTCACTCTTAGGCCATCTTCACCTGTGGTCTTCTGCACAGAGCAGTAGTTAAGCTTGTAAAAACAAGCAAGCCAAAAGTGCCTGGACAATAGACAAGGCTAAGACAGTTTTTAGAGGAGCCATGCTGTTTCAGAGTGTAAACACAGGTCGCAAATGTGAGGTTGGGGCATTTTGGTTATGGACAGTGACATTTTGGAATATAAAACTCTGGTTATTAATGTCCACATGCAAACGCTTAAAACGGAGAATTCACAAATCTTCACTTTGGCCGAAGGTTTTTTAAGTAATCGTTTTTTAATCTGTAAATCTGCGTTTATGTGTGGATGACTGGCCAAATCATAGAAAAATATCATCGCTTTTTGAGATACCCTGCTACGTGTGGACAAGGCCTTAGTGTTGAATATTTCAAAATAGCGTTTTCATACTCAGAACACGAATATGTGGCAACAAGAATATATTAATATTTCCACCAAAGCAACAATGTATTCACATACACTACATCCTAACACACTACAGCACATACAAAGAAGAATTTCAGGTATGGTTACATGAAAAACAAACCAAAAAACAACCAAAAAAAGACCAAAAGAAAACTATGCTGCATCGCGTCTTCTGTTTCGGTCTGTCCACAGCACCTCATCCACATCACTTGCAATGTTTTCCCTGGCCAAGCAACAGGGAAAATATCATCTAGCAATTTTCTAAACACATGAAACACTTTATAGTCCTACGTAACACTCAACAGGCAATACTGTATTTGAGTATTACTGTATGTATTGGTATAAAGTAGGCTATTGCAGTTTTCTTATAATTTGCTAAGCAAGAAGGACTGTGAAGGCGTTGGTTAGGAGGTTGTGATGTTCTGCATGGGGTGTTGGTCAGAATAAACGGGAGTCTTAGGTAGCGTTAACTGGCTTTACTTTCACTCTGAAACACAACAGCACAGTGATGCAACTGCAGGCTAACAAGGCTAAAGTTCCAGGCTGGCTTACTAGCAACTACTCATGCATGAGAAACATGGAATATAAATCAATATCAAATAGTCTAAAGCTAAAAGAACATAAGAATAATGCAGGTTGACTAGCTTAGCAGCATGAACACGCCAAGTGGTGAAGGGATAAACATTAAACCAAAGAATAGTTTCCGTTTAAGCAGAAATACAACCGTTTACTTACAGTTCTTCAAAGACGCACACAACTCACTTCATTCAGCTGACAAAAGTCACTTAGAGTCTGCTCTGCATGTGCTTACTGCTACTCATAAGTTTCACTTTCATAATTCTTTGCCTATAAATCAATACAGCAATCACACCTAATCAACAGCCTTTCCAACATTTTAGTGAGAGTAGAATTCTTACTTATTCTCATTTCAGAAAGTCCGGATGATGGCAGCTACAGTGTGCCTGCTCAAATTTGGCTGTAACCTTTGGCCAGCCAGTGTGTTCTTTGTGAAAACAAGTGTTTTTCTTCATGAGAAGTTATGCTTAACACAGAGAATTGTGGTGAATAAGTGTGTTTTAGAACGTCAAACGGAGTGTAAAGCAGGACTTGTGTGTATGGTTTAGTGGAACTAGTTAAGTGCTTTGGTACATGAGCCATATATTGTGGTCACTTTGTCTCAGGTACCAGAAACTGTGTGAAAATAATTGAGAAAAACTGTAATTAGTGTGCTGGAACACAGTCAGGCATGCGTTACATTGTCATGGCCTGAGATCCTGCTCTGCAAGAATGATGGCATTGATCCAGAAGTGGGACCTTAAGGCTCAACTGAACTGGACTGCTGATCAAATAGACAAAAACTCCCTGGAGGAAAGTACTTCGGTAAGATAAAACAAAAATTGAGCTATTTGGCTGCAGTGACCAGAAATACAGTATGTTTGGAAGAAAGATGAGGAAGAATTATCAGCCAGATGGGTCTTGGACCTGGTAGGGTGGTCCGAAAGGACACTGGGGCACATTCATCAAAATACGAACAAATTTGTTCTTAAGTCCTACTTCAGAATGTTTTACGAAAAATGTGGCATTCGCCATAATCTTCGTATCTTGGAGTTGTTCTTTGGTGAGAGCAAATCCTACGCATGCTTTGAAGGACTCTTATGAACATCCGAGTGCCGATAAAATTGAACAAAAGCAAAGTTTATGATGTTTTCTGCTGTTCGGTTCATTACAGTTTTTTTACGATTGCTAAAACACGGTTTTGAAAAGTTTTATTTTGAAAAGTGTTTTGAATTTCAAAACACCACACACAATTAGCACAACCACACACACAATATGGAAAACACTTCAGATCCTGTGCAAAATGAAACACTATTGTAAAAACTATACACACATTTATAGAAACCATACAATGTTATCATATGAAACACACATTTCATAATGCTTACAGTAGTTCTGTTTGAACCAGTTACACTGCTGTGTTAAACTGAAAACACTTTTGGCAGTTCTACCTCAGGTATCTCAATCTCAATTCTGGCAACTCTACCTCTGGACCTGTCAGTGAATAGATGACTGTAAGTGAAGTACACAGAGAGAGTGCAAAGATCACAAGATCAAAGGTGCAGACTTTTGAAAAGTCTGCAGCATTGTGTTGCTTGAATCTCATGAGACAAACTTGGTCCTCTTCTTCTCTGAGGGTTTTGTCCTCCTGCTTCAGGTCTTCCTCTTCCTCGACCTCTGCCTCTACCTCCTGCTCGTCCCCCACGGATTCCCCCTCTCATCCTCACTCGTCTTCTTCTGGCTGCTTCCATTTTGGTAGAAAGCAAGTGAACTCACCTGTTTTATTTTTATCGTGCTCAAACCTGCTTAGTGTGTCAACAATAAATCAATCATGTGTTTGCACACCTGATGTAAGTGTTTTTTACCAAATGCCTCATGGGTGTGGTGTTTTGTCCATCAGTGCTTAGGAATTGCAAGGAAGTGACATCATGATAAATGTCTTACTGTGTCCCAAATCGCATACTTCCATACTAAATACTTAAAATCCAAAACTGAGTATACTAAGCATACCATGTACTCAGTGGCTTAGTATGTGATTTTGCAGTATGCAGTGCTGTCCCAGATCGCATACTCTTTGTGGAGTACTCACTAGAAGTGAAAGCGCTGTGACCGGCTTACAGCCACAGCTGACTGAGCCGACAGTGAAAGCACCTCGGCACGCTATCAAAGTTAAAATACTCCAATAATTTGAAATTGAAATGTCTGTTCAACTGGCCATTTTCTCTCTGGTTCATGACGATTTTGTACCCACTTAGGTGATTTTTATTCGCCCGTTTATTATGGTTATAATGCTTCGTTACCTGACAGCTTTTAGGTAACTAGCATTAGGCAGTTAGTGTTTAAAATATACATCGTACATACACAACAAATACACTGAAAATGAAAATAGCCGGTGGTTCTTAATTTGTTCAAAGTTGATCCGTTCAAGGTGCTCCTGTCTGCCATCTTTCTGCTCGTTCTGACTGCGGTGAGTGTCCACAGTCACATACTTAAAATCTTAACGGGTTTGAGTACATCATCCGGCTACTTTTGCATACTCATTTTTCACGTACTATGCATACTTTTTTCATTTAGATGTAGTATACTTAAAATTCTGAGCATTAAGTATGTAAGTATGCGATTTGGGACAAAGCATCTGTGTCTAATGTATACAAGTGGGTTTAGTGTTTTGCAAATGACTGTGTGTATTGTTCTGCAAAACGTGTGAGGCTGACTTTGTGTTTATAGTGGTGAAAATCTGGTCCAGTGTTTTGCTCCTTGAGTGTAAGGTACTGATAATTATATGATTCTTTTGTTTTTAGTGTTTATGCAATCATAAAAAACTGTAAAATACAATAATAAAGTCACTTTGAAGATTTACTCAGATTTTTAAAACTTTTGATAAATTACATTTTGTTATTATAGCGAGATTTTGCGTTCACACCGTAAGGTTATGGCTCACAAGTCTTTTTTTTATCCATTTCATTCATTCAATAATAAGTGGCGGTGGAGACAGATAACTGGTTCAACAGACAGCGGAGCGCAGGCCGTATCCGTTCCTCCAACTGCAACATCACTCCATAAATGTCTCAGACACTTTTAACTACCAGATCCACCAGACGAGCTATCTAATAATCCAATTCATTACAACGATATAATTTTTAATTCGCTAATTTTCATTAAGAATGAGTTTTCACACAGCTTCCTGGTTAATAAGACCTCTTAGATTCACCTCAAGGATCAGATGCATTACTTCCTCTGTACGTGAACGACATCTTACAATGGTGCCACAGCAGGTGGAAATCTGCTTTACCAACTGTGGCATATGATCATTTATTCAATGGTATTCAGTGGTGTACCATTTTCCTCTTTAACCGCAATACAACAGGGATGTGCGTCCTGACGCACACACGCGACCAAACTTCAGGCTGCTGTCCAAGTTCAAGCGGAATTAATAACCAGTTTGAGCATAAAGTTGTTTTCATGTTATCTGAAGTTGTTTTCATGTTATTTATAACTGATTTAACACCTGAAAATTAGGTAAATCAAGTTTTTGTGCACATTTTATTATTATCTTTTGTTTTCATTCACCTTTTTGCCGTTATGCTGTAAATTCTCCTTCTCAGTCTCACTGTGTGTTTTTGCACACGGCTGTGATTCTCATGACCTTTTATGGGCGTTTACCTATGCAAAGTAGAGCCAGCGGTGGTCAGTCCTCTCAACTTAAGAAAGTTTGGCATTCACCAATCTAAGAAAAAAGATACAAACAATTTTGCGGTCTACGAACACGTTCATGAATCTGGGGGAGGGTTTTCGCAAAAAACTTCTTAAGTACAACTTAAGAACAAATTTAAGAAGATTCATAAGAAGAAATTGGTGAATGAGGCCCAATGACCCCAAAGACACATCAAAAGAGGTACAGAAAGTTAAGCAATTGCTATGGCCTTTCCTTAAATCCCACTGAGAAAATATGGACAATGCTGGAAAAAACAAGTCTGTCAGAAAAATCATATTTAGATAAAGTACACCAATTCTGTTGAGAGGACTGGGCAGACATTCAACCTGAACCATCCATCTATCTAGATGTGTATCTGCCTGTCTGTCTCTCTTTCTCTCTCTCTCTCTGTCGAAAAACCCTCCATATAATGAGTCAACAGCTCCCTCTAGTGTGAAAGGCTGCAACATACAACTTGATTTGCTTTACTAAACAAAACTACAGTAATTACCATAAAATAGTTCCAACCTCTAATAGTCAGTGTTTGTACTGCGAAAACTACTGGAAGTTGTGTTTCTGACAGTCAGCTCTGCTCCAGTTCATTAACAACTAGTAAAATCTGCACTAACCTGTTTGATTTATAACATAAGAGCTCAGTGGACAGTTGCTTGCTGTTTTTGAATGTTATGCTTTTACAGTTTTTTACAATTGCTAAAATACAATTTTGAACACTATTGTAAAAATGTTATACACATTTATAAAAACCATACTATGTTGACATACTATGAAACACACATTTGATAATGCTTTGTTCTGTTTGAACCAGTTGCACACCTCTGTGTTTAACTCAAAACACTTTTGGCAGTTCTACCTCTGGTATCTCAATCTTAATTCTACCTCTGGGCCTTTCAGTGAATAGATTACTGTAAGTGAAGTAGTGCAAATCTACAACATAGTAAATTCAAACACATTACAAGATCAATGCTGCAGACTTTTGAAAAGTCTGACATGATCAATTAGCTTTGCTCGAATCTCATTAGACAAATTTGGCCCTCTTCTTCTTTGAGGGTGCTCTCAGGTCTTCCTATTCCTCTGCCTCTACCTCATGCTCGTCCTCCACGGATTCCCCCTCTCCTTCTCACTCGTCTTTCTCTGGCTCCTTCCATTTTGGTAGAAAGCAGGTGAACCCACCTGTTGCATTTTTATCGTGTTCAAACCTGATTGGTGTTTGCACACCTGATGTGGGTGTTTAACCAAATGTCTCATGCGTGTGATTTGTCCATCAGTGCTTTGGAATTGCAAGGAAGTGACATCATGATATACGTCTGTGTTTAATGTATACAAGTGTGTTTAGTTTTTTGTAAATGACTGTGTGTATTGTTCTGCAAAAAGTGTGAGGCTGACTTTGTGTTTATAGTGGTGAAAATATGGTCCAGTGTTTTGCACCTTGAGTGTAAGGTATTGATAATTATATAATTCTTTTGTTTTTAGTGTTTATGCAATCGTAAAAAACTGTAGTACTATGTGGTCAGGTAGTTCCTCAGACCAAAACCTTTCACGATACAGCTTTAGATATACCCTTTTTTTTTCTTTTATCCAATTTGTCCTTATATTCCAGATTCTTAAATAATAATGAAGATATTGAACAAAGAGAACAAAAAATGTGTATGTAAATACCGGTTTTGTCCGGTGAATAATTCATTATTCCACCAGATTAACTGGTTTGCACAGTTACTCCGAGCTCCGAGGTCCAACATTCAACCATTTAACTAACTGGGCGTTGAGTTGAGACCAGTTTAGTCAGCTGTTGTCCGAAGGTCAAGAATGAACTTTTGACTTTTAAGGGAGAGGTGGGAAAGGTGTCTGTATGGAATTTTGATCATCTACAAATCTATGTTAGCTCAGCAGTATGATGATCATGTGACATGACTGAGGGACCAAAAAGGAATTTTGGGCATTGAGGAGAAAAAGATTGGTGACTTTTGCCACCTGTGTTAGCACATATCTGAATGTTTCTGTCGAGTGATTCCGCTTATAATTAAACATGCAAAAATATATGCAAATGATAAAACGTTGGGGGCTGCACGGTGGTGTGGTGGTTAGCACCGCAGCCTCACAGCAAGAAGGTCGCTGATTTGAGCCCCAGGCAGAGTTGGAGCCTGAGGAGGCTGCTGGTTTGGGCTGAGGAGAGGATTGAAACAGTGGCCTTTCTGTGTTGAGTTTGCATGTTCTCCCTGTGTATGCGTGGGTTCTCACCGGGTACTCTGGCTTCCTTCCACAGTCCAAAGACATGCAACATCCCACTGTCCAAAGACAAGACATTAGGTTACTTTGACACTCTAAATTCTCTCTTGGAGTTTGTTTGTGTGTGAATGGTTGTCTGCCCCTCTATATGTTGACCTGTGATGGACTGGCGATATGTCCAGTGTGTTCCCTGCCTCTCTCCTAATAAACAAATTCATTCCCATTCCAGTGGCGAACCAACAATCAACTCAGTCATTTGTATGATAGTGTTAAAGGCGCCGAGCATAAGTTGAAATGCTACATTTTTTTCTTTTCCTAACATATTACAATTGCCTGATGTGCAGGATGAGCCAATCTCTATCCACCTCAGTTGCCTCCACAGTCCTGTTTGTGCAGCTCAGTGAGAGGGTTCTGGACTCCTATCCTCAGGGTGTGCGTGTGGGTTGATGCGCTGCAGATGCTCATTAACCTGCCGCTGCCAGGATTGTATTGTTAACTCCGCCCGCCGCCATTATAAAATCATGGAGACAAAACTGACGACCTTCAGCTGGCTTTCTGCTCACTAAAAAGGTAAATGTGATGTTTGACGTGAACCAGGATACGTAATATTGCAATGCAATATTCTTGGTATGTAACACTACCATTAGCATACAAGCTAATAAAGGCTTGTGGTCCTTATTAGCATTTGGCTACCCGTATGCTAGCTATTTTATGCTTTATTTATTTGTTGTGCATCTAACTCCGGGCTTGGATTGAGTGCAGTGCAGGTAAATGAACTCTAATGTAGTCGTCCCCAAATGAACTGAAGGGATGATAAATTTACTTTGCTGACCTTCAAACTTAAACTGAATTCTCAGTTCTTTTAAAGGAAAATGCTTTATTTATTTATTCATCTTAAATTATCCTATATGTGTGAGAACATCCAAAATGGTGCTCAAAAAATGAGAAATGGCATGAAAGGCCAAAGACATTCAGAAGTACCCACAGGAGTCAAAGATAATATGGCAATAAGGAGGTGTCTCGGTTAATCTAAATAATTAGACACTTCTGTCTTTTACTCTTTTTAACTGCAGTCGCATTCTTATTCCACACCACTTAACACAAGAAGTAGCACTCATCTAACTAAACAAGCATCATAACCCCATCTCTAAACTTGGGCAGATTGTTTCACTGGCCCTCATTTATCAAGTGATTGTGAGAATGAGCGCAACTTTCGTAGTAAAAATTATCGTACAATTGGACACACGTGTGATTTATTAAACGTTTCGTATCAGACCAATCTCGTCGTACGAACAGACGCTGTTTGATAAATGCCATGGCTGAATTTCGTCGTCATTTAAATGTTACGCCCATGTATACGTAGATTGACAAGGCTAATGAAAACATTCTGAGCCATCCATCCCTTTATTTTAGATATATTCTTCAGGTGGTAGAAGGTGGATTTGGTGGATTCTGTGATATGTGCCAGTAGGAGCATGAAGATCCTGAACAATAAAGGAGCCCAACATGGAGCCTTGGGAACCTCAATGTCATCTTTGTTTGAGTACTGTAGATCTGCATTTACCAGATGACAAGGAGTAGTTCCTGTCTTTCAAACAAATTTAGAATAGGGGTGCACCACTTGCAGTTTTTCTGACCGATCACCAATCTCCGTTCTTTAAAAATTCTGACCTTCTGATACAGAATTGTGCCGATACTGATTCCACACTGAGATTCCAACACACATAGCTTAGCTTATGAACGACAGGCACACTGGAACTATCGGCTTTAAGCTTGAAGTGTTTTCTTCACAGAAAAAAAGACAGTAAGTCGCTATTTATTACCGTTCCCGAGATATCCACACTTCTGTCGGACACATGCTCCCGCTATCGTATACGACAGCGTCGACTTTGTGCTGACGCATGTGCAGATGTGACATGCTGGGTGTGTGTGTCTTCCCTTCCCTTAAAGCAGAGCACAAGGATATTTGCGAGGTAGTTGTGATCGGTGGATAAGATCGGTTATTGATCTGCCTATCACCGTTTCCCCCTAATTAAGGAAATCAGGGCTGATAGATTGAACAGCTGATCGATCGGCGCACCCCTAATTTAGAACCATATAAAGAAGAAAGGAGATGAAGATATAATAGAAATAAAATTATAATCATAAAGACACAAATTTGAATGAAGTTCATATCTGATTTCATAATCAGAGCAATAGTTGAGGGAGATAAATCTAAAAGCTGAGTGTTCAGGTGTCGTGCAGCGACAGATCATGTTTTAAGACACTAAGTGCTCTCATCATTTTTATGATCTCGGTCATGAAGTTCAGGAGTACTTCGACCTCCCACTAAATCCCAACACCAGCACATTCCTTACTGAGACTTTTCAGAACGATGTATGTGTCAGTGAAGCACTTTAACACTGTGTAATTTACTATTAGCTCTGACACTGAGACCACACTGTTACCAGATCCTCAGTGGTGCTACGAGGACCTGAAACTCATCAAACACACATACACAAATGCACACACAAATCTGATCTATCTGATCTATCTATCTATCTATCTATCTATCTATCTATCTATCTATCTATCTTAAATGGTGAACTAAAATTACATTTTTGTTGTTAAACTATGTAAAACTTTGATACTTCACAAAATTTAATCAAGCGGTCCAAATCCCTCCTTTGAAGAGTTAAGATGTCCTCAGTTGACATGTGAAACTTTTATCTTTTGTCCTGCAGCTGTTCATGAGGTAATTTGGACAGGAACAGAAAAGAAGTGGGAAGTTGTAAGAGAGAGAGTGGAATCTCAGTTGGTTTTATGAACAGTGGACATGGATATAGAAAACACGTGACATCCAATGTACAATACTCGATATGATGATGAGTACATTCCTCTTCATGTTGCCACAACATTCTCATCTCACCCAGAGGTGAGGCCATTGTATTTGTCTTGAATCTTCAGATACTTTATGAATAATAATAAAATCTTTAGTCCAAAAGTGGGATAAACAAGCAACCGGAGCTTCACTGGAGACAAAGTGCCATTGCTTTTTGTTTGTTCTTGTTCTCTGCAGATTTCTGAGACTTTCTCTCAGTCAGTGTCCACAGAGCAAACAGCTGCTGGGTTATCAAAGTGCAGTCCATCATCTTCAGCCTTGTGTTAAGACACCACCACACTAATGACCACTGCTGTGTGCATGGGGGTGGGGGGTGGGGTTCATTCCTCTTATATTCAGGACTTAGCTGGCCCAGAGCACAACAATGGCTGTATTGAGGAAGCCTTTGCCACACGTGGCTTGGCGTAGATAGAGTGTTATGGAAGGGTTTGGGGGGTGATGCAGAATTTTTGTGGGAAGTGGGGGGGTTGTTATGTGAAGAGACCCTGAGCCCTGCAGCTGTTGCCTGGCACGCTCCGGCCTGAGGGAGCACCGACAGCTCACATCAGTGCCAAGAGTTCTGCTACGGCTGCTGATGGGGGTGGGGGCTCTGTCATCATGGGGCATCTGGACAAGGGTAAATGGGAGAGGGTGAGGGGCAGTGGACCAACAAACACCCCAACATCAGACGAGCTCATCCTCTCTCCACTAACCCCTGTTTTGTCCTCTGATGGAACGTGTCAGAGTTTGAGCTGTTCGTACTGCCGACATATGAATGGTCGTCAACTCAGAGCATCAAACATTCGGCTGTACATCTCTCCGAGCAGGTGATTCTTCTACTACATAATCTTCATTCAATTCATCACACGAGCTGGGGAATGTTACCAGTCTTCCTAAGAGAAAATGTCCAACTAAGTACAAATTCATGGAAGCAGACTTCGATCTTCCTTCAATTGTTCATTTGGCTGCTTACTGAAGGAGACTGGTTATCCATGACTGTGTGAACACTAATATATTGCAATAACTGAGCCTCAGAGAATTTTGACACACAATTATAATTAAATTTCCATATTCAAAATACGAAACAAGCAACATTACAGGTTCACACTTGTTTCAAACGTAAATGTTAAATCACCAGTTAACCTCCTCTTGACTAGGCCTTTCACAGACAGTGCCCACTACAGCAGACACCTCTTTGACAGCTGTTTTTAAGTACACCATGGGTAGGGATGGAATATTTGTAATTTTGCCATGTCAGGGGACATCAGTGAGTCATGCAGTCATGCACTCACTGAAAAATATGGACATACATATACATACATATGAGTATTCTCCTTCAGGTTTACATCGTTGATTTTATTGAGTTCATACCCATGTCACCTTTTTAGCTCTTTTACACACAGTGTAGAGTGCGCTCCTAACCTGGAGGCTGAAGGAGAGCTCCAGCGCAGTTTTTCTTCCTGTACTTCCTGTGCACCTTTGCCATCTCCAAGTCACTTGAGACCTGCTGGTATTGAGAGCCCCACCACCACCTGAACCCTGCTATTGATCCTTCACGCCTGCACATTGTCACAGAGGACGCACCTCGTCATGTCAGACCACGTTGGCACAGCACAGCAACTCCTTATCCATGTCCTGATAAACTCACAGCTTTTTAGGCTCTGTATTATTTTCATTTATGTATTTTCCCATTTTGTCTTCCACTAATATCTCCATCTCCACCAGATCAGGTTAATTTTGGGCTGTCTTCTCTCCAAACTTACTGCGGTGCAAACCACAAAACATGCAAGATAAAAAGGGCATTTCAATCGCTTTTGCACCTGCCAACATTTGCCATCAAACCGGAGCCCAGACCTTCACGCATATAATTCTAAATACGTATTACTTCACACAAAATTCTTGATAAATCCGGCCCCTGCAGTTGCAAAGAAATACCTAATTTTTCATGTGTCATTTGTTTTTTTTTCTTTTATGAGATAAAATCAAATGACTGTATTTAAATAAATATTTTATTAATCCTGAAGTGAAAAACCTGTGTGCTGATGTTATAACGCAACAGTGAAAAAAATTACTAACATTACATAATGACCTGATTTTATTGATCAGTATAAAGAAAAAGCCTACACCTCAACAAATGATCATTATTTCAAGCTTGGCTTCTCGCTGCATGCAGTTGCAGTTTGAAGTCTGTTGGTCACTGTCATCATGCAACAAATAGTAGACCCAAAGAGGAAATGCAGACTAGTGTTGAAACACTTACCCCCCAAAACCCACCGCACCGCAGCGCTGCGCCGTCGCGGCAGATAGCCGCCATTAAATCCTTCGGAACCCCTTCCAACAGGGGCGCCGCGCATAGGTTTCTGAAGCGCCCCAGAAGCGCCGTCGCTTGCCGCTTCTCTAAA
>JBBBVT010000010.1:1013706-1026089 GCA_037177035.1 Craterocephalus eyresii
GTTATATAATAACATATTATAATATAATATATAATAAAACATAATAAGAATGAATGATGACAAACATTCTTACATCTCCAAGCTTAGGAGAAAACAGAATTAAAATAAATTAAATAAAATGATTTCAATGAATACTGATATTTAGATTATTACCATTAAGATACACTAAATTTTATTTCTCATTTCTTAATTTAGACAAAATGAATGGATTGAAATAACTGGCAAACACGAATCAATTCGTCAATGGGATTATAAGATAAAAATAGGAAAATAAAATGAATTTTAATGCCAGTTATCATCTTCCTGACCCTGCTTTACATTACTTGACTAAACCAGCTGTCCCTTCAGCAGCCTCCAAAGTCTCACCTCATACTTCTGCCTCTTCAGTCTCTCAATGTGGTCGAACTTCTCAGACTCCAGCTGGCGCATCCAGTCATACAGCTCATTGATCTTATCCCTGCAGGGCAAGGGACAGCATGTTGATGAGGCCAAGGTCTTCTGAATCACAGCCAAATCAACAAATAAAGAAAACTGTTAAAACATGAGTGTGAGAACTCATACTTCAACTTGTCTTCATTCAGATGGTCGATGTTGAGCTGCTTGCGTCTGGCAGCCAAGATCTTCTTCTTTTTCTCTCTCTCAGTTTCCTTCTTTCCTCCTCTCTTCTGGTCGGCCTGTTTGGGGGAGATTAAATGAGGATCTAGCAGTATTGTGTGTTTTTTTTTGTGTGTGTTTATGTGCATGCACTGACCCTCTGCAGGTGGCTGCTGTAGTTGGAGCCCATGCTGGAGAGAGCTGACTTCTTCTTGGCCTCTTCATCAGCCTTCTTCTTGGCATCAGCCTCCTCCTTGATCCGCCTCTCTTCCTGAGTTCACAAAGGAGCATTTTCATTTTTTTTAGGTTTAAGAAATCTCTTAATCACTTATGATATTTCTAAAACAGATCTGAAGATAATAATCTTGATACATAAAGGAAACATTCATTTAAAAATGAGTGAAAGTAGACTGCAATTGGAGAAAAACTGAACTAAAATAAAGTAAGTATTAGTCTCATTGCTGCAGGATGTTGTAGGATGGTCATGCAGATGGAAGAGGAGATGATGAAGGTTTCTAAATGAAACAAACCTCTCGTCTGGCCTGACGCTCCTTGTCCTTCTCAGCACGGACCCTCTGCTGCTCAGCCCTCTCAGCACGACGCTTCTCCTATAGGATGAGAGGAGAAAAAAACATTTTCAGTGGAATTTCAAAAAGCAGAATAAACGCAGTCACTTTTATCCAGCTGCTTATTATCTTCAAGAACTGGTGTTTCAGACATTATGTCTGCAGGGTACCAGTAACTGGCTTTTACACAATAAATCTTTAAACTCTGGTGCAACAATAATTTTTTTCTCCCACGACCCAATTGGATTAAGCAGTTCAAAAAAGGAATGAATGAATGAATAATTATCTGTTCAGTTATTTTCCTCTGAAAGGATAGTTTAACCCTATCATTCCCTTTACATCGCATCATACCCTTTAAGGCAATTGTAGAAGATAGAGTTTTTACTTATCTTTCATGGGCCTATCTTGCTCCACAGATTTACCTTAATTGTGCCTAAAGTTACAGGACAGCCATGTATCTGGAGCACCTCTGCTACACTTTGAACTTTTAATAGGTCTCTTCAGTATTTTGTATAATTAACATTTCCTTTGTCTTTGTTTCTTTTGCTTTGACGATGTAACTGTGTTCTCGGTTGGAGTTGGATTGAACTGAACACTTCAGGTTTGCAGATGATTGTGTTGCTTTATTTCTTCTTAATGACAAGGATCCTCTTGACATAAATGCACAAAAGGAATTTAGAATTCGTCACCAATTTCCAACAAAAAGCTCCACCTGTTTCTCCAGTCCAGATCCAAGGTCCCACCGATAAAGTGGTAGAACATTATTAATATGCTGGAACAATTTTATACAATAAACTTCCATCAGATGCAAACATTGAAACTGTGTTCACAAAAGCCTGTTAATGCTGGGTTGTTGTAAACTCAGGAGTTTGAACTTTTTCTGCCAGTTTGATCTGCTCAAATAAAGGAATAACATAAGCTGGAGCCAATAACTTGCAGAAAGGTTTGTTCAATGTGTTGTATTTAAGAATGTTGGTGTGTGGGAGTGCTTTTTTGAGTTTTTGTTTTTGTTTTTCTGCAGATCTGTTGCTTGAGGGACATTAATGTTTACCTTAAATGAGGAGTGCCTGTCTCTGGTTCTTTAAATCTAGTAACCTGCAGCTTTCAGATTTGTCCCTGTTGTCACCTGAAACAAATACCTGAATTTTTCTTATGCAGGTGTCATTCAGCTTTGCAGGCCCTAATGAGACATTAGTTTGATACAGTTGTATTAGAGAAGAAATGCATCTTTGTCAGATTTAATGTCGCTTGTGTTGTTCATACTAAGTAGAGGGATAGTAGCTCTTGAAGACAGGACGCCCCTGCCTTAGTATCTTTTTCTTTCTTTGCTTCTGATTAACTGACAGTGAGATCACATGATAAAAAAAAACAAACTCACAATCCTCTCCTTGAGTGCGATCAACTCTTCCTCCTCCTTCTTCCTGCACTCAAAGTGAGCATCGATCAGAGCCTGCAGCTCCATCAGATCCTTGTTCTGACGTTTCTTCTGGATGTCCTGCAGGGTGGAAGAACAGACATGGTGCTCAGCAGGCCAGAGAAACACCAAAGCATTCACACTTCATGATGGAAGCTCAGCTCCACTTACATCAAAGTCCACTTTCTCACCATCTGGGATCTTAGGAGCACTGGGCCTGTGGGGAACATTTGGGTCATGAGCAACACATGACTGAGATTATAGGCTGTTGTTGGAAGTCGGATGAAATAAAATAGAAACTTACTTGAACTTTGGCTTCTCCTCTGCAGGTTAAAAAACGAAGAAGGGATGAGATTATGTCATTGGGTTAGAAAGAAATCAGATGACTTCTCATTTTATATGACACTATTAATGACACACTATTAATGAAGGAAAAAAGCCTGATAGGTTTTTCAGTTAGTTTGACTAGACTTGAACAAGAGCAAACTGATGTATGTCTATGTAGTAAAAACAGAACCAAACCACTAAAACTGGGATTATGGACTTTACTGAGAACTATCTTGCAGAATTATTCCTCTAAAGAGATTTCATTGTCATAAAATTTGATTTGTCATTGCACCAAAATGTCTTTTGCTTTTCTTTTTTTTGGCTTGACCCCAGAAATACATTACACAAATGTGACATATCACCTTCCCCATTCTTCCCATGTAACCCAGATTCTGGCAGCTCAGTGTCATGCAGATTAAGAGTCGCATAGCAAGATTGGAACCATGGCTTTGCTGCACAGTGAAGCGAGAGTTAGCGTTTTGTATTCTTTCACCCTTTTTCTTCCACTAATACTTTCAATTTTCTCTAAAATCCTTGAATTTAATTTATGTGTAAATGTGGGTTTTAGACTCTCGGTGCCAATTGGGGAGCGCTCCTGGATTTAGACAGACAGATTACATTTGGACAGACACTGTTGGATTCTAAAAACCAGATAACACATAACAGCTTCATCAGAAGTTTTTCTGTCAACATACCTTCCTCTTCAACAGCCTCTGCATGCAGCAAGCATCGAAAACAGAAGCAGAACAGATAAGTGTTAGCAGACAGGCTGCGGGCATCCTGAAAGCTCACATGAACCCTGCTACAGCACAGCTTGTGTACATGTTTAGCCTGCAATATCTACAATGTAAATATAGCAGATGCCTCAGACCGTTTAGAGCTTAAATGTAAAACATTTAGATTAAAGGGAGCAACAATTTAAACTTAAACAGCTCAAAGAAGAAAACTGAAGTTCCCCTTTACTTGAAATATCCTGATTTCCATGTGACTACTACGTGAACCATGAGCATGATAGATGATGTGAGCAGACAGGGAGGATCAAATCTGAAAAAGATGAGGTCTGAGATTCCATCTTTTTCCTCTGCTAAGTGAATATCTTTACATGCATGTTTAGAAGTAAATGTTTTCCCCTGAAAAGAAGCAGCTAGAGCTATAAAAAGGAAAATATAGTACGGTATGCATCTCAAAACAATTCGGAAGGCAAACATTTACAGCAGGTACTTGAAGTGCACATAAGTAAACCAGCGGGATTTGACGGATAAAAGAGGTCTAAATTTATTCATACATTTTACATTTAGATTTTGTAGCTTTAAAATAAACCCTTAAAACTCTCCCTGTGCTTAATGTAAATGGTTCAGTATAAAATTCAGAAAGCTACACTGTAAAATATAACCAGTTGGCCTCACTCAATTAAAATGTACAAACTTGTTGCCTCAGAAAATGCATTTTTCTGAGCTTGAATCAGCAAGTTTGATTAACTAGGTTGATTTAAGTTAAGTAGTTAAATAAATTTTAATAATCAATCAATCAATCAATCAATCAATCAATCAATCAATCATCATTCTAACAGCTAAACTGTATTTTACGTCCACAAAATGGTTTCAATGCACTCAAACTACACCGGAGGTTGGGACATTCCTAATATGATGTAAATATGCACTGTAAATCAAGATTTTGATTAGACTTAACAGATCAAGTTCATATAACTTAAAATTGTCTATTATGGGAACATTACTTATTAATTCTCAGTAAACTAAACTGTTCTATTTCCCTGTTTTATTGCAATTGAGTTTTTAGAGTCTAATCATCAGCTTCTACTAACATAAACTGCGTTTTTATTACTTAAACAAGTCATTTAGCTACATTAATGATTAAATCTGAGTAAAGTAAACTTTTAAAATGGTCCATCTTATTAGAATATTTTGTTTGAGTTTAAACAACTTAACCAACTTAATTGATTTAAGTTGAAGAGGAATGGAGGAGCAGGATTTTCCACAATGCTTCACTTTTATTAACAACTTTTCAGGGATAATTCATTTTATGAAACCTGAACTTTCACTTTTACTTTGGCAAATTAATAACAGTTGAAAACACACAATACTTTTTAAAGGACTTTTTGTTTTTCCTCCTTCCAGTTCTGTGGCTAACAGACAAATATGTTCTGGTCTCTATGTTGAACAAAATCTGCAACAATCCACCATTCAGTATAGTTTTAGTATATAAACATGTTCCCTTCTCCAGTTCCTGCTCATCCCTGTGTTTAAAGCCAGTTAGCTAGTTACTGCACCGTAACAGAGATGTAAGGGGTCCGACAATAGTTAGAGCAGAAGCTCCTCTCCCTCATATCAACAGGTCACATTTTGAGTTTATCAATTACTTTAAGTAAGATGAAGTTTTTTCCACAACCTCATGAACATCCAGTAAAATCAAACTGATCAAGTTGAGAAATGTAATGCTTGCTCAACAAGCTGAGTTCCACAAATCGTCGCATTTCAGTAACTTTAGTTACTGTTACTCTGTGGCAATGAGTTACCTTAGTTTTTTTAAGTAGATTAAACTTATTGGAGTTACAGTGTGGAGACCAGTAAATGTTGTCTTGTCTGTTTTGCTGATCACTGGTTTCTCCACACCGGGAGATCTGGAGATAGAGATCATCAAGAAGATAGGAGATGAATCTCATATATTTTATTCTTGCTAAATGGCTTAATTCAATTATTTGAAAAAAAACTGAGAGAATAAATAAGAAAAAGGAAACTAAACAAGGCAAAGTTTAAGACATTTCAGGTTGGACATGACAGTTTATTTGTAACTTTTTAACTTTTAGAGAAATCATTAGTAACTTCTTTGGATCGGTTGGATTAATTGATCAACCAAATAGATCAAATCTACTTTGTTTTTTAAACTATTACTAAGGTCTAAAAGTAAAAGCGAATAGCATCATTTGATAAATTATCTTTAATTTATTGTTCATAAAAATGAAGAGTATTGTGAAATACTTATCTTATTTCCACTGATTCAACCTAAGTTTATTAAATTTTTCAGCCTGTTCCTCTCTAAACTTTACATTAGTGTTAATGACAACAACATTAAAATAAAGGTATATGCATTAAATGCATTCTATTTAAACCAATTTACAGTTTAATGAATATATGTATTAATGTTTTATTCATGTTGGAAAAATCAAGACTCAAAAGTTTAAAAGAATTACTTTTATTCACATTTACAAGTTAAATGAATAAGGGAGCTAACGATTTGATTCCGGGAACTGTTTAAAGACAGCAAACACTAGAAGTTTTCCACCTTTGACTGATAGCTGTAAGATGGGAAAATGCATGGAAGTCCACCCAGCAGACACAGGGAGGTGTTTGTGGTTTTGGGCTTTTCAACCTATTTTTTCAGAATATAAAAGCATGATTCTGCCCAGATGTGGGGCAGGTTTAGGCTGTTCTGTTGCTCCTCTGATATCAGTCCTAATGTAACTGCTTCTACACTGGACTTATGCCATGGCAGCGCTGCAGAAAAGGCATGTCTTCATGTATTTGACTTTGTTAAAAGGTGAGAGGACGATAGCTTTAGCAGACATGTGGACCATGTGGATGTACGGGGATTAATGGCTTCTGTCTGGCTGGCTGTAATCATTGGAGCGCACCTGATGCCTGGCAAAGGATGATAGAATAGCCCCCTCCCCCCTTCTTGCAACATACCTTCAGGCTCAGGCTCAGGCTCTGGTTCTGGCTCTGGCTCTGGCTGTGGCTCTACCACTGGCTCTGGTTCTGGTTCTGGCTCAGGCTCTGGCTCTGGCTCAGGGGCCGCCTCAGGGGCCACCTCTACTTCCTCTACTACCTCCTCTTCTACAGCTAAACATCATGCAGTGAGTCGGATGGGGAGGAGGGGCAGTGAGAGGGTTAATAGAAGCAGGGGAGGGGGGAGAAGGAAAGAAAGGTGGTTGATGGTGAGTGAAAAAGGCCAAGATGTGAGACATGAGAAGGTTGATGATGGTTCAGTTTGGGGGAACTGCCACAAGATGACGCTAAAGCAGGTGAGACAGCAAGCAGTTACAGGAGGGAAAAAGTCAGTCATTGATGGATGAAAGGGAACAAAAACGTTGCTGCACTGCAACTAAATGTGCTCAAAGACAAAGGTAGACAGATTCTGACATGTTTTCAACCCGTTTCTTCTCTTCAATCACAAATTAGTCTGAACCAGCATGCTTTAAAAATTATACATGAAGGACATAAACACACATCTTCAGAGCTGGTCAACACATTAGTACGACTGCTATGAGACTTATCCTAAGTCTGCCGGCCGTTTCTTACCATCAAATTCTTCGCGTCCATCCGAGAAAGAAAGGAGCAGAAGAACATTATCAACAGATCCCATTTGCACCCATTTTGGCAGAAAACAAATGCAAAATGTGGGTACATTGGGGATCCATGCTAAGCATTCACAAAGCAGTGATCTGGGCTGATCAGAGCTCTCAGGCAAACTGGCATCACAAAGTTTCTTTGACCCGAAGTTGTGCTCAGCTCAGAAGGCCTGCACTGTTACAGATGTTCATGCAGAGCTGCAGGACTCTTTCCCAACAGGTCAGTGCAGTTTTCTGTCATTTCACTTGTCATAGCCTCAGATTTTAATTTCGCACCAGATGTTCAACACTGTCTTGTTGGCAAAGTGGCTGCCTGCAACGTGCCAGCAAAGACAGTCACATGTGCAAATCTGCTTCAGAGAAAGAGAGCATCGTTGCACAGCATGAATCTGGAGGAGTCAAGCCAAACCTGCAAACATATGAATTTGTCCAGTGCAAATAACTCTCTATAGGGGATGGAAAGTCAGTTAGGCAAGATTCTGAAATAATACTGAGATTTAGCATGGAGCTCCTGACTGTACCTGGATCAAATGTAAGGAAATTAGCTTTTTCAAAAAGGTATTTTGATGCAACTTACCCTCGACCTGATCACTGCAACACAGAAGAGAAAGAAATTCTTAACATTCTTCCATCAATCAACAATGGAAACCAGTTTGTGTTTGATGTGGAAACAGCTTGACAAAAAATAAGCCCATGTCTGAGTGGTTTTTCACATTGAATTAATCACAATCTCACAATCAGACAGAACGGAAGTTGGACTTAAGCTACAACTTTTTGTCAAACTGCTCAGATCAATGTTTGTGAAATTGTGGAATCACTTACACTTCCTCTGTGTCAGACATGGTGGCAGTGGACTTTGAAACCTGAAATCCAGAGAAAAGAGGGAACCTTAAAGTCTGGAAGCAGCGTGTTTGCAGCCCGGAGTATTAATAGCTCAGGATTAAGTTGCAGATGTCTTAGATATGTGCCCTTGGCCCCACCCTGACCATACCCCACCCTCCTTCCATCCACATCTCATCCCTAATATACAAGAATATATATATGTATATGCGGGAGAGAGTCCTACTGAAATAAGTTGAAATGTGTTGTGGAATTTTGTGTCTTCAGCATTCCCGAACGTTCAAACATCTTGTGTTTAAAATTAGTGTGAGACTTTGGGCTGAAATTTGAGCCTCAGTCATGAATCTGCTTCTCACAGGATAAGTGAGTAGGAGGATAAACATAGATTTGTGCCGTTAGTCTGTTTTCACCTGCTGAGAGGAGACTTTTCCAGTTAGGCATAAAAAAGGTCAAGTTCCCATCCTCTCCATCACTTTGACAGATTCAAACAAAGTTGTTCATCTTTTTCCCTTTTTTGTCCAGTTCTTAACAGCTCCTATCACACTTGATCAGGTGTGAAAATGTTTCTTTTAAAATGTGATGCTCTGAATTTATCTATAACTGAATCTGATGACTGATTTGATTTTAGGTCAGTCTCATTAGCATGAGGCCACCATGAAGGCGAGCCCATTTCAAGACAATTTTGAACAACAGCTGTGCAGGTCTGAGATCCACTTTCAGGGGACATGATGTTGAAGATTGGGTTCCATCCCCTGGACAACTACCCATCATTCCCTTATCCGGTCATCCTCCCTTCACATGGTTCCTTCAATCATCTTCCTGTAACTCGGTGCAGACAAACACCTTTCTGCTCAACCCTGAGTGACAGTCAGGAAGCTTTAAGGTTGAAAATCTGGCTTCTTCAACTTGTTTTCTAAGTCTTGTAAATGCTTGGTGTGTGTATACTGTGATGTAATGATAGTAGCCAGGAGAAATGCTTCACATCTAGATAATTCCTTCCCATCCACTCTGGAGGTCCCTGGTTCAGGATGTTAAAATGTTCATCCTCCAGCTATGTCAGCATTAATGTACACCTTCATGTACAGTTTCACCAGCAGCTCTAAACAACATCAGCCCCATGAGCTCTGAAACCTGTGATTCAAATGGAGCAAAGTGTCCTACTGAAAGCAAGCAGCGGCTTCATCCACGAGCCATTTCTGGCCTCTTCTGTCTCCTGAGGCGGAAAGCTGCTTCAAAGGCTTTTAGTCATCTGTTAATCCCTCAGATATTAACCTTCACAAGGTTCCTGGACTCCAACCAAACCAACTCACAAGCAACAACAAATTGCAGCTGCTGCTCTACTGAGAAACTAAAAACTCTTCAGCATGTAAAAGTTTCATTTCTTAAGATTTTTCAGGATTTTATAGGGTTAAATGAATGGTGCCAAACTCTTGGTTCCTATCAGCTCCAAAGTACCTCTGCCACAATCAGACATTTTATTTGCTGCACTCAAACACATAAAAACAATTCCTCCATTTTCCACCCATCATCTGAACATCTCCATATCAGCCTCTGTTAGCAGTGGCAGGGATTCTTTTTTACATATGTGGACTCAGGTGCCTCAGGTCAGCTGATGTTGGGGACATTGAACTTCATCTACCATTCACACTCTCATGCTCTCCACTTCTTCCTTACCTCAGAAAAGCTGAATGAAGCGAGCTCCCAGCTGGCCAAGACAGGCTGTAAGGTTCTGCAAACTTACCACGCTGATTTTGTCCTTCTGTTATAGTGAAACCTGATCCGATCAGCCTCCCTATTGGCCAAATGGGAGGCTCGGAGGTGAGGCCGTCCCTGTGATGGGGCAGGAACTATTTCTCCAGTCCCCCCACCCCACCTCCACTGGCACTCAATAAGGAGATGGAAAGGTCGAGTGCTGAGGAGGGAGGCTCAAGTTTGGTGAAGGCGACGGCCAAGATGGACACAGGATGCTATTCTGGGGCGCTACATTAGGCAAGCAAATTTCTCCTGTGAGTGAGATGAGAGCTGGACACCAGGGTGAAGCGGCAGGTGGTTTTTCTGAAGCTCCCACAGCAGTCTGGAAACACACACACACTGACATAAATAAGCAGCTTTGTCTAAAGAGGAAAAAAACTCTTGAAGCCTTAGCTTGCAGAAATCCACCAGAAGGAAACTGAAGTCTCAAGAATAAATCAAACTTTTTTTTTATAAACTTCCAAACTTCCAAATATCTAAAAGTGACTTCCAAAGTTCTGTTTATGCCTCAAAAGAGGAAACACAAAGATAAACAGATTAAATACAACATTATAAATATGTCAGCCAACAGAAATAATGTCTATACAAGTTATTTCTTGTCTTTTATTTATACAGTTATAATATTATTATTGCTCTTAGTGAATTTTACTGCTGTTGTTTATATCTTTTATATTCACTTCTTTTTAAAGCTGTATTGGATTGAACAACATTTAACTTCTCATCTTATCGTAAAGAAATGCTCTGGAGGATTATTTGGCTCAGTTATGTCATCTCACTCTGTGTTCAGCTGTTACGCCTAAACAAGCGAGGGTGAATCATGCAGCAACTGTATTTATGGTCCAAAGATTATGTCCAAATGTCCTCCAGGTGGCGCTGCAGTCACAGCTTTAAGAACAGAGGGGCCTTAAGATGACATGCTCTTCTTTCCCACAAATAAACCACATAATAGTTGTTGTAACCACATGATGGCCACATGGACCTGGCAATGTGGTTTTCTGAAGGGGCATATAAACAAAATTAACCCTATCAGCCAAATTAAAGTCAGCAAGACTTCTTTTTCTTGGTTGATGAAGAGGTTTAATCTCCCATTAGAAAGGTTTTCTCAGTTAAACATTGTTCATACGTTGTTAATACAAGTCCTGCTTAATAACCCATTCCAACTAATGTGATTGCCTGTGCTCGTTTCTTGCTAATACAAATTGGCTGTCTCTGCTGTCACTCTCTCTGTTTGGACAGTTCTAGCTTCATGAACTAAGAAAAAAAAGGTGGACATCAGGTGTTATTTTACAGGGAGTCATCATTACAGTTTTAACATAATATAGTGCCAACTAAAAGAACAAGCATTTTTGTTTGGAACAAACCCCTGAAAAAATGGATCATAATCATTTCTAGATGGTTTTGAGTTAAAATTAGAATAATAATTATGTAAAAATGAACATTTCCTGTAATATCAAAGTTCTATGCAACTGCTTTGAGTCAAAAGGATCAAATATAGATTTTCTTTTTCAAAATTATAGATAAGGGATGATGATTTACTTTCTAACAAAGGTTTATCCTTGTGATTGATTGCTGTCTAATCTTTTAATGGTCACATTTTCCTTCAAAGTTTCATCAAGCTGATGAATTTAAGGCCCAATCTCAATTTCCCCCCTCAGTCCTTCCCCTCTGCTTTACGCTTTCATGAGAGACGAAGGGGGCCCCGTTCAACATCACTTTATGGGCATTTCCTCAAAACGAAAAACTCCCGATATCTCCGGCTACATGATGAATATATTTGGCAGGCAGCGCTGCTTGTAGCTGCAGTAGCCCCCAGTCTACCTGATACTGTTGATGTTCATTGTTAATGTCTGTTTATAATTGGACGGGCTGTAATGGAAAGAAATTTTGTTGTACTGGAACGTAGGTTCAAAGACAATAAAACTGATTCTGATTCTGTTAAGCGAGAAAAGATCAGGTCATAGTTTTATGTATTCAGAAGAAATAAAACCAAAGGTTTCAAGAGTTAGTTCAGACAAATTGAAGCCAAGCTTTTATGACCAACAATCAAAACATAGTTTTTTTGCTGCATTAAAATGTAAATAACTACTGCCCAATTCTTAATTGTGGTCAAGCAGTCATGCAGAGAATTTATCTATTCTATCCTATCGGGGTGAAAGGAAAATATAATTGTTGGTCATCCACATATATTTGTTATGAGATGCCTTCAAATTTAGAGATGATATCCCTGAGAGGAAGGATGTACAATGAGAATAATATGGGCCCCTAGACTGAGCCCTGGGGAACACCATATCAGGAAACGGGGACTGACTTATGGGGCTGACAGTTATGTAGAACAATTTATTAGACAGACAAGACCTAAACCAATTTAGTGATACTTCCCAGGCTCTCAGGCTGCCCACAACTGAAGATGCTGGACTTTCACATGATGAGGGTTGAAATATCTTTTGAACCAAAACACCAGGTGACTTCAAACATCCAGTTGAGTCCAGTTGATTTCATTAAAGTTCTGAGGATCATCAAAGCT
>JBBBVT010000010.1:1062899-1075423 GCA_037177035.1 Craterocephalus eyresii
AGGTGGGAAGCTCCCGAGCTGCTAGAGAGCCAACATCATTCAGCAGACTAGACTGAATTTATTTAACTGTTTAGCAGACAGTTTTTAATTTATATTGTGGATTATTGACACTAATACTGCCAATGAAGGAGGCTTTATGTTTTCTGATTATTTTCTTGATAAAAGTGTATGAGGATACTTATTAATTTAAATGTTTAGTTAACTTATGATGTGGCAATTGTTGAATGATAAGTAGAAATTAAGCATTTAAACTAAATTAAATGTAGTAGGGGTTTTTATAATTGATCAAAAAGTCTGTAGTGTCCGTTGGCATATATTCATACGTAATTAATAAAATCACTTCTGCATGTAAAATAAAGAATACACATGTAAGAGAAAAACAAATGTGTGTGTGAGGGAAAATAATGTTTGCATGTGTGAGGAAAGTATTGTGGAAACAGAAGGCTTGTGGTGGAGACAGAAGGTGAGGAATTTATCATCCTGTGATTGGCTGAGACTCAGGGACAGCGCTGTCTTGGTCTGCCCAAAATGGTTGGAAAAAATGAGACGGAAGAAAGGTAGCAAGACGTCAATACTTTCGTCAGTAACTAGTTACCTAGTATTCTATCGCGTTACTCTGAAAAAATAAGCTAAATTGTACTGTTAAAAAATGGTGTTATTAGCTAAATTGATAGATTTTAGTGAGCAGCTGTGCGCTCCTTCCTGTTTATGTGTGCATGCTTGTGTAACAGAGCAAGAGCAAGATTACAGAAAAGCTTCCGTTATTTATAATGCAATGTGTAAAATCTTTTGTTTTAAATGTGTTTTTATTATGTAAAGCACTTTGTATAACCAAACCGCATGAAGAGTGCTTCATGAAAAAATTGTAAAAGTTTGAAGTTACAGTAGTGATGCATTGACGGGAGTCTCATGTCGTCCACTGGTTAAAAACCATGTTGGGTTTACTTTCCTTTGAAGTCGCCAATATGGTCAGTCCAGAGTGGCAGGTTTTTTGGGCTTGTTTTATTAGAGTGTAGTTTCTTTTGTCCTCTGCTCCCGCTGTGAAGCCCTCCTGCTTTTGTCAGTACTGTCCACAATAAAGCAAAAATCTCTGGATGCAGATAGGAATTATAGTGTGTGCAGAATGAGATCTAGACGGATGGGGTTTTCAACCTGTTCTCATCCCTTCGCCTGATAGCCATGAGGATTTACGCATCAGAGTTATTTTCCTACTGGGAAGTCCTTTTTTTTTTTTTCCTTTTGTTTTTTACGCCACTACGAACTAATATGTGCAGCCCCCTTTCCCCGGCCCCACCCCCACCCCCACCCACCGCCAAACACACACATCGCACACTCGCATAGGCTTACATATGCGCACAACTTCACTTGACAGCTAAAAAGTGATCGTCTCCCAAAAGGAAAAATAAAATTAAAGTAGCATATAAATAAAGGAGAGATATATCGAAGGGTTTACCCTGAAACACGCTGCCTCTCCCACGACCATTCTTTTATTTTAAATGTTTATCTCTTTAAGCTATCTATGTTCAAATAAGTTGCTGGCCTGATTTGAATAAATTACGGGTGAAAAATATATCCATATTTTAAGCCAATATTGGCCTAATTTGTACCACACTGAAATGAAATTATAAGCATTGGTTAAAAATGAGATTAGTGACACTTTCCTAAAAACAATTTTACAATCTAAAAAGAGAGTGTATACAGCAAAACAGCATTAGCCCTCCAATACTTCTATTCTTTATTTGATTTTATTTAAAAATTGCCACGGTTAATCCCGTCTGTCAAGAGAAGTTGTGCGCCTGGTGTGGATATGACTGGGTGTTCCTCTTCAAAGGGCTGTGGCAGTGATGGGAATAACGATGTCAGAATAGCTACAAACGGCGCTACTTTTTTTAACTAATTACTGAGGACAGGTTGAAAACCCCATCCCGTCTAGATCTCATTATGTACACACCCCTATTATACATCCAGAGGTTGCTGCTTTATTGTGGAAATTCTTCTCTTCCCGCTGTGAAGCAATAAGAGACTACACTCTTAATAAAACAAGTCCAAAAACCTGCCACCCGGGACAGACTGACCATATTGGTGACTTCACAGGAAAGCAAACCCAACGTGGTTTTTAACAAGCGGATGACATGAGACTGCGCTCAATGCTTCGCCACTGTAAACAGGAAGGAGAGCACAGCTGCTTGCTAAAATCTATTAATTTAGCTAGTTACAAGATTTGGTAACGGTACAATTTAGTTTATTTTCAGAGTAACGCGATAGAGTATTAGGCAACTAGTTACTGACAAAAGTATTGATGTCTTGCTACCCTTTTTCCATCTTATTTCTTCCAACCATTTTGGGCAGAATCAGCACAATAACCACAATAACACAATAACCCCGGGCCCTCTCAGACACAGCGCTGTCCCTGAGCTGAGTCTCTGAGTCATTCACATGACGATAAATTCCCCACCAGAATAATTTCATTTTATCCTTCAAACCTGGAGGGGCTAACATGACAGTGTTAACTATGTGCTTGATTACCTTTTTTTTCTGTTATAAGTGAAAAGTAGAGACACCATACACACATATATATACACACACACATGAATGTAAACAGTTGCAGCGTTCCTCCAAGATGATGGTTGAAAAGCAAGGTAAAAAGCAAGGTAACCAAGTAGATGTCATAATCTGATGAAGAGCCAGAGAGACAGTTTAAATAAACTTATGATGCACTGCAGCTCAGGAAATATTTAATAATTAGGAAAATTATTATATATGTTTTACACACATATAATAAAATTCCATAACACAAGCCATTAATCCTAAATAGTGTATTAATTTGTTTCCAGTTTTCATTCATTCCTGACATTATCAAGTTATTATTTTTTGTATTTAAGTAATTTTATATGTATTTCTAACATTACTTCATCAAATAAAGGTATCTATTTATTCAATGTTTTTAATTCTGATTTAAAAAAAATGAATGACACAATTAATTATTCAGTGATGTATTTATGCATTTCATTGTGGGACTTTTGTCCCTCCATAGGGTCAAACATCTTTGTGAATAATTTAGAACTGTGTTGATGCCAAGCTGAAATCCATCTCATAATGTGGATGCAGCTTGTTGTTGACAGATTTAATGATGGTCTGACTGTACTTCTGAAAATCCCCAGACTTCAAACTTTGGTCTGAAAGATGAAGGAAGCCTTACCTCAGTATTCGGCCTTTGAATCTCCTCCTTCCTGACTGGTATGATTGCATCCTTCTTTTTTAGTTCCTCTTCCCTATTTTCATCTTTCCTCATCTCCTCACATGTTTTCCTCCTCTGTGTCTCCACTATGGCCCTATCAAACTCTTCCTGCTCTTTTCTCTGGAGTTGGCTGGACATCCTGGGATCCTGGGTGGTCTTTATGGACACAGTTTTCTTCACCAAGTTCTCCTCTTCATCTTCCTCCTCATCACCTCCCTGGCTGAGTTCCTGCAGGCGCTGTTGTCTTTGTCTTTCTCTGCGCTGAGTCCAGTCGCTAAAGCCTTCATCCTCCTCTAGAGAAGGAGAACCACTCGGCTTAAAATCATTGTCAAACCTGAGGATGGAGGAGATGCTAAATCACATTGTGTTCAACAATAAGCGTGACATTGAAATGCAACAACAAAATATATAAAAAATTATAAAAAATAGATGAACTAGTCATTAGTCCTGGAACCACCTTTAGTGGGTGAAAGTTATTTTCCTGACAGTAAATCTGTACTGGTCTGCTGAAGCTGAACTTGATGTCCCTCCAAAAAAAGGCATTAAGTGATTTTGGTAACAAGGCTCCCAATGATTCAATAAACATGGGATTAAACTGGTTACAGAGACCAGGTTAGCAGAAAAACATTGCAAATAATCTGTAGGCAGAGCCAGGATAACAGATTAAGGACATAATGTTGCAATGAGAGTTACTAACCCCAGTGGTTGGCTGACCTGTCCTCTACACGGGGTTAAATATGGATCTATAGGTTAACTTGGAATGTTTTTCATGCAGAGATGGTGTCATTACATTTTCACATTTAGTTTCAGTTGATGCTAAATTTCAGTCATCGTCTACGTTATCGATATTCACTATTTATCCTTGTATTATATATATAAGTTAATTTTATGTGTTTTGTTAAAGTAAACATTTAAGATAAACTAGTCTGTACATCTTGCCTACTGTTCACATCTGTCCTTGTCCAAATGGTTGTAAATGATATGACTGCAGCTTATTGTGCTTGTCGAATTATTTTACGGAATGAGATATTTGGTGGGTCCTGCTGTACCAAACACACCTCCCTCTTGAGACTGGACAGTCTGGTTGGAGATGATAGAAAGGCAACTAGACATGGAACATGTCCAACATCTCCACATCCATTCCAGCTCCACATTCAGATGGTAAGGATCAAGACTGGTGGAACCAGGTTAAAAACATGGATCCATCTGGCTTGAAACAACACTTGAGGCTGCTGCTGGTGTATTAGTGAGGGGGATTTTTTTCCCACTTTGGGCCCTTTATTACCAACATGGCATGATTTAACACAAAAGTTGCCAACCTATTTTTCTTGAGGACTTCTTCATTCAAAAAGGAATGGACCCCTGGCCAAGCTTTGTTTAATGCTTTGAAAAAGGAGATTCTCACTGTAAGTGCTGTCCTTCCATGAAGTCAAAGTTAGATCAACAACATATACTGTAGTCTTTTTTTAAGGTAGAATAGGTTGACATTATTTACAATGTCCCTTCTTTATTAGTCACCGTAGGGTCTTTTAACTCAGCTTTCTTTGGTTAAATTTCAGGATGTAACAGTGGAATTTGAAATTGATTTACTCTGAACTCGTGAAGCATAGTTCCATAAATCTGAACTTGTTCTGGTTTCTGCATACAGTGTTATAATGTGTCCAACACAGCTTTTAAGTCAGGTCGGCATCTGTGACTGCTCCCCTGCTGATTGAAAGTAATGAAAGAGTGTTTTGGTCTCTGGGAGCTGGCAGAAAGGAATTTACTCAGCATTCCCTCGGTGATTAAGAACCTTTGTCACCAAGCAGAGCCCCAGCGGTGCAATCGGAGTCTTGGTCAGAGCTCTGTGAAAATTATAAGCCTGAACATAAACAAATGACTTTATGTGTAAGGGTTTATGTCATGAACTGATTCTTGAATGGAAGAAAAAAAAATCAAGTTTCCAGTTTTTGTCTCCCCCATTCTCCAGCATCTGTTTCAGTAGCACAAATAATAAAAATGCTAGAAAAACACAACCCAAGCAAGTAAAGTAACTCTTAAAAAACTGCAAGATCTCTGGCACCCCAAGCTCTATCTGTCACTTGTATCCTCAACAGTTTCTCAGGAACAGTAGTGTGTAATACTCTGTTGGGTAAACTGTGATGGGTACCCTTTGGGTGATCTACTGAATTTTTCCAGTCATTATATCATGTCCAGGAGGTTTACAATCCAGCCATAAAATGCAGAGTACTAAAAGACTTGATACGGTAAATCCACAATGAGTGATCCATGATGACCATGACCATTACATATCCCACTTTTATAATTTAAGATGATCAATGTCTTCTATATTGCTAACAGACCTCTATCTTAAAATTGTATCATATCAAGTACTTTCTACACATTCATATTCCTGATAAGCACATTGGGAAGCAAGGTGGGGTTCAGTGTCTTGCCCACATACACTTTGACATGTAGTTCAAATCGAACACCAACCAGAAAGTGGGTGCTCTTCCAACTGAGCTACAACCGTTTGGTGAAGAAACTTTCTGTAAAACTTTTCATCAATCAGATAGCTTTAAATGATGACAATGTCCAGTCAGAAGCAGCTGATGATCATTTAGTAAATAGAAAGCTGTATGAGTCTGAAAAGAACAAAATGAATGGTCCTCAATGGCTGGAATTAAGTCAGAGAAGACAATTTTGAAGCACCGTAGCAACAAAACCAGCTGAGTATGAGTTGGCTAGCTGGATGATAGTTTGGCAAAGAGTAGCATAAATAACTAAATCCCCCAAAATACATCCATCCAGTGGTTTGTTTCAATGCCAATATTTTTTCACCATAGAGCCAATACTATGGTGAATGATATTCAGACGAGAAAAAGCTTGGACTCTGTTTATCTGTGAGTTATTTCTTCAAAGTACTGGTAGTAATCAATTCTGTTTTGCTGTCATAGTTGGCCTTTATGGTGCGATGTCCAATATATTTTATATCATCCTAAAAATGTCTGGATGCTGACTGGAGTTGAGCTTCTGCACAGTGCTGGGTGATATGGCCAATAAAATACAATGTCAGATTTTTTAAAACCAACTCCGATTTTCCATTTTAATCAGTTTTTTTTTTATCTTCCTGTCTTTTTCCTTAAAAACAAATCACAAATATTAGATTTTATGGGAAATCATTATTTTATTTCAATCACCCATTCAGGAAGTTGACCTAAAGTGCAGATATTTAAGTTGTGAAACAAACTTGTAAAACAAGCTGGCAGGCCCTGCCACTGTAAACAATGAAAATATTACTTTAGGCGAGGGAAGGCAATGTTGGCAAAATTTTTCCGGCTAAGAAAATCTCGATTTTCAAAAAATTCAATCTTTATTAATAGCAAATTTGAATAAATCATTAAAATCGATTTATTGCCCAGCCATACTTCTGCTGGGCAATAAAACAATGTAAATTTTTATATTCAAACAAAACAAACATGCAGATTAAGAATAGCAAAAAACAACTTAGAGTTTTAAAGGTTCAATCATACCAAAGAAAATTAGTCAGTAAGATGAATAAATCATCCACCATCTCTGTCTTCTTGATGGTAAATCACTGCTGGGTGTAAAGGAGGAGATGATGTTCAGGGTGGAAACTGTTATTAAGAGGCTGAAATTTCAAGTTAGCTGAGATGCTGCCGGCTTTGACGTGGTGAAGCTTTTCCCTCAAGAAATTCTTTGGGTATTATGTAATGCAGCTGTGTGTTTGTCTTCACAGGGGGGGTTGGGGTTAGTAGGGGTGGGGAGGTGGGCAACTTTTCGAACTGGAAACATTTGTTTTAATCTAAGCAGACAGCAGTGAATCCCTGACACCCAGAGAACATCAACATGATGAGGACTGAAGGCCACAGAAGTGTGTTAAGCTGGAACACATGACCATAGACTCTGAAACTTTAAGTTATCACCACATAAAAAAAACTGTTGACAGCTTAAACAGGAAGTCACTGGTCATGAGGTGATTGAATGAATAATGTGCTCTTGATGACTTCCTGAGTTCCCATGATTATGTGGGTTAGGGATTTAATGGCTATGAGCAAAGAATCAGACCACGCTGCTGTTAGAGCAGCTAATTATAATGTAGTAAAATTCCAAAGCAATAAAAATCCACTTTTTAACACCACAGATCATGAGTTGTGTAGCTCCCTTCCTTCACTTGATTCCTATTTTGTTTTGTACCAGTCTTGTTTTCCTCTGTTACATTTACTTCTGCCTGCCACCTGCTGTCACATCTGCTCCTTGCTCTATCCTTAGTCTCTTAGTCTGTCTCCTTTTTCCTTTGTCCTTTTACAGATCACACTCTTGTCACTGTAGCAGAGCTGCCACTCCCACCATTTGCATCACATACTGTGTGTAGCACACCAAACTAATGAGAAATCACCATAATCATCATGATCACAACATATTAAAATTTTAAAAATCTTGTTCAAAGTGTTCAAATCCCTCCTGTAGCCACTCAAGTAACCTCAACACAAGCTCTGCATACAGCAGCTCTAACATCAGCTTTTTATCGGCTCTTTCAGCAGGAGTGGACCAGAGGGCCAGCTGTGGGTGGCCCTATTTTGTCATGTAGCAAGACACAGCTGTGTTGTTAGTGGTTTCCACCTTCTTCCTTATGGCAGCCAGTCGCTATGGGGGGAGCAACCAGATAACGGTGAGTGGGGCATACCTTTTACCTATGGATGTAACTGTAAGCCACAGTTTCCGTTCTGTACAAATCTTGCTTTCAAGGTCATGGTTTGATTAATTTTCTATACAGTAAGAGAACAAAATGCAAAAACCACTTAACTTTGTTATGACATGTTTTCTTAATAAAACAATTATTGGATTTTTCTGCCTAAGTGCGCTTCCATACATGTGGAGGGAGTGGGGCAACCGGGAGAGGGGATCTCAAGCACAGCTTGGAATAAGTCCGACAGTCCGCTTTCATCCTCTCCACTTGTTTTTGTCCATTCACATATATTCACTGGAAAGACAGCGTGCTCCCATACAAGACATTTGAATACAGATACGTGTTCAGTTACACCCCTAATATTACCATTTGCTTACTGGTGGCTGGACTGTGTCATTTCCTGGTATCCTTGCTTCCTCCTCAGGTTGGTGGCAGGAAGGCTTGCAGTAGTAGCTGCAATTCATTCATCACACTTTGTCCATTCATTGCTGTTTTTTTTGTTTTTGTTTGTGTCTACTACTACTACTACTAACTACTAGCCCTGAGCTTTTAGAGTCGTGCCAAACGGTCCTGGCTACTGACTTGACTATAGACATGAAGGTAGCCGAGCAGGGTTGGAGCACTTATTGGAACAGACATGCACTCTATGTTTGGATAGATCAGACGAATGCCCACACTGAGGGCATCAAATCGGATGCCCCCAATGTCTCGCCAGTCGACATAACTGTTCTGAACAGAATTGGTGACAAAGGGTAACCTTGGTAGAGTCCAACTCTTACCGGACACGGGTCCGACTTACTGCCAGCAATACAGGCCAAGCTCTGGATCCCAGTCGTACAGGGACCGAACAGCCCATACAAGGGGTCTAGCACTCCATTCTCACGAAACTAAAGACAGCCTCACAGCATTCAGAGGGGCCTGAAGAGGGGCTCTTTAGGCTCTGAGTGGATCTCCTCCAGCCAAGGGGCCCTGCTACTGATGAGCTTTTTGAACCTGTACTTCTATATTTAGACTGTTAATGTCCCAGTATCTCCACTTACTGTTAAGCTACAATACGCTATTACATTGGTTATTATATGATAATTAACTGTTCACTCTGTAAAAGAGAAAAACAGTCTTAGAACAGCTGAGACCCTCAAGCCTGAATCAAATGAAAGGTCAATAAAAACTTCATAACTTTGATGGAAACACTTAAACTTTCAGGATGTTCTCACATGTTGTCCTCAGCTGTCATGTCGCTCTCTGGCGATGACGCTCCAGGTATTGAGCCACTGTTCCTTCGGTGTGAAGCCTCTCGTGCTCTTCGACGACGCTCCCTCTCAATTTCCTCAGCATCCTCGATGCTCCTCTGAGCAGTGAGTCTGAAAAGAAGGAGGACACAGTTTATTCAAGATGGGAGTTTCATTATTTGTTCAGCTGTCTGAAGGGGGATCACCATGTAATGAGATAACACGAACATCTGCTGGACCTCTGATGAGATACTGTGTCAGATAAACTTGATTTTTTTCCACAAATGCTCTCCATATTCCTGCAAAGAAAATAGAAAGACTGGCAAGCGCGCATGACTTTCACCCGGAAGGTTGTGGGATCGATCCCCGCCCTGGCCCTGTGGTCGTCCTGCCACATTCTAGCATTGTCGGTAGGATCCATGTGCAGCCTTAAGGGTCCATGGATTCTGAAACTGTGGTGTGTTTGTAAAGCACGAGGACGTGCTTGTGAAAAGAGGGTGTGTGTGGGTCCTGTCACAGTGTGCCTCCGTCTGATCGTGCACCCTGGCTACTTGGCCACTGGGATATCCCTTTGGCTGACTGGCAAGCGCGCATTACTTTCACCCGGGAGGTTGTGGGATCGATTCCCCGCCTGGGCCCTCTCGTCGTCCTGCCACATTTATATGTATATATATATAGCTGTCTGCAAAATTATTTATACCATTCCATACCTGCGGAAATTCTTAATACTGGGTAATACTGGGTACTTCAAATGAGTGGAGACTGTAAAATAGGTGTGACAGATATAAAGTTGCTAAATTATAATTTAGTGAAAATAAAACATGTTTTAATTTAATTTTATTGACCTGAAAATACAAAAAACGCATTCCTAGAGCAATGAGAGCCGTTGAGCAGTGGGCCAAAATACCTGCCAACAAGTACACAGGTCTGATGGAAAGTTACAGAAAACACTTGATTGCAGTGATTGCCTCAAAGCATTGCTCAACAAAATATAATCTTATGAGTGGCATTACGTACATTAGGTTATCATATTTTTCAGAAGTTTATATTTATTGCTTTTCTCATAATTTTGCTGACAACTATATAAGTATATATATATATATATATATGTAGACTAAAGGTGAGTCTGACACAGTTCTTTTTGGGGTGTGGTGGGAAACAGGACTTGATCCTAATAATGGACATTCCTTTAATTTGATTGTTAAGTTTGCAGGGACTTGTTTTTACAGTGACATCATCCTGATTAAAGTAATCCTGCGTCTGTGTAAATGTTTGGATAGATCAGACAAATGCCCACAAGTTGAATCTATAAAATCTGAATTTATGTGAATTAGAGTCCCAGATTAGAGGTAATAGGGGCAGAAATCTCTGTTAAAACAGACACTGGCATAACTGGATCAATTATCTTCAAGTCTTTAGGCAAACTTTTCTGTGCAGGAGCAGATCCCCCATTAATCATGTTACCAAGCAGTCAAGATGACATGAGAACAGTTTTATAACAGACTGTGTACACAACAAAACTGCCTCTATCACATATCCACACTGTATGAAAATATATTGGAAAGTCATTTCCTTTTTTCATATTTTGAGATTTTTCAACTCTTGCTATTAAATTGAAGAGCTCTTATGTAAGTATCAGGAAACTTAATATACATTTCAGTAATGCGTATTTTATATATTTCTACTTATTGTAGTACCCTCGGGTGAGTACTGGGATCAATCTTGTTTTGTTCATACATTATATCAATACACATAGATCAGTATGTTTGTACCTCAACATTGAAATGTAGCCTTCGCTAATACCGTTCTTTAAGTGCATGATGAAATGAACATTGTACTGCAGCCCTGGTCAAAGTTCCTGACTGGTTAAAAAGTTTACATCAAAACATAAATAAAACTGTTTGTATATTCTTCTCTCAGAAGCCCACTATGACACAGCAAACTGATGGTTCTGTTTAGGGAGAAAGGTCCAAGGCTGATTTTAAAAACCATGAAATATTGGAGATCCTGATATAATCTTTAACCATGCAGCTTAAGATTGCCTATAAATGTTATTTGGCAAATTTTATACACGTCACAGCTTATTTGAAAACAAGACACAGAAAACCTCCTCATACTGTGATCTTTTCTCGTATATCCTACCAGAGGCGTGGCACCAAATTCTGGGCCCTGTGCACTCTCAATGTCAGTGGGTCTTTACGAAGCATTTGAACAAAAAGAAAATAGATTTTTTTATTTATTTAGACATAAATAAACATAAAAAAGCTACAATTTGATCAGATTATCGACAGTTTGCCTTTTGAATGTGGGTCATTTTTGTTAGGTTAGGTTAAGCTCTAGGCCAGGGATTTCCAAACCTGGTCTTCAAGGGACAGAATTCTGTAGGTTTTCATTGTGTCCCTGCTCCAACACACCTGACTCAGACTGACACACACTGGATCATTGTATGCTGACTTCAGCTGTAAGAAGGACACATTCTGGGAATCCTCTCTCCCTCAAAACTTGTGTCTTCACAGTCCTCCTATGTCTCAGAGATGATTTCTTGTAACCTTTGCTGCATTGTTGACCTCTATTGTATGCATGAATGTTCATGGTGGCCAATGAAAAGTCACTGCGAGGTCAGGCTCAGATTGCTATGTTGACAGTTTGCTCCAGAACCAATTTCCCCTTTGCAAAGCGAACCAATAATCTCACCAACTGAGTCCTGTCATTAATGGCAGTTTAGATCTGACAGTTGGAATTTTTCATTTGAGTCTTACACTCTATGTACAAGGATCACCCTGTATGTGTACGCGTGTGTGTGTGTGTGTGGGTGTGTGTATGTGTTTGTGCTCTCTGGGATGGATACAGACACCAGGAGGAACTCACCCCCTGAGCAAAGATCTCACTTTGTCTTTGCTCATCTCTACTCAACTTCAGAAGAGCAGGCAGGACTGGCCAGTGATGCTACTGTTGAGCCAGAGCCACTGGTTCATTTTGCAACTTGGCGTCACCTGGCACATATTCGTGCAAGATCGACCAGACTGTGGTATTTTATCAACTATAGTTAATATAGGAGAAAGCGACTCCAATGACTATAAACACAGTTGTAACAGTGAAGATAACCACACGTGGGTTTTAACTTACTCCAATTGATTCTGATCACTTGTAACCTCTCCGCATAAGACCTAGCTTCATCAGCATGTGATCGCAAGAAAACAACACTCATTTTGTGGTGACAGTGGCCCTCATTTATCAATTGATCGTGAAAATGAGCGCACATTTGCTCTTAAAAATGAACATACGATTGATAAACACTTTAGTTTCTGATGAGCGCTGAACCGCAAACTCATACTGATTCAGATTTGCGTACACGTAGTCAGAGCTG
>JBBBVT010000010.1:1092379-1110160 GCA_037177035.1 Craterocephalus eyresii
CTGGGAAAATGGCAGACAGTCTGTCAGTTCGGGGCATTAGCCTTGGTCGCGGAATTCTTGGTGGCGGACATCCCTGCAGAAGAGGTTTTGTTAGGATTTGACTTTCTGTGTAGATATGGCATGGTGGTGGACTTTGGAAAGAAAGAATGCACGGTGATCGGAAAGTCACTCCCTCTTCTGGCCCCCGAGGAAATGGGTAAGCCAAAGATTGTGTTAGTTTCAACGACTACGGTTATTCCCGCCTGCAGTGAGGCCACAATTACAGGCAAGGTGGACGGGGTGCTGGCACCCGGTCAGGTGGGAATGTTGGAGCCCGTGGATTCGGTGTCTGAGCATATAGACATCATGGTGGCCCGCGTAGTCTGCATGGTGGAACAGGGCTCTGTGCCAGTTAGGATTATTAATGTGACAAAGGACGCCCTGACAATGAGGGAAGGAATGAAACTGGGCCGACTACACACAGATATTGAAGTGGGAAAAAGAGTGGAACATTTGGGGGAAGAGAGTGGTAAAGCCTCCCCTGATTCGTGGACTGTCGATAGCCTGATGACACAGTTGGGGTTGCAGCGCGAGAACTTTGAGGCACCACACTGGCTAGCTATTCGGCAGCTACTTTCTCGCAATCTGACCGTGTTTAGCATGGGAGATGATGACTTGGGGAGAACTCACCTGACCATGCATGAAATCGATACAGGTAAAGCTACCCCCGCATAGGGTCCTCCTTCATCTCCAACAAGAAGTGTCAGAGCACCTTAAGCAGATGCAGAGAAACAACATTATTCAGCCGTCTTTTAGTCCTTGGGCGGCTCCAGTCGTCTTGGTGCGTAAACGTGACGGTAGTCTTCGTTTTTGCATCGACTATTGTAGGTTGAATGATTTAACTCGGAAAGACGCATACCCCCTTCCCCGCATAGATGATGCGCTGGACTGTCTGAGCAAAGCTTGTTGGTTTTCTACCCTGGACTTAGCTAGTGGTTACTGACAGGTGGAGGTAGATCCCAAGGATAAACAAAAGACGGCTTTTGTAACACGACAGGGCCTCTTCGAGTTTAATGTACTGAGTTTTGGGCTATGTAATAGCCCAAGCACTTTCCAGCGATTGATGGACTTGGTGTTAGCGGACCTGCAGTGGACTACATGCTTGGTCTATTTAGACGATATTATCGTATTCGGGCGAACATTTCAAGAACATCTGTCGAGGTTGGACGAAGTTCTGGCCAAGTTGAGTCAGGCTAACCTCAAGGTTAAACGAGCGAAATGCAACCTGTTTTCACCTCATGTTAAGTACCTGGGCCACATAATTTCAGCCAAGGGTGTAGAAGCGGATCCGGAAAAGATAGAGGCAGTGCGTCAATGGCCAATTCCCAAGAACCATACGGAGGTTAGGAGCTTTGTAGGGCTGGTTTATGAGGGATTTTGCAGAAATCGCTCGGCCGTTGCACCAACTCACAGAAAAGGGGAGGCAGTTTAAATGGAGTGAACAGTGTCAGTCTGCCTTCGACAAACTTAAACTGAGCCTGATGACAGCCCCAATTCTGGCATATCCTGACTCCAATAAAACATTCATTTTGGATACAGATGCGAGTGATGCCGGTATTGGGGGGGTGTTGTCGCAGGAGGAAGCAGGACAGGAGCGGGTCATTGCTTATGCTAGTAGAGCCCTAACCAAACAGGAAAGGAGGTATGCCACCACCAAAAAGGAACACTACAGAAAACTGAGTTATTACAGTACCTATTCATTATTAAATTTTGTGCTTATAACACAGTTTTATGGTTATCCAGCACTAGATTGTAATATAGGAACAAGTCCTAATCAATAGACCAACAACACAAACTGAACCAGTTCATGTTTTGTCCACATGTAGCTCTGCATATTTGACTTAATAATCCTCGGCCACCCTGTAATTTTCTTTGGCCACCCCATGGCCACACCTGAGAAAAATTTCTGCGGGCATCCCTGATCACAGGGTGCATTTTCGTGCCATTTGTAAGAATCTTTACTGCTGCATTATTCATAACACAAATAAATGAAGATGTCTGCATATACTGTACACAAACAACTGTCAGTAATTAAACCGTAAGCTGCCTGTGCAACGTTCTTTCTCTAATACACTGACCTGATTTTTATTATCCTGAGTCCAAATAAGATATCCCTGCAATGATGTATGTTTGTGCATATCACATTAAAAGAGCAGAAAGTTTACATCATCTCTGAGCAAGACAGATTATATGACCAGAGAAGGAAATCAGCTTGAACTGGCTACAGGCGCCTGGATTTAAGTTGCAGGACAGATTCTGACTCAACAAATGTAAAAGGAGAGAGGAAACAGTTATTGCATCCCATGTGTGAGCTCTGTTGTGCTGAAAGTGAAACCATATGGAACTCTCAGGAAAACAGGAGTCTTAACTTAATAAAAGTTAATAAGATTTCAAGCAGGCGTTAAATGTTACAGCGCTCTGTGAACTTTTATGATGGCCTCCAGCAGCCTGAACATAGCGAGTCTGAATGACTTCACAACCTTGGTTAGTCCATCTGCCTGTGGAGGGATACGGAATCAGTAGAGAAGAAAAAAATTCCCTTTTAACAGGAAGGAAAACTTCCATCAAAACCAGTAAGGACGGCCACCTGCCTGGACCACCTGGGGTGGAAAGGACAGGAAAGAGGGATCAACAATGGGGTGCAAAGATACACATAATCCATGGTCCAGTTGAGTTCAGTTCAATAATTTTGTGTTATTGTTTGGTATATTTGGTATGAAATTAATTAAAAATATTTGTTCAAACACGAAAGTAAGCAGAAAATCGTTTAAATAAGTTCATATTGAAAGAATCGGTTTGAGTGAGTTAAATGTAAAAGAGAGACGTCTGTCCAGGTGTCTTTAAAATCTTTGATGCCCTGTGTTCTGGAGGCTGAATCCAAACCGGAGACTGGAATTACAATCAATCAAACGTTTCATGCAACAAATGTATCGCAAAGCACTTTGCAGGGTTTAAAAGCATTTTAAAAATAGGCCATTAACCCCCCATCATACTGTAGATCCCACACCCTATCTCCAGCACCACATCTGCTCTCCAGTACAAACATATACACACACACATACACACAAAGTAATATGTGGCTGAAAACAGAGGTGCCAGATAAGGAAACACTATAAAAGGAGCCATCTGCACAAGAGTGGGTCGACTTGACAGGGCAGCGGCCCGAGAGAGAGAGAGAAAAGCGCCACCAAAGGCATGGCCAACACAACACCAATGCAGAGGGGTCCCTCTGAGGGACACTGAAGCAAAGATGCTAAATACGTAAAAATATTACATTGAAGTATAAAAGGTTTAAGAAGAGGTACAATAAGATTTCTTGTTGTATCGAAAACATAATATAACAAACCTGCAAATATCAACACTAAAAACCATAAATACTAAATAACATTCTCTGCAGCCTTAAGGCCCATTTATGCTCGATACAGTATTGATGGTGCAAAATGGTGCATCATATACTGTAAAACAGTTTCTGGATAAAGATTAAAGGCAATTTATCTGATCTTTCAACATTAAAGTATAAGTATAGGTATCATGTTCATATGTATAAAACTTTAAGCTTTAGTTCAAAGGCAGTTACATCTTCTGTCAGAGGAAGCTTATTGTTAACATAGAGTGCATCTGCCCAGTTTGAATAACAGATACCTGATCAAGAACTTGCATCAACCTCAGTGACTTCCACCACCAGTTTAAACCAGTCTAAAATAAACTTTTCAAAACTGTGCCATTATAAAAGGTTAATATACAAAAAGTCTGGAAAAATGCATAACGTATCACATTCAGAAGCAGAGTTATTGAGAATCAGTGTTTATTCCTCATGACGAGCTTCTGTTCAGGGCAGAAAAACAGAACAGCTGCGCGCCCTGCTGGCCATCAACAGCAAACCTCATTGACAGACCAAGTCTGAGAGGAACACACCGTCCTCATCGATTTGTCTCCGATATGGACAGGAGCAGACATGGACTTATGTCAGGACTGAAAAGTCAGTCAGAAAATATCTCAAAGTCAAGGAAAGAGGATAACTGCTGCCTTGTTGCTGTTTCAAGGAATTGTGGGACGACATTATCTTCTTTACTTCCATTTCCAATGCTCCAGTATCTGCTGCACTGATGGAGACCCTCAGTTTTACATGTAGAGAAAAAAGTGTTCCCTCAGAGAAAGGCATTTATACATTTTTTTAACATTATCTTGTCATCAGGAGTTTTTCCTTTGCTGCATGGGAACAGTGTGATGTCCTCAGTGGTTCTCATTTCCTGAAAATCTGCCCTTAATGTTAGGTGAAGTGTGTTTCAGAGATATTTTCAGGCCTGGACTCACCAGATTAGAGTGTAAGATATTTGTGTTTTGTCTTTATTATCCCATTTATTTTTAGATGATTTACACGAGTCACCATCACAATATCTCATCTTCCAGCAGCTCCAGTCTAAAATTACAAGGATCATTTTTCAGAGGGATGAATAAGACATATTCCCTCCATGAACTCTGACCTTTGACCCTTCGGAGAGCCAACATTGTTGTTAATGTTCTCCTCACTACACTTTACCTTTCTAAAGTAGAAATACTGGGTTTACCTTTAGTAATAGGTTTCATCTGTGACAATCTGTGAGTGAGAAAAACATTCATTAACTTGATTTCTGATCCTTTGCAGCTTGCTTGCTTCCATTTTCCTTCATATTTCATTCTCTGCTAGGTCATCGGTTTTGATCAGTTTTCTTAGAGAAGGATCATGTAAGATAACAAATTACAGAATCTCTATAATAGATGCAGTTGAAATTCAAAAGTTATGTAAATACACAGTAACTCAGCTTTTGGATTATCAGTTTCACCAGGAGAAAATGAATACAGTCTGTAATATAATGCAGAACGGTTTATAAATTGTCCATGATTATTGTTATACTGTTCAACATGAACTACAATAGTTCACATTCAAAATGATCAGAATTAGACACAAGCATATAGGATACAAGTGGTGTTTCATACCAAAACACTTTATAATCTGAACAATTTGTTGACTTTATCTAAATGAATTACAGTTCAATAATCTATAGAAAGGAGAGGATATTTACCTAAAAGGAACACATGCTGTCTGGCCAATGATAAATTTGCCACCTGGATTTAACTAAGGACTGGATGTAGTGGGTAAGGGCCTCTGACTGGATAATAATAAGAAGGGGGAAATCATTGGTTTGCAACCAGCCAGCAGTTCTCAAACTTCACATTACTGCCACCAGTGGTCTGGAGTTGTGGGCCAGAATGTATCCAAGAGCCTTAAATGCAAAACATTAGTTCTTCTGCTACATTTTCCCAATCTCATCATGTCCCTGTTTCTGTGCGTCCCTGGGGGGACCCACCCTGAGTTTGAGAACCAGAAGACATTTAAGGAGATGTAGAAACGTCTACAATTGGTTTAAAACCTGGCCAGTACATTATTAAAAACTGGAAGGATGGGAAACAACCATCATGTTTGAGGAAGAAATATGACATAAAATAAGAATGATCTTGATTGGTGATCACTTAAATGTTTGGTGTAAATCAAATCAAAGAAAAACAATCACAGGGGTTGCCAATGAAATTTAAGGAGTGGCTTTGGCTCCATACTCCCCTAAAATTCTCATTGGCTCCAAGCTCAGGTGGGAGATGACTCGAAGGTAAGTCTCCACTGAATGCTGTGTTTTTGCAAAGCAAAATCTGCTCGAAATATTGTTGCCATGAGCAGCAGCATATCAGAGGGTTCATCACTGAGTGCAGTATGATGCAGGTTGTATTACGTATGTTAAGCAAGTTCAGCAGAAGGGTCCAGCTCCAAAGATCCTTACCTTGTGATGTGAAAATTGGATCCGTACAGGACTCTGCACACAGATGGAGATTTAATTAATCCTGCTTTCCAATGATGTGGCTTAGATGTGCCAGTTTAACTTTCATAATATCTTACTTCAGGGCTTATATGTCTTTTTATGTTAGCTTCATCTGTGACCAAGAAGGTTTTCTTCTTAAAAAGCTGGAGCGTCTTACTGACGTGAGGGGATGTAATTTCTCTAATTCTGCTGGGCTTTACACTGTTCACAGACTTTTCAGACATGAAAACGTCTTCTTACACAGATATGACCTAATATACACCTTCTCTCATCCCTGTTATCTCTCTCTCTCTCTCTCTTTCCGTCTCGTCTGTCTCTGTCTCGGCACCATGGAAACATGGTTTGTCGTAGTCTGAGAAGAGTCTGACAAGTTCTGCTTCTTATTGATGTTTTTCACAAAGAACAAATTGTCAAACATGAGCAACATTTTCCTGCATGTTGATTGTTTTTGAAATAGTTAGCAAGCTAAGCTAATTAGTGTAACTTGCTAACAATCCATATAGCAGTAATGTCTACATTTTCTGATGCCATGACCTCCATATCATGAACCTCATTTTCTGTTGGGCTATTCAAGCTGTTTGTAATTATGCATTTTTACAAAGGCCATTGAAGGCTGCAGCCACTTCCAAGATGTTCAAATTCCAAAAAGAAATCCAGACGTTCCTGGTTCATTAGACTGTGATGATTTATTTCCAGTCATTAATTAGTGGATCTAATTTCGACTTACAGGTGTGGAAGTGTGTGATCATGAGCAAGTGAATGGCAAAAGAATGACAGTCTGAAGACATGTGGTCATGGAAGGCAAGTTCAGGGTGTGGGAAATAGGAACGTTGTTGTTGGTGTTGGGTGGGTGGGGGGTAACAGAGCAGCTGTGAGCGGCAGGGTACAATATCAGCATAATTTTAGGTTTCCTGTGATGGAGTTTGTCCCATATCTGTGCCTTGTACATCTGAGACAAAAAAGTGTTCCTGTAGCTAAATTTAAAATCATCTGTGAGACCAAGCCCAGCAGACTGGTGGGAAACTGCAGTGGTTTTTAAAAAAGAGTCTTGGTGAAGTCACATGATCCAAATTTGTCTTGGAGGCATCTCCTTGACATTCTCCCAGAGGCTACTGGGATAAAGTTAGCTGCTGAAGAAACTTTAGAAGCCCCGGAGCCAAGGAGCCTCCATCAGACTGGATGCAGAGCTTGAAGCACCATACAAGGGAGTGGGAAGGTGCCAGTGTGGGGGTGGAGGGTGAGGAGGAGCAGATTCCAACAGCATTTTAAATGTTTAATTAACGCCAGGAGATTAGGAGTTTGGATTTTAGGAGTTTGGAGCATTTTTCAGTATATTTTGTTATTTTATTTTATTTCAGATTTATTTATAGGTGGAAACCAAATGCTCAGGTTGTAAAGCCCACTGTGGACACAGATTATTTTTAATATCTGTCACAGCAGAACAATGTTCGTTTTTATCATCTTTTAACAAGGTTATCCATCCATCCATCCAATCATGACTGATAAATCAGAGTGTGGAGCTTCTGTTCCGTCTCTGGAAGTGCTCTGATCACTTTTTATACAGTTTTTATGATTGTTTACGCCCGAAAAAAATCATTCCACAGTTTGTAAAACTTCATACTCCAAGAACAAAGCACTAGTCCAGAATTACTCAACTAAAAACGAAAATATCAGCTTCACACTGTCTGTAAAACACTTATCTGCTGGTGACACAGAAAGACATCATGATGTCTTTCTCTGGATTTTCGTACAACTCCATCTATGTACCATTTAACATCCACATCAACAAACATGTAAGAAAACAGAACAGCAAAATATCAGCTAATACAGAGTAGTGAATGTCATCCAGACAGTTCATACAATGCAGATAGAAGTTGTTTCCTGCTTACATTTGGTTGCTAGAATTTAACACCCGATAAGGGCTGAACAAGAGCTGATACCTCAAAGAGACAGAAGCTTTTATCCCTACAGTTACTGTCTGTGTGGATACAGTATCGCTTGTATTGGTCTCAAGAAAACTGAAACATATTTTGCTTTCACTTCCACGACAACTGATTTCGGCACACGTAGTACAGCAGTCTGCAGCATTTAGTACTTACTGATTGTATTTTAGTCTTTTCACTCTAGACCTCAACCAAAAGAAATCATGAGCAAAATAAAAGTGTTTTAGATTTATCATATTATTTTGTAACTCTGATCATATGAACCATGTCTGGTGGCAAAAATATAGATTTTATAATTGTGTGTATGTTGTGTGGTGGGTGTGTTGTGCCAACTGAGTGAATTGTTTCATAATTACTCCTGAACATTCATTAAAACTACAATATAATCAAGATTGTAAATTAGAATTCCTAAATATGCTGATATTACTGCGTGTGATGGATTCAGGAGCACAAAGAAAGATGTCACAGGCAGCTATGATACAAGGGGCAGCTAGTCTCTCCGCTGGTTCCCAGAGTTCATATTTCATCTTACTCCAGACTTTAAGCTATAAATAGACAACTGACTGATTTTTTTATCTATCAAATACAAAAAAAGACAAAAAACTGCGGTCATGTTTTTCCCAAACTGAAGTTTATTGTTTTGTTGTGTGTGTTTCCTTTGCTGTGGGAGTTGAAGACTTGATGTTTGTGTGTGAACCTGCAGAAACTCCACACCCCTCCTCCTCCCTCCGTACTACCACAAAGTGCAACCCGAAGGAAAAGAAACAAACGGAAGAAGAGAAAAGAAATGAAAACCTTCAGCTCTGTGAGACATGTAGCCACCAACACATATAAGACAAGAGCAGTTCATGTAAACAGAAAGACAAACAGCAGCAACATTTAGGAGGTCTCGAACATCTTCTTCCTGTCAGCCTTATCCTCAATGTTCTTACGCCAGTCACCCACTGCTTCTGTTGGCTGCAGACAACATCCATGTGAGAAACTGTATCACAGGATTGGAAACTGAGCACAGAAAGTGTTGGAAGGAAACTGTGATCTCACCTCCTCTTTCACCTCCTTCTTGACCTGCTTCAGGTTGGACCTCAGATCCATGGTCACCTTGTGTTTGGAGCCCAGCAGTGCCTGTAGCATGGAGTCAGCAGACATACGCACCTTCTTCAGGGCGGGCTTCTTCACTCCGATCAAGTCCACAACTTTAATCTTCAGGTCTTCAATCTGCGGGGAGGAAAAATGGGTTTAATTTCCTGTTCTTCCTCATAGTTAAAGTCATTTTATAAGAAAAAAAACAAACATACCTCTTTGTCAGCCTTCTGAACTTTGGCTTCAATATCGTACCTCTCCTCATCAATCTTGTCGAGGGCAGCATAGAGTTTCTTGCAGAATTCCTGTCAGCACAAAAATACAAAAGAAAATTACACTGATCCAGAAAAGACCCATAAAAATTCCAACTTTCCACACACATATATATACATATATATAACAAAAACACTGACATCCAATCATGTTCAGCAGAATGTTGTCGTGAGGGAAGGATAGTCCATCAGACATGGCACAATTTGAATAAAACATGACACATGGCCTGCGTCTTACAGGTTTAGTGGATTTACAGCTAAAATAAACTTTTCACGGGATCGCTATATTCTATCATAACTGGTGCATTGTTTAACACACTTGTCCAGGTCTCCCAATAAATGGACTATCATTTTCAAAACTAATGGAGTCCATGATCAGTCATGTTCAGATCTTATCTTATCTTATCTTATCCTATAAATAATATTATTTTGGGGCATGAGACTTTATAGAGAAACACAAATGTGACTGGAGCTACGTTTTCACATTAAAAAACTGATGTTTTTTTAAATATTTTTGTTAAATAAAACAACAATAACTGATGATCTCTTGGCTTCAGGAAAATGCGACTCACTGACATTTTTAAGATGGATGGAGCAAATGATCAGTACAAACTGAAATAACTGATACATTTATGAAGACTGACCTAAATATCAGCCCCAGCCCTATCTGACCTGAATATATTAATAAAGTAGGGGGTTGCTGAAGCATTCAGGGATCTTTTCTTTCTTCTCACCATGAGAGCAGCCTGATCGCCACTCAGCTCTGGAGCAGGACAGTGCTCTGACATGTAAGCCTCCTTGGCAGCTTCGACATCCTTCTTCTCCTGCTCGAGCCAGTTCTGAGCGATTTGCAGGATCAGGCTCTGAAGAGAAAACACAAAAACAATCTAGCATGTTCTGATTGAACAAAGACCTGAGGGAGACTGCTGACTGATGTTCAAGTGTTCAGTCAAGCATCCTAACAACCAGAGTAGATGTTTACCTTCAGGTGATGCCTGCGGCTGGATGTCATCTTTTTCCTGTTGTGGAGGAAGTTCTCATCATTAGTTCACATTATTTCTTAATAAAATATGACAATTTTCTTTCTAAAGCTGTGGAAATTCTAATGATTTTGATACTATTAATCTCCCAAGTCATCTCAAGGCAACTTCATTGGCCAATTCATTGGTGTCCAATTATGAATTGATTAAATCGAATGATTAAATTATGCACATCAGTCCACGTTACTGTAACTAAGAAGGAATTCAAGTATGAGTAATAATTTTGGAGTTTTTAAAAAACTAACCTTTCCACACTTACTTTAAAAAATCATATTACATTTCTCATCTATGAGAGGACATCATGTCAAATGAGATAATGTGGTTCAGACTTACTCAGACATCTTGGTGGGTTTTGTGGTTCAGAGCCTGCATTGATACACAGATTAGAACATGTTTAGAATGGAAATACCTCAGCGTGTGAGTCCATATTCACCCAGATCAGGTAGTCACTATGAGCCCATATGAGGTCAGCATGTTCCTCAGCTCTGATGGAGATTGATGGACAGCACAATTTGTAACGTAACGCGATCTGAGTCCACAGCTGAGGAGCAACTAAAATGGGATGGTCGGGCTCAGGTGTCACTGCTCTGAGCTGATCAAGTGACTTCTTTTAACACATTCTGCGGTGGAAATTAATGTTAATATGACCTTTCAATAACTTACATTAACATAGTAGGCACTCCCAGCAATAGTTGTATTATTATTATTATTATTGTTATCATTATTATTAGTATTATTATTATTATTATTATAATTGTTGTTTTCTATTTATTTATTTTAACATTTTTGAATAATTTGCTTTTCATAAAACAACTTTGCAGCCGACCTGAATATTTGAGAGGTTGACGTGCATTAAATTGAAAACGATTTACTTATCTTTAATGCACCAGTACCTAACAAACACTCCTATATGTTTGTAAGACACAGTATTTCACTTCTACAGGCATGCACAGTGATGCTCTTTTTTGTCTCTTAATCATATTTGACTTATTATTAGTGAATTTTCTATCTATACCACACACATGCGTATAAAATGATCATTTTTATTTCTATAAGATACATTTTTAATGAGAAATGCAGCTGTATATTTTTTTCTCACTTAAGCAAACATAGCAAACTTTATCTCTCCTTCAGTGAGTGACAGGATGACTTTCTGATGCCGCTAAATTAGTTCATCTAGAAGTAGAGCATGCATGAAAAGGTTGAGTTTGCAAAGTATTCTCAGGGACTGCATCCTCTACATGAGCATTTTCCATTTGTTTAAACTAAAAACACTGCATCTGATTTAAATGAGCTAACCTCATCTTTTTTCTGAAGCCTGTTATGTTGAAGTTGGTTTTTTGTCAGGAACCCAGCCTGCAGCATATCTGCGAGACAGTTTTAATACTTCAGCTGCTGGCTTGCATTCACTTCTTCACACAAACAGCTCTGAAAACACAAAACTATAAAACACAACACAGCTGAGCAGGAATCATAAATTCTGCTGTCAGATAAGGTCAAATGCTTCTAACAAACATGCAGAGAGTGAGCTGACAATGTTCTGATGGGTCAGAGGTGAAGTAGGCTTTAATCCAGGTTGAAATGATGGATTGTAGAAACAGACTCAGGCTGAGACGAAACATCTCAGTAAAGTTAAAGATGCTTCTCTCAGAGAAGCTCGAAGAGGCTGGAGAAGGAGAAAAAATAAGGAAAATTTCTCACCTACTGACAGGAGGAGGAAGGAGGACAAGACACACGGTGGAAGAAAAGGAGACACTGCCAAAGCCACAGACAGAGAAAAATGAAATAGGTATATATGCTGGCTGGCGATGCCTCAGCAAAATGCCCAGATCCTCTTTATGGAAATGGATTCCCAGTCCAACCAATGGGCCTGCGAACTCCTGAAATACACCCAGCCCAGCCCCACTCTGCAAAATGCCCTTCATCTAAGACCACGTCCATCTGAGCTGGAGGCTCGTTCTTGCATATATACTGTGTGATCGTGTGTGTGAAACCGGACATTGAAGATTACAGTGAAACATCCTTATGAATGATAACGGCTGGATTTATCAGGAACAGTTCCTGTCAGCAGGATTATTTTCACGTAGAAAGCTGACCGTAGCCAGGGTGAGACAAGTAGTTAGCCTCAACTTAACCAAACAAGATTGGGTTTGATAAAAGTCTTTCAATTTGACACAATCGGATCATCTCACTCTGAGAAAGTTAGAAAAAACATCTAGACTGTTTGAGACTAAAGATAAAAATGAATGTGACATTTAGAAAAAAAAAGAAAGTCCAATCTGCCAGCTTCACTGAATCCCAGAGCGAAACTGCTGATTTAGTTTTTACCAAATTAAATGTCTCCTAACTGGTTTTATTTTGCTTTTCTGTTTTCTGTAATTTCCCGGCATCACTCAGCTGTCAGTTAAACATCTGTGGAAGAATTAAATGGATAAAAGTAGCAACCAAATTCATCCTTATTTCCAAACATTTATTTTTACTGTTTCCATTGAAAGCTGTACATTTGGAAGTGATGCTCTCTGCCAGAAGTTGTGATGGTAGAAGATGATGTTTCTTTGATTTTGGGTCAGTGTCTCTCTCAGGGGGAAGCGGAGGGGTGAAGGCATCACAAAAACAACCAGAAAATAAACAAAATAGAGCCTAAACATCGTCCCTGAATGTCCAGACGGGACACACATTCAGTCACTCAGACCTCGGACAGAAACGTCTCCTCTGCCGTCGTCCTCGCTGGTCCAGGAGGGATTTAGGAAGTCTCAAACATCTTCTTCCTGTCAGCCTTGTCCTCAATGTTTTTACGCCAGTCTCCAGCGGCCTCTGTGGGCTGCAGACCACAGGAAAGACAAGTCAACACCAAGACACAAGAAAGAACTTCATCAACCTTCCAGCCAAATCACAGCCGTCCAATCAGAGTAGAGCTTTGAGTTTCATTGCCAGAGTGATGACTGTTATCACTGGACGTCCCGTTCCTCACCTCCTCTTTCACCTCCTTCTTGACCTGCTTCAGGTTAGCCCTCAGGTCCATGGTCACCTTGTGTTTTCCGCCCAGCAGGGCCTGCAACATGGCGTCAGCAGACATGCGCACCTTCTTCAGGGCGGGCTTCTTCACTCCAGCCAGCTCCACCACCTTCAGCTTTAGATCCTCAATCTGGAGCAGGAGAAATGTCCCTTCAGAAACTTGCCAGAGAGGCGTTCAAAGACACGGCTCTCATCATGAATGATAGACATGTCACTACTGCTTCAAGTCTTTCCTGCAGTAAACTAGATTTATTTCCATATTACTTGTTCCTGGCAGGAAATATCCTGAATATCATAAGAAAACAAATGCCTTTCTTTGAGTTTTCCACATTTAATAAGGCAGAAAAAATCTGCCACTCCCACCAAAAATATCAAAAACTTTCCTGTAATGGAAAAGATGTAATTCATTGCATGTGCACTTTAATCTATTTGATCTATAGTGATCTATTTTAGCTTTAAACACCAGATCCAAAACAAAATGTCTCCAGTAAACCGGAAGACAAGGTAAAAAATGAAAATAGGTGCATCGCTAAGCCTTCACTGACTTGTCTCCCTTTTCTTCCCTCAGTTTCCCAGCTCGAGTTGTTCACCACACACCACACAAAATGTATTTTCTGTCATTTCTTCATCGCTGTTATTCAGTTCCAGCAAAATAAATGAGGGATTTTAAACACCCCTCACCTCTTTGTCGGTCTTCTGAACTTTGGCCTCGATGTCGTACCTGGCATCATCTATCTTGTCGATAGCCTGGTGGAGCTTCTTGCAGATATCCTGTTGACGCAGTGAACACACTTCTGGGTCAAGCAGTCTCTTTGCATGTTTCAGTGGAGAGCTTTAGGATCTTGTAACAGGAAATGGCTCTGAAATAACACCAAAAAGCTCCCATCCTTGACTTTTTAAGCTAAATGTGAGAGAGTGAGCACTGGCTGCTGGCTCTAGGTCTCACCATGAGGGCAGCCTGGTCTCCACTGAGGTCTGGGGCCGGGCAGGTCTCAGCCATGTAGGCCTCTTTTGCAGCTTCAATCTCCTTCTTCTCATTCTCAAGCCAGCTGGCGGCGATCTGAAGCATCAGGCTCTGCAGGCACAGGAAGACATGGAAAACTAAGAGGGGGAAACAAAGACTCAGATGATCCCAGCACAAAGACAAAGATTTGACTCTCACCTTCAGATGATGCCTGCGGCTGGAGGTCATTTTCTTTCTGGGATGAAAATAAGAGAGACGTCAGCTTTCTGGGAATTTACGTTTTTCTCTGAGGAATTTGTAAATGAACGTCCCAGTAGTAATTTGGAGACAAAGTTTAACTCATCACCCTGCTAGCCTGCTAGCTTAGCTTACACAAAGACAAGAAATTAGCGGGAAACAACCAGTTTAATTTTTTCTGAAGCTGAAAGAATAATCCAACATTGATTCACAGGTTTTTTTTTTTGCATTCTTGTTTCTGTTTGCAGCTCAGCGAACTAACTCAAACTGAGTTAGTTCGCGTATTTTGTGTATTTCTCCTCATCCTCAGTACACATGAGAGGTATATTTCAATGCACTTTTAAAATCGCACTGGCTGGAGCTGGGAAAATAAAAACGAAATGAACTCCTAAGATGTTCCGTTGGCAGAGGCTGCCTGCTTGTTTTTCTTCCTTACACATACCAGCAGCATGTGATCCAAACTTTGACCTTCAGATGGAGCTGCTGGCTTCGCAAATGCTCACATCAGTCCACAGTCCCTCCACCGGGAAATATCTCAACGACTGTCTCAGAAAATTTTGTGAATGTGCTTATTAAACTAACATTTTAGACATTTTATCCCCATGGACTGACTTTTATACTACAGCAGTTAGTAATTAAAAATCATTAAGCTCACATGCTATATTAGACCCTCTATTTACTGTAGATTGCATTTTTTTAAACGATATCTGGATGTAAAATGTCCAACTTATCTCCATATCTGAGCATATGTGTAACTCCACAACCTTCTAAAATAACTAAATGAGCCATAAAGACATGATGCATTAGACCCATATTAAACATAACGCTTCTCAGATGAGATCTACACTGAATCTCATATCTGAGACAATCGGGAAAGCAATCAGAAATCTGGTAAAATAAAGTCTGAAATGCCTCCTGGCTTGCTGGGAAGCCTGAATCTCATTTAAAGAACCAAAAGAAGAAGATGATGTGTACTTACTCAGACATTTTAGCTGTTTTTGATCTTCACACCCTGTAGAGACAAAGAAAACACGTGTTAGTGACGAGCAGTGCAGTGACTCGCACCACAACCGGACTGGATACATGTTGGTGTCCCTTCATTATCGATTAGACACATTCTGACCCCTTGCAGGAAACATGACACGCCCCACTAGAATAAAAAACTGGCTACCAGTGATCACAAACCAGCTAATTTTGGACAGGCAGGGTCAGATACCGGGGTCCTGGCACTCAACAGATGCCCCTCTGAACACTTTCTGCCTGGAACTGAATTTGTTCCTGTAAGCCACAAAGTTCATCACAAAATGCCACCAGGAAAGTAGCGAATGTGGTGCTGAGCTGGCAGTCAGAGGATTTAACTGCAGCAAACTCGTAAGGATGCATTTATCAAAACTTAGTCTGACAAACATTTCATGAATGTAAACTCCCATTAAGTCATGTTCAGAACTGTGTGTTTGTGTGTGCGTGGGTCGAACAGGAAAAGAGAAGATTTTGGAAATGACAGCATGAACATGTGCAGTCCTAGCAGATCTGATATCAGAGGGTGAACTTTAAATTCAAGCTGAAAAACTAACAGAATATTTTTACTGTCTTTAATGTTGACTGTTTTACTGAAACCTCACACATGCAGGCTGCAGATCAAGCTGCTGCTGATGACTTTGATAACAATGATGAAGAAAACGGTGATGAACAGATTAAGAGTAAAAGCTTGAACAGCCAACATTAACCAGCAGAAAAACACGTTGAGTCCGAGCTTAAACATATCCAGCAGTCGTCCTCCAACGTCCTTCAAGAAGTCCGGGAAGTCTCAGCTGCTGCATGAGCTCCCAGAGGTCAGAGGTCGCTCTCAGCAGCATCTCTAAAGCAGTCCTCCTCACTTAAAAAGACCTTTTCAGAAAAACCCGAAGTCCCACCTGCAGAGCAGACCTGAGCAGTATGGTTCCCTGACAGAGTGAGCACAGCGAGAGACTCTCACCTACTGAACGTGACGAGGACGAGGAGGTGCACAAGAAGGGGGGGAGATACTGCCGAGTCCCAAATAGTAAAGATAAAACATGGTATATAGGGTGTTAAGTGCTGCCTCAGCAAGAAAGTCAGCCCTCTTTATGGTAACAGAGCCACTTCAGACCAATGGGCCTGCAGGCTCCAGAAATACCTCCGCAACTCTCAGAGGAACCTCGTAAATTTTTCGGCAGCAGGAAATCACCTCCTTCTGCTGGAAGCTGGACAGACGCTATCGTGTTTCCCCCCCTAAGACAAGCGAGGGGCTGAAGCAATTGTTGCACAACTGCCAGCCAGTGTGGGCCACTTAATCATCAATGCTGGCCTCAGTTCACTGAAACTGAGAGCTGGGAGTTGTTCCCAGTCAACGTTTAAATGAAGCCACAAATCAAAGAGTTACCTCAGTCAGACTGAGGTCCTCAAGTGACAGCATCATTAAAGATCAGGTCACTAAAAATCAGGTTCATGAAACCAACGACAACTTTAATAATAACTTAATCAGTTGTTTTTTCATAAAGATACACTGGAAACCTTTAAAGAGGACCCCTGCTTTGAAACGACCTTTGGAAGATGATTTGTGGGGAATAAACACAAAAATCTTCACTTCAACAACATCAGGGTTTCTTTTTTTTTCAAATACGAAGTTCCATTTTTTGGAAATTCATATGAACAAAATGTGTTTTGTTTGATGTACCACCAACCATCTCAAACTACTTATCAAATGTGTCTGCTATTATCCTAAAATGATTTAACCCGTTACACAGAATCTTAAACATGTTGTTTCTAGCTCACAGAGGAGTAAATCAGAGTGATGCTCAAACAAAGAGAAAGAAAATTGAGACTCACCATTTGTTGAACGTTGTGTTAAACTTGTGATCATTACCAACACGAACCAGGAAAAGGGGGCATTGTCAAAGGAAGGCTGACATCAGCTCTCTGCTGACATCCGGTGGTTCAGCATGTACACAGAGAAACTATGACTTTTTAACCAGCTTTTCCACAACGACCATTCTACCCAGCTATAGAAACCCTCATGCTTTGACCCAGTTCAGACGTTAAAGACGATCTCCATCAACCAATTGCTCTGAAATGAAACTTTTCCTTCTAAAACTGAAACAACACATCACAGATTCTGTAACCCAAAAAGAACATTTAATTGCACAAGTTTCTTCCAGTTCTATGAAAGGGGGAGAGTAAGAGTAGAGAGGAGAGGCAGAAAGCCAGAGAGGGAACAAGAAGTTGGTTCAGGGAGTCTTTAGGCGGCCTCAAACATCTTCTTCCTGTCAGCCTTGTCCTCGATGTTCTTACGCCAGTCGCCAACTGCCTCTGTCGGCTGCG
>JBBBVT010000010.1:1121471-1142155 GCA_037177035.1 Craterocephalus eyresii
CCTCATCCACTTTGTCAATGAGAGCATGAAGCTTCTTGCAGGCTTCCTGGTTACACACACAGATGCAATGATCAGTTAATGAGAACACTGATGGATCCTTAAAAAAGCAAATGACAATGAATTTGATAAAGATTTCAAATACTGTCTTCATAAAATGAGACAGTAGCAAAGCAAGAGACAAATGATAAAATTTTATAAGAGATTACTGCGTGTCCATTAAAGAGCAGGTCAAGTTCATACGGAGATCTGATCTGATTTAATGTCAGTGTGCAATGGTCTGTAAGAAAGCAAATTTTATTACATATATCAGGTGTTGTTTCTTTATTTCCACTGTCCTAGGATCATTTATGTGTCAAACATTCTGCTGAAGGACCGCTGAAGTCAACGCTCAATAGATGTTTGTTTCTGTTTCCAAATTCTCTCCTCAGGTTGAAAAGAAATGTTCAAAACCATTTTTATGATGTAATTTCCACAACTAGTTTCAGTCCTGCAGCCTTTTCCATCTGTTAATATGTAGGATTTATTCATTATTTGCAGAGGGTGGGGGGTTAGTCGGAATGAGACTTCTTGATTGCTTTATTCTGTTTTTATATTATTTTGTTTTCATGTCCTTAAGAGATAGAAATAAATTGAACTTAACTTAAGTCATATTTATGTATGTGATCTTGCACTTTTATAGTGTTGGGAAACTAATTAATGCACAATAATCAGGATTATTTCTCTGACTATAATCATACCAAGGAAATCTTTAATGTAGACATCACAGCACGGAGGAAAGAGGGCTATTTGCTAAAGTTGCAAGAGAAACTTTATTCTGTAGACTGTTTATGTGTAGTTCTGCAAAGGAACGGAGGATCCTCAGTAATATGTGCCTCACGTTTCACCTGATGGTTTTATGGCTGGAGACGCCCGGGATATTTAGATACATCAATTCATTTCTGAAACCGTCTGAAACATTGTTCCACACCCTAATTTAGTGTTTAAGGTGTTGATATCTTCACTGTGTTCTCTGGAAAGTTATCGTCAGTGTGACTTTACCAGCATCTGAGATTATCTGAGGCATTTCATCAGTATCTTCTGTTTGGAGCACAGACTGCTGTTTGTTTTGCTGAGTTTATGGCACCTAATTCTGTTTCATTTATGTTGGTTCAATTATGTTTAGCTAAGTGGTTACCATTGGAGTTTTTCATCATGTAACAAACTTGTGGTGTTTCTCACCATCAGGGCAGCCTGATCTCCATGCAGGTCAGGGGTAGGGCATTTCTCATTCACATAGGCATCCTTGGCAGCTGTAATGTCCTTTTTCTCCTGTTCAAGCCAAGTTGCAGCAATGGACAGGATCAAACTCTGCAGGATAAATGGAAAAATAAAAGGTCAGAGAAAAGAACCCGTCATTTTTCAGGCTTTTGGTGAATATTAAAGCAAAATATTCTGAATTCCAATCAATTATTTGGGGATAGCATATCCAAAATGTGTTTTTCTACATGGAATTAGGGCAGGGTAAACACCAGGAGGAACATAACAAAGAATAATTACTGTATTCATCAAACCAGTCATATGAATGGTTGTGTTTTCATCAAAGTTATATTCTTTGTTTATTTCCTTCTATAACTAATGTAACATCAGAAAGCAACATGAATGTGGCAAATCAATATTTTAAAGCAGATGATTTCAAAAGTATGAGAACTGATTTAGATGTTAGAATGTTTTGTAGAAACACATTGTTTATATAGTTGAGATGATTAGTTTCCAGGAACTTTAACCACTACAAACCACTGCATAACACACAGCCCTATTCTAAATAAATCTGAGGAAAACTGTGCAGTCTACAAGCCTAATTATAAGAAAGGTGGGACATGATGCATGAATAAAAGCAGAAAGTGATCCTACGTTAGAAGCAACATTGTTTTCATGAAAAATGTGAGCTCATCTAAATATGATGGCACGAGAATAATTGAAAAATATAGAACCAAATAGAGGGTATGAAAAGTAGACGTAACTGAACAGGAACAGCTGAAGAAACATGTTGCAACTGGTTAGATTGATTATCAACAAGTCAGTTGAATAAGTGGACAAAAAAGAGCACCTTGGACAGGCAGAGTCTCTCAGAAGAAAAGATGTACAGAGATTATAGCTCCTCGGTGCAGCCAGCCCAGGTTCGAGTCCCAGCCCTGGGCCCTTTACTGTAAAGCCACTGTCAATAAAGGCCACTAGAGCCAAAAAAGTTTTTTTTTTTTAAAAAGATGATGCTCCCCTTTCAGTATTTAATCATCATTATACCATCAAAATATTCAGAGAATTTACAGATGTAGAATAAAAATCAGCACAGCTTTTATGGAAAGACACCATTAAACACATGATTATGGGAAGTAATACTCATATGAAACCTTCCCTGATAAACTCACAGTTCATTTTTAATTTAGAGACAAACTACATGGAAATGAAGTTTTTCAGTCTTTGCAATTTGTTGATAATCAGTGCAAAACATTAAAAACTTGCAAATTTGTCTTTAAATCCATGAAGCCCTATGGGTTATTTATGAATACCCTGACATACAGTACAACAGCATCCTAAACTATGCCCCTACTGGTAAAATACGGTAATGCACATCAGAAAGTTTCTTTCATTTGAGATTTTCTGTTTGGGAGCAAAGGTCATTCTTAAATGTTTCTTCTGACAAGCTATAAGGGCTACATGAGAGCTGAGATCCATCTCTTCCTGTGGTTGTGCACATGATCGTTCCAATAAGTCCCCCTTCAGATTCCACAGCCAACAGTTTACAGTCCTGAAGTGACCAACAGCACACTGCTTATTAAATAAATGTTAGTGTGTATCACTTTTGAATTTGTTTTGCAATCAGAGAAGAGAAAATTATCAGATAGTATTACTTATTTTAATCAGTTTTATTCTTTTTAATATTACTGCATCCCCATCCTCTGGCACAGATTTCTGACATCTGTCTCACTTCAATGAGTTAAAGGTCCGATGAAATGTTACATTTACCTTTTAGACTGAAGTCACTCTGAAAAACATCAGAAATGGATCTAGTTTAGAGCCACATATGAAAGTGGTCTGCAGTGGATATGAAAAAAAACGAATTTGACTTGTTAAGATTGTGATTTTCATGCCTTGGTTTATGTGACCATAGTTATTATAAATTTGACAAATTTATCTTAACTGGGTCACAATGAATTTGCTTAGATTGATCATGTCTGTTAAGTCCCTTGAGACAACTGTTTAATTGGTTCAAAACAAACAAAGCTGAAGTGAATGTTGAATCCACTAAGGGTCTCAGACTCTTCAAAATCATTACAGGCTGGTACTTCTGTGGATAAGAGTACAGTCTCCCAGAATTCAGACAAAACCATAAGGGTCGGTGAGAAAAGTTGGGAAAAACAACAAAAAACTCTACAATATGTCAATAATAACAACTCAAATCACTCTGAATGACCCCATAAGCTAAAAAACGGAAGGTTTTTGTTTTTAATCATTTCTGAGAAGAAAAAATACAATAGCAACATAAGCAAGACATGTTTTCCCCCTATTACCCTCATGTCATTGTTTAATTGAAAAGTAACACAAGACTGCTGATCTTTTCCAAACTTCATGGTTCGGAGAATCAATCTGTCTTTGGGGGAGACTATAGCTAAAAATCGTGGCTGTTTCAACAATGAAAGCACGAGTCTGAATCACATGTATGAACAAAGATGCTATTCTGAGTGTAGAGGCAGCTTAACACAGCTAGCAGAGCCGTGTCGTGGTCTAAACTCTTGGGATTATCTTGCTCCTGATGTCTGGAGATGACATTCCAGGAACCATGCAGTAAAAATTGAGAATTTTAAAACAACATTTCATGAAAAATCCTGTTAGCTATACTAGTGTCTGGTGGTTTGCCGCATTAACAGCACCGTACATGTGGCCTTGTGTGTGTTGGTAACTCAGCTGTTATCAGTCAGATCAAACAGTGACAGCTGCACATATCCACACCTCTGCACACTGAACTACCAGAAGAGCAGACAGAAACCAGAACCGCCACGGCCTTACAGAGCAGCAGATCAGAGGTTCATTTAAGAGTCATGTCATCTGTACTTTCTCTGCTCGCAGACTTCACTTTATCTGGCACAGCATCGTTTCCACAAACTCTGAATGTTTTTTAAAAATACCTCTGAAATCTGATTGGACACTACAGGTGCAATGTCACATGATTGACAGGAGGACAGAAACACCTTTCCATGTCTGCATCAATCACTAGTATCACTACACTACTCCCTGTCCAAACACAACTATTATGTAAGGCTGTTAATCTGATGTTTGCATGAAGCTACAGCTTCTGAGGTAGCAAGGGAGACATTTCTGACTTTTTAAAAAGGAAACATACATATCAGGCAGTGACAGACCCCCGCCCCAGTATCAGCAGCCCAATAACTCCCAGCATGGAGCAAGCCACACAAGGATCTACCAGATCTGGTAAACCAGAACTGATGCCACCAAAGCAAGCTCCACATCCTGCACCCCCATACTGCCAACTTCTCTTCGACTTGTAGCAAACATTTCCACCTGGTGATCCAGATGTTTTGTTCCTCATGCCTCGCGAATGTGACCACAGTTATCTCAGCAGTTGATGTCAGTGCGTTACAGAGAGGAACACAATCGTTTTCTTTCTGGGTCCCTTCATAAAGTTTTGCACATCCCTTTGTCCCCACCCCCCATGAGTAAAAGTCTAGCTCCACTACTCTCATCACGTACAGTAACAGACTTAACAAGGATCTCCTACCTTCAGATGATGCCTGCGGCTTGAAGTCATCTTTTTCCTGTCAGGATCATAAACAACTCTGTTAGTGTCACCTTAGTGTACCTTTGAGTCTAATAAATGTGGAGCTGAACAGAAACTGATCAGGCTTACAAAACGTTTCACTTTCTTTCTGTCAGAAAAGTGAGATGTTTTCACTACTGTCTGTCACTAAGAGACTTCAGTTTGTCTGTTTTTCAGCCTTTTATATCTTATTGTCACATTTTCTTGACAGCATTGTTTTTTAATTTGACTTTATTCCTCTCTCTCTCTGTTTTCATTTCTTTACTCAGAGGATCTCAAAGTTTAGTCCTTGAGGACCTTTTTCTTGCAGGTTTTAGATTGTTTCTTGCTCCAAAACACCTCATTCATGACTCATTGCATAGAACTTGACAACTAGCTTCTGGACCTACTGGGTTTGAGAGTGTTGTGCTGGAGCAGGGAACATCTAAAGCCTCCAGGACAGTGACCCTCGGGGGGGGTACTGAAAAGCCCTGTTTATTAAGCAACCTTTCTTTCTATTTTTTCTTTCTATTTTTTTCTGTTTCTTTATTTCATTCCTCTGTCTGTCTTTCCTTTTAACTATAAACTCAAGTCATTTTTTATTATTTTGTTCTTTATGAAGCCACAAAGTCAACCTTTTTATTCCCAGTAAACATCCGGACTTTTCAGAACAGCCTCAGCTGTCAGATTTTGAGGCTAAAAGTGAATGTGTAGATTAAGCACTTTCAAAACCAAGAGGCAATTTATCAGAATTTAACGGTACGTATGCGGGCTGCACAGTAGTGTGGTGGTTAGCACCACTGCCTCACAGCAAAAAGGTCACTGACTCAAGCCCTTGGCTGAGTTGGAGCCAGAGGGGTCGGCTGGTTCGGGCTGAGATGGGGGGTTGAAACAGTGGCCTTTCTGTCTGGAATTTGCATGTTCTCCTCATGTATGCGTGGGTTCTCACCTTGTACTCCGGCTTCCTCCCACTCTCCAAAGATGTGCATGTGAGGTCAATTGGCCACTCTAAATTCTCCCTTGAAGTGAGTGTGTGTGAGTGGTTGTCTGTCCATCTATGTTGGCCCTGGCGACCTGTTCAGGCTGTACCCTGCCTCTCACCTGTAAATAGCTGGGACAGGCTCCAGCCGACCCACGACCCAATTGAATTAAGCAGTATAGAAAATGGATGGATACTTTGTGCCTTTTCTCATCTGCAGACAATTATCTAAAGTCATGGCTTTTAGGAGGAAAATATTGGCTTTAAACCAAACACACAACATAAACTATTCACATGTTCACACTTTTTCCTTGCTTACAGTTATTTATGCTATTATTTACCTTCTATCTTCACAAAACAAAATCCAACTCAGCTCATTTTTGGTGCAGCAATCAAAAAGATCTTCTTGGCTTTACTGCAGCCATAGAGGACCATTCATTTTGTTCTTTTCAGAGAAACATTGGGCTTTCTGTTCACTTGTTTATCTTTGCTGCTCCTGATTGGACATTACCATCAATCTAAGCTCTCTCATTGGTGGAAAGTTTGAGAGAAAGTGGCTTTATCCTCATTTCCAGGTCAAAATTGAGGTCTCTTGTCAACATAGTAGTGATAGTGATGATTTTTTATAATGGTTTTATGGATCGCATTTAGAATGTAGGGGCTCTGATTAAACAATATTTTGCACCTGGATAGTAAACTTCCTAGACCAAAAACGTAGCTAGATTACTTAAGTGTTAGCTATTGATCACAAATAACATCATCAGTGAAATGATTAATGCAGAAATGAGAAGCAGAACTCACTCAGACATGTTGGCGGTTTCTTTTCTTCACAGCCTGTGTGAAGAAACAAAGAACAGAGTAAAAACATTCATCAGCTCATCGTATGAGAGAACCTGATGTGTTAATATGTGGCCGATCCAAACGTTGAATGGGCAGCTGACTCGCGACTGAGCTAAGTTTGGAGTTTGGGTCAAATGTCAGAACTGAATATCCTGCTGGAGTTAACACTTCAATTCCTTTAGCAGAGAAGAATCTGTCCAGCAGAATGTGCTGCAGCAGCTCTCTGGCTGCCAGCAACACACACACCAAACACACACCTGCCTAAACAAGGCCACTGGTCCCACAGAAGGATTTCAGGAGTTATTTCTACTGGAAATAGCCTTAATCTTCAGTTTTCAACTAAACCATGTCAGAATGATGACGACCAATCATCCTAACCTCAAACTCAATTCTAAATTTATCTAATTCACATCAAGATCTAGAACTTAAAAAGGGTTGTTTTTTCATTTTTAATGTTTTAGCTAAACTTTAGAAACAGAAGATCATAGAATTGTCTGTTTTTGGATATTCTAAAAAAAAGGAAAACAACCTCACTGTGCTTCTCCGTCTCAGAGATGCAGAACATCTGATGAGGAGAGTCCAGCTGGTCATTGTCAAATTATCTCATGCATTTTCTTCACTTTCATGCATTACCAGACAGATCAGTCTGATACCTCGTACACCAGCAGCCCAACAACTCCGACATAAAGCAGGAACCAGGTGAAAATTGGGAAGTGATTTCAGTCACTGCCTCTTTCTTTTCCCTCACATGAGAACTGCTATCTTCCTGGCACTTTTCCCGATAATTATTGTTGTTTTTTTTCTTGCACTTTTAAAAATAAACTAAAGAAAACTATACAGCCAGTTAAATCCAGAGGATCTCACACAGTAATTTCCTCAATTTCTGAACAATAACAATCAATCAAAAATCTTCCTAAATAATTCCAATAAGTCATGTAATAAAAAGCTTTGGTTCACAGGAACAGTAACAACTTCCCAAAACATCCAAATTCTTCAGCAGCATACAAAATAGAAATCTGGAAAATCCCAAACCAGATTGGAGCATCATCAGATCCCTGCACCTCTGACCGTCCTCTTCTTCATCTGTGGATCCCCTTTCCCTTCACTTCCTCACTAATATCCATCACATTCACACTTTCACATGTCTCAACACAGAGGCTATTGTATACATTATCCATTCATTAACAATGTAAACATGAAGACAGGGGGAGGAGGAAGAGGAGGAGGAAGAAGAAAAAGAAACTGGTCTCACCTAAGACAGAGAGTCAGGAAGGAGGGCAGCAGTGGCAGTGAGAGGAAATCATCAGCTGGGTGTATATATACGAGGGCCCAGACATGGAAATGGAGCTGCTGTTTATGGAAGTGTGGGATCCTCGGTCCAATTGGCCATCAAGCTCCTGAAATATCACCATCCCCCCAACTTCACAACTTAGATCGAGCGTCATCAAGGAGGAGCGACAATTCTTTTTAGGACTCAGCTTGGAGCCACCAGGATGCTATAAAAAGGAGGAAGAGGATGATGATGATGATGATGATTCACATCCACTATAAAACCAGATGAGCGTGGAAAGGGGGGGGGTCTCATTTTTTTCAGATTAACAGAAACATTTTTAGCTTGTTATTTAAGACGCGAGCATGCTGACCAGATCCATCTCCTCATTAATTATTAATTAGAGGGGGACATGTCCCAGGAAGGACACGTCCTTCAGTGCAGCATCTTTGCAGACTCTCACTTTGTCAACAGCTAAACGCAGTGAAGACGTCTGCTAAGCAGCCGCATCACGCCTCCGAACACGGGACAGGATAAAAGCTGCCTCCTACACCTATGAAGAGTCAGGTTTTTATGATGAGATCAGGTTTACGCTGTAAACACATGGATGTAGCAGAAAACTTTCGCTGAATAAAGTTTTTATGAGCACAGAAAGAGTTTCTGAGTGGCATGTAATTTGATCGTCAGTGGACCAAAATAAAGTAGTAACATCTGCTGTTATGAGTCAGGCTTCACTTGATGGATTAAATGAAGCGTTTTTAAAGGGATCATGGTTTTGTCTGGCAGTGGAGAGCAGAATCCATCAGGACTATATGTAGAGATGGATCTCTGTCAGGGTGTTTCTTTTTGGGTTTTTTGCTATATGATTACAAGGAACAAAAAACACTTAAGAAAATTCTTTTCTACTGAACACTTAGAAAAGAAAAGAAAAGAAAAGAAAAGTAAACAAATGAAAATAAAAAAGCAAGGAAATGGTGGTCTGCTGTGGGGTGAATATCTGGATGAAAAGGCAAACGTTTCCCATGAAGTTTTAATATTAAATTTAACTGTAGCTCCAGATAAAGTATTAAAGAAGGCTGCATTTCTACCATCTATAAATATCACCTCCTGACTCACTTGCCTGGTTAGCGTTTCATCTTGGATTGCTGATTGGAGTGGATCTGTTCACAGAAAGGCTTCCAGATCTTTCTCTGGCTAGACAGAGACCTCTCATGTTTACTTTCAGGCAATGAAAATGAGACGGGTATAAATTCAGGTAGACTTAAAACAGATTTTCATCAGGATAAAGTTCAACAAGTGTGAATTCATTCCTGTAAACCAAAATCCTTCTCAAAAAATGCAAGAAAAAAGATAATTCTATTGTAAACTAGAAGCACTCAGACATCTGCCAAGCCATTGTAATTACTTCTTGCCAATGATTGTGGGCATTATCTTTGAGTTAGAAGCTCAAACTGATCATTTTAGTGATTTAAAAGTTGGAAAATTTGACCTTTTTGGCCTCAATCTGATTGACTGAACAGCACCAACCCCTTTTTGTCCACCCCAGGAAGCTATCATACAGTATATCTTCATCCATTCAGTCAATCAATCAATGATTTATAAAGCACTTTTTCATACGGAAGTGTCTTTAGTTTGAAAGGTCAGGTTACATTTCATCTCATTTCTATATCACTGAAGAGAAACAGACGTAAATGGAGGTGGGTAACAAGGAAGATCAGATGTAAACCTGGATCAGATGTAAACGACGGATGACACAAAATTATTATCACTGACAGCACAATAACTCCAGACTTGATTCACACAGGCTGACATGTAGCATCCATATTTACTTCTGTACATCCTGAATACTGTGTGTGGCATCGCGACATCCTCTGTTTCAGGACCATAGACTGTTCAGGCTGGAGTCTGAAGGAAGTCACATTAAATTCCGGCCCATCAGGCTTTGCTTAGATTAGTTAAGGCAGGACTTGAACCACTGACGTTCTGATTAGAGATTACCAACAGCTAATGGTTAAAAAAAAGCAGCTGTCCAGGCAAAACGGGAGGACGGAATAGATAACTTTTTCAACAATTTACTGACTGTACTAAATAGTGTACACAGGATGTTTTGTACTGATACAGTGCCATGGATTCTCCTACAAGTTCCCAAGTGAGATCTTCATACCTGTTATTTCTGTACAGCCTTGAGTACAACTCATATTTCTGTCCTTTAAAGTCCAACCTCACGGCATGCAGGAAAATTCATATTGGAAAATCCATTAGGAAGACAGCAGTCTTTTACTAAAACCCTTTTTTGTGTCATCAGGTGGATTCAGATAAAAATATCATTTCATTTTTAAATTTCATTGGAATTAAAATACGTTCTTTTACAAGGCTGACATCATGACCACCATTATGTCCCTTCACATGCAGTTACTCTAACCACCACAAGGAGCCGCATCATTATTTCAGTCTGACTATAGTCTGTGACTGCCAGCATACAAACAGGTACAGTTTAAGGAGGAGCATTTACTTGAATTAAATGATTAATTAACAAAAGGGGTAAAATATTATACAAATTAATTTTGTAAGTTTTTGTTCAGAATTAGTAGCAACCTTTGAATTAATTACTGAAGCAAATTTTAGAACATATAAGAAAATCTAAAACTGTAGTGAAAAAAATAATAGAAACCTCAGACTAACAATAAAAAACCAAGCAGTAGCTCAGACCTGAACAGCGGCAGGGAAACAGGCGGTGAAAGCTTAGAGTGAGAAGCTGACGGCCCACGATGAGTTGGAGTCATCTTGGGAATTCGGTTGTGGAGAGTGATGCACGGGTCGGGTTCATGGTTCTGTCTGAGACAGGGGAAGTTTTCTCTCCAAAGACGTCTGACCTACAACATGAGCCTCAGGAATGTATTTTACTTCAGGTCTGACCTTGGAAATGTGAGTGAAGCATGTGGCCTTTCCTCACCCAGTCAATGAATAAATAATTATAGGCTACTGTATGTTTATGAAGACGATTCATACGTCCGATGCTGCAAGACGTTTTTTTCAGATACGACCACCATCTGGTTGTGTTTGTGGTGCCCCGTAAAGCCTGTCAAAGAGCAACCAAACTAAGCACGAATGAGCACCATTTTCCTTTTCTATTACTAAATTTGCTTCTTATTCCATTTACATAAAACTTTCTACATACCTCACTTCTAACCTGAATGCAGCCATATTCACAATGAGTGCATTATTAAAAAATCATCCTCAAATCGTCATGTCATTAAAAGAGCTGCAGAGCACCGGTCTGAACTTCATGTCACAACACTCTGAGATAAAGTGTGTACCCACAGTTTCAGAGGATGTGTTAGAAGCATACACATCATGAAAATCCCCACTTAAGTTTGCGCATGTTCAAAATGTCTATGCATGGATGGCTACTTTAAGAAGATGATTAGGTCCTTATGCAAAGCAAGCACTTAATCAATGCACCACCCCGCTTTGTGTGGATGGAAAACTTTGTACCCAAACTGTACTACAGTGTTGAATATGTATCCCCATGTACAGAGAAGGCTGGAAAAGCCAAAAGCTGCTGATTAAGCATCAGTTTTATGTTATAGCCGAGTTCAAAATGTTATTCTAACACGACATAAAAATACTGGATTTATTCACATTGGCCATTTGGGAGTGTCCTCCACCTTAAGGCCATTACACACCCACAGTACGCAGAATGTTCTGTCCAAAGTCAGCGGGAACGTTCCATCCGAGACAAAATTCTATCCAGCGACTTTGTGAGTTTTATATTTTGTTAGACAGAGGTCAATTTTTACAATATTCTCATCTGACAGATACACAATTGACCAATCAGAGAAGGCATGCTGACTGCATCAACAGAGCTATGCAATAATTACTTTTTCAATCATTCAGTCACAGCTCTCATGCTTTTTTGAGAAGCAAGATAAAAATGGCCACAGCAATATTCCCATAGACGATGTGTGATGAACAATGTCCAACAGGCTGAATTATGAAGACAATATGTGGATCAAATGTATTGATCTGTGTGGCCTGCATTGTACAGCTACACTTCCGGAAGTGGCCGTGGTGCAGCTTTAGTTCCTGGACTAAACACTCAAACCCCTAAAGTTACCCTCTCTTTTGCACTGGGTGCATCTTATTCTAGAAAAGAGGGGAGACAAAAACAGGATGCAACCAGTGAACTAAAAAGAGGACGGGGTCTAGCTTGATACGGTAACTATCTGGCTGCCTCTCCAGCGGCTCATAGTGCACAGATTCTGGTGAAAACAGTATTGGGTTTGACACTGAAATTTAAAAATAAAGCAGACTACAAACATTTATTGTTGTTCCATTGTTGCAGTGGATGATAATGTGGGATTTCCTTTTTTTTAGTGGTTATTTCAGATAATGTCCCCCCCTAGAGAGCAGCTGCTGTAAATGCGTGTTGTTATCCAAGTGCTTGGTCAGCTTGAGTACAGTACAGTGTGAAAGCAAACCTAAAAAAAGTTGAGACATATTTCACCAAAACAAAACAAAATCACTTAAACTATCTTCTGGTTGCAAGAGCAGCTTTAAAACATCTCTGTCACCTTTAGAGTGATCAGCTCTAATCTCTGGGCTGCCAAAACATTCTTAAATTTTCTTACAAATGTTGAAAATCAGATGTGTAAAAAATTAAGATCGTTGTTCATCTTTTGGGGTGTGAGTCATTCATGAATTAATTCTCAAGCTAGTTCATTAACTAGGCTTTTTATTATTATTATTGATCTATTTCCTATCAATTGAAATTCTTTGAAGTGTTCGGAGCAGCATCTGGTGGCTGTTTTAGGGGAATCCAGCTTCAGTCTGAAATTATTTCTTCATTTTGTTCCTCTATTTGACCGCATTTGATCTCTGTTGTGTTTGTGTTTTGATTCACCGAAAAGCACAGCCATGTCAGGAATAAAGTCAAAGAATAGATTCAGGGATCAAATCAATGCGACACAGTTCTCATGAAGAGAGCAACATGACACCAGTGTCCTCCTGCTAGGCTGGAAATTTCACTAAGCTGAGGGAGTCAGGCGCTCCCAACAAATGTTTGGTGTCAGTTTCCCCTACGGAGCAGATGTTCCTCTTTTTTAACCTCTTTCCCTTCACCCTCCATTCAGTCAGTCCGGTCATTACGGAAGCAGCGAGAGACAAAGGAGAAGATGGAACCTGTCTTTGGCCACATTTACATGACAGTTTTAATTCCTCTTTAATTCAGAATTAAAGTTAATTCCATTTTAAACAGATGAAAAATGACCATGAAAACACAAAATTCCTGATGTAAAAAAAATGATTCTGAATTAAACTTAATTCTGAATAAAGTGGCTGGTTTATTCCATTTTTAATTCCAAATTACATTATTCCTCTTTCATCTCTATCATGTAAACCTTAATTCTGCTTTAAGTTAATTCCAATCTTTCTGGCTATGCCCGTTCCCTCGTCCTGTTGCTATGACGACCATAAATAGTGCTTCCCAACAGGAGGAAACTGTCTCAAACCAAGTAAGTTCACATGAAAGTGACGTAGCATGCTAGCGACTAGCTGCTGCTTTATTACTAGAATTCAAATCAAGGGAAATGGTTCGTATTACGACGTTTTCTCATGTTATTGTCGAAAAGACACTAATCAGTTTTTATGCATGTATGTACAGCACGTCACTTCCGACATTCAACCAATCAGAGCCCTTCCCAAGCTCTGGCTTTAAAGAGGATTTAAGAAAATTAGTTTCCCATGTAAACCTTAATTCAGAATTAATGTTTTCATCTAGACCCAAAAATAGATTTTAATTCTGAATTATTTCATTCCGAATTATTAACTTTGAATTAGAAAAACATCATGTAATGTGGCATTTGTTAGTCTCATACCCTGAAGCGAACTGAACCACATGCACAACTTACTTACTTTTACAGATTCTGAGTTTTATGATCTTGAGATTATGGTCACAACATAGTTAAAGGATCGGATCGGTTCGGTTTTTTCAACCTGGACCTATTTTTTAGCATGAATTATGATCATTTACTCACCCAGACAATTTTGGTGAAACTCCAACTCCTTCTTGGACATACTTAAATCCACTTGCGAAAAGCTTACATCCAATAGAATGGGAGTGAACTGGGCCAGCTCACCCAGCCTCTAAATACAGCCATTTCTGCCACAAAACTCCTTATTTTCACCAATGTGTTGTTATGAATCACTGGTCCGATCCCTCTGTAAACCCTATGCGGCCTGGAGTTTTGTTTTTGTGGCGATGTTGAGATGAGCTCTGGTAGGGTGATGGGAGTACATAGGTGAGGATAAGGGCGTCTTCCTGGTGAGTCCGTAAAAACACAGGTCAAAGGCTTCAGGTGAACTTGGCCTTATTTATTTGACCTCTGGTTAACCGTGAGTAGCACTGCAATGCACAGGAGGGCACACACGACTAATATGTAGGTTGAGGGAAGGTTTAACACACTTGGAGATGACTGGGTATAGGTGAGTTTGTTTGATACATAGAGGACATCTAGCAGCCATTTCGGGAATAACAGGTGACCATGCGCCATTACAAGCGACGAGGCTTCTGGATTTATTTATAGATCTGACTATAAAAGGCCTTTACAACTAACACCATAACTTCACAGTCATACACAAACAGAAAATAGGCAATCAAGTCATATAGGAAGCAATGCAAACAGCTTACGGCAGTATAAAGTTTTAACCAAACCGTAACATGAATACTAAACACTGCAAGGCCAACAAACTTATTTAGAACATATTTACATAACATGGCTGATTTACATTTATCAACTAATAAAGGTATTACTTACTGAATGGTTATTTACACACACAAACTGACTTTAAAACTAACAAGGCTGCACACGATGCTCTGTTGTCATTTTAGCTAGACCGTCTGCTCGGCCGTCTTTTCTACACTGCTGCAGCGGGAGGACGTGCATGTGCCACACATGTGCCACATGTATGCAATGCATACGCCATCTAGGCGCAGCACGAGGGCGATCTATTGGCCTTTCCAACAGGCCTGTCACTGCCAGATCTGTATTTTATGCCAGATCTGTATGTGTGTGGACTGCACATGCGCATCACGTCTTGGACACAGAAATAAGGCAACAATAACTAGTCCAAACTGTTTGGTAAACAGTAAACACATTTATGTCTTCCTGGAATGATCAGTAACTCAGGCTTTTACTACTTTTTTTACTACTTTTCTCATCTATCTTTCTAATAAAGGAAATATTCTGAGCGCCAGTTTATTGGGTTTTTCCATAAATGTTCAGCATCAGATTGCAAACGGGAAAATGAGGATAAAACGTGCTTCTGCAACCGGGACAGTGAAAATGATAACAATTAACATCAAGTAGTGAAAACCAAACAGATCTGAATAGTTGGTGTTGCCGTATTTCTGTGTCAAAGATGGCGGACGTGATGCGCATGCGCAGTCCACACAAAGACAGATCTGGCAGTGACAAGGCGATCGATCCGTCATTATTTACAGCCATTACAGGCGCAGTGATGCGGCCCAGATATGACGTCTTTGAAGTCCTTACTCAAGTTAATGGCTGTAAACAACGACAGATCACCACATAAAGCAACTCCACGCCGCATGGAGCTTACAGAGGGATCGGACCAGCGATTCATAACAAAACATTGGTGAAGTGGCATAAATCGAATGAACTCAGTAGATTGGGAATAAAATGTAACATTGCACTGTAATAAAAAATGCCATCCAAAAAAATGTAACATAACACCTCGCCACTACGGCCCACTTCAATGTTATAATTTAGGGGTGAATGTAACACTGAAACAGCAAAAGCATCAGCACATGAGCATACGATAAATTTGTTGATAACATTTTATTTCAAGTCTTACTGTAAATAACCACTTTAAGTTTTACTTGTTGACATGCATGTAGGGACAGGAACACACCCTCAGCTAGAAAACAACTGATAATGCTGTTCATTGTTCATTAGACTGAGCTGGATTGGAGCTAATGGTGCGTTCCATTTGAACTCGGAACTCAGATTTTCAACTTCCAAGAGGGAAGTTTCTACTGGAACAGGCCTCGGATTTCCGACTGGGAAGTCGGACCAGCCTCACCAGCCCCAACTTCGCATTTCAAGATGGCTGCGCCCGTTGTTTACATTACAGAAGCCCCTTAAATATCACATTTATTTGCACTTCTGGCCAGTTTTTGTTGCTTTAAATTAGCCGCACACGTAATGTTGTTGGAGATAAATGTAGGGAGATGTAGTGCTGCTGTAGTGTAATTCAATTTTTTCATGAACTACGACGCTGCTGTCAGCTGTAACAAGATCCAAACCAGAAAAACAGCAGTGCGGCTCTTCTCAATGGCACTTTATTGTTTAGAAACGGCCGTTTTCTTTCTGCAGATCTGTTCTGGTAAAAAAGCTGTTGCTCCACAGAAACACCCTTTACATGTCGGTTTTAGTCACTTTGCTGCTTTAAAACAGCAGCAAATTGCCCCTGAGAAATGCATTTAATGTGGAAGCTGCCTTATTATTTTTCCAAGTTGTGAACCGAAACACTCTCAACTCGGCCGTGACGTCATTCCCCAGTTCTGACTTCCCAGTTCCGAGGTAAATGGAACCAAGCATAAGAACCAAACTCCAATCCCAAATATAGATAATTTGCTTCATTTTCATTATTCAAGTTTTAAAGAAGATATTTTACCTGTAGTTCCTCTGATTAATGCAGAGAAGATGGCTTCCCTCTGGCCTGTAAAAGCCCCCCAGAAAAGTTTGACATCTGTATCTTCAGGCAGATGAATGATGTTTGTGTGAGATGATTTCATGTACTGTGAGTCTGGTGTTGGTTGTAGTTTCTTCTCAGCTGATGGCTCTCCTCCTCGGATCTCCAATTTCTAAATCAGGCTGGTTTAGTCTAAGTAAAAGGCAGCTGTGTCTGAAGATATGATACAGCCATCAACAGAGGTCAAATATAACCTGAGGGGACTCTGGAGAACAACATTCCCAATACAAAAAATATTGTTGAGGCTATCGAGTGTCTGAGTTCAAATCAAAAGCCGAACCTCCGGAGCAAAGTAGTGACTGAAACTTCAAACCAACATGCACATAAATAGCCAGAAATTGATCATATTTTTTAAATTTTACCAGACAATCAAAACACATAAGAGTATAAGCAGAAAGAAACAACACCACCAACAATTCCTCCAGCTGAAATGATCAGATCATTATGCCTCAGAAATCCAAAGCACAGCACAGCATTTGAGAAATAAGCTTCATAATGCTGCATTAATTAAATCAATCCTCCTCATAAGCTGTGTGTAACAGGAAATGATGATCAACCAGCTGACTGTAGACTAGTATGTGTGTGAGCAGTAAGTCTAATGTCCTGGTTTTCCTTGTGGGACAGTCTTCGACTTAATGGAAGGCAGGGAGGGTGGAGTCCAGAGTTGCATGATTAAAACCCTCAGAAATTATTATAAGGGCATCAGGCTGCTTTGCCTGCAGCTTGGCATCGATTGTCACATCACAAGCTGCGTCTGCGCTCCTTCCTTTTTTTTCTCCTTGCACTTTTAAAAATCCTTTTTGCAATTGCATTAAGCTTTCATGTGATACTTTGTAGCCCTGACTAATTAAAACTCAAGTAAACCAGTCACAGCTGTTCCTCGAGCTAAACCAGCTCTCTCATTGGTTAGACAGCCACACTTGCATGTCAACAGCCAGCTAACAGTTTGCTAACAGCTAGCTTATCATATCATCGGTTCAGATACTGGTCATGTAAGGAGACTGCTACATAAGTAGAAACTTTCAAGCACCCATCCAGCATTCATAAGACGAGTTTCACATAAAAGTCAATGACGTTGAGCTGTTACTTTGTCGAATTCACAAAGCAACAAGTCTGACTGTCTAACCAATGAGAGAACGTTGTGTTTGGTTTAACTTGGTTTCACTGCTCAGAGTTAAAGGAAATTCCTTCTGAAATGTATTCAATGAATTGGTATTCATAACCACATTTATTAATTGTGTTATTTATTTGTTCTTTTAGAAGTATTTGAAAATAATATAAATGGTGCATCATTACAAAGCACTTAGCAATTTGATTTCTTTTTGTATGAATTAATTGTTGAAATTGAATTTGTATTGAGCAAACTACACTTTTATTATGAATTTTCTACAATTAAATCTAAAATCCTCCCTGATAGAAGCATTTATATCATCACACGTTTTATAGAGGTGCACTGATACAGCATTTTGTATAAGTACTTTTTTTTGTGACAAGTACTTACATTTGAGTACTTACTGGTACCAAGTATTGACATGAACATTAATAAATTATGTATTATGTTCACAGCTGTGACTAAACACCTATGGGCCCGAAATCATCTTCTTTTACTGAGATAATGCAAATTTGGAGTTTAAAATAGTAATAGTAATAATTTTGTTTGTAAACACCTGATGATGCGTCATATATAAGGGCAATAAATAGTTTTTTGATGGTTTTACCATAAAACAAGCCAGTATGACCAGAATAAGTTTCTCTCACTAACATAATGCTAAATTTGGATTTTTAATACTGTACTAGCAATGACTTACTTATTTATGCTTAAAAAAAGATAATGGTGTGTTAATCCCACAGACGCATCTCTTTGTATAAACATGTTAATTTTGACAGCCTTTTCCCATTACTATAGGGTTATCTGGTATCTGAACACTTCAATACAGATTCCAATATGCTCACATGGAATCGGACCAATGCCTGAAACAGACATTAGCAATGGCGTATCCCCAGTAACTAGAGCAGAACTCGCATCGTTCAAAATATTAATTATTTTGGTTTGTTTGACCTCCACCTTGTTGCAAAAGGTTTGCTAATTCACATGACTGAATAGCAGCAACATTTTAAATGCCCAAAGCCAGATTCAAAAATCAATCCTTTGAAGATTTTTAGAGCTAAACTTACAAGATTTATTGAATTGTTATGGAATTGTTAAAAGTTATGAGTTGTTATAAATAATAATATATAACAACTAAAAGAGTGTCCAAACAGTAAAAGATTGCTTCAACAACTATCTGAAAATCCTGCTGTTACATATGGTGAAAATTCTTGAGTAGTGTTAGCTTGACCTGCGTGCCTCATAAAGTTGTCCCATCATGTTGGCGTCAGTACAGAGAAAACACTTTTATCACATGCAAAAACAGTCTCGATTACAGGTAAAATATATTTATGCACACAATCTCATAGGATAATATGGTTGTATTGATACAGCCAGCACCTAGATGGCACTGTTTACTAAGAATGCAGAATTGGTGTTATGTCTGGGAACTGGCGAATAAACGAGGCTCACATAAAATGGTGTCCGGTGTGCATGAAGTCAAAACATGGTACCAGGAGTAAATCGGTGAAAAAGTGTGACAAACATGAGTCTTCTGATGAATAATATTCGTCCGCCGGATGAACTTAAGCTCTCAGGAAATGTCCACGAGAACTGGAAGATTTTTAGGCAAGGATTTGAGCTTTATTTACTGCCCGTCGGACTGGATGCGAGAGATGTCCGCAGGAAAATAACACTCTTGCTAACTGTTGCTGGCCGAGCTGCGCTTGACGTATACAATACGTTTGTCTTTTCTCACGAGGAAAAAGACAAGTTCCCTGCTGTCCTCAGCAAGTTTGAAGATTACTGCACACCAAAAAAAACAAGACCTATGAACGGAATGTTTTTAGGAACCGGATGCAAAAAGACAGTGAGTCAATCGAGCAGTATTTAATGGATCTGCGTCTGAAAAGTCAGTCTTGCAATTTCGGCACACTGTGTGATTCAATTATAAGGGACCAGATCGTTATTGGAGTGAACGATAAGAGAGTGAGGCTACTTTTGTTAAAAGAGGCAGATCTTATGCTGGAAAGGACCATTAGCATCTGTCAGGCATCAGAGAGCACGAAACTGCAGCTGAAGTCTTTTGAAAATGAAGGTGATTCAGCAGCTGTTAATGCTGTTCATAAGCATACAAGAAAGAATGAAGACAAGCAGCGGCTGACTTCCAAAGGGAAGTAGAAGAATAAAAACTGTGGAAGATCTGGTGGTAAACATGCTCCAAAAGAATGCCCTGCTTATGGAAGAGACTGCAGGAAATGTGGGGGAAAGTATCACTTTGCCAAGTGTTGCTTCTCCTAGAAAAAAGTACATCTTGTGGGTCAAACTAAAGAGGCAAGTGACAGTGACGACAGTGAACCACTGACGTTGAGGCTGTAACTCTGACCGACAGGGATGGCAATGTGGATGAATGGATAGCTCATTTACGTGTTGGAGGAACCAATGTCCCAATGAAGATTGACACAGGAGCACAGGTAAATATCCTTCCACTGAAATATTTCAAAAAGTTGCATCCCAAGCCAAAAATCAGACCAAAAAAGTTTAACCTGAGAGCATTTAACAACCAGCCGATACCGACAAAAGGAGTTTTTAAAGCTGTCTCAGAAGGAGAAGGACACTCCTTTAATGCACTTTTTGTCCTGGTAGAGGAGGACAGGCAGCCTATACTGGGTCTAAGAGCAAGTGAAAAGTTGGGGCTGATTAAAAGAGTACATGTCATTGGCCGGGTTTCCCAGATAAGAATGTTCTTAAGATTTACAAACGATCTAAAGACCATCTTACCAAAGAAGGAGCGTTAAGTTATGACTGTTTCCCAGACGCCTTCTTAGTGGCATTCTTTAGGTCCTTCTTAGGAACGCGCTCTGTAAGATCTTCTTAACAGAAGCAATCGAGATCAGGCGCATCGATTAACAACCGGTGATTCAGCCCAGACGGCAGCCAC
>JBBBVT010000010.1:1230352-1244113 GCA_037177035.1 Craterocephalus eyresii
GTACTCCCCAGTTCGAACTTAACAAGTCAGAACTGGCGAGTACGCAAGTCCAAACTTGGCGTACTTGGTATTGAGAAGCGGCCAAAGATTGGTCCTGGGATGGGTGTGTTTGAATATTTCCCAGCATGCTTTGGGGCGCCGTTTGTACTGTCCTTGCAGCACCGTGAGTTAAAAGTATATGTGATCTCATCACTACCCCCCTCCATACTAGGTCAAGGGATGTACTACAATGTAAAGGATGTAAAGTTGAAAATAACTAACGGTGGACCTGTTTCGCGATACCGATTCCCATAACAATGACACAGATAGAGATTTTGAGTATCGCGATTTCGATACTTTGTAGGTATCGTTACAGCCCTAAAAACCATCTATCATCAAAGGAGCCCGATACCTGGCTTCACCAAGGCAACCACAGACAAAAAGCCAGTTATGTAAAGGGACACTGCTGTTAAGGGATATTTAACTTAATTAAAAACTGGAGGATGTGGGATAAAGTACTGGTGGAGGGAACAAAATCTTAGTTTTATGGATAATAGGTTCAACCATAAAAATGAAAAACACACATGGAAATGAAATAAAGCTTCTGTGAAGGTAATATATCGTATAGGGGTGTAACGGTTCACAAAAGTCACGGTTCGGTACGTACCTCGGTATGAGGGCCACGGTTCGATATGGGTTCGGTACAACGGAAAAAATATATTTTAAACAAATCACATGTTTAACAACTAGCTTTTCGGTTATTCTTTGAACCAACACGAATTCAGTGCAAAGTAAAAGCCATCTCCTTTTATAAAAGTAAAAATTTAATTTAATAAAGAAAAATTAAATGCATTAGGAGAGCTATCATCCTTAAAAAATAGATGGAGCTTTTCAGGTTGCACTTTTGTAACAAACATTTTCAATTTTGCATTACAAAATGTAAACTATACTGGCAAAATTCAAACAAAAAAATAAAACACAACTGATAATGATAAGCATCAGAAAAAATCTGATAAAAAGCTGATAGCAGGAGCTGCAGCTGGTTGAAAACAATAAGTGATGACAGTTTACTGAAATCAGGTCTGATAAACAAAAACTTGCTGTGTTTTAACAGGAAGCTTCTATGTTGTGTTTGATCGGCTTGTCAGATTATTTATGCTCATAGTATTTATTTATTATTATTATATTTCTTGTCAGATTACTAAAAGTATATCCTGGCATCTTGGTCTCATATCAGAGCCTCACTGTCAAGTTAGATATGTAGGGCTGGAGAATCTGAGTCACTGCCGTTTCGTGCCATGTTGAGAACACATCTGGTTCAGTTCTTTAAAGTCCTCCCTGGAGATTATTGTGTGTCAATTTAGCTTCTAAATCTCTGGGTGATGAGGGACAATGACAGCTAAACATCATCATTCAGTAACAGATACTCTCTTAAGGTATGATGTTGTTAAAATCTGCTGATGAATCCACCTGTGTAGCATCTGTCCCTCATCCTGCTGAGACACCTGAAGGATGAATGTCCATTGCTCCAACCAGAAAGAATAAAGGAACATGTAGCCTATTTTAAGTTGTCCTCCGTTTCATTTCCACATGTTGGGCCTGACTGGAACAGCTTCAGTGAAGTTTAAACTTCACAAATGCCCACTTGACAAACTAAGTTTCTTACACAGATTGGCTGTAGCTCGGTGGATAGAGCAGTCGCCTACTAAACAGGAGGTCGGCGGTGAATGGGAGTGAATGGGTGAATATGACATGTGATGTAAAGCGCTTTGAGTGGTCGCATGACTAGAAAAACGCTCTATAAGTACAGTCCATTTACACTGATGTTCAAGAAACATTTTTCCACATTCTGCTATGACCAAACTAAAACTTCATTTTCATCCTAACTTCTTGAGCCTGGAAAATATTTAGGTTCCCTAAAACATAAATGAAACAAAACCATGTTTTATAATATATGAGAAGGAAAACAAACGATACATTATAGCTATGTTGAACTCTTATAAACTATATCCTACCTTCAGCGTTATCATTGAAATTACTTCTCTGCTTTTGTATATCGATGTTTTGATATTTACATCTAAACAAATTTTGAATTGAAAGTCTATGTCCTGCGTGGAGTCCACAATTTACATTCAAATCGGAATTTCCTGGCTAAATGAAACCTGAGTTTGTGACACATCGAAAACGCAGGCTTGTTTACATGAGCGCGAGCTTAAACTCACCAAAACTGTCACGTTTTTAAATTATATACCTAAATGGAGGATTTAAAATAGTTTACTTACTCAGAGTTTCCTTTAGAAGACTACGGGAGAGCCTCTAACCTTTTATCAGATCCTGAAAAGGCTTCCCGGTTTATTTGAAGTGTAACCCAAAACAATTCGTCACTTCCGCGCATGCGCAAGTAGTTGCTGCCTTCAGTGTTGTAGGAAAATTCAGGTTCACGAATACGCCAAACTTTCTGACATTCAGCTTTCAAAGATAGTTTCACATTTTGATTTTGTTTTGAAAGAAAAAATGATCAGTCGCTGTGTCCGGGTATGAAACTATAGAGCTTTATGTTGGTTACCTCACTGCTTACACACCATCTGAGGATTTTTCTTTTAGACACAAACCATCACAAACACAATGACAACATGCTCACACACCATACAAATTGTCACGATATATAGGCCTAAATAAGTAATAACAATAGTAACAATAACCTAATAATTATTGTATGTGGATGAAAAAAGTGTCCCTGGAAGTGCTGTGTGATACGATTTTATCTGTGTAGTTCAGTCATTAAAACGGTGAAAATTGGAAAAGAGAGTCTCGCCGAGATCCTGCTGAAAAAATGAGAACAAATGCAAAATGAAATGATTTCTGCATCTGGGAACATGTTTACAAAATATTATTGTACTTGATGCATATAAACTTAAATTGATTTGAACACTACAATTTAGCACCATATAGAGTTGATGGTATGGCCAGAAGCAGAGGGTTCTGCTTTAGAGTAAAGTTTCATTAAAATCTTCCAAAAACTACACAATCTCATTCCTCCCTCTACACCTCCCTTCTACGCCTCTCGATCCTCTACTTCTTGTTTCTCTCTCCTACTTCCCTCTAGTGGACAGGCTGAAACTATACCGCTGTGTATGAAAATCACAGCCTACCGCAGGCTCTGAAATGATCCGACCAACAACAACCATGTGAAACTCGCTTCAGTTCTACTTCTTCATTATTCAGATGCTCAGTTTGAACTTCAGGAAAGGAAGGACAAGGCAAATTTATTTGTTAAGCATTTTTCATGTACAAGACCATTCAAGGGGCTTAATATAAAACATTGAAACATTATATATGTTTTACAACATTATAGTGCAAAAGTAGCACTAAAATGGAATAAAACACTCTTTTAGAATAAATTAAATAAAACAGAAGAAAAATGAGTGAAAATAAGATAAAATGCAAAAAATAAAATTTAATAATCAGTTGTTTTGATAAAAGAATTATTCTGATCTAAGGTCAGTTTTCTAATATTTTCTTTTAAAATCTTTTTTATCTCTTATATGGCTGTAATGTTTCAATTAGTATGCAGCATGGCCTTGGAGCATGGAGTTGATATTTTGTTTTTGATATTTCATATGAGAATGATGATAAAGTTCCCTTGTTGACTCATGTAATCCTGCTTATCAGTCTCACATCCTATCCTCCTCTAGACCACTGGGTGAGTAAATCAATCCACTTTGGGTCATTCATTTGATTTTCAGCCACTGTGTGTTTTTTGGCAGGAGCATGTGAAATCATGGAAACCTCATCAGGAACTGAGTGTGACTGTTTCTGTAATGTTCCCTCTTTGCCCAGCCTTCATGTGTCACACAAAGCAAGAGTTGAATTTCTGCTCTCGTTTCATTTATCTCCCAAGAGTGTGATCTGATTTCCACGATACCCATCTCCTCATCTTCTGGGTTCTCCAGGGCCATCAGCGTTCAACCATCTCTGCCATCTCTAGATCTTACAACCAGCAGCATCCAGACTTCAGGGATCTTATTTCCACATCCATGCAGGACTCAGTTTGTCAGACCATTCACGTCTGTCTGTGCTTATGGTTGACATCTTTCTTTCTTTCTTTTTAAATATCCACTATCGTTGTTAGAGTGTTTTATTGAGGAAAACAGCACAGCACCATGGAGAACATAAATGGATGTAATCCTGTACATCTGAGGATGAGAATACACTGTTTTATGTCTGCCTGCTTTGTCTTTATTTAATTTAATTTCAGGTTTGTCAAAACAGTCCAATCTGATGGAAAGGGAAGGAGATGGAGTGCAGGAAGGATAGAGGAAAGGGAATTTACTGGGGAAAGATGAGATTCTGTGCAAAAATTATATATAAACAAACATAACAGCATGGCAAACACATTAATCTGATACTTTGATAAAAAAATTATATATATACATATATATCAGTTTCTTTCCATAGAAGTTTTATTTCATTTGATTTTTCAGCTTCTCTGTCATTAATTTTCAGAGCTGTGTTTATGAATAAACAGAAGCATCAACACAGAAGCGTCAACAAACAGCGTTAACAGGCCAACAGCATCATCAAGTGGTATGATGCTATTGGAAAAATGCAAAATCTGGACTCATCTAATAGGGGAAATAAATAGATATTAAACATATCAGAGCCCTTACTCATGTTTTGGAAAGTGAAAAACTCTCTTAAGTGACAGAAAAGTCTACTCTGGTGTTAAAGGTGAACTCTCTTTGATCAGCAAACTATCAGTTTCAATCTCAGCGTCCATGAGCAGGAACACATGTAAGCTGTAAATAATTGTTATTTCCCTTAAGTGGCAACAACAAAGAAAATCCTTTTTGGGAATTGTAGAAAAAGTTGATTTTTACAAATAATTTGGCTGCTTTAAGTTGCTGAATAATGTGGACATGATGGAAAAATACTGATTATTTTCACTCACATTAAGACCGTTGTGAAGTCAGCCTGTTTCACTTAAAGAACATCTGGAGGATTGAAAGACTGATACCTCCACAGGATTTACGCTTTCATTGGTACGATTACGCTTTTTTAGATAAAAACTGTCCTTACACGTCTCCTAAAAAGCCCATCAGACAGCTGTTAGCTGCCACTGTCCTCACTAAGGCCAAGAAGCTGGATCATATAACTCCAGTCCTCAGATCTTTACTTCCTGCCTTTCTGCTGTCAGTGTTCAAAGCACTGAATGGTTTAGGGTTAAAATCCATTCAGGATCTTCCGGCTAGTTATGAAGCAACCAGATCTCCCAGACCACCAGGGTCAAGTCAACTTTCGGTTCCCAAAGTTACAACTAAGCATGGTGAGGCGAAGTTCAGTTTCTGGAATAAACTCCCAGAAAACAGCAGGCCTGATGAAACATGCGAAGCGAAACATTAGTTCCTTAAGCTTTATTTCCGTCTATATTATCTGTCTTACTGTATTTTAGATTGCCTTCTATCTTCTGCAGGGGGAAAACCCTGAAGATGAGGTGGTGCATGAATAAAATCCTTCTCGGGGAATCTGAATTAAGGTTGTGTTTACTAGTCTTTTGACCTTATTCATGAATCTGGGGTGTGTGGCTTTTAACTTTTTGCTGTCAGACTCGTAGTGCCAACCGTGGTCAGTATATGATCACATAAGGAATTCTGGATTATCTCTTCACATCATTTAGATAAAAAGAGCAGAAACAACAGTTGTAGATCCAGTTGTGGAAATTAATGATAATGCTGGATGACCAGACTGGGGGAACATTTTGCTGGTCGCCCCACCCATGCTAAGTAGCAGTCTCTCTTCTTCCCACTGCCAGATTGTCAGTTTTTATCACAAGTGTATCACTGGATTCCTGAGGCAACCTGCCTCATCCTAGTACTTTGCAAATCCTTAAAAACACTGTGCATAACTTTTTTTTAGGATATGCTATGAATAGGTAGAGGACTCAATCAACTGGGTGGCCAGTCCTGAGAAGCCTGTCCAATGCTAACAAGCATCTCCAGGATATTATATGATGGAGTTGCTGCATTCAATGAAGAAATAACTTCCCAGGCAGAACCAGTTGTCATCTTCTCATTGACCACCAGCCACTCAGTTATCGATGCAGATTGATTAACTGGCTTTAGATGCATATATCTGCCTATAACAAGAATGCCAGCTGCATGACAGTCATTGTTCTGACCCTTTTACTGCTCCACAAAAACTATGTGAAAGGGATGTGCTCAACCTCTCGGGCCACACCTGTAAATAAAACAAGACAGAAAAGATCTCTAAAAAACAAAAATCATGAAATTTATGAATTCCTGATTAACCCGAGAAATGTTTTCATTAGTGGTGAAAATGATGCTGTATCATATTTCTGTAAAAAGGTACACTTCAGTCTGTCTGGCAAAGATTCCAGAGAAGAACTGGAATCACCTTTTATCACGAAAAAGTTTCTGATTGTCTCACTGCCATTTGGGAACATCATTCATATGCTAGAAATAGATCCACACTAAAGGGTTTCATGTTTACTTCAGACATAAAAAACAATGAAAATCCACACTACAATAATCTGTGGATATCAAGTTTCAGCAGGAGTGAGACTGTAGAGAAAAACACTGAGAGGCAGCGTAAAGACAGGAGCAGGGGGAAGGTCCTCAGAGGCCTTAAATAATCTATATCGCGTTTTTACAAAACAAAATATGAAACTTCAATATCTGATATGAAATCTGTTCCATGATTTGTGAATAGTGAATTATTTAGTAGTCTGAAAGCCTTTCTAACTACGGTAAAGCCAAAGGGGATTGTGAGTCATATAAATGTAATACAGCCTTACCCTGGTGACAGAGACACAGATACGATGGTACTATGAAGTCATGTTTTATGGACATATACTGTACTTCATCTATAGAGACAATGTGCTTCTCGACCACCTGAAGGTCTTTTACCATAACAACAACCCTGTGAACTGAGGGGGATTTTAACATCCAGTGGTGCATGTAATCTACGTCAGGCTGTTCTCTAAGAATACAGGATTTTATAATTTCTAGTTAATATTCCTAGGTGGAGACGGAGAAACTGAAGCTTTCTGAACCAGTAAATCTATCTGAAGCAACAGTCTTGAAACGGTTCGTGTTATGAAGCATTAACTCAAAATATGTTGACATGACATCTGCAGGCCAGCTTCCAACATGACCTCTGTGTGGGAAATAAAGGGCAGTGTGCCAAGAAACAGAAAAGCACATGTTTATGGTTCTATGTGCATTTTGAAATGATTATTTTTCCTTAAAAATATATTGATAATATTGTGTTTTAGTGTGAGTGTTAAATATGCTGTAGCATTCAAAAAATATTGTGTCTGCTGTTACAGGATTGATACAAAAACCCCCAAACAAAACATAATTAAGGAAAAGAGAATTAGAAGTGCTTTTGGTACTTTTCTCTGTGTCTAGTATAAAAAAATCCCAAAGAGGCTTCATCCTGTCAGATGCTAGTTTTTGAGACACTGTGGTCTTTCTTTATTATCCCCCACTTACCATTACCATTTCCTGATTAGGCTCAGGTACAGATATCCCTCATAGTATTTTATCATCATCTTTGATACTTGAAATCTTTGTTATTGATTCATACAGTAATTGTTTTTCCAATTATTACTTTTCAACAGGCATCAAAAGTCCACATCTTTTCTTACACACTATGGTACATCCCCACTTGACATAATGCATAACAACTCCCCAAGCAGGGATGACCACCATCAAACCAATATATTCTCTCTACAAACAAATCAACACAACTGGTGGTATGTTTTTCTACAAGATCTTTGTAAAGAATGGTGTGTGGATAAACACTCATCTTCCTATGAGTCCGTCTGTTCAACTGCTTGTTAGAGCAAATATCCTGTCAACCAACCAAACGGCAGCAGTTGAATACATCAGGCAGACATACTGAAAACGACTTCCTGAAGTTCAACCTGGGCATCAGATGAGGCAGAAAGGAGATTTAAGTGACTCTGAACATGGCATGGTTGTTGGACTGAGCATGTCATAAACTGCTAATCTACTGGGATTTTCACATCTAACCATCTCTAGTATTTACAGAGGATGGTGTGAGGAAGAAAAAATATCCAGTGAGCAGCATCTGCCTGGACCATAATGTATTGTTGATGTCAGAGGGGACTGGGCAAACTGGATGGAGATGATAGAAAGGCAACAGGAAGTCAAATAAACACTGGTTCCCACCAAGAATATCATCTCTGAACACACAACACGTCCAGCCTCGAAGCAGATGGGCTCCAGCAGCAGAAGAACACACCAGGTGACCCTCCTGTCAGCTAAGAACAGAAACTGAGGCTACAATTCACACAGACTCACCAGAACTGGACTATAGAAGATGGAAAACGCTGCTGGTCTGATGAGTCTCCAGTTCAGCTCCATGCTCAGATAATAAGGCTTACAGTACAATCCGCTGGATGATCCTCTCTTGGATCAACCCTTCAGGCTGCTGCTGGTGTAATGGTGTGGGGGATATTTTCTTGCCCCCCTTTGGGTACCTTAGTCTCAACATGGCCTGGTTTAACCAGCACAGCCTATCTGAGTATTGCTGCTGACCATGTCCATCGGTTTCTGAGAACAGTGGAGCTTCTTCTGATGCTACTTCCAGGAGGACAATGGTCACAAAGCTCAGATCATATCCAATGTTTTTTTTGTGTGAATATGACAATGAGTTTTCTGCACTCCAATGGCCTTCACAGTCATCAAATATCAGTCCAATATTCCACCCGTGGGATGTGGTGGAACGGGAGATGCTCATCATGAATGTGCAGCAACTGTCTGATGCTGTCATGTTAATATGGAGGGAAACCTTTGAGGAACATTTCCAACATCTTGTTAAATTAAACCAATAATTAAGGCAGTTCTGAAGGAAGAAAGAGGTCCGAGCTGTACTAGAAGGTGGACCTGATGAAGTGGACAGTTTGTGTATTTATGTGGATGTATGACAAGACATGCTTATTCACTTATTTTAGATTACCCAGAATTCTTGAGGGGCGGGTCTATGTGCTTACAGTAAGAGCTCTGACTATTTGAGCATACCTGCAGCAATCTACTGTACACTTCACTGCAGAAGTCGCTGTGCAGCTACAACTTGTTTCTTTTTCTTTTACAAACTTAACTACAGTATGTGTTTTTGTTGATTAAAAAACATAGTATATGTTTAGTATTCTATTAGCTGAGGAAAGGCAGATATTGATGGCTGAGTGATAAAGCTCCATGTTATTTATGCAGTGGAAAAAATTTAATGTTTGAGACTTGAGCAAGAAATGTTTGATGAGTACTGAGTCTGTGAAACCATTTAGGACAGATTTCAATTTTGTTGAATGAACCTAACATCTGTAGCTCTACTTATTATTTCATTTTAGCATCGTCCTGATTTTGTTTATGCCTGATTGTCAGCTACCAAAAGCAAGCTATTTGAGTTCACAGCCTATTTTCTTTTTTCCCTTTCACTTCCATGTAGTTTTTTATTCTGTTACTGTCTTTACATGGTGAAAATAAGGAACCGAACATGCTCTTATCATCCATAGTTTTATAGTGCATGTTCCTAATAAAAAATGTTCAATTTATTATTACTTCTATTTAAACTGTTAAGTTTTTTGATATTCTTTAAATCAACTCCAAACGAAAAAACAAACAACCAAACGTACATTGACTTTCATGGGAAGTGTGCCAGTATGACGTCAAACTATAACGGCACATGGTTCGGTACCCAGCTGATACACCAGCTGTGGCTGAAGAAAAAGCATGATTTACTGAACCAAACCATCCTAAGCTGGAACCTTCGGTGGAAATGGGTTTTTTTTTCAGGAGTGCAGAGCACCAAATGTTGACTAACCATTTGAAGAGAACTAATTTTAAATAGTAAAAGTGTCTCTAAAGCTTTACTCAGAAACGATTCTTGATGTGGAAAAGCAAGGCCGGCTTTAATAGTCAAAAGTAGCCCCATGTCATCTTTAGTTCTTTCATTTTAAAACAAAATAAATCATACTTTTTGTTTTTCTAATACTCACCTCTAAATGGAAAATCCAACAACCAAAACATATACCGACCCATTTTGTTTCTGAGTTTATTTTATACACATTTAATGTGAGTTTGCTGCAAAAAAGAGAGGAAGTCACTGAATGTAGTTTCTTTTTAAAGGCGGTTTTATATCCTAGCTGTCTTATAAAATACACATACTGTACACAGACTTTGCAAAGACAGTCAGTCGTTATTGGGGGAGTATTAGAAGTCAGCTAGAAAAAACAAAAACAGTCCAGATATTATTTTACTTATCAGACCTCATGATGCCAAGAGAAACAGAACCTTGGAGAATAATTTCTGAAGTTTGGACAGAAGGAAAGAAAGCAAACAGAAAAAATGGAAACATACATCAGGAAGAGATGAACACCAAAGTCTCTTCTCTCTAAGCACCTAAACGTGCTTCATTTGTGATCTTTGACAAAGCTGGGTTAAAAAAAATCTCTGAATATTTCAGCATCAAATCCAAGAATAAAAAAAACAGGACATCCTCTGGAAATGACTTTCTTACACTAAAGAAAAACAATAAAACTTTTCCAGCACATAACCGGTCAACAAACTAACTTATAGAACAGGTGGTGGCTAGTCTGACCAAAATATTATTTGTTTTTACATTTCAAAATGCCAAAAACATTTATCTGAATGAAATGTGATCATTGACAAATGTATGTGATGAAGGAGGCTTTACATTAAATGCCTTTTAATTAAAATGTGCATAGCTATTGGAAAGCTTTATTACCTCACTTGAATTTAGTGATGAATTTAATACTGACCACAAGACACATTTACACATTTTGCAGCAAACAGTTCACAGGTCCACAAAAATAAATCCAAGGAGTAAGGAAAAGTTCAAAACCTGAGAAAACATGTCAGAGCTCATCTATTAAATAAGTCTTTCTTTCTTTCTCTCTTTCTTTCTTTCTTTCCTCTTTCTTTCCTCTGCTACTTACAGAGGCGTCTGTCTTATTACTGTGGGGCAAAATCTCTGGAGGCTAGCAGCCAAAATCATAAACTGTTATTTTTTTTGTTGTTTATTTTGTTTGTGGACAAAAGTTTTATTCCAGCTCTAAAAAACTGTTAACTTGTTCTCCTATCACTACTTTAGTTTTAGATGAATCATGAAGGTCCTGCCAGTTTCCATGGAACTATTTAGTCTTCTTATCATTTACTATCTTGAGCTTTACTTCTTTCTGGATCATCATGGTGTTTCTAAGGTGAATGTGGGAGCTATCTCTGGATTCTCCAGACTCCAAATATTGACAGAGGAGTACATTGAAATATTTACCTGTGTGATACTTCTTCCACCTCTATTAAGAGATCTGGAAAACATGAACTTGTGATGCAGCGGTAAAGAGTAATCTGGCTTCTGTAGCATCTTTCGATACTGTCTTCTTATTCTGAGACTCAAAATAAAGAAATAGAAATCCCTTCCTTACGACTCTGTCCTCTTGCTGCTGCTGTTCAGCACCTGATCATACACGAGGATCAGCAACCACAGCAACCAAAGCCATGTCAGGCCCAGAAGTTAAGGCATGATGTTTTTGGAGGAAAATGGCGCGAACGGTATAGAATTGTAACATGAGTTTTTTCATTCTATACTCAAATTTAGTTCTCTGAAAGGGAAACTCCTATAAATGCATATACAACAATACATAAAAACCCATACCCACATTTCTTTGGCATTAACTTAACACCTCAACAGGTTTATAAACACTGAAAGTAACATTTTTACACCAAATGTGATTTCATAGCCAGTACAAAGTGTCAATATATCTGGGATTTAATCTTCGAGTCTTTTCAATATTGAATTCCACTGAAAAAGAACACAAAGCCCAATGATACCAGTGAATCCAGTCCATTAGGTTCTGATCCAGTTACGTCACTATATCGTGTAAGTTAGTTCTTCCGTTGTTTCTGCTGCTTTTAGTTATCCAATTTCACATGCGTCTAAGTCCATATTCCTCCACTGCATCCCACTTCTCTACCTTTGTGTCCAGTTTCATCCCAGTATGTCCAGATACACTGGCATGGCTTTCATCAGGGTAAACAGCATCTTCTGAATGTCCTTAATGTTGAGCCGCTGCTGGGGCTCTCTTTGCCAGCAGCTCAGCATGATGTCATAGATTTCCTTTGGGCAGAGCCTGGGGCGCTCTAGCACCCGGCCCTGAGTAATACACTCTATCACCTGAAAGGCAGGAAATACAAATGATGAAAAGCCATCAGCATAATCTGAAACATGGAGGATAGACAAAAAGAAAATTATAAATAAAAACAAACATTTAAGCACGATAAAATTCTTGTGGCATAATCACAATCGCGGAGCGAGTGCCGGGGCGTGACGCTGGATGCATTGGCGGCAGCGGCACATGCTCGCGTGCATCGCGCAGGTACGCGCAACCAGGAAGTAAACGGTTGTAAATGCCGTGGCTCTATTTAGCATCGTTGTAGCCAAAGGGAAATAAGATGTAAACCTCCCGATATCTCCGGCTACATGATGAATATCAAGAAAGTGTTCCAATGTCTCTATCAGCATGAGGGTGAGTAAAAAAATGAAGGCACACCATTCTGACGGCGGAGTATACCTTTAAGCACAACTGCTTTGTGGTACTTTTAGAGAATTTGGGGGATTTTAACCCTAATGACAGTTTGAGCTTCTCACTTTTTATTAAAAAAGTTACATTAAGCCTCATTTTTTTTCTAATAGCTATTAAATACTATAATTTAGAATTCTGGGTTTTTTAAGGGTCTTATTTTCTAAACAAATGTGTGATTTTTACTGTGCATAAAATTAAAGTTAGGAAAATTCAACTCCTAAAATTTTGAAGAAACTTTCTAATGTGTTTCTTCTTAGCCAGCTCCCCTTTTTCCTGCCTTTCATTATTGGACAAACTAATTAGTTTAAGTGTGTCTGGCCATTGCCGTCGCGGTTACTGAGGTTGGGTTTTGATTTATTCCAAGGTGTAAACTTTCCACAGGGATTGTGGGAATTTCTGAGAATGATTTGGAATTAATGGTAAATACCAGGAATTTGGCAATAATTTCAACAAATTGTATCATATTAAAACTTGAAAATCAAAAGTTTGTTTTGTCAAAAGTAGACATCCATGCAAAATAAAACAAAAATTTAAAATGACATTTCAACAGATTCATTTCAAAATAGAAATTTAAAACTTTAACTGATCAAGCAGTTCTTTCATTGAACAAGAAAAACTTAAACGTTGAGTGAAATATTACTCATCTCCCCAAACCTCAGTCCCCCAGGGTTGAAGAAATCTCCTGTGCATGTAGTGGTTTCGGCCTCCATAGGTCTGCAGTCAGCACTGTGCTGTGTGCATGTGACTGAATAGTATAGATATGCTGGCGCTCTTGCTTTCAATTTAGTTTGTAGCCTGGAATATGCTACAATATATTCTCCTCAACCACATTTCAATGTCCTATTAAGTGAATAATATCCCTCAATTTAGTACATTTCTGGTTAATTCCCATATGTTCCTTTTAATTCCCACAGAAAGTTTCCAACTTTGAAATTTCCCTCGAATTTTACAACCCTAATTTTAACAAAGTTACTTCTGAAATAACAATGCAACCAAACATTACATAAATCAATCAAATTTACCATTATCATAACACCATCCATTACTGTAGATTACAGTGATTATGATCCTTCAGTACCAGGATTTTTTGGTTGTCCCTTGACTGTCAGTGTCCCTGTTGAGGTGAATGATTGAAA
>JBBBVT010000010.1:1316721-1330737 GCA_037177035.1 Craterocephalus eyresii
GAAGAAAAGGGATTTAAGAGACTTTGAATACAGCAAGGATGTTGATCTGAATATCTCAGAAACTGTGTGTTTACAGAGGCTGGTCTGAACAAGAAAAAATCATCCAGTGAGCAGCAGCTGCCTGGACCAAAATATGTTGTTGATTTCAGAGGTCAGAGGAAAATGGAGATTATAGAGAGGTAAAAGGAAGCTAATGTTGTGGCTTACCGGTGTGCTGGAGAAGCTGGTTATCTTTCTGTTTTCCATCAGCGGTGCAGACGATACTGTACTGCTGACGGTTTGTCTGTCTGTTTGTCCATAACTTTTTAAGTTATGTTGCTTATTCGGATAAAATTTTCAGGAAATCTTAAAAATGTAATAAGGAACAACTGATTAAATTTTGGGGGTTATCCAGATCACTGCCTTGGTACAGAAATGTTTTAAAGGATTGTTTTCTGTGGGGAGATGAGCATAATTTTGCTATTAGAGGTTTTAACTAAAAAACAATGCCCACAGTCATTGGCAAACTATAATAACGACTGCTTGGCGGAAGTCTGTGCTGTCTGAGTGCTTTTAGTTTTGGAAACGAAGACAGAGTCTGCAGTTCCTCACTGACAAGAACCAGAAGCAGAGATAAAAGGAAGGTCATGAGATCATGATGTGGCAGGAAGTGGAAATGTCTATTTTCCTGCAGGTTCCAGGAGTGTTCATATCTCGTCTGGTTCGCGGGGGACTGGCGGAGAGCACTGGACTGCTGGCTGTGAATGACGAAATCCTTGAGGTCAACGGCATCGATTTAACTGGAAAATCTTTGGATCAGGTAAACAAATACAGAGATATGAGACAATCAGAATAAAGATCAGGAACCAAAGATGAAGCTTTTCTGACTTCACATGACGGCTCAAACATTTCAAACCTGGGATTAACACTTTGATTTGCCACCATTTTAGGCCATTGGAGGACAAAAAAGCCCTCTAACAAAAACTGTTGTGAAAATATGAATTGAAATTGTAATTATTCAAATTATTTCAACCAACTTTTTGTCTCTGTATTTATGAAAAGATGAAAAGACCTCAAAATGTGGGTTGTTTTGCATTGCATAGATTATAGGGGGCTGGAGCATTTATTAAAAGATCTTCATTATAAATATGTGGCAAATTAGTAACAAGATTTATTTTGATACATTGTTAAGTTTGGGGTTTTTTTGTGTTAAATTTGTAATTGACTGTGTTAACAGTAGTGGACAAAAATACATTCCCATGTGCTGCTAAAAACAGACAAACAATAAGCTGCAGACAGATAGTGTTACTAATTTCATTTTGTCTACTCTAGTTTTAAAAAGTGTTTTTTTTTCATCAAACTTAAAATGTCTGTGATTTCAGTCAAAATTTTCTGTCTGATTCGAATAAATACATACCTTTTACAGATTGATATTTTTCCATTTTTTTGGTCCAGATCGGCCAATCAACCTTAGAGGGCTAAACAAAACCGCCAAACATCTAATTATTCAAATGATTGCATCCCTTTAAATTCCAGTTTGAAGATTTTTTTCAGTTTTTATGAAAACAAAAAACACAGTGAGTTTTTTTTAAATGATAGAGTTGGGGGTGTTAAAATCCCAGCCACTCCAAATTTATGGTAAATAACACAAAAACCCTCCACAAAAAAAGAGAAAAATTGTGTTTTTCTTTTATAAATCCCATGCCATTGTGACATTAAACTAGCATGTACAGGACTAAAGTAATTTGAATAATTACACATTTGGTGATTCTGGTATGGGCAAAGGTTCACTGAAAATGTGAGCAAAAAAGTAGGAAAAAATTTTTTATACCAGGTTTCTTTACTTTTTTTGTCAACTAAAAAGATCTGACGGTTGTAAATTTGTACTGTTGACCTTTAAGGAAAAAATTAATAGCAGTTTCCAGTCTCAAGTTGCTGTTTCCTAGGTTAAAAAAAAATATGTCTGGAACAACTTCAGCATGTTTCTGTATGAAAAGAAAAGATCCAGCAGGAATCACAATTTTCTTTTGATTCCCATCATTTGAAGCTGTGACAGGTGATGGTGGACACTGTTGTTTCAGGTGACGGACATGATGGTGGCCAACAGCCACAACCTTATAGTGACGGTGAAACCCGCTAACCAGAGGAACAACGTGGTGCATCGTGGGAGTAAGATGTCAGTGGGTAACTCTGGTTCAGTGGGATCGGCTGGATCCGCGGGCTCTGCGCTGTCACATGACTCCCCCAGCCCCGCCTCTCAGAGCAACCCCCTCACTGCCAGGTATGATGTCTGAGTTTGTCATAAGACCATCTAAAACAGGAAACTGCTCAATGAGACACAACCAAAAAAGAAAACATGGGAAATAAGCTCCTGTAAAATCAGTGAGAGGTTCAGATACTGGATGATGATGGTGATGATGATGACGGTGATGATGATGCTGATATCAAACAGAGGGAGGAGGAGCTCAGATGGACTGTCTGAATTTTAACCCTTGAAACCCTTGAACTAGATCTGAGCACTACTGTTAAATGTCTACATTTTCTCAGGAACCATGAACGTTTCCCAGGCATTTCTATCCCTCCCAGGAGGTTTATGATCCAGCCATATGATGTAGCGTTTACTCTGACACTCTACTTTGTAAATCCACAATGAGTGGTCCATGATAGCAGCATTATTTGTCACATTTTCATTATAAAAAAGATCACTATCGCCCCTGCATTGATAAGAGACATCTATTCATTAAGACACATGAATGAGGAATGAACAGTTCATCATCAATCAAATCGTTATCATTGTTTTTTCATCTGTTTTTCACCACATAAACATCTCAGATAGGAAAGAGACATCTTCCATGTGTAATCCCTCTCTTGTCATGTTGTTTCCGCAGCAGCAGCATCGCTGAGGGAGACAGTGATGACGACGACGATGACGGCGACCTCATCCTGGAGAACGACTCTCTGACTCCCTACCATTCCCACCCGGTTTCTAACAGGAACAGCACGGACCTGAACACAGACTCACCGTACAGAGGTGTGGGGAGGCCCCTCCCACAGAGCGTCTCACTGCCCGCCAGCATCGGAGCATCGCTGAATCACAGCGCCGCGATGTCACGCAACGGAAACTCCGCCCACGCAGCCAGTAGCAGCCAAGAGAGCATGAGAGAGGATGGCAACGTGATAACACTGTGACTACCGTAACCATGGCAACACAGACACCTACACTGCATCACTGAGGACTGCTAAAATGTTCCAGACTTGTTGTGATGAGGATGACAACTACACACACTCAGCAGGTTCATCCTGAATCCTGCTACCAGACCACAGACGGGGTCACTCAGACATCATCCAGCTTCTAACCTCGGTGCTCTGTCATCCTTCAGGCTTCACAGTGACTCTTTCCAGGCAGCAACATGCAGCTTTGGTTACGTAAAGCTTCATCAACAGGTTCTTATAGAAAAACATATTAGAATCATTCTATGGAAATGATTCAAATGTCCCCAAGAATCACTTAAAACAGGCTTATAGAGAGAAAGAGTGGAGAACATATCATAATTCAGGAGATATTTAGAGGAATTCATGCACCCAAAAGAGGAGAATTAACTACATTTAATCCACTACAAAGTGGGTTTTGGTTTGACGTCTGTCCCGATCACATGGTGCGCTGCTGGAAGATCGGTGTTAAAACAGGTGTGGCATGTGCATCCCTGGTTGCTTTGGTGGAAACTAGTTGTCTCAGAAGGACATGAGTCAGTCTGTTCCCATGAAGTTAGTGTTATAGCAGGTATATTATTAGCAATGATCACTTAACCCAAACCTGCCTTGAAGATGAAATGTGAAGATTTAGTGTGTGTATCATCAACATGATTCGTTACTCCATTATCTGGAAACAGCAGCAGCAGGAGGCACGTGTTGGTAAAACTGCCTCATATTATTTATCACTCAGCATAAACAGTGCCCAACCATACCTTAAATCACCAAATGCTTTGGAATAAGAAGATTAAAGTCAATGAATTAAACCACTGAAAAGCTGCATTAAAGAGAGTTCTGAGATTTATTTTTCTTTTCTTTTTAGAAAACAAAATTTAGCAGAAAAAGTCAGTAAATGAGGGTTTGGTTGATTGTTTGTTGTGAAAATCCTTTTAGGTAATAAATCGTATACTGTTGAAAAGTTTATTCACTTCCATTTTAAATCAAGCAGCACTTTTAAATCAATATTCATACAGAGTTGAGTATGTGGGTTGTTCCCATGAAAAACTGTCCAAATCTCCTCTGCCACTCAGCTGAAGTTTGGGTCTTTTGGTATCCCAGTTACCTGTGAGCATGAATCCACATGCCCACATACTACTGAGGCCATTATTGACTTGCCAGCATGTCTTGTTTTTTTCAGACTTCAGTCATCCAATCCATTTTTTTTTGCAGGAGTACAACAAACATCATCACACCTGCTGCTCATCCTACACATGCATGTTCCTTCATAATGTGGCTCCAGTGTCAGATTTATTACCAAGAAGCATTGTTACAACAAAGAAATAACCACCAATCCACCAATTTACTCACTCAGGTCCTGTTTCCCAAAATAACACCTGGTCCCCTTTTCCACAGTTTATATCAGAGCCTAAATGAATAAAAGTATAAATGCATGAATTGAAGTGGACAATTGATTAAAGATCACACAGGAAAGTTGTCCTGAAAGTGAGACGTCTGCCAGAGTTTATTGAATCCGTATGTTCTTCCAAAGGCAGATGAGGAAGATAAATTGATTTTCTTTTGGAGCTCTGTGGGTATTATTTTACTCAGCTTGTCATCACCTGCATTCCTTCTGTCACACTTACTGCTTCAGATTTCATCAACATGCTCTGGTTTGTCAGGCTGAATAAATGTCACACCATAATTGACAGTTTGATGAACAGCTGGAGGTCAGAGTTACTGGTCTGAGTCCACCTCTGCTTTCATGTTTAAAACTAATATGGGAGCTTCTGTCTGCAGGGAGGTTCCCACTGAACTTACAGGATGTTTTGAATCTGAATCTGAACTCATTTTCTGTCCCTGCTCATCACCGGATAGATGTTTCTACAGTCTGGTCTCACAGAAAGACATGAAATGAGCACAAATCATTAACACAACAGGACATAGTGGGGCTTCTCCTCCTCAGACTTTGTTACCATGGTGACGGAGTTTCCCCAGCCAGCTCCCACCTACTTTATGTCATTCATTCATTCCATATTCTGTTTTTCAGATAATAATGTCCCGTCATCCCTACTCCTGCTCCAGCTTTATGGTGGTAACATTGGTACTAGAGGCAGGGTGCTGACAGATTTCTGGGAAATGAACCAACAACCTTTCAGTTAGCAGATAACCCAGTTACAAATGTGGATCCCAAACACTCTGCATGTAGAAACTTGTGGTGTTCGAACACAGTTCATGTGCTTCCCATCTGAAGTACATGTATTCCACATGTAAAATGTCCCCAGACTACATGTGATTCACATGTGCTTTCATGTGCAAATGTGTTGTTGGAACATCTTTTCATGTGCTCCACATGTGAAGGACATGTTTGAAATCCTCTTGTGGGTTGTCTTTTCTTTAAGGACCACAACCTTGTTGATTACATGGCGTCAACGCGTGATTTTCTGCATCATGTGTGTTTCATAGGTTGAGCTTATTCTGTTAGATTGTTCTTCTAAATCATGTATTCATACCTGAACAAAACCCTTTCACACATACTTTCCATTTAAACATATCATACAGGAAAGAGAAGCATAAACGTAAAATCATGTAACAATGAAGATGTTCTTTATCCGGGAGAAGATTTTATGTCACATTTTGTATTATGTGTAAAATATGGAGATTATTTTTCTTATGTTTGACATCTTAAATGTTTTGTGAGAGGAAATGGGTAGGAGGGCCAGGCCTGAACCTCCAGGAGCCCCTTGGGCCCCAAGCTGTGCGTGATGCAGTGTTAGCATTTTGAATGTTCCGAAACAGCAGATGTGTCCTCTTTGAGATGTCATCAACCGTCATTTGACCAGGATCAGTTTGATACCAGTTAAATAAAATAATTTTTGGGAGGTCAGGTCAAACAGTGACCATACCAATGTCAAACAGCTGAAAAAAGTCCAATAAACCACACACTGATGTCAGAGTAGATGTGATCATCTGTCCTCATGATGGTCATCCTGGTGAAACCCACGATGTCCTTCTGACTCTACTGACTCTGACTCTGTTAGAAAACATAGGAAGTGCCTTTCTGAAGCGTGGGTGTTTGTCCTGTGTGATGTCGGAGCAGCACAGATGTGACATGGACTCTGCAGCCTGGAAACAGCTGCTTTCTGCTGTACTCGATCACTAAACTGTCTGAAGAGCAGATCAATTATTATGTCATTCTAATAAAGAATTATTAAAAGGGATGCTTGCCTCTCTTTCCTTGATAAGAATTTTAAGGATTCAACAAAAACAGAACGGAGGATTAAACAAAAACAGAACGGAGGGATTTACTCAAATCTGCTCAACCGATCCTGTATTCCCAGTATTCCCAGTAGAACATTAGCAGCATATCAGAGGTAGAAACTGAGACATTTTACCATTTCATGGAAAAAATGGGCTTATTCTGAATCTGATGCAGTGACATATCTGTAAAAAGTAGCTCCAGAGTGATGTTTAGCAGTGTACAGCATCACCTCTTCTTTTACCATCTGTCTGCAAACATCTGTGAAGTGAGGAGACCAGCTGCTGGAGTTCAATCAGAGGAACATTGTCCCATTCTGGTCTGATGCAGGACTCTAGCTGCTCTGCAGTTCTGGACCTTGGTTGCTGGGTTTTTGCTTCCATGATGCTCCAGATGTTTTCTCTTGGTGAAAGGTCTGGACCGCAGGCAGGCCAGTTCAGCAGCCAGACTCTTCTCCTGTGAAGCCATGCTGCTGTGATGGATGCAGGATGTGGTTCAGCATCGTCTTAAATAAACCTAATTAATTGTCAAATGTTCCTCCAGATTTTTTTGGTTTGGTTTACTTCTCCAGCATTTTGCTGCTCCTGTTCAGCTGGAAATAAAACATGAGTTGATCACATTTAGAAATCATATTGTTTTGTCTTCATTACATTTACATTTTATATGGCATTCCAACTTTTTGGGAGTTTGGGTTGTTTTTATCATGTTGTGTCTTCTTGTTTTGTCTTTCCTTTTCATTCCTTTAATTTTGACCATAACCCTTCAGTAATACTGTTACTGAAGGATTATGGTGCATGATTTGTTGTCTGATTTAGGAGTTTCTGCTGACATGTAAATGTCTCCTTCCTTCTGTGTTTACCTGACAAAGTGTTCAGACTCTTATTCATTATGGTGAAAATGACAGCCACGATCAGATATTCATCAGAGCTGAAGCCGTCTGAGGAGAATTGAACCAGCAGATGACAGTCAATATCATTCCTCCTTAAATGTGAATGTGTAGTTACCTTCACACTCTCAGCCCTCCGGCCAATGAAAAGTGGAGGGAACATCTGAAGCTATTCCAGCAGCCATGTGATGAAACCAAACAGAAATGTGATCAATGTAAACAGAGGTGTTATCCGTGACACAATTAACCAAAGCAAACACTGCTGTGTTGCTTTAACTGGAGTTAATACAGGCTGTTTGTATTACTGGAGGAACTGCGGATGGAGAAAGAGAAACAGAAGGCCTCGCTGTCCAGATAGAGATTCAAATTTCCTAATATTACAGATGGATGGATTCAGATCAGTTTAGCGTTATTGTTCAGAGCTTAATTTAGTCTGTCATCTGAAAGCACTTTGACAGACACAGTCAATCATTTAGCCTAATTATAATCTAGTTGAAACAAATTAGTCCATTTTATAGCGGGTGAAAGAACTCCAAGGTCTCTCACTGTGGTTTGAGATGCCAAAGTAATACCATCCGGAGAAATTCCCTAGATACACAGTGATGGATCTGCAGGTGGACTCAGTCTTGTTGTGATTTGCAAGAGAACTGAATAGAAAGAGAACAGGCAGCAGATCCAAACCTGTTACTGTCTGTGATCGTGGTGTAAGCTCCACTCAGAATATAAAAGATCTGGAGGAGTCTAACAGTCCCAGATGAGTGTTGATTCTTCAGAGTGTTTCTTCATTCAGAAACTCTTCCTGACTGGGATCATTGATGTTGAACATGGAATACGCTCGGCCTCTCTCACAGTTTCAGGGTCACAGTCACAGTTTTCTGGGGTTTTATCTGTCCAGGATCTACTTTTAACTTTTCCCTTGTCACAATGAACCATCCCTTTCTGCCAAGATCCTGGAGGCAGAGAGTCATTTATCAGGAACTGTTTTGGTTCATCCAGAATTGACAAATCATCCAAACATTTTCTATATGCATTTAATCTAATTTAGGGATTGTGGGGTAGTGCATTCCCCAGCTGCAGAGGTGTCAAACTTATTACGTAAACAAAAACATTGTGAACAACCTTCAGGTTTTCCTTTGCTCTTTGCTGTCATCTTGTGGTAAAAAATCATAAATTGCAGTCAGGACAAAAGAGGCAAAAAGGTGTGAACACCATCTTTCCATGTTTATTCAGACCTTTTTTTCTTGTGTTATATACATCAAGCTTAAATACATTTCATGCAGAAAAATGAATTACAGAAAGTTTCACTGATAAAACCAGAACTTTGATGCTGGACAGCCGATGTAGCATCGCTCATGTTCACCGCTGTGAACTGAAGTCTGTTATTCTGACCCCATCTCTGACTCATCTCTCCTGGAGACAGTGGACCAGGACTTCCCCTGAACTCATGTTGTTATCACGTTTTTCCAACCTCAGCGACCGCAGGGTCTGGATACCTTCAAAAACACACAAAGAATCACAGATTATTTGGGGTGCGTTGGGGGTCTGATGTCATAAACAAAGACCAGAGAAGCTTTACGCTTCTAAGATAATCTGAAGATTGCCTCATTATGTTCACAAACTGTATTTTTTTTAAATCAACTTTTAGTGCTTCCGTTGTTTGGGTAAGGCCTCTTCAGTAGCCGCTTTTCCTCCTTTTAAGTGGCAAACCAGCCCACTGCTCCTCACCCTGGTGACCAATGACTGTGTAGCTCCTCACAGCATCAATCACATCAAGTCCGTTGTTGTAGATGGGAACGTCAAGGCCTCTGTGTGTCTGGGTGTGTGATGCATTGGTTTACATAAGCAACTAGTGGGAACGCCTTTGTTCCAGCTGTCTTCTGAAAATTAAAATTATACAGACTATGAACCTCTGGAGATCCTGGCAGGCAGACTCTCTCTGTGAGGACTCTGCAGACCACTTCAGAAGTAAAATTGTCCCTCATCAGACTTACACACCTGATCTGTTGTTTTTACATGAGGAAACACTGGAGAGTTTTGCCTTGGTTGATGCACTTGGACACTTTTTTGAGTTTTTTCCCAAGTGAACCCAACAACCTGCCATCATGAGCCAATCCCCACATCTCTTCTAAAAACATTTTAGGATTTCTTTGAGGAACAGGTTTAAATATCGTAAACTGATCTCTTCAGACAAGAGTCCCCACTGCCTTTAAAACAGTGTGGGCCATATAATTTATCCAGCCTGCTTTTATCAGATCAACCCTTGTGCACCCTGAGATATGAGAGAACATCAGGACTGCAGAGACTAAACATTTTTAAAACGAGACTCAAGACCCATCTTTTTCATCTGGCTTTTGACTGATTTCCATTCAATTTACTCTTTTACTTATCTTAACCTACTTTTCTTAAACTTTGATACATTTTATCACTATTTATTACAGAGATGTGGAAGACAGGTTCGGGACACCCCACAACAAACCCTCACCGCTGGGGACGAGCTCGAGGTGAGCATCAATGGGACTTCCTCCAGTTTGAAAAGCTTATGGTCAACATTACATCTGACTCTTTTCAGGTTTTATTTATATGCATTCTCAATGTTTGCTAATTCATTTTAGGTACATAATCAGAGCTCTTCATTATTCTGAATCATACTAATTCAGATTTCTACAAAGTAGTTGTGAAAATGATGAGCTGACAGAGGCAAAGCAGGAAGATCTCAGCTGATTTGTCTGATTTGACCTCTTGTTGATGTAAATTAAATGTGTTTACCTCTGAGCAGTGTGTAAAAACTCTGTAGACTCTGCTTCAGGACACTGATCTGGTCCTCCAACACAAACCTCTTTCCATCTGAGGAGAAGACAAAGTAAAACGAGCTGCTGTCATGACTGGTAACCCCCCCCTCCCTCATGTCTGAGCTCATAGTAGATTCAGTAGACTTCACCTTTTTTGATGCCGTGATGAAAACTTCCCATTTTCTTGATGTTTTCTGGCATATTGAAGGCATCTTAACAGAATATTCAAGAGAGATATTATAGCTTTTTATATGAATCACTGACGTGAGCAATAACATGTTGAACGATCAAAACCCAAAGGAAAGAAGTTAAAGCCTCAGCTACTCTGTTTATTATCAAAGTTCAGAGATTTCAACAGTTACTTTGGCAGGAAGCCAGAAAAATGTCAGAGCTACAGGTTCTTTAGCTGTGACATAAAATATTTCATTCTGTTCAGAGTTCCCTTGATCTTCTAAAAAAAAAAAACTCAAAATGCATTTCTTGGACTATGTCAGGCTTTTTGTAGCTCCGGAGAACAACCTGGGGTTGCTCAAAACTGGGCGAGTTTAAAGAACTTCCTAAAAACAAGAACAGGCGTTTCAGGTGGAAATGAAAGGTTTCATTCTGAAAAATCATTAAAACATTTTAATAAAGGAAACTAACTCCTCCTTGCTTCTGTTAGAGCAGTTTATCTGATTTGACTCAAAACAGTTCTAATAAAATCATGTCTCAGCTCTCTGTGGAAATGTTTCAATGAACTGAACCAAAATGATCTTAGACACACCTAAATCATCAACATAGATGATAAATATACAAAGTACAGTTTGTTCAGTCAAGCCTGACCTGTTTTATATGTTTCATATTCTGTGTGGCTGGGTCAACATTCTCTGGGCAAAGTGTTGAGAACAAAATTTTCATTTGCAAACTTCATTTGGCCAATTACAAAAAGAAAGACTAGAAACATATTAATAAATATTGAAGTATAAACATGTTTTCATTTATACAAGGAGGTCCTCTTAAACACAGCATGCAATTTATCAAGCATAAAAATGGCAAGAGTAAGTTGAAAATAAATCGAGTAGAATTAGCATGAGTGAAAAAACAAGAAATGTGAGCGTATTTACATGAATGTGAGAATAAGAAAGGAATGTGTGTATGTATGCATACACCTGTTAACAAGACCAACAATCAGTAAAAACCTGTCACAGTTTAACTTAAAAGTGGGTATGTTGCATGAGGGTATTCTATAAATTCACATTTGCTGATGATAAACTAAAGGATTTTTGGCCACAAATGGTAGCAATACTGAGAATAATGAACCTGATACATTCACCTGACCTAAATGTGAAAGTTACTGTGGACATGGTGAAGAAGAAATGTCAGATACGGAGGTGTAAGGTCTTACAGACAAAGTGAAACAGGTGATGCAGTGTGAAGGGCCAACCTACCAATTTGTAAAGATCACAACAGATTGTGAAAGGATGTTAATGACTAAATGAATAGTTGAGAGCCAAAGAGAGTCCTGTTTACTGAGAGCAAAGTTTTGAAAGAGTGAATGAGAGAATTATTTAAAGTTAAGAAAAGCTAATCAAGGTATGACTTTTGTCTTAAGTAATTTACATTACACAGAATGTGTGTGGAAAATGACAGATAAATCCATCCAGATGCTGAAAAACCTGTAAGTTCAAGCATCCAGAGCTGAGACTGGGAGGACTAAAGGCCTCATTTTCCAATCTTATTTGTGCAGTTTATGGACTTATAGCTGATGCAAATGAAGTTTGGTGTCAAACTCTGTGGTTAAACTCACACTTTCCTTTCAGGTACATCATGGACTGAGGGCCCCAGTGGATGTTCAGCTGGGGGGAAACACATAAAAACAGTTAACCGGTAAGAGTGTGTGAATATGTTGAACAGCCTGATCAATGCTGAAATGTGGTGAAGAAGGAAAGTGTTTCAGGGGGGACCTTTTACACTACAGCACCACTAAACATGCGGCTAAGCAGCTGTGTATCTGTTGTCTGGAGAAAATTTGGTTTTAAAAGGTCAGATGGGAAACAAAATTCTAGTTAGTGAAGATTATGTCCTCATAAAGTTAAAGTAAACAGTTGCACTGCCTCAGCTGCTAACTTGTTTTGGAGATTTAAGAAACTAAGATCAATCGCCTCCACATCCTCAGGTAAAACTGAAAAAGGACAAACAAGCCAGATTTGACTTGTGGACTCGTTCGCTAGATGTACCAACTCCATCATAATCCAAACAGCCCTGGTTCCTCAAGGTTCTGTGGAGATAGACGGATTCAGAGTGGAGATGAAGATATACTGGATATTACTTTAAAAAAAATTGTTATTATAATTATTCTCATGACAGGTTTGCTCTCAGCCGATCTACTGCAGAAATTCTCCTCGGTTAGTGGAAAACATGGTTAACATCAAGTCATGGATGGAAAAAAATTTCATAAGGCAACCAAACATCCTTTAAATTTGGAATAATACCTTCTGTGCAGAGCAGGCCTCCACAAACAGGGAAAGGACCAAACTGCATGTCCAGACAACTGAAGCTTTTGTCTTCTGAAACACAAAGAAAGACTCGAACATTTCAAAGATGTTGTGAAATCAAACTTTCAGTTTTAATTCAAATAGTTCAACAAGGATTGTTTTATGAACAACCTGATTTTCATAATTTTACAGTTAACTGGTTTAAGAGTTTTAGTGAAGCCTTTTCTCCTGAGTTCTGGGAAAATTATTCATATGTTTACAGTCCAAACTCAGACTGAAGGAACCAAAAACCAGTCTGAGGCACAGCTGAGTCCTCTGATATCCCCACCACCAATTAAAAAAAACAAGAAAAGCTTATTTAAGAGCTTTAGAGACTTCCATGCAACATTAAAATCTCGTTAACACCTGTGATCTCTGACGTTTGCTAAAAAAAAAGTGAAAATAAATCCCAGAAACCAAGATGAACGTTGATGATATGAAGGAAACACGGTGTGATATCACACCTGCAGCAGGTATAATCACACATTTATGTGTGTGGTTTTGCAAACTGCAAATACTATGAGAAAAAGCTTTCCAAATAGTATTTTCTTTCCGCAGATATGAACACTTATACATTTCTTTTTATTGATCATATTCAACTTTTTCCTTAATTTTCATTAATTCTAAAGATATAAATTACACCTGTATGGTATCTACTACAATTACTATCCATGAACATTGATCTAACACTCCGCTCCTACAAATCATTAACAGATTGACAGTTTTACAGTCAGAACACATCTATAATCAGTCCAGATACTCATCCCTATCATAGGGATGAGTATCTGTACATTTCCAGTACATTTCACCAACAGGCATCACAGTCAACAGCAGTCACATGCCTCTACCATCAGATATCTCCAGCCCATACACCTACTCCCAATTCAAACAACTATAGTGCAGAAAACCTCTCCAACAACATTTAACATGGCCCTTTTAAATGTCCGTTCTCTTTCAAATAAATCTTTTATCACAAATGATATGATTTTAGATCACAATCTAGACTGTCTCTTTTTAACTGAAACCTGGCTTGACACTGACGCTCCCTCTATTCTTACTGAGGCATCACCCACAGATTTTAATTTTTTATTTTTAATCAGAGGCGGTAGAAAGGGGGGTGGAACTGCATCCATTTATAAAAGCTCAATTTTAGCTCAAGCTATTTCTTTAAATAATTTTGTTCCTTTTGGGCATCATTCTTCTGTTTTTAACACTCCGCCTGTTTTATGCGTTACAGTTTACAGGCCAAACCCTCCTCCTATGGAGAGAAAAAAGTATCATATCATTTGTGTGTGTGTAATACATGAGTTGTAATCTGTGTAAACTGATTTGTGTGTAACTTTGGGTAGTTGTATGTGTAATACATGATTTGTAAACCGTGCAAACCATTTTGTGTGTAAATTT
>JBBBVT010000010.1:1353625-1367566 GCA_037177035.1 Craterocephalus eyresii
AATATAAATAATTTTCTTCCTCAAATAAAATCTATCAACAATTTATAATGAGAGAAAAATCTAATATGCTAAAGTCAACGTTAGCTAATTTGTTAGCTAATGCTAACGGCTAAGATCAAAATTTGGAAAGCTGACAGAATACGACGTTTTGACGAGTGACAACAAAAAGTCAGTTTACAATACCAGATGTTTCTTCACTCTTTCTTTCTTGCGCAAATTAGAAAAGAAAAGGTGTTTTTGACTTCAATTGCTGTCAATGAATGTTATTAAATAAGAAAAAGCTAACGATTGCTGCATTCATGTACCACTAATGTATGGGATTCAGGCAATCTGATGCAAATTATTTTGTTCATCTTATTTAATACTTATCTTATTTTTGTTGTTGTTGTTTCGACTACTATAATAATAATGATGATGATAATAATAATTATAGCAACAATATAATAATAATAATAGTAATGATAAGAATTATAATAAGAATTATTATTATTATTGCTATTATAATCAACATCATAATCATCATTATCATTATTAAATTGTTATTGTTATTATTATTATTTTAAATTATTATTATCATTATTATCATCATCATCATCATCATAATTATTATTATAATAAAGTCTTATTTGACTATTAATAATAATAAGGCCTAATCACATTCTGAGTAAATTTGATTAACTTATTGCTTATTATCAGCTACTTACAGTATATATCTGTGGATGAAAGCGACGGGTGGGGGGCATGGATGTATTATATAAACATCCATGGTGGGGGGGGGGGTGGCATGAGAGATTATGAGAAAACCATTATGAGAAAACCGTTATGATAAAACCATTATGAAATTTTATGTACATTATACAAATATGACACATTTGATAAATATATGTAGATAAAATTAACTTAGATAATTGAAAAATGTCTGGGGACGTAAAATGTATGTGGAAAAACATGTTCTTTTTTTTTAAATTTTATTTCCCAAAGTAAAAAAGTAAAGGTTTAATTCATAAAGATTTCTCAAAACATTGAATAAATAGGCTACGATTTAAATTGGTAAGAAACATATGCGAAAGGTAAGAAATCATAATTTCCTTCCCTTCCACGTGGTGGCGGTAACGTCAACTCCTTCATAAACCCAGAAGTAGAAGAAAAGGACTCATACTGCTGTAAAGATGACTTCCAGCCTGTGTAGATCCGTGCTGATAACGGGCGCTAACAGAGGGATCGGACTGCAGCTCGTCAAACAGCTGGCTGAGAGCAGCAGCAGACCGGCAACCATCATAGCCACAGCCCGTAACCCGTCCGGGTCCACGGTAATCAGGCTCTGGATCCTCTGGTTCGGCTTTCTTCTCTTTAACATTTACAGAGGAAACACAACACATTTCTGGTGTGGGACGCTCAGATATACGTCAGCTGATTATCTGAAAGGCTTTTCTGTTTGTTTGTTTGTTTGTTTGTTTGTTTGTTTAGTTGTTTTTCAGGGACCCACAAGCAGCGTTAAAACTAAAATAAACCAAATGTATATTCCCTAAATTCTCTCCTGTTCTGTCACGGCAGCTTTCAGTCTTCATATTGATGTCCAACCTCATAAGCCCCTAAAAAGTTAGGATGTTTTGTTGCTCTTTTAGCATCCCCTGTATCTGTTTGAAGGAATTTCATGTCATAAAGCTATTATTTTTTTGCTGTTTATGATTTACACTTGGAAGCATTTCACACCACACTTATTTAGTAAATTCAGAGGTCCTTTATGTGACAGGCCACAACAGGTGCTTTCTAAAAGGTTATACTTCAGCAGATTTTAAACAGGTTTTGCTGAGGTTCTGTCATGTTCTCTGTGACAGAGTTACTCTTTTCCAGGTGATTTACCCAATTACTTTAAGCAAAATCGCTTTCAAGCTAAATACAATGAAGCACTTGAATTTTGAGCAGAGAAACTTAAACGCTGCTTTTTCCCCTCAGTAGTATCCAAGTCATAATGCCAGATTTGAACAGATGCCAGTACCAGATTTGAACCTTTTCATCACAGTTTCACCTGTACAGGGTGGAGCAATAGATCCTGTGCCAAAGTAATGGAGAGAATCTAAGCTAAAAGACTACCAAGCACTGGCATCCAACCCAAACACAGCTCAAACCCCAAGCAACTACAAGAGAATGGAGCTCCTGCTTATTTCTGCACTTCAAGAGAAACCACACAAACACGTGTTGTTTCACGTGAAAGCTGGTTACAGAGACGTCTCATCCGTCTGGGAGCGAGCAGCCCAAATCATAATGTCTTATTGTTGCTGTTTGATCTCAAGTTTTATTGCAGCTCTACAAAAACTCTACTAAAATGCTTTCTAACACTGCCTTTATTATATGTGATTCATGAAGAACCTGCTAGTTTCCATGGAAATGAGGAAACAATGATGTTCCTGTCTCTGACTATTGAGCACGGTTTCTCATCAGACGTTACTAACTCTTTACTAACTTCTTTACTCATTCCTGGAGGAATTGCGTTCTAAACAGACCAAACAACTCCCACTGCACATGTTAATTAACCTTGTAAGCTCAAATCTGTTGTACTTATTATTACTGGGGCATTACTGTCGTCAACATGGAACAGGCAATAAAGTTTATCTGATTCAAATAATGTGTGAAGTCTACATGTATAAATTGCAGGGCCATGGTCTGGGAAACAGCAGAGAAGTTTTGGAAAGACTGTAAACTTCCAAAACTGAAGTGTGACATTTGATAATCAAACTGTACGACCTGCTTGTGTCATGGAAAACTGAAATAGATGTGTGAAGATATAAACACGATTCTGTAGTTTTATCAACCACGGCTTTGTTCCTCTCTGATTTAAAACCTGAGTAACACCATCTCCTTCTTTATTGAGGCTCTGCAAGAACTCTCCAGGACCCATCCAGATGTTCATGTGGTCGCATTAGGTGAGTGCACATACTCTTTCTATTCTCACTTTTTATTCACTCACATAAATGATATGTGTGTTCTTTATGAACAGTACATAATTTACAGATATATTCTATTTGGAGAATCGTGTTGGGTGAACATGTTACACCTCCAAACAACTTATACTTCAAACATTTCATTCCAGCTTGACTGACCTATTACCTCACTTTATGGTTAACCTTTGCTCCAAACCTTGTTGTATATAATCTGATGCATGTCTTCTGCCTCCTGGTGGATACCTCTTACACTGCAATTATTCTTACATGTCACATGGTAGTAAATGGTACATTTTATGTTTTGTTAAAGAGCCAAATATACACTTCAGATAAAAAAGAAGAATAATTTTCTGCCCATTATGTCTTGGGCCAGGTTAAGAAAAAAATTCAATTCAGCTTTATTTGTGCAACCCAGTTCACAACAAATTCATCTTAAGGTACTTTGCAAACATCATCAGTTCATAGTGATCCAGTCATTGCTAACCCAGGCCAACTGATAAATAATAGTATAGCTAAGGAAACCAATAGATTGCAGCAATTAAATAATACTGGAGAAAAAACATATTGTACAATATAAAATTTCATTTTTGGTTTGTTCCTTCCTAGATGTGGTGGATGAGCAGAGCGTCAGCTCGGCCCTGGACAACGTTCGTTCCATCCTGGGAAACGGTGGCCTGAACTGTCTGATTAATAACGCTGCTGTTGGTTTCTCTACGAACATCAACAATGTGACCCAGGAGACCATGATGAGGATGTTCCAGGTCAACAGTGTCACTCCACTCTTTGTAACAAAGGTACAGCATGAGCTTTGGTTCACAGAAAACAGTGATGTTTCTGGATCATGTTCACATCTGGCTTCTTCTTTGCATGATAGAGCTTCAACCTGCATTTGTTGATCTTTATTAGATAATCTGGTTTTAATGCAGTGCTACCTGAGGATCACAGCTTCTAGGCTTTCATCCTGCACACTGAGATTCCTTCTCACTCTTTGAATTTTTTATGGTATTACACACTGTAGAAGTTGGGATCTTCAAAATCCTTATGAGTTTACATTGATGAACATTTTTCTGAAGTTGCTCCACATTTTTTTAGACACAGTTTATCTCAGATTGGTGAACCTCTGTCCATCTTAACATCATAGTTTCTGGTTCCTTGAGATGCTCCAGTCATGTTATTGACCTGTTGCCAATGAACCTAATCAGTTGCTAAATGCTCCTCCAGATATTTTTTTTTTTTTTGTACCAGATACTTTTCCAACGCTTCCAACTTTCTGCCATTGGATCCAAAATGAGCTCATATTTTCCACTGAATGGTAAAATGTCTCAATTTAAAAATCTGTTGGTATTTTCAGTCAGTAAAACATGAGTTGATGAGGTTAGTAAATAGTTGAATTGTGTTTTTGTTTTTTTTACATTTTACACACTGTCCCAACTGTTTAGCAGTTGGGTTAGTATTCCTTCAGGCTACATCGCCACAACTAGTCTATGATATGAATCCGGTAGGTGGGTGAATATTGCTGATGGATGATTTTAAAACTTGAAGCTTCTCATTTCCACCTAACTGAGACTGTAGGAGCTTTTATGTTACCACAAACACAATCTGTGTTATAAGAAAGTTCATGTCCCTCCTCTGCTCTGGGTGTTGACATGAGCTCCTCCTGCCTGATGAGGTCATATCAGACAGATGGTGTGGGGCTGTCTTTGGAAAAAACCTGGACATACGTTTTTGTCTCCTCCTTATATTAAATTTGGACTTTAGTGAGACATCAGACAGAGCTCTGTTTCCTGATATCCTGCTGAAAGCTTCATGTTGTAGGTGTTTTCCAAAACCAGATGCGTCATCATTTGCTTGGGTTAAAGTATTTTCCTGCACTCAGGGAAGACAGGGAAAGATTAGGGTGATCATTTATTGCATTTATTGATTTTGTGAAGCAATTTGTATTACATTTTCTGTATGAAAAGTGCTATATAAATAAATAAAGTTAATTATTTTTATAATTATTATCATTGAAAGTGCCATAAACTTTGGTGCTGTGGGGTTGTGTTACTCCTGGTTAGAGATTCCCAGTCATTTGTGCCAACACACATTATTCCATACAGAATCTTCCTGAGGCAGACTAAACACATTTATGGTGGAAACTCTGAACTTGTGCGTCCTGGGACGGGTGCAGAGTGTCAGCAGAGATAATGAAGCCATCTGCTCGGTGTGGTCAGCAGGTGGAGGCAGAGCTGCATCCCACAGCGGAGATAAACAGTGGCTTTGGTCATATGCTGGAGAAAATGGAAGAACTTAACTGGTTGTGATGTGTCATTCACAAAGAAACAAGCTCTTATTTATTTATTTGTTCTTATTTATTTTTATTGTTTCTTAAGCTCAGGAAGAAATTTTTCATTGTAAATATCCATTGTTTCAATATTTCATTACCATTGAGATTCTGAATATTTTGACAAAATGACCTGAAGTTGAACTTGATTCCACAAAGTTTCCACATCATTTTCCATAATTGTTGTAGATTTGTAATGCTTGACACATGGTTATCCTTTAGATCAAATGTAAGAATAACTAAAGGATCAGTAGTTATTTTGTATTTTCTGTTTTTAAAGCTGGTCTTTTGTTTGGAATATGTGCTAATAAGTTTAGAAACAGGGAAACGGTTCAAACACTGATTTCCTGACAAATAAGTCATGTTCCAAGTCTTTTTAAAAGATGTTTTAATTTATAGCAGAAAACACTGATAAACCAGGAAGTCATCCCAGATGGTAAAAAAATATTTTGCCCAGATGTGGTCCACACCTGCAGATTTTACTGCATCTAAGCGTAACAACGGACACCTGGACAACATTTGTCTCTACAAAACACCGGTGCCATAGCTGAGCACCAGAAGCCGCACAGATTTGGCCCAAAAGTGTTTACCATATGGATATAACTTTTTAATGCTCAGATTGTCCTGTGTGCTGTCATGTTTAACGCCGTGTCTGTTTCCTCTTTCTGACCTTCAATATTTTTGCTTGTATTTCTCCTCCTCTCTGACTTGTCCTCAGGCGTTCCTCCCTCTGCTGCAGACGGCTGCAGCTCAGTCAGTCGGGATGGGGATCCACAGAGCAGCCGTCATCAATGTCTCCTCCATCCTTGGTTCCATCGAGCTGAACTGTGGTGAAGCTGCTAAAATGAAGAGCTATGCCTATCGCACCTCCAAGGTCAGAACACACCTAACATAGACACACAGCAATCAGGCAGGAAATATGCCGTTGTCAGGTTTCACCGTTTAGAAGCTCACCAGTGCTCCCTGATGGGCTAGAGACATAGTGAATAAGAACGAACTTTTTATTCTTTCTAACTTTATTTCGTTGAAAATGAGACATTTTATGGAAAATATGAGCTCATTTTGAATCTGATGGCAGCAGCACATCTGTAAAAAGCTGGAACAGAGGCAGCAGAAAGCTGGAAAAAAACAACTGGAGGAGCGTTTGACGACTAAATAGGTTAACATGACAGGTAATAAAAGCAGCATTTTAAAAAGGCAGAGCCTCTCAGATGTAGAGATGGACAGAGTTTCGTCAGTCTGAGAATAACTGGGTCTAAACATTGTGGATGAATTTCAGAAAAATGATCCTTGATGTAAAATTGTGAATACTTTAAGGATCTCAACATCTACAGTGTGCAATACCATAAAAAGATTCAGAAGGAAGAGGAATCTGAAGGCCCTAACCCTAGAGGGCCCTGGGACACATGTTCAGTCAAGAGATTGTCGGATCCCTCCCCTGGAGACCGGTTTGCTGTGGATGACCCTACCAGCGGCAAAAAGCAGACAACATAGGATCTTCAGGACGTGAAAACCCCTGAACCGCTGCTCAGGGAGGAGTTAGTACTTTCCTTGAAATAAAACGTCTCAGTGTCATTATATGATATGTTGTTTACGTTCTACTGGGAATAAAATATGAGGTAGTAAGATCTGAAAATCCTTACCTTCTGTTTTTACTTACATTTCACACATCATCCCAACTTTGTTAATTCTGGGGTTGTATATAACGTGTATATTTATATGATCTTTTTCCAACCATGTATACCAATATACAGGCCTCCTTTAAAATGATCCACACCCTTCCATTAAAGAAAAGGCAAAATTTATAATAGTCAGAATAACTGAGGACTGAAAAAAGTAATAATGAATGGAAATTTGCTGTTATAGTTTGGTGAAATAAGACTTTTGTTTTTAATTTTATCGAGTTGAAAAAACAAAAGGACCTGGATCAATGAGAGCACTTTGCTGGTGAACAGCAAAATACCTGCCAACAGGTGCAGAAGTCTGATGTAGTTACAGAAAACACCTGACTGCAGTGATTGCCTCAAAGGATTGTTCAACAAATTATTATTTCTTACCTTGTTTTTTTCCAATTCTTCTATTGAATCACAATTCAAAGACAATGTCTATTATTTCAGTGGCAGCTGTTTTTTTCTTCTTTAAAAGTATGGAATTAATAGTTTTGAGGACAACTGCATACATTTTGTTGTTTTGTTTGTAGAGTAAGATTTAGATTAACATGTAGTTGTTTAATGTGTCATTTTTGCAGGCAGCTCTGAACATGGTGACGAGGTGTCTCGCTGCAGATTTGGGGACAGACGGTATCCTCTGCATGTCTCTGCACCCTGGCTGGGTTAAGACGGACATGGGGGGGCCACATGTGAGTACCAAACACCAGGAAAAGATACACCTGAGCGGACCAGACAGAGCTGAAAGTTATTCTGGAGACAAGAAAGTTGATCCTTTATTGCATTCATTACGATGCAAGTTCGGAGAAATGGGTTTTTATGTCTTTAAACAGGCAAAATATTTTTGAGAAAATAAATCAGTTCAGTGTATTGCCATTGTAAGAGCAATAGTCACTAATCCCACGTTGCTCATTATGTCCTGATGGGAATGATCTGAAAGTAAACTCTGTCATGTGTTTACGTCGGCGTGATTCCCCAGAGAGCCCACCTCCGCTGCTGAAAAAGATCCTAGAGGAAACACTGTACCTCCTGCAGTTTCTACCTTCTGGTTCACCAGATCCAGAATAAACATGAAACTCTAAGTAAACACAAGAGATGCGCGGGCCGACCTGTAACCCACTGGTTTCCTGAAGGTCGGTCAAGAAATATTCACTTGAATTGCAAGGCGGGTCATTAAACACAGGGATGAAAATCTCCATCCATACATCCATTTTCTGTACCGCTTAATCCGATTGGGTCGTGGGTGGGCAGGATCCTATCCAAGCTATTATACGGCGAGAGACGGGGTACACCCTGGACAGGTCGCCAGTATATCGCAGGGCCACATAGAGAGACAGACAACCATTCACACACTCAGTCCTAGTTATGTCCAATTAACCTAACTCGCATGTCTTTGGACAGTGGGAGGAGTAACCCGTGATAACCCACGCATACACGGGGGAGAACAGGCAAACTCCACACAGAAAATCTTATAACCTGCAATTGTCCGAAAGGAAAACAAAGAGCAGCGTTGACCACGCAAGCTTCTCAGGCCAAATAAAATCAGCCTACAGTTGCTGTGAATAATAATGAATGAAAGGAAACATTAGTTTGTATTAGTTTTACACCTTTGTATGACATTTACCAAGTCCCTCACAATATCCCTAACTTATTGTGAATAGTATATTTTTCTAGTGCATTGGGTTCTGATAGGCATTATATTTTCATAATTATTAACTATAATCGATATGTGAACATATTTCATATCTCTATGTATAAACTATAGATGTCTGTCATTTGCTCTTTGGCTGTCTTGATTAGCTCACAGATGTGAACTAATCTGCCTGGAAATGACTTAACTTGATTTTCTCAGACTCAAGCACTTCTCTAAACAAAATACATGTTTCTAATAAGAAATGGAATAAACAAATTTAAATCTTCTCCATAAGATTACTGTCTGATATGTGAAAATGGCAGACACTGGATACTGTCTGCATACAGAAGACAGATGACCTCTTTAGTGACTGCCCCCTTTCACCAAACTCTGTAGATGTAAGGTTGACATCCTGGGAGTCATTCAGTTCATTTCCCCTCCTATGCAGACCATTGTTCCTGCCTCTAAGTATGCAAAAGACCTTTGTAACGAATACACATCTCTGTAAGTTATAAAAGGCGAAACTCCTGTTCTGCAAGCAGAGTCCTCATTCAGATGCCTTATGGATCTGGGTGACAGCTCTCCTTGTGCACTTAATGAACTCCAGTGGGATTTTCTCATGGGGACTCATGTTTTTTTGTTTTTTTCCACAACAATCTTTTGGTGTCTTTATTTATTTGCTGTCAGATATGGGTTAAAGTATATCCTGGGTAAAAATGCTGCCCGAACTTTGTTTTTCACCTAATCATTCATGCATGCAGCATGTGGGGATTTCTGACACCAACCAAACTTCTATCTGATGAGTTCTCAATAAAAGCAGCCCCACTGATGTGAAGTGTTATGACCTCAGCCTGTGTTTGTGTTTTAGGCCGACCTGACGGTGGAGGAGAGCGTTTCTGGGATGCTGTCCGTCCTTTCCAGCCTCACAGAGTCTGACCATGGAGGATTCAAAGACTACCGTGGACAAAACCTACCGTGGTGACTTCCAGCTGGAGGATGCTCCTCAGTAGTTCTTTTTTCTCCGATGCATCAACTTCATGTGTTATCTTACCAATTCTGAATTTATTCCAATCAAACCACTGAAAATGAAACCTCAGGTTCAGGTTAAAGCTTCGTCAGAGGACATCTGGGAACATGAGACTTAAACAATAAACTGAAACTGAATTAAGAAAGTTTGTTCTCTGCTTTTCTCAGGGGTGACCTCGTACACATTTATCAGCGTGGCTAAATGCAGAGCTTGTCCTCGGCTCCCCCAAGAACACTTATCATCTTGAAACACGATTCACAGTGTTCAGTTGCACCTGGTTGTGTGTTTACAATGAAGTTTTAAGCTGAATCAATCAAACACCTGTTAAGATGGAAAAAAAACTCTTTGGTTTAAATCCATTTACCATCCATTCTCATGTCCATCTGTTCAGCTTGGAATCTGTGAACACCATGAAAGCCTGGTTCCATCCTGCCTTGGATCCATGCTTCAGGCTGCTGCTGCTGCTGGTGTGATGGTGTGCAGGATTTTTTCTTGGCCCGTTTAGTACTAGCGTGGCATAGTTTAACATCTAGACCTGATCACTGTAATGTAGTCCTGTTTGGTATCAGTCAGACATGCCTCATTCACCTACAGCACGTGCACAATGCTGCAGCCAGATTTTTAGCTGTTGCAAGGGAGAACACATTACTGCAATTTTTAAATTAATTGATTTTAAAATTCTTTTGTCAGAACTGCTGCATCCATATCAAGCATGTCGCTCTCAGAGACATTGATACAATCCTAAGACTTGAACTAAACTCAGAGGTGATGCAGCCGTTTTGGTTGTTGCTCGGAGACTGGAGTAATTTACTGTCACATCTCAGACGAACTTCCTCGCTCACTGTTTTAAATCTCTCTTTAAAGCCCTTTTACTCCCTCGTCTTCAACCCCGAGTGAGACGTTGACTGGGATTTCACTTGTTTCATGGACTCTTGTTGCTTTAATTGCTTTTCCAGATAGTCTTTTTTTCCCTAGATTTCATTCAGATTATTTTAATGTTTAGATTTTACTGTGCAGTACTTTGGTCAACAATGGTGTTTTGAAAGTGCTTTACAAATGAAATTATATGGTATGGGATGGGATGGTATGGTATGGCGTGGCATGGCCATTGGACTGCACTGTACTCTGATGGCCACCACAGTCACCAAATCCAACAGAGCACCTTTGGGACGTGGTGGATTCTCATCATGGATGGACAGCAGACAATTAGCAGCAGCTATGTGACCTCAAAGGAAAGCTGAGATGTGAAATTAGCACAGAAGTGTTGGAATCAAAATATTCATTACTGTCGGAGTAAATTCACCTGGAACGCAGAAGAAAATGTAAATCATTATATCCTTATAAAAAACCCACGTTACTCTCAGTTAAAACCTGAGGACTGCAGCCTAATTAATCTAGGAATAAGAATAAGGTCTGATGAGAGACTGAAAAAGTTTCCAAGTATTGTAATAGAAGTCTAATGCAGGCGATTATTTCAGCAAGCTATCGGCATGTGACTTATGGACAAAAGGTAAGGGGGGAGGGGGCTGCCCCCCATGACCCCCTGTAAATCTGTAAGTATAGTGTGACATTACATAGATATTACATTTATAGGAAGTACATGAAATTATAATATTGATTAGTTAATATTTAACAACACTTAAAATATTTACTGTAATTTTTTAACACTGGCTGTTATTTATCTAATTTACCGTTATCTAAAAGTTTAATAATTATCCGTGTTTATCACTCTTTACTCTAAAAGTCAGATCATCTCTGATCAGATTTGAACTGACGCTGAAAATGTGACCCTGATATCAGTGTAACTTTAACGCTGTACAAGGAAGAACCATGAGTTCACTGATGCAATGTTAAAACTGACAAAAAGTGTTGCATCAACACTGCTGGTTTTACTGTGTATCGCTGACAATTTTTGCATTGATGTAATTTGATATAATTTTTTTTTCTTATTTTTCAAATGTGAAGCTAAAGTTTTAAATGGCACAGCACTCAGTTATTATGCCACAATTTTATTAACCCAAACATCCCTGAGATCTTCCAGCCAGATGCTCTTATTGTCTTGGTTAAAACAGAGGGGATGAGGGTTTGGTGGTTAGTCTCTTATATCCTCCCTGAAAGTTTACTTTTTATCTTAGCTTTCAATTCATGTTCAGTGTGAGAACCTTAAGGTTTTTGTGTTTTTAGTGAGCTGATGTGTTATTCATTTCCTTGTACTTCCTTGTCTTTTCATATCAATCTGTCAAGGTTGTTCTAAATGTGCAAAGGCATACATTTGACATTTGCAATAATAGCATGAACATAATTAATTGGTTTGTGATGGGAATAAATAATTTAGTTTTTCAGTGAGTCTGCTGCCATTTTTTTATTTCACTCCATTCTCTGTAATCTGACAACAAGACAACAGAAGTCCTCATCGCTTACATCAATCAGCAGTAGGCAGACGTTTACTGACTTTCAGAGGATACAAAAATTTATTTACACAACAGGAACAGGAATAGCTCATCTTTTTATTGGGACGTGATCAGAGCATCGGTGGAGTTACAGGACAGCAGGAGCTCAGATATTAGAAACACAGAAGGAGATGCAGAGAGGAAACAGACACGTTAAGGAGAGGTCAGTTCGTCTGATGTGACGGAGGGAGGCAGGCTGTCCAGGGCTCCCATCTCTGAAACACACAAACACTGTCAGCACCATCCAAATGCCACACACACATACCAACGTGTTATTGGCCTGCAGGGCTACTCATGGAGACGATTCATCTGTAATATGTAAGCTTATTGTTTATAAGAACAAATCCCATCCTAATAAACTTATCACAATGATAAACCAGTATATTTAACACACTACATTACAGATGAGTGGTATGAATCTAAAATTAAAGTCAAATATCTGTGGTGCATCTTAAAGTTGAGATTTCCATGCTAAAAGGTTGGAAAAATGTCTTTAAGAAGCTTCAAACATACAGTTGATTAAAAATCAGAAACCTACCTTTAAGTTTGAGATATGACAGGAAGTCAATGACGGTGTGGATGATGTCCACGTCTCCTATTCTCACGGCTTCTGTGGGGGCAAAGTGACAGATGGATCAGCACCAGTCCAACACAGAAATATTCTTTCAGATACTCTGTCCAGGCGTCCACATGAACTCTTCAGATCACCTGCTAAAGTTACATTTCCACAGGTCAATACTTTGGGGAGGGAAAATAAATCAGATCAGTAGAAATGAATGTGTAATCATACATGTTTGTTTCAATTTTTCTAACTGATATTTTTCATGAAAATGCTGAACCACAAGAACAACATTACCTCAACGTTTTCTTTCACAAACCAGACTAGTTATTACACCTTTCAACCACCACATTACTGTTTTCCTTCTACAGGTCACTTCCCCCTCATTCAGCTGCTCTCTGTTCAGGCAGTAGATTGTGAACATCACACACGATTAATTCAGCTGGCAGCTGATAGATGAGTGATACATCAGGGAAGATTGTTGTGAGGAAGCCACGGAGCTCTGGCTCTCTCCAAAAAGTCAGCTCTCTTCGAAAAGACAACTTGCAAATAGCTTTCAGTTTAGTCTCACACGGAGCTTCTGTTTTAGGCAGTTTCATTAGATTGTGAATCGTTTGTGTGTTGGTAAACAACTCTGTTTTGTAAAAGCCTTACCTTTATTTTTGTACACTTATTGGCTAAAAAATGGTACTGTTAGATCAGATTGTTACTGAATCAACTTTTAGATGAAGAAGCAAACAGAGAGCACAGGAAACTAATCAAATAAAGGCCAAGGTCTGCAGACTATGTAACTTTAGACAAAGAGATGGATATTTTCATTTCACAGTTTTTGCCCTCATCTTTTCAGTCTCTGATGTCATTTAAAGGTAATGAGATTCTCATTTCTTCTCTTTTTCTAGAGGTGTTTGCCTCTAAATCTCCCCGTCACTCTCTATCACAGGTAACCTGGTCTCCTGGTCCTCGAGCTCTACCATCCTGCAAGGTTTCCTTGCTGCGACACACCTGACTTAGATGTATGGAACATTAACAGGCTAGTGCAGAAGTTGACAACAGTTTGTTTGTGAACCTCTTCCACTGAATCAGGTGTGTTGCACCAGGGAAAGGCTTAAACATGCAGAATGGTAGAACTGGATCTGGTGACCACTGCTCCACACTGTCTATGCAGCGTCTGCCCGTTCCCTCTTTTAAATTTTGGCGGTTGTCCTAGTGTGTGATTGGTCGTAGGATGTTGTAAAGGGGGAGGGGAGGGGAAAGGAAGGGGGAGGGGGGGGGGGGGGGGGGGGGGGGAGGAGAGGGGGGGGGGGGGGGGGGGGGGGGGGGGGGGGGGGGGGGGGGGGGGG
>JBBBVT010000010.1:1407391-1431231 GCA_037177035.1 Craterocephalus eyresii
GATCTCAAAAAATACCATGTAGAATGTACATGGCTACAGTCCTCATCAGCTGGTGTTTGGACAGAACCCTAACTTACCCTCTGTACTGACTGACATGCCTCCAGCTTTAGAGGGCAGCACAAAGAGTGAATGGGTGGCAAGACACATCCCAGCTCTGCATGCATCAGGGAAGGCTTTCACAGAAGCAGAGTGTTCAGAAAAAATACGGAGCACCGAGAAAGCCACTGCGTCCCACAGATGAAAGATATGAGATGGGGGACAAGGTGTATTACAGGAGAGCCGACAATCCAGAGTGGAAAGGACCCGGAGCTGTCATTGGTCAGGATGGCGCAGTAGTGTTTGTCAGGCATAGAGGAACCTGCATTACACTACCTAAGACTAGGAAAAGCACGGCTGGTAGCCAGGGGATTTGAGGAGCTTGACGTGTCAGAGTTACAGAAGGATTCCCCAACGTGTGCTTCTGAGTCTCTTCGACTGCTTGTGGCAGTAATTTGTAAAAATAAATGGACACTAAACTCAATGGATATTAAATCTGCATTTCTGCAGGGAACTGAAATAAACGTGACATCTACATCAGGCCACCCCCAGAGGCTGCTAGTGAAGGAAAGCTGTGGAAGCTCAAAAAATGCGTATATGGTTTGGCAGATGCCTCACTGTACTGGTACAAAAGAGTCAAGGAAACAGTACTAAAAGCAGGAGGATTTATGTCAAAAGTTGATCCAGCTGTTTTCTATTGGTTAGACCAGGACTGTGCAGTGATGGGAGTTCTTGGATGTCATGTGGACAGCTTTATGTGGGGAGGCACGCCACATTTCTCCTCAACTGTGGTGCCACATCTCAAGTCTGTTTTTCAAGTTGGCCGTGAAGAGCACGATCACTTCTGCTATGTGGGAATAGACTTTGTGACTACTGACAGAAAAATACAAGTACATCAAGAAAGCTACATACAGCACATGCTGCCCATTCACATAGATCCTTCACATGCCACAGAGCACAATTCCGCTCTCAATGATGAAGAAATAGAACAGCTCAGGTCTAAGATAGGCCAGATCCTCTGGGTAGCAAGACAAACCCGACCAGATGTCATATTTGATGCTAGCAGCCTGGCATCAAATATCAAGAATGCTACTGTGCAAACAATCCACAAAGCAAACAGGATAGTTTGCAAACTGAAGTCCAAAAAAGTGACACTAAACTTTCAGCATTTAGGCAGAAACAGAGCTCTCAAGATGATTATGTTCAGCGATGCCTTGTTTGGAAACCTTTCCGATGGTGGCACACAAGGAGGACATCTGATTCTGCTCATGGGAGAGAACGGCAAGTTCCCACCTCTTACCTTGCAGTCCAAGAGAGTTAAGAGTTTTCCTGGCCACACTCTTCTCAGAGCTGACATCTGGTGATGCTGAACATGCCCCACCGATTATCTGTGTCACAGATAGCCATTCTCTCGTTGACGCTCTCAAGTCTCAAGTCAGTGTCGGAGAAAAGGCTTCGCTTGGAGATAAGTAGCATTAAAGAGCTTGTCCAAGCACAGAACGTTGAGCAAGTACTGTGGCATAACACAAATAAACAGCTTGCAGACTGTCTTACCAAGACGGGAGCTCCAGCTTACCAATTACTCAAGGCGTTGAATGATGGACTATGGAAATTGGACTAAGGAAATTGAAATAAAAACAAGAGTTTTGGTTCAGATGTTATATTCTGAGAATGCCTAGTTAATCTAAGGAGAGATGTGCAATTTGTTTGTTTTTTTTGTTTTTTGTTTTTTTTTAAGAAAGAGTGTGAGTTTGTTATTCTCTAAGACTTTAATAGTTAACGGTTTACAGGCATGTTTATTTCTGCTAATATTTTGAAAGGACCAAAAAGAGGAAGTGCTCTTCCGTTGTTGTGAAAACAAGGTTGTGTGTACAAGTGACCATGGTGGTCGTGTAATAAAGTCGAGTTAATATAACAAACGTCTGTTATGCGAATTAACAAGTTCCATCCAGTTAATTTCAGTCTGATTATAATTCAGTAAAACAAATCCACATTAGTCCCGTTTATAATAATTGTGTTAATATCAGCCAATAATTACATAGCTAAGGAAACCAACGGATTAAATCACATCTTCTCATGTATTCAGTAGAGAGGAAAACTTCCCATCAGCGGCAGAGCCAGTAATGACAGCCATCTGCTGGGGGTGGAGAGAGGGGTCGACAAGCACCATAACTGTAAAACCCCTGTCATGCTTTAGGCTAAATGCTCATATGACCGCATCCGAGCCTTTTTTCCCCGTCATCTGCGTCCTTTATATACGTATTTCAGTCCATTTCCAGAGAGATTTTGGATGAATATCTGAGAATGAACATTATTACAATCTCCTCCACCATCATGTTATGCTCAGAAACTGACACCAGAACTTGGAGGTGAACTCTGAACTTCCCCCAGGTGGATGTAAACCTGACAACCATGCCAACGCAAAGGATGCACGGGAGTATGTGGACTACGTTTGAAACGAACGTACCGATTAATGTACGCAAGGGGAGCAGAAATGAGCATTCAGCCAGGGTTCACAAAAATATAAAGAGGTATCTGCAAAGTCATTTGGACATTTCATGATTACACAGACAGACAGACAAACAAACAGAAGTCTACCGTTTGTCCTATGGTGACTGAAATTCTCTCTGAATAGGCTGGATGTTACACATTTAAAACATTTAATAACTAAAAGCTCTCAGAGCGCAGACTCCTGCTAAGCTACAGGCTGTCTCACCTGGAAAAAGCCCCAACCGGCCCACCCAGTATAATAAAACATGACTACTACCAAGCTGCTGCTCCACCACAGGCCTCACACACTGTGTACCAATCAGAGACCTTAAATGAGACGCATCATGGTTCACCGCACTGATTGAATATGTCTGAAGCTCAGACATCATAAACCTGTCAATGATGCTGTAAATATCAGTTCTGCATCAACAGGATATTTTTTATCCAGTTTAGCTGAACATCTAACATCAGTTACGTGTAAGCTGCTACCCAGTCTTTCACAATATGATCTATGCTAACTAAAAGTAATAGAAGACTTACATATAGGTTATGATTAGGAGTAATTATTACAGCACGCCCCTGCCTGCCTCTCAGTGGCCGGTTGTGTCCACTATGCCTCAAACTCAAGTTTAAGATTTTTTAGATTTAAAAAATATATATTTGTATGGTATTGACAATTCTATATCTATTTGATTTGTTTATAGGATTTGTGTGTTACTTTTCCTTTGTTGCTAATTATGATGGACTCATTCTTGTCTATCTGGAAAAACTCCCCTCCTCCCTCAGTCTGATCCTCATTACGGATGTGTTGGTGCATATTGTGAAATTCTTAATAAAGAAGTCCCCTGTCAGAAATGTAAATTCTAACATCATAGGCTTAGAATGGGGTTGATATCATTTTGCTATTTATGTAACAAAAACAAACAATAGCACAGAATGTGTGTTTATATTTTGTAATTGGGTGTTTGATTTTAAAAGTGTTGGTTAATGGAGGTTAATGAAACATTTTTGTAATTTCTGAAGACGACAGTAGCATCCAGTAATGAAACTGGCTTTAAAGGGTTTAAATCCTTAAATCCTCTGACTGTTTGGGGCCTGCTTCCAGGTTCTGGCTAAAACAGAAACGGTCATATGAAGGATCCAAAGATCCTCTCCCCTCCCTACTCCTCACTATGGACTATTTCAGTATGTCAGGGATCAGAAGATCCAGAAATAAAGTAGTTTATCTCCACTGTGGTCTGGCCGGGTCATGGTTCAGGATGGAGGTGACTTGGAACTGATTGTCAAAGTTTCCAGAAAACTCTCAGGTTTCTTTGGCTTTAGGTTTGTATGTGAGGCTCAGTGGGATGTTTCTGTTTTCCTCAGGATTTCTTTATGTTTCACTCTGTTTATCAGAGAATATCCATGTGTGAGCGTATGTGAACTGTCCTCCGATGGTCTGACTTCTCCCTGCGTGTCTGATCAGACCTTTGTTGCCTTTCTGTTTGCTTTCTTTCAGTCTTTTTGTGTTATTTTCCCCCCACGTCCATCATGAAATAGAACACTCACTCACAAAATGGAAACAGAGAGGGAGGGGGTGCTCTCTTGGTACTTAATTCTCCCTGAAAAAGCCAGCTCAGAGAAAGAGTGGGTACGAGAGGAGGAGAAGGAGGAGAGGGAGGAGAAGGGGAGTCTCTCTGCTATCTTTTCACTGGGATGGCCATGTCTAATTTTGTCACATTGATAAATGAATAGGTTTTTTTATGGAAGGGTCAGGAACCTCTTTGTATCAGAGGCCCATCAAAGTGAATGTTGTGTTTTTCTCTGTTTGCTCCCTCACACCCTCTGAATGGATATTTACATGACTATTCACAACAGATAGCTGGATACATTGCTGCCTGTCACCAAAGAAAAGCTGCATTTAGATGTTATTTTAGAAAAAAAGATTGTGAGAATCCAAGTTAATGCTCGAGAAGTGAATTATATCAGTTTCTGGTTGGTTATTTTCTCCCAGTTCAGTCCAGTTTTTCTTTCTGCTCCAGAAGATTTTTCATAGGAATACTTGGGCTGTTCAACTCTTCATAGGTTCTGCTGTATTTTTCTGATCCCGGCTAAGTTATCTTCTGTACAATGTGTTTCTATGCGGTTGTGTATGTTGATAGTTTCCCATTTCTACTCCCTTTCTTTAGTCCTGTGTGTTCCTTCTGGATGTTTTAACGCCAAATGCTCAAATGTTGTTCTTTTATAATGAGCTACAACAACAACAGGTGATGTTTTTCTAAATTATTCTGGTCATCATGAAACTCATATGATGCCTGGAATAAGAAACTGAACCCGAGACGAGTTGAAGAGGAAGTAATGTGGATGTCAGGCAGGAACAAGATGCAGATATCCTCACGGGGAAGCTGAGCTAACTGCCAAATAAAGTGATAAAGTGGATGAAGCTGAATACTGGGAATGTTGGGAATGCTGTACTATGTGTTTCCCCAAAACATGGCCTCAGGAGCAGCTATTCAGTAAAACATCCAGTCTCTTTTGAACACAGAGCAGCATAAACAAGCTGCTAAGCAGACTCCATGTTACTTTATTTATACTCTGACTAATTATTTCTTCTGTTCCGCTCACGTTGGAACGGAGGATTTAGACGAAAAGAGGCACATGCCCGAAGGTAAAAAGGCCAAATAAATCCGATTTTAATCTGTGTTCATTTGGTTTCTCATGATCAGATTGTGGCAGTTATCTGATAAAGCATAATCAGATTAGGCAGCCTACATGAGCTATCTGATAGTTATCTGATCACAGCAGAAGTCAGACAATGGTCAGAGTCTTAGTGTGGAGGTAAACAGGTTATGAGAGAGAGGATCAGGGATGTTAAACTGTTAGTTGTGCGTTTCTGTCCACACCCTCTGCAGAGAGCTCATCTAGTGCTGCGCGATATGAACAAAATCTCACATCTAAATAATTTCTTCCTGAATCACATTTTACTATATATCGATATTTCTTTTGGTCAGTTAACCAATGAGACCAATCTGATTTACAGCCTTGGGTGCTAAATGCACTTTTATTAAGGATCAAAGCACATGTGCATTAAAATAGTTGACTGAAATTAAAGTAGCCGTTTATCAAAATAATGAAAAATCTTTTCAACGACCATTTACAAAAATCCAGTTGTGAAAAATCCAAAAAAGAAAAATCACTTTTGACTCAAAACAAGCTAACTTGATATAAACGATATTCCCTCATTCTGTATCTCGTGTGACAAAGTCTCCATTTATTTGAAAAGCTCCATATACAGCCCAAAGCTCACCTTCATAACACAGGTATGGCTTAATTCAGCAACAGCTCACAGCATTTGCTGAGTGGTTGCTAGGCTACCAACAAAACATCCTAACGCAGTCATGAGTATCTCCGTACATCTCAACGTCTCCCTCTGTGCTACACTTCCAGCATTTCAACAATTTGTCAGCTGCTCCACCAGAGAACACAAGATGGACTTATTTCACACAAATGTAAGAAATGCATCCCATCCTCTGAATTCACGACCGTAATCCATAATCAGGCCCATCGTTTAGCAGCAACATCCAGCTCTGTGTGAGTCAGTCAGTCTGTGTCCACAAGTCTCAGAAACTGTCCAGCAGAATTCTTCCCCTCTCTGACATCTCCGGCATCTCACGCTGAAGAATTTCAGCCAGCCAGCCTGACACACGCGCTGCGGCGGGCTGCAGATGATTGTAGTCTGAAATAAAAGAGTGTGTCTATTCCTGTTGATGCCAGGCCAGTAATAGCCTCAGCCGTGCGGGGGAGGGCTAGACACAACTTCCAATTACAGCCTTGTTAATAATAGCTCTCAGTTACTGCATATAGAAACACATACACACACACACACACACACACTGACTAATCCAGTGATGTGCTGTGATACATTTTTCATCTATAATCTGTGAGTTTAGACATTTCTTGCACTGTTTTTTCTTTTCATCTGAAAAAAACCTTCAGTTTTGTAATGTAGCACTAATTACAGGCAGGCTCTTTTAAAGGTACAGTCCACTTAGATCCAGCTCTTCCAGGAAGGAAAACCTCTATTAGAACCAGGAAGGACGGCCATCTGGTTGGAGTGGATTGGGGTACAGAGGTCAGGGAAGAGGGGTCCACAAACGGCATGACTCTGAGCCAGGGATACCTGCTAAGGAATAAGAAGAGAAACACAAGTTAAAAACAGCAACAAGGTCAGATATACATGGAGAGTAATGAGCAGAGACGTCCCCCAGCAGGGTGTCTGCTTCCTGAAGCCAAACTGGAAGCTGATGACTGAAAGTTTTGCCTCCCCGTTAGAACCTCTAGGAACCAGCAGTAAACCTGCAGTGTGAGAGAGGGATGGGAAAACCTTCATCATTTACTGCAGCGTGGTCACTCACAGTTTTATATGTGAGGAGAAGAATTTAAAATTCTCTTCTGGATGCAACAGGGAGCCGATGACGAGACGATAAAACTGGAGAAATACGATCTCTGCTGATAATCCTCTCCAGAAGCCTGGCTAGACAAGCGAACTTCAGCGTCTCTGGAGATATGAGTGATATGTTGGAACAAGGAAGAAAAGAAAATTTTCTTTTTCAGCCAGCAGAGATGAAAGATTCATTTCTGGACAAAGCTGAGTGATCACGATGTAAACGATGATATGTCCTCTTTTGGCAGAAATGACTGTCTGAACCATTTTGTGTAGTTCCGGGCTCAGACTTTCTCAGCTGTAAGATGTATGAGAGTTTCTGGAATGTTCTGGCCTTCGAAATTCCCTATCAATATTACAGTGAGATTAATCCCTGATATTAGCCAGACCGTCCCACGCCTCCTCATTCCTTCCTTTTTAGGCCCGTCTCTGGTGGGCTCGACTCTGGTCTGTACAACACATGTCAGCTGTTAGAGCAGCCAAACATTGATCTTTGATATGCCGGCTCTCTCTGTAGTCAGTCTCATTTAAAAAAAAAGAAAAATCCTGGCACAGTTATTGACAACTTCATCAAACAACACCAGCTGATCAGTTCAGTGGTCCAGAGATTCCTCAGAAAAATGAAGACAAACTATCCAATGATTACAAAAAACCCCCAAACATTTTGGTCATTATGTCCCGGTTAGATGGTTTCAGGTCTCTGTACATGCCACATGATACCATCAGCCCTGCGTTGCTTCCCTTTACTGCCTCTTGCTTTCAGGATCTTTTTTGGATTTGTTTTATAATTGTGCTGAATCTGAGCTGCTGAGCTCTGAGATCTTCAGCCTGGCTTCTCATAAACATTTCATGCTCCAGACTGGGAGACAGGCAGAGGAACAGCCTTCACACCAGAGCTGCTCAGACTCCACATTTCAGAACAGATGACAGTTGAGGTTGACATTTATTTCAAACCCGACCAGAATGAAATATTTCCTGACTTGATGTGTTAGAGGATGTTTTTGTTTCCACTTGTATCTGGAGATACTGAGTAAGTTTTATCTTTAATTCTACTGTTTCAAATCAGTCCAGTTCACTCACATTATGGTTAAAAAGTAAAAACAAAAAAACAACTTCAATTCAAAGTTCTGGCGTCTCCATGCAACCAAATTTTTTTAGTTTGTGCAATATCTTCCTGTGTCATTCATGACAGTTCTTTTTAGACAGAGTTAATATTTGTCTATCTGTCATCCTGTCCAGCTGCTCTTACTTCTCGGAGATCAGAGTTCAGGCTCAACCCAACATCTCCAGCAATCACATTTGTGGACATCAGAGAACAAATTTTACATTCCTGAATGATATTTAATGTATTTTCCTTTTTGCTTGTTTGTTGTCATGATCTAAAGAGATAGTTTAAGTCCCCTACTTATTGCATTTGGGTGTTTTTCTGCCCATTTCAGGTGATCAATGTGGACGGCAGCGGCAGGCAGATTCTGCTGGAGGACAAGTTGCCTCACATCTTCGGTTTCACTCTGCTGGGCGATTACATCTACTGGACCGACTGGCAGAGACGCAGCATCGAGAGGGTCCACAAAGCTACGGCTGTACGGGAGATCATCATCGACCAGCTGCCCGATTTAATGGGCCTGAAGGCCACTAAAGTGACAGAGACATATGGTGAGATTTCCTGGGGTTTCTGATGATTTCTGACGACGAGAGAAGTTGAATTAAGCTGAAACTTGGTCTGTGTCAGGTACCAACGGCTGTGCAGGAGATAACGGTGGATGCAGCCATCTGTGCTTCTGGCGTCAGCAGGCCGTCAGCTGTGCCTGTCCCATGGGTATGGAGCTCCTATCAGACCTCCAGACCTGTGTGGTTCCTGAGGCCTTCCTGCTCTTCACCAACAGGTAAACCTGGCTGACAGCAGCTAACAAAGCATTGTGTAGCATCTCCTCTTCTTTCAACATCTGTCTGTAAACATCTGTGGGTTTCAGGCTGAACTGTGTTCATAGGCAGTGTTTTCTGGAAGTCTTCCTCAGACCCGTTTCCAGTAGATAATCATCACTGTTTTAAATGTAGTGCTGCCTGAGGACCCAAAGATTTCCATGATCCAGTACTGTTTTTTTAGCGAGTATCTAATGTATACAGGTGCTACCCGGAAAATTACAATATGCTGGAAAAGTTGTTTTATTCAGGCAGTTCAACATAAAAGGTGAAGCCAAAACCTTTTATGTACTATGTACAGATGCAAGAGTTTACCTTCAGAGGCCTGACATTTTTTAATTTAAAATCCATTTTTTATTGATTTCAAGAAATATGCAAAGTTTGATGTAATGCAAGTTTTTTATTTGAGGTTTTCCGAAGCTGCAAATCCTAATCAGCAAAATAAACAAATAAAAGCAGAAATATATTGATTTGCATACTATTTGTGTAAATGTGTACATTTTACTTGGAAAATTAGAATATCCTGAATAATTTCATGCATTTTTTTAACTTAACTTGTCAGATGAATGTGTGTTTCCCTGCTTCGTTACATCCATTTACAAAACCGCACATGATAAATTGGATATTAGCTGCAAATGTTCCTCCAGATGCTTCTTTACTTTTTGTTTTCATTTTTTCTGGGAAGCGTAGCTGTCATCAGTCAAGAAGCTCATATTTTACATCAAACTATAAAATTTCTCGCTTAATTGTTGGTTTATTTCTTTTTATTGTCCACAAAATTACAACTTTTAAAGAAGTGTTGCTGTTTCTGATCATTTTCATATAATAATGAGTCTTTCTGATAGCAGTCAGCATTAATAAATATTCTAACATGCATGAATAATCTTAGACAACAGAAATGAAGTGTTGTGGGACATCCTGGGGTTTTTCTGTGTTTCATGTCCATACCGACTGATCTCAGAACCAAGTCATGCTGGTATCGGAATTTAAAACAGGAAATGTGAGTCTGTTGTTTCTGTAAAGATGCTCTGGTCCTTCTCCTCAGGGACAGCATTAGGAGCATCTCTCTGGGTACCAACAGCAACGACGTGGCCATCCCTCTGACCGGAGTTAAAGAGGTCTCTGCTCTCGACTTTGACGTCTCTGAGAGGAAAATTTACTGGACCGACATCCAGGCCAAGGTGGGCAGGAATCTGAGTTCAAATTAATCTCTGTCAGATGAAGACCAACTTTTCATTCAATACATTTCACAAATGTCTTTAATCTTTTTCCAATCAGGTCCTTCTAGACACTTTTTATTTTCAAAGGTTAATTTTCCCCCCTATTGTGCTAATATCATGACATTTTCCGAAGGTTAAAGGCTTGGATTTAATTAAAATCTGCAAATGCACTTTACTTCACAACTTTAAATTCTGTGGTTTTCCTGCTGCTTGATGTCAGGGGTGCTATTATGAGAAAACAGCCAGAAAACATACATTTTTTTAAGTAATGAACTTTATAAACTGAAAGTATTTGAAAAAAAATAAGCAAAATTAAATTTATGTGAATTGTATAGCAGCATTTTGCCATGAAGAAAACATATTTTTAAAATTAATATAGGAATTTAATTTCTTTGATTGGACTGGAGCTGAAAGATTTAAGCTTTGAAAGTGGAAGGAATGACACAACGACACAGCAATGGAGGGTTAAACTGATGCGACCTGGACTTACTGCAGGTTAACACGTCTGATCCTCTCTGCAGACCATTAGCAGGGCCTACATGAACGGCAGCTCTGTGGAGTACGTGATCGAGTTCGGACTGGACTACCCTGAGGACATGGCAGTGGACTGGATGGGTCATAACGTCTACTGGGCAGATACTGGGACAAACCGCATCGAGGTGGCCCGGCTGGATGGCCAGTACAGGCAGGTTCTGGTCTATAAGGACCTGGATAAACCCCGCTCACTGGACAACCCACGGTCACTTGCACTGGACCCGGCTAATGGGTATGACCAGGAATTCATTCATTTCCATCAGGACGTGATGTAAACCTCATCAGGTCCTCCTGGATGTCAGTCTGACGCAGAATGTTGTCTCCACAGCTACATGTACTGGACGGAGTGGGGGGGCCGACCACGTATAGCCAGAGCCTACATGGATGGCAGCACCATCACCACGTTGGTGGGGAAAGTGGGCCGGGCCAACGGACTGACCATCGACTATGTGGACCACCGGCTGTACTGGACCGACCTGGACACTTATATGATTGAAAGCACCAACATGCAGGGTACGTTCTCACCCAGCAGCAGCTATGGGAGCCACGTCTGCGTGGACTAATATGTCTTCTGCCAATTTGACCTTTTTTGGACTTTTAATATTTATCATCCCTTTTGTATACGAAGCATTATTTCATGTCCAACCCTTTCCTTTTTTCTAAATCATCTCACTGCACCTATAAGTGAGATGCTCCCTGATCTCCTCGTACACAGTGGGATCACAGAAAAGACATTTTGATTCAGGACAGAAAATTCTTCCCGTGTCCATATGACTCGATTTTATTTTGCTGGGACGTTCGATCTGATCAGAACCGCAGCTACAGCCTGGATGGTTAAATAAACGTGTTTCTAACCCCACGCTGGCTGTAATGATGTATTATTTCATGCCGTATCTCTGCAGGCCTTCAGAGGGAGATCATTGTGGACGACCTCCCACACCCCTTCGGTCTGACTCAGTACAGGGATTTTATCTACTGGACTGATTTTAACTTGCGCAGCATTGAGCGGGCGGACAAACGCAGCGGACTGAACCGGACCGTGGTTCTGCAGGTAGGATCCAGTTTAAGCTCAGGAACCAGGGCCAGCACATTGTTTCAGTTTCGCTCTTAATCCGATGATGATCTCTGGAATCAGAGTGTGCGGGAGACTGAAACCTCTAATCCTCAGGGTCAGCTGGAGCTGATGCTGGACATCCTGGTGTTCCACTCCTCCCGTCAGGATGGCACCAATGACTGTTCCAATAACAACGGGAACTGTGCCCACCTGTGCCTGGCCACGCCTGCTGGTGCCCAGTGTCACTGTACCTCCCACTACACCCTGAACCCTGATGGAAGAAACTGCAGCTGTAAGTAGAGGAGATGACTGTGAAGGAAGAGTAACCATCACTTATCCGACACGTTCCCAGTGGTCTGAATGAGGCAGTAAAACCCAAAAGCCATCCCAGGAAATCTTTGGAATTTCCCAGATAGAGTTTACATTCATGGACAAAACTACGGCCACTTTTTCGGTTCTTCCTTTATACCTCACTTCCTTTAACCCTTCAATCTACAATAGATCTCTGGCGCCCCCAAGTGTTATCGCTTATATCATGATCATTTTCTCAGGAATGGTGGTGTGCACCTCCATAGGGTAATTTGTTTTTAATAGCTTTCCCTTTAGGTGAGGCTAACTAAATCCGGTCCCACAGGAGCTACAGTCCAGCAGGTTTTCTATGTATTCTTGCTTCTGCACACCTGATTCTAATTTATTGGATGTAACAACCTATAATATTCTGCAAAAGGACTCATTTATTTGAGGCGGATGTGTTGGAGCAGGAAAACATGGAAAACCTGCTGCATTGCAGGTCTGGTGGGACCAGAATGAGTAACCCTGGTATGTGATGTTTATATCCAGTCTACAAGGTTTAGCAACTAGATCATCATTTAACCTTTCTTTATTTCTGAGATCTGGCATTAACATTTTCAAAATAAAAGTGTGTTTGATAACTGGTTACTCCATTACTCCAGCCAATGTTAGGATCTTGGATTGATGCCATTGACTCATTGACCATATGATCAATGTAGATCGATGTAGATCGATGTATTGTCCCACCTCTAGTGTTTATCCAGAGACTCTGTATGGTAAATGCACAGTAAGGGAGCCATAATAAAACCATTGTTTATCATTGTTTACCATTGTTTATCATATTTCCATAATTAAAATAAGATTGCCATCACTGCCATGTTGCTAAAAAATTATGATGAAGCCACTTAAAGTCAAACTTCCCACCAGTCAACAAGTGAGCAGAAAGTTTGTCTGAAAAGAAGAAAAATAATGGCTGAAATATTTTGATGCAAAGTGGCAGCAAAACAAGTAAGAGTTGGAGTAGCATAAATAGCTGTAAACCACTTAAAACAGCTGGTTTAAATATGTTTGTAGTTTCTGCTGTGCCTTTGCTTCAGTGCCAATATATTTTTTTAAAAATACTGATCTGTGTGTTATTTATAAAAGCAATGATTGTGATAAATACCGTTTTTTGTTTCTTTTGATTGGTCTTCATGGTACTATGTCTACTGATACACTTAGTTTACATCATTTAATGCCTCATAATTAGGGCTGGGTATCACTCCTAATTTCCTGAATCGATTTGATTTGAGTCGCAAGAGCAAAATTGAATCGATTTTGATTATTTTCGATTCGATTCAATATCAATTCATTTTCAGAAATTCATGACTCATCAATATTTCTTGAATATTAGACACTCACAGGTGGTAATTTTAAGGAAACACTGAAGCAACCTTTCAACAGTGTGTGTTTTTTATACATTTAATATTCATATTTTCTTTAAAAAATGTCCAGCATTGGCATGTCACACACATAACTAACATTTATTTGTGAAAATAACCAGTCTTACATGTTAAACAGAATATAGTTTTAACAGAAACACTACAGTAAAAAATAATGGCCCAATAAAAACTAGAAATAAAATAAAACCTTTCTTCCTTTAAAACAAATGGATTTTGGCATTTTATGAATCGATTATTGATTTTTTATTCTTGAATAAAATCGATTTTAATTGATTTTTTTTAAACCCAGCCCTACTCATAATCTGACAACAGAGGTTATCTTGGAAAAAATGTTAAGGGTTGAGCTTCTGAGGGCTAATTTAAAACCTAAAATCCAAATGAACAGACAAAAAAGGGTTAAAAATGTGGTTTGGAGGTTTAAATGCTTTGTTTGGCCTTGACTGATGTTTTCATTTAGCAGCAAATTCAAGTTTCATCAGGTCTGATGGGATGTTTGGTGAAGTTTATCCTTGTTACACCCATATGTCTGCAGCACCTTCCAGCTTCCTGCTGTTCAGTCAGAAGACCAGCATCAGCCGGATGGTTGTAGGAGAGCAGAGTCCAGACATCATCCTGCCCATCCACGTCATGAGGAACGTCCGAGCCGTCAGCTATGACCCCCTGGACCGGATGGTCTACTGGCTGGATGGACGCCAGAACATCCGACGGGCCAGAGATGATGGTGCCATGGTAACGGTCGCTCAGACACACACTGTGCTGTAACATTCAGACAGAGAGCCGTCAGTCACGTGAGTTTGTTGTGGTTCCCTCCAGGCTTCCATGATAACCAGCAGCACTCCTCAAACCGTGGACTACCAACTGCACGACTTGAGCCTCGACCCCTACAGTCGGCACATTTATTGGACCTGTGAGACGACCAATACCATCAATGTCCAGAGGATGGACGGTCGCATCATAGGTGTGGTTGTCAAGGACCACACCGACAAGCCGAGGGCTATTGTAGTCAATGCGGAAAAGGGGTAAAGTCATCTTTAGATCTGCTGAGTCGGCTGAGATGATGAGAGAACATCCAACATGTAGGCTGTTGTGCTGACGTGTGCATGTCTTTGCAGATACATGTACTTCACCACCATCCAGGAGCGCTCGGCGAAGATCGAAGGAGCCAGTCTGGACGGAACCGAGAGGGAGTCTTTGTTCACCACCGGGCTCATCCGACCCGTGGCTCTGGCTCTGGACAACAAGCTGGGGAAGCTCTTCTGGGTCGATGCTGACCTCAAACGCATTGAGAGCAGCGACCTGACAGGTGAGTTCACACAAACCGAAGCAATAAACCTGCGTGTCAGCGACCAAGCAGTGAACTGGGTTTATATGGACTAAAGTATTCAAATCTGAATCCAAAATCCAAAAGAATGAATGAACCAGAAGGCCTATAAAGGACGGCAACTAAAGATAATGCTACAAAAAAATGCAACTTAACCCTTTCATGCATCGTGTCGATACAGTGGACACCTATCTGACAGCTGTTTTGCACTATGAGTGAGGATGTAAAGTTTGTAATGTTGCCGCTTCGGGGGACATCAGTGAGTCATGCAATACACTGTCACTTAATGTAGAATAAATATTTATATATGTACATTCATACATTGTAACAACCGAACTTTTTTGTGATAGATGGGAAAAGAAAACAATACAGCTTTTTTAATAAAATATCCATATTGTAGAAATATGAAATGCATATTTCATTAATGATTTTGAATAAAATATAAGAAATACATTAATTAAATGAAATTTAAAATATGATTAAGAAAGGAAAAAGTACCAATGTATATGTCAATGTAAGTTAATTACTCTATGTAAAAAACATGTGACACTGTTTATTATTCCTGCGTGAAAGGATTAAGCACATCAAGCTCAGCTGACTAAAACTGTCGCTCAGCCAGGGAAGGAAGCTCATCCTCATAACAAAGAAACAGATATCAGCAAAACACAATGCACAATACCTTCCATTGTTGCAGGTGTCACCCATAGGAGCAATGCCAGGTGTAGATGAAAATGACAGCATGTGTGTCTGTAAAGAAGGAAAAAATGGGGAACATTACCACCGACGGGCTTGGGCCATCACGCTACAGGACTCTCACTGGTAGAGCGGGACAGATAGATGACAAATTGCATGTCAGGAATAATCAGATCACAGCATAAGAAAAAGTAAGTGACAGTAGAAAGAAGCTCAGAGGATAGTGTGGCGGACAGCCCGAGTGTCAGACAGATGGGGAGCCGGATTAAAATGCAAACGCCACAGAAAAACTGAGGAAATAAGCAAAACCTGCAAATAATCAGCATCTGCTGCATTTAAATGAGATGGGAGGCTGAGAAGAAATACATCGTTTTATCTGAAGTGTCATCATGTTCAGGCTTCGCTTTTTATTTATTGGATTATCTTGTGGGTCTTAGTTCAGTTGCTCATTTAAAGTAAAATCTTAATCTTACAGTATGTTAAAACATAAATGTCTAAAACAATCCATAAAAATATGCTTTTATGAAATTACTGAATAAAATCCATAATTACTAAACTAAGCTAGAGTACAAGCTCAGATTGATTCTGAACGAATCAAACCTGACCGCCGTCCCCAGGATGAATCAAGACAATCACTGAAAATCACACGCTGCTCCCTGCTGTATCATCCATCCTTTGCTGGCCTGCTGCCGTTTACCAGCTGGTGCCTGAACAAAGTGCAGCTGAATGCAAAGAGATACTTACTGGAAGTGAGACGTGTAGAAGCAAAGAAGAAGGTGTAAATAACTAGTCTGGTTAGTCACTGGTTAGTCACTGGATAGTAAGTTACTTTGTCCCTTGCTGGAAAAGATAATGTGGAGAGAATGTTACTAAACGCTTTCAGTTGCCTTGATAATCTGGATTATCTTCCTAGAAAACATTTCTTATTTTGGCCGGTGGAAATTCTGATGGACGGGGACTTCAGGAACCTACTCGCCCCATCGGCTCCTGGCACATTAAACCAGTCTGCTTCTCTCCAGTCTCTGCTTCCTGGGATAAATTCTTCCACATCATTTTTAAATCATCCCTCCCAGGAGCCAATCGGATTGTCCTCCAGGATTCCAACATCCTCCAGCCACTGGGACTGACCATCCTGGGAGACCATCTGTACTGGATTGATCGGCAGCAGCAGATGATTGAAAGGGTGGACAAAGTGACGGGAGACGGACGGACGCGGATCCAGGGCAGGATCTCCTACCTGACGTCCATCCACGCTGTGGAGGAGATGGACCCGCTGGAATTCGGTGCAGATCACAGACTTATTGATCAACTGGCTGAAACACATTGTATTAATCTGGATTTTAACTGTTCGTCTGTTTCCTTTTTTAGCATCCCACCCTTGTTCCCGTGACAACGGCGGCTGTTCCCACATCTGCATCGCTAAGGGAGACGGGACCCCACGCTGCTCCTGTCCAATGCACCTGGTGCTGCTGCAGGACCTGCTGCACTGTGAAGGTGAGCACCACCAGATCCTCCTCCTCCTCTTCTTCCTCCTCCTCCTCCTCCTCCTCCTTCTCATGTCACATCCTTCTTCTCCTTCAGAACCTCCCACCTGCTCCTCAGTGGAGTTCACCTGCTCCACCGGAGAAATCGACTGTATTCCTCTGGCCTGGCGTTGTGACCAGCTCCCTGAATGTGAGGATGGCAGCGATGAAGAAAACTGTCCCGTCTGCTCCTCCTCCCAATTCCAGTGTGACGATGGGAGCTGCATCGATGACCAGAGACGCTGCGATGGGGAGTCTGACTGCACCGATAAGTCTGACGAGATGCACTGTGAAAGTAAGAAAAGGACGCCTGTGAAATGAGCTCTAAAGCATCTGCTCGGTATAGTTTCCCAGCTATTCACAGAAACTCTCCCAAACTCCATCGTAGGAATGAAATGATCATGTCTGTAAGTCCAGTCCAGGGGACAACTTATCCCATGGAAGTAATTTGTGTTCCTCCTCGGGGTGACGGAGAGGAAGATAAAAAAATTCTGAATTTGAATCTAAAACATCTGTTTAGTTCAATCATTCAGGTTTAGCCTACATTTATTCAGATAAATGCATTTAAAGCTCACTTACAAGGTTTAAGAGCATGGCATAATATTTAATCATCTTCTGAAACTATATTTTCTGTACAAATGATCTTTAGATATTATTTAAGAACATCAGAACAATGACAATTTCTCCCCTGTTGGTCACAGGTGAAACCAGTGAAACTGAAATCACGCAAGATTGCTAATTGAGTAATGAAGACGCTGAGATGTCTGACACCTGCAGAAATAATCAGCCTCCCTGTTCTACCACTAGATTTACAAATTCTACCAAAATTAAGAAAGTTGTTGGCTGAGATGAACACACAGACACAGATTCACAGTTTTACCTGAACTTTTGTTCAAATTATCCAGAACTGGGCATACGCAAAAGAAAAAAAAGATGTCCTGATCTGACCTCAAAATGACCAGTTATCCAATCCTGAAAACGGCTCTAACAGGTAGTTTTCCCCATCCAGACATTTACAGATAAAACTAGCAACTGTTTCATAAAAGGGATTAATTAATGTTTAAAAAATAATCATTTCATATAGTGAACTATGTTTAAAAACACCCTGGAGAGAAACATCCTCATCACGATGAGCTTGTATTGTTTGTTGTACAGTTCTCATCTATGACTCGTTCATCCTCCTTACTGACACATCAGAGGCAGAGCAGCAGTTCCGACATCGGCTTTGGGTTTCCTGGACTCAATGCTGTTGTCTCCTGTTGTGTCTATCAGTAGGTGAGTGTGTGATAGATGAGAGGAAATACTCATCGTGGAGTAGCGAGCTGAACCTCCAAGCTCAGAAACGGATCAGATGGTTGTTTTTGCTGGAGGAACTGTAGGCTCCAGCACCTAATCGTCCTGCCGCGTACTAAGCTTTAAGATAAGAGGGAGCTGTGACTGAGAACTGTCCTCCCTTTTCCTGCAGCCATCTGCTCCTCCAACCAGTTCCGCTGTGGAGACAACCAGTGCATCCTGAAGACGCGGCAGTGTGATAATTACTCGGACTGCTCGGACGGCTCTGACGAGCTGGCCTGCGGTAGGAGCGGTCGCACATTCCTGCTAAAGCAGCAGCATTTCACATCAGGCCTGATCCCTTTTCTCCTCCACACGCAGACTTTGTTTCTCCGCCGCTGAACTTCATCCCGAACTCCGATCCCAACCCCATCGGCCCCGTCATCGCCATCATCCTGCTGGTGTTTGTGACGGGCGGGGCTTATTTTGTGTGTCAGCGCATGGTGTGTCGGTGCCACAAGAACCCCAACGGCACCTTTCCTCATGAGTACATCAGCGGGACGCCCCACGTGCCCCTCAACTTCATCACCCCCAGCAGCTCTCAGCACGGTACCTTCCAAGGTGCGCCTGGACACGCAGCAGCAGGCGCGCCATCTCTCAGCCGTTCTGGTACCAGTAACACCGGTAACACCATTAACGTGTTGGTGTGTGCAGGGATCTCCTGTGGGAAGTCCATCAAGAGCTCGGTCAGCCTGATGGGCAGCAGCAGCAGCGGAGCTCCTCTCTACGACAGGAACCATGTGACCGGAGCTTCGTCCAGCAGCTCGTCCTCCACCAAAGGAGCTTTTTACCCCCAGGTCCACAAACACACACACACACACACTCACACACACACAGCCTGATGTTTCCATTTGGATAACTCCGATCTGTTGCGTTTGTAGATCCTGAACCCTCCTCCTTCCCCGGCCACTGATCGTTCCCTCTACAACACCGAGATCTTCTACTCCTCCAACAGTCCGTCCACCACCAGATCCTACAGGTGATCCGTCTCTTCTGCCTGTCCTCATCCATCCGAGCAGTCAAAGCTTACGATTTTTTGATATTTATAAATAAAACATTAATATTTGTCTTTAGTTTAACTAGATGAGGGTCTCTCCTGACAGTCAGGAGCTGAGAGAATGACCTGCAGATGAGAAAAGCCTTGGGCCCAGATTCACGAAAAATAGAAATAGGGACCGCTAAATAAATTACCCTGCAAATATTTAGTGCCTGTTGTTTTTCCATGATTTGCGGGTGATCTACTTACACTGATTGCACAATCGATAAGGTCCACAAACATGAGGATTTAGCGTGTGCAAATGATGCGCTGTGTAGAAGGAGAGAAAGAATGCTGCACACGCAAACAAATGGAGATGGAAATATTAGTAGAAGAGGCTTATGGAAACATGGCAAAGACGTCTAAATATGACCAGAAGGACTGTAATATGACCCCCGACAAATAAGACGGGGGTCAAAAGAAGATATTTCTCTGACCAGTATTATAGCTGCAGGTGCTGCACTCATTCTGCCAGGAGCAGATAGAACCGTATGACGAGCCCGGTTTTATGGTGTTTTTTTGCATCTACTACTCCCAGTATTTAACCCTTCCAGCAGAAATGCCCAGACTGCATATTTATTCAAGGCAAAAGAGCAAAATGCATTGTGGCGCTGTTGTAACGGTTCTATTTCCAGCAGGATGATAAATCAGCTGCAGCGAGTTTTTGCGCCTGTTATCAACTCTGCGCCTGTTTTAAGAGGTGCAGGCCTTTGATAAATCGGGGCCTCGGCCTCTGATGATCTGTGTTGTTTCTACAAAGTAATGTTAGTAATAAACTCTGTTTTGTTGTTTTGGCTGGCCTTTATGCGGCCATATCTGATCCTTTTAGCCTCATAATCTGACAACTGAGGCTGTCCTGCAAGCGTCATGTGGACTGGGATTAAACCAGTCAAGCGTCTACAAGCAGTTTTATGTGGTTTGGAGTTTAAGGGTTAAAGATGGAATCGATGTAAACCATCACCTAATCGACCTGTATGTGTCTCCCTCAGACCGTACCACCCGATCCGTGGCGCTGCCCCGCCCACAACGCCCTGCAGCACAGACGTCTGCGACAGCGACTACACCCCCCACCCTCCCACCGGCCCGCCATCATCGGCGGGCCGCTGGAAGGCCTCAGGCCACGGCAAACACAACAAATACTACATGGACCTGAACTCAGACTCAGACCCCTACCCTCCACCCCCCACCCCACGCTCTCAGTACATGTCAGCTGAGGAGAGCTGCCCCCCTTCCCCTTCCACTGAACGATCCTACTTCCACCTGTGCCCCCCGCCACCATCTCCGTGCACTGACTCCTCGTGACCCCCACCCCCAACAGACAGGGAGTCCTGTGAGGAAGAAAGGGACTCCAGTTTTTGGACGTGTGCCCCCACATAACCACGGTGGTCATTCCAGTTGTCCTCCAGATGTCGGGCCATCTGATGAGACGAGTCCTGCAGGTTCTGCTCCGGCCCGATGCTCAGAGAGAAGAACCACAGCTTCTCCTCCTTTAACCTTCGTCTTCCTCTGGCGGGTCACTTCTTCCTACAAGACTCAATTCTGCCCCTAAAACCCGGAAGACTGATCGCACTCAGTGGAGGAGAGAAACCCCAAACCAAGCCATGGACCCTGCCTCTTCGGCCCCCTGCTGCTTGGCCTCCTCTTCCTCCTCCTCCTCTTCCTCATAGACGGGAAGCAGCAGGAATGTACATAGTGCTGGAATTATTTTCAGATTCAATTCATGAAGCAGGATCCTCAAAAAGAACGGATGGGTGAAAAGGAACAAGAAATGGATGGATGGATGGATGGATGTATGGATGGATGGACGGACGGATGGATGGATTAATCGACGGATGGATGGATGGATGGATGGGTAGTTTGGTAGATGGATGGGATGAACGGATAGATGGATGGATTAATGGGTGGATGGATGGATGGGGAGTTTGGTAAATTGATAGATGGATGGATGGATGGATTGATGGATGCCTGTTGGATGGATGGATGAATGGATGGAATAGTTCCCTCATTAGTGAGGATGGATATAAACTGTCTAGCAACTTTTTTCCTGGATGAACCTCGTAGATCTTCCTACAAACCAAATCCTGGTCTCCTTGTGGACTTGTACAGACAAGCGATGTAGTGACTGAAATGTTAACGGTTGTAAATCTGAATCTTCATCACCTCCTCTTCCTCTCACCGTCCTGTTTACCAAAACTACGTTTGCTGCTATCGTGTACATAATTATCAGAAAGGCCAAAATGACCACTCTCATTCTCACATTAGATTATGAAGCTATTTTACACCTCCTAATTAATTATTCTTATAGTATCTTGTCTTATTTGTACGTTCTTTGTGTAGAAAATGTTGTTTGTCTGTGTCTGGTTCGGTTTGAAGGAGTCCCTCCGGACCTCCAGCTGAGACTTAAATCCAGAACTGTTTCAGGATCAGCTGAAGGTCTGGGAGACGTTGAGTCTTTAGTATGTTGGTCTAACCATCATGAGAATGTTTTAGTTGTAGTCTAACAAGCACTTGAGGCTTGAGGTTTGGACCTCTAAGGGGGTAAAACCTGCTGAATACGTCCCCACATCAAACTACCAAAGCCAGACGTTTCCCTTACTTCACAATGAGCTGTTGCCTTGGCTTGCATGTCTGACAGGTCCTGACCTGTGATCACCATCAAACCGTTCATCGGGTTCAGAGGTCTATGGAATCTGAGGACAGACTAATTCCTGTTTCAATGTTCAGACTTGGACCAGAATCAGAACTGAAGTTACGCGGTGAAGCTCAGACAGGTCGGAGGGACTCAGAAGAATCCTCCAGAAGAGCCAGTTTCCTGACTGAATCCAGAGGAACACCTTGGATCAGAAGGAAAGTCTGCAGAGCAGCCTCATATGAACACCCAGCTTTGGTTCCAGATCAGCTTCGGTTCAGCGTTGTGGTTCTCCGAGCAGCACATCAGGAACAAGGAGGGCTCTGAGCCCCAAGTCAAACCACTATGCCACTAAAAGCCCTTAAACTCCGTATTTGCTGTCTCAGCTAAGAATGCTTTGTGTAATTTACACTTTTGTATCAAAAGCATTTTTATATAATAAAGGTTTTATTTTACGGAACGTCATTTTTTCTGTCAGATTTCATGCTTTTATTCTGAGATTAGAAGATATTTGTTCAGGTCTGTATTTTAATGAGCTGATTTCACAACAATATACAGCTCCAACGTCACTGGACCTGCAGGTCAAAGGTCAGGCTCTACAACACCTGCAGATCCAGGACCTGTAGATTCAGAATCTTTAGTATGTGGACTTGCAGATGACTTGTTGATGCTAGATCTGTGCATCCAGAACCTGTTGATCTAGGACCTTTAGATCCAGGAACTTAAGATTCAGGACCTGTTGATCCCGGACTTGCTTAACCTGGAGCTGCTGATCCAGAAATGTTGATACTGGACAAGTAAAGGTTGTATCTACAGAATGAGGACCTGCTGATCCAGGAACTGTAGATGTTATTGGGACGGAGGAGAGACAGTTTCTTAAGGGTCCTGTAGGCTGGACTTCAGGTGGTGTGGTGACACCTAGTGGTCAAATCTGGTAAGTACAGTCTGCCAGATCAGAATTTTATGATTTATTCATTACTGATAATGACGATGATGATGAAATATATAATACATGATCAGATTGCTCGCCTGCACCTCAAAATGGATTAATTAACTTTTTTCTGATAAACTATGCCGCATTTTGTCGAATGATTCTCCAGCTTTACTCACAGGGACACTGTGTGTGTGTGTGTGTGTGTGTGTGTGTGTGTTGGGACTAGTTTATTCCTGTCAGACTGAAAGTCATGAGCGGAAATAAATGTCTAGACACAGTTTCTCTGACCAAAGCAATGATGATCTCTGACTGAACTGCAAAGACTTTTCAGTCAGATGCAGCTCTGGCTGTTAACTTCATGGTCATTACAGCAGATTATGTAGGGCCTATTTGTTATTAAAGTCCAAAAACCTGCTTTTAGTTTTATTTTTAAGGATTAATGGGCACATCCTTTGTTCATCTATCCATGGATAAATGGGTGAGTTATCAGGACCTCACCAAGTCCAGCCTCACGTAAACAGGATGAGGTGTTACTGCTGTCTGGACAAAATCCAGGAACTGGGATGTGACCGTGGTCATGTGACCATGGTCAGGCTAATAAAAAAAACACATCTGCAGTGAGGCGAAAAATAAGACAAATCTTTTTCTTCTTTTCTTAATTTTTGTGTGATGTTTAATGTGATAAAACATAGTTTTACCTGTATAGAGAAGAGATGGAAACCCAGAATGTGGGTCCTTCATTAAGGCCAACTAATCCGGGGGGATCCAGAGGTGCTCCCAGGCCAGCCGAGAGATATAATCCATCCAGTGTGTCCTGGGCCTACCCCGAGGTCTCCTCAGAATACCTCTGGAGGGAGGCGTCCAGGGGGCATCAGATGACCAAGCCTCTCCCGGATGACCGAGCTCCTCACCCTATCTCTAAGGGAGAGCCCGGCCACCCTGCGGAGAAAACTCATTTC
>JBBBVT010000010.1:1479120-1491675 GCA_037177035.1 Craterocephalus eyresii
TCGCCTAGTTTCTCGCTCTGGAGCTCCCCCTACAGCTTTGGGGTGCGCACTGCATGGTAAACATACCCAGACTTGCACTGATCCGCTTTAAATAAAGTAAATATGGCTATGAAGTAAAAAGGTATCACTGTATATGTATACGGAAGTTAATTACTATTTGTAAAAAACATGAGGCACTGTTTCTTAATAATTCATGCATGAAAGGGGTTAAAACATGTGCTGTGTTTTTTTAGCATTCATATGTGGATGTAAAGCAATTATCATTTTTGTCAGGACCTCAGTCCACAATCAAATGTTTCTCCACTCTCAGAAAAATGAGATGACAACCAGTAAAGATAAAAGCAGTTGAAGTGCCACATGACACAAATTTAGAGCAAAAATAGACTTTACAACTCTTGATCACTCTCCATCATGACTATTCCCTACACACAGTATCACCTCCCCATCATCACACACACCTCATACTCAATCACTACATTAACAGTTGTTTTTGTGGGTTCATCATTCAAGTGACACTATAGTTACAGCATGACATAAACAGAACTTATTCTCACTGACAAAAGATGAAACTAGGGCTGTCCCAATCCGATACCAGTATCGGGTATCGGTGCCGATACCAACAAAAAAACACGTATCGGAAAGAATCGGCCTGCATTGAAATATGCCGATACTGTTGCCGATACCAGGTGATCAACATTTTCTATCCAGCCTTTTTACCTCAGCACCCTTTATGAGATCGCCCTAGTACATTTTTTACAGGGTTTACTCAGGTTGTGTCTTCTTAAAACAGAAATGTGATGTGTGTTACACAGAGTCTTTAAATTTATTAAATTAACTCATTGGCTAATAACTAATGACTCAATTTTTCTCACACCTTCTGTTCTGGACTTTATCAGTTACACCTTAAGGTTTTGAGGTGAGGTTTGACACAATATTTTGCTCTTAACAAAATGTAAGTATCGTTATCGGGTATCGGCTGATACTCAACCCTCTGTATCGGTATCGGTATCGGAAGTGAAAAAGTGGTATCGGGACAGCCCTAGATGAAACAATTTCCACAATACAGATTAAAAAGGATGCACAGTTGTAATAATATCATCTCACAATAACAGCTGATTTTCTATGAAGTCTGGAATCGTGAATTAATAGTAATGCAAGCATTTATGTAACACGCTCAGTGTGTCAGTCTGATTCTTCTCTAATGTGGTTGTTTTCAAACCATGTTGTGCAATCTGTGTCTCCTGTGCTTTTCTCTTGTTGCTATAGATACATTTCCTCATATCTGTGCATGCCTAACACTACTGATGTTGGCATTTACCTGTTTTCCTTTGGTTTTATTAAATAATAATTAATAATTTATATATATTTTTAAAATGCCCCCTTGTGCTTGCCTCCCTTTTTTTTCAACTCTTGGGATGGGCTGTAACAAAAGACACTTCAAACTCATCTATCTGTTTGACTCCCTGATGAAAGCTAGTGGACTGAAATGTGTTTGTGTGTTTTTAAAGGTCACTTTGACTATGCCAAAGAAATAAAGGCATTTTAGTTACGTTTAAAGGAGAATGCCTTGGATTTTGCTGTGCTATAGTTATTGATTGTTAGTAAACAAATGTCACCTCTATCTTTTCAGATGTTTCTGCCATTCCTGCGGAGAGCAGCAGAAAGATGCTCCAAAGATGAAAACAGTAAATATATTTAAAAAAAATTCTGGCAAATTTAGTCATTGAAGAAGAGAAGGAAAGTTAAGTGAGAAAGTGATGTGTCAGTTGACAGTTGTAGTTTCATTTCATGCAAGGTTTGGTCAAAATATCCTCTGGGCAAAAAGCCAATCATATTGGCAGAAATGGTCAGCAAGGTAACCACGAAAACACAAGATAAATTTGTTCTCCTGTCTGTCCTAATAAAAGAAGAGGTAAAGCTCATTAGTGGTCTTTGAGCCAGACACTAAATAATGTGATACAAAGCAAACACCAACAGTCTACCGGACTGAAAACGAGGTGCAGTCTGGCCTGCAGGTGACAGCAGAACACATTGTCTCTCTGTGACAGAAGTACTGCGGAAAACTATCAGGCTTTATCTCAAGGCCCGAACTGGACTAACAGGATCACTAATACATGGTTAGTTTCATTTTCACTGACCTCGAAAAGCAGGTCATGACACCACACATTATTTACTTCATTGTTAAACTGTCAGAGAAAAACTTCCAGGCACAGCCCTAAAGCTGAAAGAAAAATGTATCAGAGAGAGACAAGAGATATTGAAAAACCTTTTAAATCTCACTTATTCCAGTTTAAAACCATTTGATGGTTTTCCAGAAGGCCCCAAAATATTCCCATCTATGTATATTTAAAAAATAAGTTAATAGTCAACATCTAATTAATATTTAAAAATCAGAAATAATTTTACACATATACACATACATACAAACAAATCACTTGTAGTGCAACCTGGTGGTTTTATGGATCCGTAATATAACTGGAAAAAAAAACGACCAGAATTTCCAGCTCCGCCTATAATTAGAAACAATTGAATGTGGTTGAATCTAGTAAAAAAGTCAAATATCACAACTCTTCTTCGAAATAAAATGATCACATTAATTATGATTCTAATAAACTGTAATGACAGTTGGATTGAAATATGTAGTTAAAGGACATTTTTAGGCAGAAATGTTCCCAGAGGTTGTATCTGATACTACATAAAATACTTGTGCAGGTAAATCAGGTTTGTTGCTGATCTTTGATACATCCAAGACTCTCACTGCCGCCAAAGTCCCACTCCCTGAAATTTATTATATGGAAAATCATTCAGTTTTAATGCAATCAGTCAAACAATCAAACTGAGCAGATCTGAATTGTTTAAATAATTTCTGAAAGAGAAAACAGACAAAAATATTAAAGTGTGATGATTTTGTAGAAGTTCTTCTGGAAATTTGAGGCCATGAAGGTCACCAGAAGGTAAATTTGAGAAGGCAAAAATGTTAAAACAATAACCTTCAATCATATCAAGTCACAAAAGGCGTCTCTAATTTTGTTTTTTAGGACAAAACCTGGATATTCTTCATGTTTGTTTTACAGATGTTTACTTGATATGTGAATTATCTATCGTTTCAGTTTGCTTGGATTTTTACGGGTCGTTGATCCCTGTATTGATGTAGCTTTAAGTATTTTTACAGCTCTAACTCATCCTTTTTCATCATTGGATGACTTCCTGCTGTAAAGATAAAGAAGTTTGATAAGTCTTATATCAGAACAGGAGCAGGGGATTTCATTCTGCTCAGCACTCCGAATCATGTTTGTTCTGTACTAGAAGGTGCAAACTTCTCCATTAACGATGCACCCATGTGACATTTGTTTTTAAGTCATGATGAAAGTCTGTTTTTCTGTCTGTGTATCAGGTGGTAAAATGTCCTGCAGGAGGTCGGCCATCATCAACATCTCCACTGCTATCTCATCTATAGAGAAATGTCCCGAGACCTTTTCAGTGGTACCGATGTACCCTTACCGGACCAGTAAGGTACTACTGGTTTGCCCAAACTCTGCCTGAGAGTAGAGGTCAGGAGGTCAAGAATAACACAAATTTGACCTTAGCTTCTTTACTTTTGGTCTGAATTACAGTGAACAAATCAGGATTGACTCATCTTTTTTTTTTTCTCCAAAGAGATTTATTGGGTTACTGATCTTTAAATTTAGGCCACAGGTATTACCATCTTCTTTAAAAATTTATCTTTAAAGGAGTTTAACATCTTTTAATTCCTGTAAAATGATCATTTAAAGATTTTATGACTGATTGTGTACCTTATCTGCCGCCACCAGGCTGCTCTGAACATGCTGACTCGCTGCCAAGCTGAGGACTTTAAGATCAACAACATACTGGTGACAGCCATCCACCCAGGCTGGGTCCGCACTGACATGGGAGGGGAACAGGTGAGAGGGAAGGTAAACTGTTTTTTATTCACAGTGATGTCCTTCAAGTACAGTAAGCTTCTTTTTTCTTACTATGACTTGAAAAAGTGAATATTGGGTTGTACATGACAGTATAGCTCACTAAGCTCAAAAGCACAAAAACTAATGAAATAAAATGTAGTAAAAACTAAACTTAATGCTGAAATTGATGCATCAAAGTAAATATTTTGGGGAATCAATAATATGTTCATGACAGATTTAAACGGATCCATCCCCTGCCACCAAACATTTGTTTTTATGGAAAAAAAAAACATAATTCTTTTTTCTCCTAAAACACAAAGGGATGGCATCTACAATGTTTAAAATATCAAAATCTTTGAATGATTGGCAGTTTCAAGCAGAAATAAATTAAGTTAATGTAGTTTTCAGAACAAATCAGGAAAATATCAGTCTGTTAAATGTGGGGAGTTTTGAGCTCGCCCTTTATATACTCTCTGGGTACATCGGCTTCCTCCAAAGACTTGCATGTCATGTTGATTGGCCACTAAAGTCTAGCGAGTGGTTGGTGTGTGACCTGTCCCAGGTGTACCATGCATCTTGCCTGGAAGCTGCAGGTAGTCTCCACATTTCAGTTCACTGCATGTGTTTAAAACCATAAAGATGAGAAGCGTTGTCATGCTGATAAACTAAAGTCATTCAAAGGAAAAAACTAAACATATCCACAACTTTTGTTTCTTCTCTTCTTCTCTCTGCTGTTTTCTCTCCCCCAGGCTCCTCTCAGCCCCCATGAGAGTGTAATGAGCATGCTCAGTGTGATCTCATCGCTTAGCAACAAAGATAGTGGGATGCTTCTGGACTGGCAGGGCAAAATGATCCCCTGGTAGATGAAAACTACAGCAGCAAACACAAAGGCTTTATCTCTCAAGTAAATGTCTGAAATAAAGTGATTCACGGTGCTTTCATCGCCCTTAGCTTTTCCTTTTTTTCTGTCACATTATTATGTCTCATTTAACTGTTGTTTTTTTTTTAAATTGAATGTCATTTGATGGAACTGCATATAAAAAACATACAAGTCATTTTTATGATATAAAAAATACGAATTTGGTACGTGCATATCTACCCCCTCCCCTGTTATGAAGCCCCTAAAAAGCACTGGTGCAACCGATTTCCTAATATAATGAAGTCAACTTGTGTGGAGTCAGAGTGTCACACGATCTGTCAGAGGTTCACACCTTTTTCTGAAGGGCCTCAGAGGCCGCAACACTATCATGAAGACCAGGCAACTCTCCCAACAAGTTAGGGACAAAGTCAAGTACAAGTCAGGGATGGGTTTTGAAAAAAAAAAAAAAATCGAATGTTTGATGATCCTGGAGGAGATGCAGTCGTCCAGCAGAGGCCACCATGAGCCCCACACTCCACACAGCTGGGCTTCATGGAACAAAGGCCAGAAGAAGGCAAAAACTAACACTAACTATAAATAAGGCAGATTGTGAGTTTGCACAATGGCATGCGGGAAACTCTCTTCATGTATGGAGCAGATATAAGAATAAGGGGATATAAGGGAGATATTCCTGACTTCTTTTGTAAAGAGGAAAGACTCAACCCCTGTACCAGCAGCCAGACAGCTCCCAGTGTGGAGCACCTGGACCAGCAGACAGCAAAGCAGACTTGCTCCTGTCACGAGAAGCAGGAGGACATCTCTGTCACACCCAGGATAAAATATGGACTTATGTTCCCACTAAGGTTCAAAACTGGGAAACAAGGAAAGTATTTGAACATATCTGAAAGCCTGAAGTTACATTTATGTTCTCAGGTAGTAAATGGTCCATATTTGCATTGTTTTCTTTTTATAAATGTTTGAGAACAACATCAGGAGGAAGTAGCAGAAAGAAATGTCAGAAAAAGCCTCACTCATAGATGAAGGCTTGTAATTATTATATACATTCAAAGCAGATTTCAGTAAAATTACTGTTTGTGAAGTTTATATGTAAATTCATATTTGTGCATTTTGATCTTTTTTTTAATTTACTGTTTAAGCACAAACTTTATTTTTTTTAAAATCTTGCTTCACATTATCCTTTTATTGTCAGTCAGCCTGTAGCTCAGGGCGAAGAGTCAGTCAACCAGTCAGGAGGTCGGTGGTTTGAGCCCAGGTTTCTCCACGTGCTGAAGTTTCTTTGGGCAAGGCACTGAACCCCACATGATCTCTGATGTGTTCACTGGCATATGAATGCATGTGTAGACAAAAAGCATTGCAGGTTCATTTCCTACCTTTAAATCAAGGTATAAGACAGTTACCAGAGGTGCAATATTGGTCTCAAATGGTACAAACTGCAAAGCAACAACTTACAAAACCTCCGGAACAGCAGTGCCTTTCAGGCATCATCCCAGTCACCATCATTTATGCACAACAGAGGAACACAATCATTTACCTTTCTGACTATATGACCCCCTTAAAAGTGCTGCTTCCTCTGACCCCCAGGTATAAAAGTCCAGCTCCACCACGGTTTCCTGGTGATACGAGTACTTTTGTCTATGAAAACCAGACGTTAATTGGACAACAGAGAAAAAATGAAACGCAGCTTTAATTGCATCTGTTTCTTTAACCTCTTACACTTTTCTGTAATACATGCCTCTTACAAAACAACAGAGATACAGTTTTCCAAACACCGCCGTCATGACTGGGGCACCTACAGTACTGCAGCTGTTCAGCCGGGACGACAGTCCTGGCCGCGGCGTCGCCTGCTCAGGTGAAATTACCGCTGATCCAGCACAGCATCAGGCCGTCAGGAAACCTCCGAGGATGTGTGTGCGCTCCAGTGTGTGTTTTACAGTCAGTCTTTGTCTTAGAGGAGCTCAGACGCTCTACAATATAGATTCACACATATCAACTGGAATTTAGACATCCATAATAATCATACAGGAAATCAGAGCCATAATTAAACACTATAGCAATATTAATAATAATAATTGATATGGTCTAAAAGCTACGCTTATCTTTCATCTTCTCTGTCTTCAAAAAAACAAACATTCAGTTTTTATTTATATAGTGGAATTTCAGTTTTTCTGGTTTATGTCTCTAAACTTAAATATTTACAGTGATTATTTTACAGCCCGTCCGAGATTTCATGTTCCTTTGAGCGTGTGTGGCGTAACGGAGCGAGGAGAGCGTCCCTGGTCCCAGAGGGGGTCTCAGACCCCCGGGGTCCAGGGTCAGGAGAATCAGACAGGCGGAGCTCCTACATCAGCAGCAGCTGTCCCAGCACCATCCTGAACTGCTGCGTGCAGCCCGCCAGCTCCCTCACCCTCTCCGTCATCTCTCTGGCTGCTCCGGGCGAAGGATACTGAAGCGCCGCCGTCTTCGTGCTGACGACGATGTCTTTGAGTTTTTCACACAGGGTGTTGCTGCTCTGGGCCACGTGGGTCCTCACCTCCGGACACTTGGCCTGGCGGGACAGCGTGTCGCCGATAAACACCAGCTTGTGCGCGCTCAGGATGACGAACTTGCTGTGTGCCACGAAGATCTTTGGCGGCTGGTTGGAGTTGACGGCGGTGAAGAAGGCATCGATGGCGTTGGTTACCGTGGTGATGTTCTGCTCACACTGTTCCTGGTAGAAGAGGAGGAGCTGGCGGTCGCCGTGGCACAGTTTGGATGAAGGGTCCGCGGCACCGTTCTTGGCCAGCTGATTGGCCTGAGGGTGGTTGGAAGGAGGGACCCAGCCTGTCATGTCGTTGTTGATGGGTCGGCTGACTTCCTGCTCTAAGCGTTCAAACTGTTTGATCTTCGAAAGGAAAAGAAAAGTAGAAAATATTTCAGAATTGATTAAACCAATTAGTCCAAGAAAAATGAAATCTGATTAAAGATCATAACTGGGTTGATGTGGATAAGATGAAACTATGGAGTGAGACTCTTTCATTGTGTTTGGACCAATAATAACGACGCAACATGACGGAATCACTTATTGATGAACAAATTGTTCTTAGAGTTTCATTTATGTATATAGCAAACCAAACTTTGGCTTTGACAACTTCAGAGGCCAAAATCCTGACTAGTTTGGTATGAAACTTAACTGTAATCTGTAATGTCTGCTGTTCCTTCCTGATATTGAATGCAAATAATTAAATACATCAGATCTCCAACTCTCTGTGAAGTGTACTCTTTTACTAAACATGAAGTAGCAATACAGAATTTCTTTCTGTGGCATTTTTTAAACAAGAAAATGAAAACATATTAATTTATTTTCATTATTTAATAAATGCTTTATGCAAGAAAATATCTATTATGAATTTAAAATTTAATATTTCAGTATTAAACTCAGTTGTTCATTGCTATTCTTTGATTACTTTTCATAAAAAATAAAAATACATTTTTTAATGTGTTACATTTATATTAAGAAAATCTCTTTTTATTCATATATATATATATTTTTTTTTAAATTTATATATATATATATATATACTCTGTTAAAACAAAGTAGAAGCAGACACTGAGGTACCTGCTGCTGTTCCAGTTGTGTCTTGTTGTGTCGGATGATGTTGCCTTTTTCCAGCAGCTGTCTTTGGTTCTTCTCAAACTCCTCTTTTCCCTGACAGAACGACACACACAGTTATACCAACTGGATAAACACACGGAGAGCTGCCTTAAAAAAAAAAAACTCAGTTAAAACACATCTTGTTTATTGTTTTTAAACTGAATCACAGCTCCCGCCTCATCTTCATCACCTGCTCACACACGGTAACTCAGTTTCCATGACCATGAGGTGTATGAAGATGTGCATGAAGGCCATTATCATCATCATCATCACAGCCAAAGTTCCTCCATCAACCGTTTCATAAATGCTGCTCTTCAGCTCTGAACACACATGAAACTAAAGTCGTCTATGTTTGTGCTTTTGACACACATGAACAAACAAAAAACTAACAGTGACGCCAGTATGATCTCAGCTAATATTCCTTTATACTTTGGATGAACATGTAGCAGAGCTTAAAGTGAATCTTTCTTATGTAGAACAGTGTGTGTGCACTAGAGTTGCTGCTATGGCGCCACCTGCTGGAGAAAACCACTGCTGCAAGCCCAAGTTAAACAAAATGATAGTAATTATTTGCAGACCTGACTGGCACCCTTTCCCTGAGACTTGTTTTTAAAATGAAAAAGAACAAATACAAAAAACTCATATAATCTATATAATCATCATGTAAACATTGTCCCGACCTTCAGAAAACAGAGCAGCAAAGGTTCATGGGAGTGCATGGCAGTGTTCTGGGAGTATTTGTATGAGTTTTAATGATTGATACAAGTGTCAGTTCCCAAAGCAAAATAAAACATGGGCTACTTCCCCAATTCAACTGAGAAACACCCCAAAGCACCCGGCAGAAAGATGCCCGCTCAAGCCGAAAAAACTTATCTTTTCTAAATAACCTGGAACTTCAAGAGTCCTTTCCTATAACAGAGCCAAAGGAGTGGACCTGAGCAGAGTTTTCTCTGCTGTAATATCAGTTTAGGCAAAGTTTAGACAGACTGTGAAGTTTCTTGCAGGCATTTGGTACACTTTATGCTAATATACTGGCGCTAATAGAGATTATCAGCACTGCAAGCATCAGGATTAGGCAATGTCCTATTTTAGCTCACCTGGTAGAGCAGTCATCACATGGCTTTGCTGCTCATTATAATCATAACAACCTCAATGTATTAATAATTATATGAAAGCAAAATAAAAAGAAAGAAATAAGAGGAAAAAGACAAAATAAAAAGACTGCAATGAAATTCAATGCAAATAAATATTAAATTAATAACGATAATTTGAAAAATAGATGAATGATATAAAATAAATACATAAATAATAGTAAACAAAAAAGAAACAAGGACAGATATTCTTATTATCACTAATGAATGTGTATGGGTACTAAAGTTAGGATTCGGCTACTGAATGTTGCAGTTCTGCGACGTTGTTTCAGAATAAGCAGCGGCAGACAGCAGGTGGATGGAAGAGGTTAACTTTCTCACTAATAACTATAAATGCTGCTCATAGTCAAATAAAATGAAGTTTATATGACTCAGAATGACGACACAGACTGAGAGCAGAGCAGAAAGTGTGAGGATGTCCCACTATGTCAGAGTGTGTTTACCTGTAAGTGCACGTAGTCGTAGTCCTCCATCCAGCCTTCCTCTGTGGTCTCATACGGCCGGTCCACACCTTCCACTTCCTCTGCAGCTGTAAATTTTGGTGGAGAGGGGAGGGGCCGAGACTGAATGTGCACTTTTTCCCCTCCCTGGTAACTTCCACTTCCTGATCCTGTCATGTGACCACTGGTCTCCCCTGGGATTGGTGGAAGAGGCAGCTGCTGCTGCTGCCGGTTGGTCCTTTTGAAAAGCAGCGAGGCGTTACCATGGAGAAAAGAGGCCAGCTGCTTGGCGTCATCGGGGATGCCTCTTGCAGTCATGATTAGTCGATCTAAGTCGTCCCCTCCTGGTGGCGGAGCAGCGAGCGCTGTGTGTGACCAGGAGATGCTGTCCAAGCTCTGACTGTGGCGAATCAAACTCTGGAAGACCTCCTCCATCTTGCCCACCTGCCGGCCCAGTTTGGTCTGCAGCGAGCGGTCTGTGGCCTGCGCAGCGTTCGCCACCGCACCCCGAGCGAACTCTAGGAAGTCTCGGACAGAGGCGCGCACCCGGTCGGCCGACTGATGGATGGCAGGGAGGTTCCCCTCCAGGTGGGCAGGACCTCTCCAGTTACCTGTGATGAAGGACATCATGAGGGACACGCTGGACTCCACGGCCTGCTGGAGGCGAGACAGACGCTCCATCGCCTGATCAAGATCCAGGATGAGGGGTTTCCCTGCAATGGTGCCGGGAACCGAGGTGTCCCGGACAGGGACCATGTCCAGCGATGAAGAGGAGTGGTTGCTCCGCGTGCTCCCTGTGCTTGAAGCAGACAGACGCTTGAAAGACATGGCGAGCTCGTCTCCAGATGACTGCGCATCCCGCACAACCTGCACAACACATCCACAGTGACATCAGGACGGGAAACTCCACATTTTCTAGGCTCATCTCAGAAAACAAACATGGGATCATTTCTAATCCCTAAGTGGTCTTTATGTGTCTGCTGTTCATTTTTCTTCCATGGTCCCATGCTGCTCCCTGCCCTGGGCCTACAGAGGGAAATTATCATCCTTTGCTAAACTGCAGCATGTTTGAAAATGATGTTCAATAAACCTGCTCTGTCCTCATTAAAAATCTTTGTTAACTAGAGCAACATCTGTGACCAAGAGGTGTCCGACCTGTGGCGGGATGTCGTAGACATACTGGTCTCCCCGGTCTCCTCCTCTGTCCTCTCTTTCACGGGGGAAGTCGTAGACGTCTTGGGAGGAGAGGCCTCCAGGTCGCAGGGTGGCGGGGATGTCGTAGATCTCCTGGGGGGCCTGGCTGACTGCCCGCCTGTCGGGTTCATGATGCTTGTCGGTCAGGAGAGGGGGCGGAACGTCGTACACGTCTTCTGGAATCGGCGGCTCGTCGTCATCACTGAGGTTATTGTGTAGGAAGGGGCCGGAGCTGGCGGGACCTGCAGGCTTCAACTTGGCAAAGCGGGGGGGCACATCGTAGGTCTCCTCTCTGACCGGGTGGCCATCAGGAACATCTTTGCTGACTGATGGGGGGAAGTCATACACCTGAAGAGACAGAGTGGCCCATCTTACATCACTTAGAAACATTGATACTTCACACTGATCACTTTCTTTATGAGTCTTATCAGGTATCAAATCCATATCTGCAGTTTGCAGTTGTTGATTTAGTTATTTTAGTAAAACTGATCCATCAAAGGTTTTCATAATTATTTAGTTAACCCTTGTATGCAACCTGGACATTTTTGTCCACTTCCAAAATTCATAATTCATAACAGACAATCACCCTACACCCCGGAGCTAGTGAAGAAGTGTCATCCTGTATGACATGTCAGAAGTCCAACCTTCTAGAAAGTGGACAAAAAAGCCTACATGAAGGGTCATACATGTAAGTTTTCTGAGGGGTAATTCAAGGGTTAAACAGTAAGCTGACTCAGAATATCATGATCTGACCTCTGTGTGTCTTTCTTCCGCAGACATCCTGCATTTAATGTGATACAAATAAGATAAAATAAAATAAACAGTGAATTAAGACTGAAAATCAGGAAGTAACTATTTTAAAGTTATAGTTAGGTTAGAGGAACAAGTGGTTTTGTGTTTGATATGTTTTGAAAATGTTGAATTAACATTTTGATATAAGTGTCTTACAGTCTGTTGTGTGTTCTTGTCTGAGCTTGGAGGCGTGTCATATATATCTTGGCCACCAGAGGGCCCCTTCACCACCATGGGAGGAGTATCATACACCTGAACAAAAGGGAAGAGAAAACAACAAAACATTTTCACAAAAATTCAGCTGGACTTAAAGAAAAAAAATATTAGGAATCACTGCTGATATGATGTCCCTGAATGCACCATCCATGAGGACACACTAACTGTCTGTGAAGGGAGCATCCACCACAAAGAGAAAAAAAGTCATGTAAATGATTTAAATCACTTAATATAATATAATATAATATAATAAGACAGACAGACAGACAGACAGACAGACAGACAGACAGACAGACAGACAGACAGACAGACAGACAGACAGACAGAC
>JBBBVT010000010.1:1511814-1524100 GCA_037177035.1 Craterocephalus eyresii
CACACACACACACACACACACACACACACACACACACACACACACACACACACACACACACACACACACACCTCGTCTCACTTCATCAGATTAATCCAGCAGCTGTTTCCTCCCGACCACAGACGGAGGCCCGTCTTATTCTGGCAGAATTAAACTACAACAGTTTTCAACTGTGTTTGGTCTCAGGACAGATTCAAATGGAAATGCTCGTCCATTTCAGAGAAACAGGAAGTGCAGCGAGGATGAGTCACAGAGTCTGAAACGTGACCTTTAATTCCACGGCTGGCCTGGATCGGGTCGGCCTGCCTTGTCGTTCTCTGTCTCACACGGGTTCGTTGAATCATACAGCCATCCTAAGTTTAGACTTTGGTCTCAGTATATCCTCCCAAATGCTTCAAACACTGAGGCAGTCATCTTGCTTCTATCAGACAGTATTTTTTTCGGTCTCAGAGGCTTATCTCATTTTAGGGAAACATTAGAAATAGTGATTTTAATATTCTAAAACGTGCAGCTTGTTGCAGAAGCTTTGGTCAAATTGTCTTTAAGTTTTAAATTTCTCTACAGAGCAGCATTCTCTTTTTTTATAAATCACTGATGATTCATGTGGGAACATATGACAGATTTCTAAAATCCAAACACTGTCCTGAATGAGACACCACAAGAGGGAGACTAAGTTAGATGGAGGTTGCAAACAGATGGAGAGTCTTAAAGCCAAACACACTGAACAGTCAGTCTGAAAAAGGATATTCAGACTCTCCTGGATTTATACATCAGAAACCCAGAGAGAAAATGTAAGACTTCGGGATCATCAGTGTCTTTTAAGCGTCAGCTAAAATCAGAAATACAAACTGATATCTGTGTTGTAAGTGTTCCCTTAGAGAAGATGTACAGTAAAAGGGGCATCTTTTACCCCACCGGATCACTGCTGCTATCTCTCATATCAGCACCAGTTTCTCAGGAAGGTGTGTGAATCTGTGGAGCCAATTTTGATTAATAACTTTAACATTAGGTCATTTATAGAAGTTTCCCAGTATTTATATTTATTTAATGGTCTGTCCAGCCCTCCTGCTGGAAGAGAAAACCACAGAAGAAGAAGCAGGTGAGATGTTCAGTGAGGGGAGAGTAACGCTAACAGCTGCTGAAGCGAGGTCCGTACAGACAGGTCGTTCATCTGTCTGTGTTAATGTCCTTTGTCTCTGGTCTCCTGTCTGACCCCTGGGGACAAACACCGGCTCACTGCAGGAGGTTTTGTCTCAGTTTGCCTGTTCACCACAACACAAAGAGCTAAATGAAGAAAATCCTCTGGCCTGAGTTTTATTGTCTTTTATTGTCATTTCTGCTGCAGTCATCGTTTGTCCGTCTTTTCTCTCCGAACTGCTCCGTAAAATCAAACAGCTCTTCTGAACGACTTCCTCTGGCTTCCATCGGATGTGGATGAGCAGATGGTATGAGAGCACGCTATATGACAGGATGGAACAACTGGATGAAACCATTCGGATGGATTAATGTATGAATAAGGTTTGATCAATTGAATCCATGAATTTTCTGTTTGATAAATCAAATCAGCCACTGAGGATGCTCAGATCATTTTATTAGCCAATTAGGAGATCAGATCATCTTGTTTATAGCCGATTACAGGTCCTGCAGTCCGAACACAGTTTCATCTCTCCGTGAAGAGAAGATCTCACAGAGCACACGTCTCCCTCTGCTTCGCCACCCCCTTCCTCCCCCTCCCCCCTTCTTTCTTGTCTTAGCATGTTGATTCTCGAGAAATAGTTATGTGCACAGCGGATTTGAATACCAGCAGAATGAATTCTCCACCCAGTGAAGCATCTACAGTAGACTTTCACAACATCTGTACGAGAAGATTTGATCATTATTTTTTCATCATGCCAAAACACAGCAAATCGTGCAAAGGAAGAAACTGTGTTAAGACTGTTAAAAACTTCAACCCTCCACCAAAACCAAACTGTTTTTATTTCTGGCCATTAAATCTTTTTTACCTGATTTATTCTTTTGTTTTTTTTATCATTTCGTCATACATTTTTATTACTTATTAACTGAATTTTCAAAATAACTAATTCTAATAAATTGTCTATTTTCCTTAATGTTTGCTGTGTTTATTTTATTCTATAAGATTGTAAAAAATATAGGTAGGCCATAAGACATTAATGACATAAATCCTTAATTTTTTATTTTACATAATTACGTTGATCATCTGGTGTTTACGGGAGATTTGATCCAGGAAGTTAAACGAAGCTACAGCAACAGCATGAAGATCGGTTTACAGACCAGCTCTACATTCCTTCACTCTGTCAGGTTCTGCCAACATCCAGTCCCAACCATCCCTGAAGGCACCTAAAGGCTTTCAGTTTTAACCCTTTGTGCCCTGTGCGTATTTTTCAGGCATCTGCTTGGAAACTGTATAATGAGGTGAGTATCTCTCTGAACCACACAGTCTATTTGAATATATTTAGAGTGACAGTAAAGGTGTGTAAAAATGCTGATTTGTGCTTGTTTTGAACCATCTTGTGTTTGACCCATCTTATACTGTTTTTCTTTTTGTTGTTTATCTACATTATGCTGAGGTCATTTTTGGTCATCACCTGCATTAACTCTAACCTTTCTAACCTTGTGCTCATTTGTATAGATTTTCTTAATCATTAATTAATATCAGTTTTGTATTATTCTTTACCACTTTATCTGGTGGTGGCTCTGAAGTAATATGCTGTCATGGCCACTTTTGCACTGTTGTTCTGCATCACTATGGCTTTTTTTTGGTCTTTGCGTTCTCACATTTGTGGTCATTTATATCCCTTTTCTCACTCTTTAATATATTTTTGTTGTGAATACATGTGGATTTGTGGTAGCTTTGCTCCAGGTCTGCTGTTCGTCTCACTATGTTGCTCCGACATAGTGAAAAGTGTGAATGTCAGTATGTGTTACTGATGAAGAATAAATGAAGACAGCACACAGCAAAAATAATTGATTAATGAAAAAAGTATAAGGCCTGCCTAAAAACAAAACTTTTAGGTGCATCTGTGTCATATCATAGTACGATGTGTGAAGATATCTCGGCAAAGGGCCACTCTGAGAAAGTGAAGCAGAACAACATCCAGGTCTATTACAGACTGCTCAGGCCGGATTCGGCCCAGTTTGTACAGGTATATTGTCCGGTTTTAACAGGTTACGGAAACATCTGACTTTCAGCCTGAACCGGGCTGATGTGTCAGATCTGAAATTAGCATGACGCTTCGGTGACCACAACACAACAAAAACTGGATTTCTCAAACGGCCCCAGCTGCTCAGTTCCACATAAGCCTTTTGTTATGTTGTGAGTGATTATTCCAGCCGAAGAATTCCTGCCCCTCAGCTATGACTAACATCACAAACAACAGCAGGGATTTTGTAGCCTGAAGCAGCGAACACACTCCTGTGGGAGGGGCCTGATGTTGCTTAACCTGTTGACAGACGGCCCTGCAGGGCCTCTTGAAGCGCTGCAGTGTCTCCGTAACACAGAAGTAGTAGGTGTTTGGCTGGGGATCTGACTGACACATTTCTCTTCAGTAACTTGTTTTTGTTTTTCTGTGTTTTTTATTGAGTGAACAGTTGCAGACTCTGAGTTAGTCGCAGCAGAGATCTGAAAGCAGGCGAGTACCAACAAGCACTGCCACACAGTGTGTGTCCAGGCCAACATCTATCTCTGCTGCAACATTCAGACTGATGTTTTCTCAGCCAACCACAATCCTACGAGTTTTTACTCGAAAGATGAAGGTTAAACACTTGGGGCATCAGCTTCTCTGGAAATGATTATGATCAGAACAGCAGAGAGGAGCAGCTGGTGTTTACAAGCTCTGCTAACCTGCACTTACACAGGTAACTGAAGCTAAACGCTGCTCACACACACACCCTCTGACCGGTGTGCACGAGTGTGACAGAGCAGGTTATAAAACGCAGATCAGGCTTTCATCTTCATCTGCAAACATCTGCGGTCTGAAGCTGCAGGACAAACACCGATGTGTCAGGATTCTGTGACCTGACTCTGCACACAGAAAAACAAACCGGAGGAGTCGGGTTTAAAATGCTTTCCCAACCACGGGAGCGTAAATCTGCGCGCTGCTGGACTGCAACACTTTGATCACTCACATAAATCCTCTAAGAACGCTGCAGCTGAGACTGCAAGGCTAACTGTGATTCAGCAGGAAAAACATCCAGTGAGTCATCTGCTGTACCACCAAAAACACACACAGGTGTGTCACTGACTGGAAAACACGTCGCTCTCACTCTAACACACAACCAGGGTGGAGGAGCTCCTACCTGAGGAGGATAACAGCCTCCTATCAGAGCTGCAGCAGCCACAATCTGATGAACCTGCAGAAACACTAATAACACAGTGTGTGTTTACAGTGCGGAGGCGGACGTCTCACGGCTGAAGCTAAATGTGCATTATGATGTAAAACACATAAACACAATGCTGGGTACAAATTAAAAAGTTTTTCCCTCCTATGCTTCATTCTCAGTCGCTCCAAAGACACCGTGATGGTTTATCCAGACAATTTCAGACTATACACACATTCATGTTGCAACTTTTCATAAAAGCTGCTGCAAAAATCAGGAACTTGATGTCAAAACTATCAGAACAATATCAGGAAATATGCTGTGACTTTTCCATGATATGAATTTAAATCTCCTCAGCTGTTATTGTAACGTAAATGATCAGAGAAGATCTGAGATGGAGATCAGGGACTGAATGGAAAAGATTTGAAAAGCTAAAAAATGTGCTTGTGGGCAGTTTTTTGAAGACATCAAGTTGCGACTGGGTTTACGAAAGGTTCACGCACACGTCATTTCAGCAGGCGCAGATAATGAATTCAAGTTTTAAAAATGTTAGATCAACTGAATCTATCTGACAACAAAACATAAGGCAACATCTGGCTGCTGAAAATGGTTCATCATGTACAGAAAGCCCAAACCTGAAGTCTGCTGTAAACAAAGTTAGGATGTTTGACAGCTGTGCATCCACAACATGTCCTCACCTGCCAGAAGAGGAAGGTGTGAGTCACCTGTCTCTGAACCGGGACCTGTGCTCAGCCGTGGATCGGCACTCGTGGATCGGCTCCGACTCAGAGGTCGGTTTAGACCAGTGATGTGTGCGATCAGAGCACCGTGGCTGTGCTGAGAGAAGGAACGTGTTTTATTCAGGACGGAGGGGATTCCTGCTGTAACCGGGCCACCGTGACTCAGAGTGAGTCAGGACAAATTACTCACACAGAGATTTGTGTGAGCTGAGACACTGACGGTCCCTGAGGAGTCTCAAACTCATCTTTTTATTCAGATCCAAAACCAGGATTAGCTGCAGATTACGTCTCCAACATCAGCCACATTTACGTGTTTACACGCAAAAAATCAGGTTACAAATCCCATCAGGCCTCTGCTGTCTACATGAGCATGAAACAGTTATTCAGATCACGACGCCTGTTTTCTGGCATTTGATCAGAACAAATCATGATGACTGGAGCATAATTGTCTGACTTTCTAAGGAAGAAAAAAAATGGTGATTTATGATGTAACACATCATATTGGCTCCTGTTCTCCTCCAAATAGTTTTTAATTCTTTATAAATCTCAATCAATTTCTTTGTAGGCTACGTTGAATAAATCAGTCTGTTTTGGATCATGTCCTCCATGAGCTGTAAGAGCTTTAATTTGTTTTAAATAAACTTTATTGAGAAAAACAAGTTTAAAGAGGATTACGTTACATGGTTGTAACAGTAAGGATCATTTCTACCTGAAATATGACATACGTATTTTTATCCTTGCTAATCGGTCTCTGGGTCCTGTCTGGCTCAGAATGACATTTTGATCCAAACGAGTGAGATGAGAATCTTCTGCCTGATACAGCATGTTTACGTTAAGCATCTTTATTCCCATCAGGATTTGAAACTGTGACCAGTTTAACATCGCTACGTCCCAGTCCTACACTTGTACTTTTGATCCAATGAAACATCCAGTCAGAATAAAAAAGCTTCATGCAGATTCCACCGATTAGCTGATCGGCCTAGAGTGGAAGAATTATCTACCCGATTTAGAGGGGTGGTTTTAACCTTTCCATGGTCAGATCAACAGGATTTATTGGCCATGTATACTCTCATTCTTATAGTTTCTGTGGTGCATGTTCTTTCTGAACATGCTTGAACCACATGAGAATTAAAAAATGTGAGGAGTTTCAGGAAAGACTTGAAAAAACGGCTGGAAAACAGAACTGGACTCTGACAAATACAAAGTTTTTACTGGAAACTCTGAAAGAATATAAATTGATTATCTTGACGGTCAAAAGACTCAAAAGTTGTTCATCCAGATGTTTGGTCAAAAATTAAGACACTTTTTTCAAGATCTTCTTCTGCTGAATTATAACACATTATGTGTGTCAAAAACGTTCCGATAATATTAAATCGCGTGTTCAAATTAATTTTATTTCACACAAACAAAGCAGCTCCAAACTGTGTGTGTTTACACGTTTAGTGACTCCTCTGTTGCTCCTCCACAGTGGCAACGTCCACAGTGATAACGTCCACAGTGGCAACGTCCACAGTGACGTTCTCACAATTTTTGCTGTATTACCATGTTTCCTGTTTGTAAGACATCACCCAGTGTGATGAAACACAGATTACATGGCTGTCACATGAAGTCTTCAGATTAACGCCAGTAGCATCCACTCCTGACCCGCTCACAAGTCCAGAAGATCCGCAATCAAACCAGGAAGTAATCCTTCTAACATGGATGCTGGTTCTCACTCGCTCAGCCGTAAAGCAGATGCAGATGTGTCGTCAGGCAGCTACCTCCATCATCCTCTGCTTCAGCAGAACACACCTGATCCCCTGTAACCCTCGAGTGTTTATCCTGCACCTGTAACCGTGGTGTTAACACCTGCAGCAGGTTTAAAGTCACAATAACATCATGTGATAATCTGCCACAACCAGGTTCAGATTGAAGGACTGAGCTGGCTGATTGGAAGGAAAAGCACAGGCGCTTCTCAGCGGCAAGAGGGGATTCTTCCTCTGGGTTTAAAGCCAGCTGTGTTTCCTGTTCATGTTAGCTGACCCCGTGTTTGGAAGTGGAAATTAAATGTGGAATAAGGGAATTTTTGGATCATTTTACGCTTAAGAAAAGAGTTATAACAGGTTTTGGGTGAATTTAGTCTCTGCAACACTGAAGTTCCTTCTGTAACATTGAGTCGTTAATAGGCAGAAAGCGCTACGACCTGGTCGGCAACACGAGGCTTATAAACCACAGAGGGACACTCAATAAAATGAAACTAGGTAGTTCTTATTTTCACAAAGTCTAAGATGTTATTTCAATAATAATAATAATCATATTAAAATAATTAAAATTAAAAAATAAAACCAAAATTATTCTTTTTCTCCAAGGTGAAAGTAGTTACATTTGCAGGAACGTCAACAAGGTAACACTTGTTAAATTCAGTCATATTGAGATAAACATGCTTCAGTCTAACCATACTGTAGTCATGAGACTTTAGACAGACAGATAGTGAGATCTCAAACCATCTGGGAGAGATTGCAGAAAAAAAACTCTTTTTTCTTTTAGAATTAAGTTGGACTAACTTAATAAATATTTTTTAACAATAATCATTTTATTGTAAATTTTAAATTGGGACTGTAGATTAGTTGGAATAAACTTATTTGAGTCATATTAAAACATCTTAAGTTAACCAAATAAAATGAGATGAACTGGCTTAGTGGCAGCAAATAAGTTGAATCTTCATTAATTAATGAAGTTAATACAACCCAGCAACATTAAGGGGGTGTAACAGAATATTTATAATAATGACTAATGTTAAAGTAATGTTAAAATAAGACAAATGATCCTTTATGTTCATTCAAAGACTGTCTCTTGTCAGCGTTGTCTCAAGACGACAGGACACCTCAAAATCCACGCAGAAATATCAGTACCAGTATGTGAAAGGCTGAAAAGTCTACGTGTAAATAAGCTGCATCTCAGAGCTGGATCTGCTCGGTATTAATTATACGCTGATTACAGGCGTGTAATTACTCGTTCCACTCGGCAATCTGACTTTCTGTCCACCGCATTCCTGTCTGTGTTCTTACTCCAAACACACACAGACAGACAGATAGGGTGGCAGGATATGAACACTCACACAGAAACCTCTCAAACAATGGCAGCAAACTCCTGTTAACCAAACCGCTCCGACATTTCACAACGGGAGCGTAACATCTTCTTTCTGCTCGCTCTACCCTCGGGCCATAAAACTTTTATTTCTTTCCACTTTCCTGAGTCAGCAGAAAGGCCGCAAACCTTTCTGACTCTTCCTCTTAAGTCCACTGAGGCTCAGAAAAGAAGCCAAACAACTCAAGTTATTTTTAACCTAATTTCTGATCCTTTTTTTAATCTTTAGTCATATTTTCCACATTTTCGTCAGACTCTGTGTCCTCTGAAAACTTCAGCTCTGTCTGGTGTCCGTGGCTGAAACAATGGGGGCAACTCTGAGAGGTTTTCTGTCCCAGAACATTCCTCCACAGGATAGCTTTCCCCAACCTGTGTACGCACACACAAACACCCTGCTGAGAGCCAACAAAAGGTAGGAATCCACAGAGAAAAAATGTTAACTCCAGCTTCTTTCTCCTCCCCCTTCACATTTTCTTTTTTCCCCTACACCCCCGCCTCAGTCCACACAGCTGAGACGTAGCAGGTCCTGTTAAAACACTCAAATACCAACATGCTGCAGATTCAGGACAGCAAACAGCTAGAAAACTAGAAGCTGTGATTTTCCATCCACACTCACCAGATAGTTCATTTTGTCCCTGCGGCAGTGAGGCGGATGTGGGAACTCCGGGACTTTAGCTCAGTCCCTCTGGGACTCTTTCCCAACGGATCCCGAAAGGAAAAAAAACCCAGCAAAGATCCCAAACTCCTCCAAGTCTCCTCCCCCGTTTATCCCCTCTTCTTCTTCTTCTTCTTCTTCTCTTTCTCCTTCTTCTGTCGTGTTCAGTCCTGTTCTCAGAAGTCAAGCAGAACCTGACACATTCTGCCACTTCCTGATCTCATACAACAAGAATGAGACTGCTGCTTGGCCCATTTACTTCTACCTTCCTCACCCGTCCTTCTCCCTCGATCGCCCTCTCCCTCCTGCCTGAGGAAAAGAGGGAGGAGTGTGTAACCCAACGCGTCACTTCCGGCTGGATCCTGACATTCCCACTATCCTGGCTGGCCATTGGAGCTTTTCTCATGTAAATGAGCAGTGCCCTCCCTCTGTCCCCTCAGCCCCCTCTCTCTCTCCCCCTGCTGTCCGAGCATGTCCATGCTGGGAGTTCCTGCAGGAGATAAACTGAGGCAAACCTCTCATCATTACAAAGCAGAGTCCATATGAGACATTCAGATAGGAGCTACACTACATCAGCCGTCCACAGAGAAGACAGCCTGACTGTCCAGAACCTTCCACATTGTTAGGAATAAGACCACGTCCACATTGAGACGAGCTGAGTCTTGTATGCTCAAGTTTTATTTTATTTGAATGTTGAGTCCACATGGATCGGCAATGAAAACATTTAAAACCAGGACAATATTTCAAAACTAATGTCCTTCATCAGCCCTGCGACAGAGCGGCGACCTGTCCAGGGCGTACCACTTTTCTTCATTCTTATGTCCTTTATGCAGTCTGACCTCTGCTGTCCAATCACAAAGCTTAAGATCCAAACAGCAGTGATACCAGCACTGGTCCGGGTGGCTGCAACTGGCTGTAAGTCATTCTAGATGATAAATGTCCACTTCCCGAGAACTGCTGTAAAATTTTACAGATTAATTTAGATTTGCTTGAAAAATTTGAGGTATTTTAACCCTTTAAATGCCAGTTGGACTTAGTGATGTGACTGTTTTTTTGGGACAAAAGAAATCTGCCATCAAGTTTCATTAAACCCTTTAAATTTAGTTTTTGTAAAATCTAATTATGCATTCTGTGATGTTGGCGGCTCTTTTTCTGGATAAAGACTTAAATCTGATCTTTAATGTCTTTAACTAAAATCAGCCCCATTAATCATGTTAGCTGCTGCTAGCTACATTAAAAGTTGAATTCAAATATTTATGAAGAGACTTTCTTACCGAAAAATTTGTAAAAGTTTCTCAGTCTGACCAGCCACAATGATGATCAGAGTAAGAAATGAACATTGGATTAAAAAGATAAAAACGTCCATGATCATGGATGAGGCTTAAATGTTCTTTTAATGTTCTCAAAGTTCCTAGATTCCGATCAATATCAGCAGCAGATGAAAAACAATCCTAATAAAATGACAGATATTCTTTAGCAATGATACCAAATATTAGCACCACCAGAACAAAACAGAACCATTCTGGCATTTACAGAGTGTCACTGATCATGTCAGACGCTCAGAAATCATCTCTCCAGCAGGTTCAGGTGTCTTTTAAACCAAAATATGCATTATGGATGTTAAGATTTAAAGATTTACATAAAATATTCACACTTTTAGTCGTATAAATACCTTCTGCTGTGTTTGATTCTGGTTTGATGGGCTGAAGGACAGGGACGTTGTGAACAACACTGTGGGGATCTGCTCTGAGATGACGAGGGTCAGAGATCTGAGTTTATTCTCAGGTAAATAAGGCCATTGTCAGCCAACCCCGTCACAGGAAGCTTCTGAGTTTGTCACGCTGCCCACGGTCGCTGCTACAGCTGTGAAAATATTTCTCCAATTCATTTGCTCCTTATTGGGCAACATGCTGGACCTTCATCTGCGGCCCATGGTTTTCTTGTTTCTGCCTTATTTCTGGGTGCTTGGACTGCTGGCGCTGACATAGACCGCTGTTTCTTGTTGTGATGGCTGACTGATGATAGGCGGCGTGTTTGTGGGTGAGCTGTAAATCCAACCTAGTCCAACCAGGTATGAACCCAGGATTCATGACAGCAGAACAAACACCAGGACTGACCTCTGACCTCTGACCTGTCTGACCCACAGGTCAAGTCGGGGTGGGGGGAGAGCAAAGTAAATAAATGTTTGCATCTGTTTGTTACATTTGTTTACCTCCTTCTTGGGTGGAAGAAATTGCCTCTCTTTTGATCCAAGCAGAACTTGGCTTTTTTAACCTGGGGTCTGTTGTAATCTTTCCTCTCATACATGTGAGGGAAGGAGCGTTTAAGAAGCAGCTAGCAGCACAGCTAATGATAAGTATTGGGCAGTTGGCTCTGCATCAAAGTTCACCCTAAAAACAAGGTTTTTTAATACGACAACGTACTAGTGCGAAGAAATGAACCAAAGTATCTGTATTACCTGCCGATCGTTATGTTCGGTGTCAGTTAGTGGAATGTCCCACAGTGTTTTGATGTGAGTTATCGCGTGATTACGCGAGATTTGGACACAGACAACGAAACGAGGCGATCGGCAGGTCTTACAGATACTTTCATTCATTTTCTCCTCTCCAGTACGTTGTCGGACATTCGTTGGGATTATCAGAGCACTACAGGGTGGAAAAAAAGCATGTTTTTTGGGCAAACTTAGACGCAGAGCCAGTTGGCCAATCCTTACTTTCCCCATCACTCACATGTATGAGAGGAAAGATGAAAACACACCCCAAGTTAAAAAACAGCAAAAAATCCTTTAATTCAACAACAAAACTTTCTTTCCTACTTTCTACAATATATTGGCACATAAATTATATTTGATATATTTTACAATCTATTTTTTTTTCTTCTTATCTTCCACTAAATAAAGCGAATCATGTCTGATTTGTTGGTAGTGATATGAGTGCAGCTTGCATGCAGGTCTGCACAACCGATTTCCTAACAAACAGAACAAAACTCAAGAATTTCAACTCCACTAGTTTTTCCATCCTGAAGCATCAGGTTACAGTGATGTCGTCCTTTCAAGCACCGCGCTGCACACCAGCAGCCACACACCAGCACCGTGTGATGTTAATGTGGCTGATTCGGCAAAGAGAGGCAAGAAGACATTTTTAGAGGAAAAGAAAGAGAGAAAGGGACAGAACAACAGATAAGACAAGAGTCACCACATAGAAACTTTGGAGGAACCTCAGAGTCTGGTGTCTTTATGGATGCGGACTTTCTGCTGGAGTTAACATCTCTGCAGCCCCTGCTGCCTCGCTCATACTCAGACAATAGTTAGACTGTGAGTGGAGCCAGAGCATACCACACACCTACACACACACGCACGCACGCACGCACACACACACACACACACACACACACGCACACACACACACACACACACACACACACACAC
>JBBBVT010000010.1:1578196-1588601 GCA_037177035.1 Craterocephalus eyresii
GTGTGTGTGTGTGTGTGTGTGTGTGTGTGTGTGTGTGTGTGTGTGTGTGTGTGTCTGTGTGTGTGTGTGTGTGTGTTGGTGTGTCTGTTTTACCTTGACAGTTTGTCAAACATTCTGACCAGCTTCATAGCCTCGTACTCCTTCTGTTCCTCCGTCATTCCCTCCATGGGGTTGGGCTGATCCTCTTCTACCACTCCTGTGACCGGGTTTATGCTGGAAACGGAAGACACAGAAATTTAGGAAACAAAGCAACGTGAGCTTGATGATTCAGTTTAACAAACACGAGCACTGAACAATGAGAATGGACATCTTTAGCTTCCAGATGAACAGTCTTGGAAACTACATCTGTGTCTTCCGGTCTGACCAGCCAGGATAAAAAAATATGCAACTATAAAAACTGAACTTTGGGCTTTTCAGTGGTTCCTTGAGCAGTGATTTTAAAAAAAATTGACACTGCAGTTATAAAGTAAGGATTTTATTTGGAGATGATTAGTTGATGTGAGGCCTAGTGGCTACAGAGCTGGGTCTGGGGCCAGCAGCTGAACCCGGCCTGGCAGCCCATTGCTGCTGCTATAACAAGGATGGATTTGATGCATAGAAAAAATAAAAGATATAGTGTGTGTACATCTCAGCATATGTTTTGAATATTGGAGTTTATGTTCAGAGGGGAGAATTAGAATCAGCATTTATTTGATGTTCTTTTTGAATTAATACACGTTTTTTCAATACTCACTTTTTAATGTAAAACAGAATAACTAACATACACACTGACCTGGTAGGCATGAAAAGGTTCTTACTTCTGCTAACTCCTTTTTTTCTGTTTAGCACAAGGACATACAGGAAATGTCTAGAAATTATCATTGTTATTTTTGGTTTGCTTTTGTTATTTGTTTTGAAATTTCAGGTTGTTCATAGTGTTTTCTAAAAGGATTTAATGTAAACATTATAATAATGCCCTTGTACTTCTCAGAAACAATGTGGTGTTGTAATTAGTTACAGCTTGCTATGTTGTTATGTTACTGGATATCAGATTGTTGGATACAGAACCTGAACCAAAATGAGACGGACTCTCCTGGTCAGCGTTTTTACCAAGAAGGTTGTCTCTGTTGTCTCTGTTACAGAAGTGTTAGCCTGAGTGTGGAGGAACTGAGGAGGAAATAATTAAAAAGATGACAATTTCCCTCTGTAAAAGACTTAAACCTGCCATAAAACCCTTGCTCAGAGCTGCGGTGACAGTTTGGTGTGTGATGGTACTGACTGGGCCTTCGCCTGTCTGTACTCCTCAGTCTCGGAGTCTTCATCTTCAGAGTAGATCCCGGAGTCACGGCCCCCTCTGAGCAGTCCTCTGGCAGCAAGCAGACCTGCAGCGTTACCGTATCCAGTGTACTTAATGAACCTTGACACTGGACAGACAGACGCTCATGTTAAAATGGTCGACACCACAAAAACAAAACAGAGAAATAACAATGATCTTTGGTCAGATCCACATTCAAAACCTGGTCCAGATCAGATCTTTTAAGAGGAGAAATAATGAATTACATGCTGCAGCAGTTACGGTTTTTACTCAGTGTAGGACTTTTAAGTTATGTCAGTGTTCATAAAGGGTTGAAGTCACGTCCCACTTTCAAACAAAACTAACTTGGTCTCCTTTTTGTATACATAAATGGATATTTGTCTCACCGCTTTCTTTGCAGAGAACAAAGAGGAACTCAGCAGCACAGTCTTTGACATCGGTGTCAATGTGGGTCATAAGACGGACAATCTTGTTCCTCAGTGCGTCTCCCACCTCTGGCCTGTTTGTCACATCCCGGAGGGGGGGCAGCACCTTAACAAGCACACACACATGCATGGACACCCATCACACACTCACTGTGCTCGCAAATCATCTCCATGACAGGGCTCAGTACTGACCTTTGACCTGAGGAACTTCCTGGTCTCTCGATGGATGCGAGCACTCTCAGTCAGCAAGTTCAGAGATGGGAGAAGAGTCTCTTTCAGTTTGTGACCCTGGGTGACAGACGAGCACATTTTTATCAGTCAGATTATCAGGCTGGGTGAAACCATTTATTTCTACAAAAAAAGAGAAAAGAACAAGATTTTTCATTACATGTTTTAATATGTGTAATGAGGAGTCTTTGATTGAGTTTTCTAAAGCCAAACATGTATCCCCAAAAACACCAAATCCCTGACAACGTGAACAGGAAACACTGTGGATGTCAGGGAGATGTGAATCTTAAAGAGAGTTGGGGAAGTTTATATCCTTCCTTTCTTGGATCCTCGTAGGAAATTTGAGCTCTTTAGCAAATAAAATGAATGAGCTGAGAGCACTAAGGACACAAGACAGAGGAGGAATGCAGTATCATATGTTTCTCTGCTATATAAACACATATACATATATATGCATGTATATGTGCAGCGGGCAGTTGGGCTCTTGCACTGCAAAAACAAGACTTCTCAATAAATAACTGTACTAACCTTTGATGTAAAAACCTAGTTGTTTCTTTTTTTATTAAAGGAAGATTATCCTGAGCTTTCTTCTTAAATATGACTTTGGCTTGATGAGCAATATGTAAACAAGATTAGAGTCCCAGCTCTCCGTTGCACTCTCCTTCTCCCATTGTGTACCAAACGTGTAATGTGTTCACTCCCAACACTTCTTCTATTTTTCTGACAGCTTTCTTCTTTTATTCAACCTAAGGATGCTCTGTTTCCTATCCTCTGAGTGCTCCTTTCACTGCATGTTGTGTTATTCTGCTTACCCCCCGCCCCACCCCCCAGAAGAAATGTCACTGTGGATGATAGATTAATGGCTTTAAAGTTAACTGTTCAATTACGTTAGGTCCCTTTAAAAAGATGCAGCTGCATTCAACATTAAAGGGATATGTTTAACTTTTGGTCACCAGGGGGATCTAAACCTGTAACTTCCCACGGGCCATGAACAATGTCCATCCGTGTTTTGGAATCTTGTTTGCAGACCACTATTACCAGCTAATAGTCAGTAAAACTGGATTTAGGATTTCCTTTAAAGGGTTCTTCACTATTGAAGAATCAGGGCCTGGTGACTGACTGCTTCTAGTTATATATGCATCCATGTTATCTTCCTGGCTCCTCAGAGACCTTCTTCACCCTTAAAGTAAATGTAAGTCTTCACTTTAAGCCCATACTGATCAGATAATTGTGTCTTGAAGATGTTTTGGCAAACAGCTGAAATAAAAAAAGTCACATCAGTGTCCGAAAACATATGGAGCTGATTGTATGTTGTGTGTCTGCGGTTTGGTCCAAGCAAACGACTACAGGACAGACAGATTGGCTAAGGGATGCAGGGTAACACCGAGGGTGACAAATCCACTCATCTTACTCGGTCAAGTCGTTTTTCCATGAACTCTAACAGCATGTTGACGGCATCCACGTTGACCCCCATGTACTCGATGGAGCCTTGTTGCACTTTTGGCATCAGCAGTACATCCAAACAGGGCAGAGGGAGGTTACCCAGCAGATTCACAGTGTGACTGCGGAAAGAAGGAGAAAGTCATCAGCGGTCGCACGAATGAAAGTGATCCGCGTACAGAGAAGAGATCATCTGACCTGTGAAACTCCTCAGTGCGCTCCTCTCCATCTGCACGGCTCATTAAACAGTGTCTCAGTATGGCACCCAAATGTCTGTACTCTGCTGCCTCCTCCTTCACACAAACATCACACACACACTGTTAACGCTGTCTGTGTTTAATTCCACCACATAAAAATATTACATTTCATAAAATATCTGCAACTTTTTGTCCTGGGAAATCCAAGTATTTTAGAAGAGTCAGCTCACAAATGGCTCTTTATTCAGTATCACATGGAGCTCCTGGTTTAACCAAATGCTATGATCACGAATAGTGTCCATACTGGTAAGTAATTTTTTTAAGAATGTGTTTCTACTTGTGAAAGCCTTGTTTTTAGGCTTTTTAAAAAAAATAAATAAACAGGTACTACTTAATATCTTAATTAGGTCCTAGCACATTTATGTGTTATCATGTTAAAACTAGTCCTGGACAACAATTAAATTCCTTTATCATGACTAATCTCATATGTTTTTGCAATGAATTCCACTTTATTGTATTGTTGGATGCAAATTAAATAATGAGTTTAAAAGCATTGTATTAGACACTTTAAATGATACTGCTTTATGAACAAATCTTCAATGACTTTGGGCTCAAAAAATACTATTATTGACCAGCACCATTTTTAATCAAACTTTTGCATTCAATCATTCAATCTCTGTACCGCTTAATCCAATTGGGTCGTGGGTGGGCTGGAGCCTATCCCCGCTTTATTAGGCGAGAGGAGGGGGAACACCCTGTACAGGTCGCCAGTCCATCGCAGGGCCACACAGACAGACATACAACCATTCACACACACACTCACTCCTAGGGACAATTTGGAGTGTCCAATTAACCTCACATGCTTTTACAAACTTTTACATGAAATCCTAAAAATATAACCGCATCAAACATATACGATAAATAAAGACCAACGTTTAGACATTACGACACTTAACATCAGTGGTTCTCAAACTGGGTTGGGGCAGCACATGGGACTGGGAAAATGTAGCAAAAGAAGTGATGTTTTGAACACTCTGGTCTCCACTGAAGACCTGTTGGTGGATCGATCTCTCTGTTACTTCGGCCTGCTACACTCCCTGTTTTCTGAGAGTTTATCCTGCCTTTGTTATTTTTATCAAGGTCAAGCTCCTTCCGTCAGGAAGAGATTCATTTTTTGAGTTTGATTCTTCTCATTCATTACAAAATATCATGTCTTAGAGCAGCCAAATTCATGAATAACACATCAGCGGAATAAGACTGAAGCAGAAATACTGACACTTTTATGTCTTTCCTGTCATGACACAAGAAGGTGAAACAGGAGCAAACATGAAATTTTAGAGCTCCTACTAACTTTTACTTTTCATGTTAAATGTAAACAATGTTTAGGTTGCGAAATGGAAAATGTCTCAAAATCAAATTGTGCAGCCAAACGATGAACCCACTGTAACACCAACGTATTTACACCAAAACGTTCTTCATCACCTCGTCAACTTTGCGTTTGCTTGTGTCAAAAGTGATGTTGAAGAGTATTTTCAGTATTTCCATGGCTAACTCCGTCTGCTGCCGGCTGAGGGGGGGCAGCTCTTCTGGTGGGATGTTCTCAGAGCCGGCTCTTGCTGTCTCCAGGGTGTTGGGCCAACAGAGACCCAGTGAGGCATCCAGCTGGTTTCCTGGAACACAAACAGGACCGGAGGATATTCTGCATGTTGTGTTTATGCTCCTGTTGGGCCAAACTCGCACATAACCAGCGTGAAATGGTTAATGTTTGCTTGCTCGGAAACGAAGTCTGAAGTGAATCAGTTACCTAGGAGACGGATGCCATGAAGCTCCTGAGCCAGCTGAGCCCTGACTTCCACTCTAAGGGCAGTCAGCAGGAAGGTCACACGCAAATCAAAGAAACGGATCTGGAGAGACACGGCACAGGCAGGGAAAACTCGACTCAACATTCCTGGCTTGTTTTCCTCTGCAGGTTGGATATAAGGCTGAGGATACGTCAGAGTGGATCAAAATGTGCTTCTGGTTTGACAGTGAATCATAGGAAGAAGGAAGCGCTCAGCTACTTTAAAAAAGTCAAGAATATTCAACGTATGGGTGAAATTTACTGGAAAATGTAAAACTGATATGATGACCTGCCCTCTCTGTTTCATTTGATGTCCTCTGTCTTTGATAATCGCTTCATTCTCTTCATTGACGAAGCTTCTGCTTAATGTGGAAACGCGCTTAGAGGATATTCATACCAGTATAGTCGGGGGGCTCGCTTTTATTAAGGTTGGAATTCCAAAAAACATTGGTTTGGGAAACGTTATTATATGCAGTAATTATCCAATGGAGGGCTTCTATTTTTTTATTCTTTTTTTGCGATTAATCATCTTGTTAGTGAACTGCAAATTGTGCAGTGAATACTTAAACATTGAGCAGTTGTTAAGTTATATTGGATTTTAGTTTCATTCTGATGTCATACTGGGAATAAAAAGGTAAATATCACCGTGTCTTTGGGAGTAGTATGTCAACTGTTCAGCTACCTCACAGTGAAGCCCCCCTAAATAACGGCTTAAAAGAATATCTTCAGGTGAATTCATATAGAAACTCAGAGATCTTTAGCAATATTTTCTCCAGATAATGAGCAAGATGCTAGTTTAAGGTCAATTCACGGCCTGTTTTCCATTTAATCAACAAAATATAAAAATATTATTTGACTCAGCAAATAATCTCAATGCTTTGTTCTCCACCTTGTTAGCAAAGATTTCTGTGTTCATCAACTATCTGTGGGCTTTTAGTGAAAACATGGAAGACATTAATTAGACGGATGTTCGTACCTCATGGCTCCATGTGGGATCGTGACACTGTTTCAGTCTCTCAGCCACTCCTTTGATCAGCTGCAGCTCTGCTGCCACCACCTGCCATCCATCCATCAAATCCATCCATCAGACAAGCTATTGATGTGCACCAGTCCCAATGTGGGGAGTTCCTGACCTGTCCTGTCTGGTTGTGAAGCAGGATGTTACAGATGGACTTCAGAGCTTCGACAATCACTTCCTGATCAGGGTTCTCTGAAGGAGGAGAGGATTCCTTCACCATGGGCCCTGATTCTGCCTCCTCTACTCCCTCTCCCCCATCACCCTCCTCTGCCAAGAGGAAAAACCAGCACATTTAAGAAGCTACCTTCACGTTTAAATGATTTTAAGACTGATCTGAAGACACAAAGAGGCTAAAACTTCCTCTTTGAATTCGACTTTCTGGCTACGAATCTTCATATTTCCGTCAATGCATTCATTTTACTCAATTTAATTGGTTTTTAACTTACAGCAAGTTTTTATGCATTTTATTACAATTTAATCAGATGTTTCTTTAAAACAGCTTCAAGATAGCTTTTTAATTAACTCTGTTATTGAAATAAAATTTAAATGACACCAATATGACAGTAATGTAATGTAATATAGATGGAAGTGCAACAGTGGGAATTGTGTCATATTTGAACTCAGATCATTGATATATTCTGGTTGTTTAGGAATTGCGGAGCAATAAAACGCAGTTCCCCTCCTCAGTGGGACTCCGTCAGTGTTGGATTAGGCAGATATTGTTTTTTCGGTCATGATATTTAGTAATTAACATTGAAAGTTCCTTGAATATAGATGGTTTTACAATTAACAGAAAAAGAGAAATTAAGTTGCTGGATGCTAAAAAGAACAATAATAGTAGAAATAAACAAAGTTCCATCTAGTTGATTATTTGCAAAGTAACAACTATTAAAATCTATTTTTACTTAGCTGATTACAGTGTGGTGCATAGGAAGCATTTAACATCAGAGACATAATTTAAAATGATAGATAAATGGCAAAAAATGGCACTGGGTTTTTATCACAAAGTTGGGTGGCTGACATAAAATGCATTAGTGTGGTACTGATGAAACAGGCTGAGCACCAGCCTGCAGGTGAGGTACTGTCAGAGCGGCTGACCGTCAGTCACTTTTAGATCTCGGTGTGTTCCAAGCTGTGTGCTGCTTCAGTAACGCTGCTCATTATCTAAATAATGACAATTACTGCACATGTCACATGAATAGGTCATGTCTTCATGTTTGGCTTTACAGTAGATAAAAGAAAATAATACTGAAAAAGTAATTAGACCAACAACCAATAACCAAAGTCTCCTGAGCATCCTTGGGTTTGTAGTGGGTGGAACAGGGCGAACCTGACTGTGGGTCATATCAAATACCTTGGTTCTCCTCCAGCTGACTGTGGGCAGGTGTGGCGCTACAATCCGTGGCGATGCCGGCGTAGCGGGCCAGAGTGGACATAGCTGATCGGCTGATGAATGGATCCAGACAATCTTTGTCTCTGGTCAGGATGCGAACAGTTTCTAAACAGGCCAGCAGACAGGAAGGCTGCAGCTCCCTGTTCAGAAAACCAACCACCAATTCCCCGAGACGCTGTTCACGACAACAGAGAAATACAGTTAGACAGATACAAGTCATCAGAATTAGCTTCTTCAGCTGAACAGCTAATCAGCTAGGAAATAAATACTGACTATACCACAAAAATTTGTACCACACATCACCACATTTTGTTACAGGAGGAGGCCATGGATACAAGCAGCTGAGATGAATTTCATTCAGAAGGTGGCCGGGCGAGAGATCAGACATGGAGCTCACACATCTGGACGGACTCCAGCGTGGAGCTGCTGCTGAAAGAGTCAGCTGAGGTTCTGGCATTTGATGAAGATGCCTGCTGATCAGTACAGACGATGTCTGTACACAGCAGCAATCCTAATATGTAGCGTACCAAAAACGTGAGGAGAAACTCAGCTACCAGACTCTACCAAGCATTTTTACATACACAGCTCAAACTCCAAGAAATGACGTGGGAATGTAACAAAAACATGAGAACAGCAATGTCCTCTTTAGAGCTTCTGCTTAAATTCTCCACTTCAAGCAAAAGCACATGAAAGCAGAGACTCTGCTGGTTACAAAGACGTCTGTCTCATCACTGCGGGACAAACACTCTTGAAGCTAGTAGCCAAAATCAGATATCAGGTCTAACTTTTGCTGTTTTATGTTTTATTCCAGCTCTAAAAACTCTGCTAATGAGTCTGCTATGACTCAGCCTTTGTTTGAAATGAGTCATGAAGGTTGGGCTTCACTTCTTTCTGGATCCTTGTGTTTCTTAGATGAATGTGGGGACTATCCCTGGACTCTCCTGACTCTGACCATTGGTGCAGGAGACCACCCTTAGCATACATAGATATGTAAAACATCTGCTAATATACTGGCCAGCTCAGGTGAACCTTTTTACCCTCTACAGAATCACCACTCCTTATCAGACTTTACTAACTCCTTGGTGAACCGGGCTGCTATTTTTTACTGAATGTAATTTTTTCTTTTAGGAGGTGATAACCTTTAACATTTTCTACATCACCAACATATACGTTGCACTACTTACACTTTGCCTTCGAAACACAAATGCAAAAGGCAAAACAAAGTCGCTGCCGGAGGCAGGAATGCAGCAGCAGCATGTCTGAGCATTGTTTCTAATCTCATCTGCACTTGGAATTAATCCATTAAAGCACAAATGTTTCACAAACACATGCTCATGATATCACAAGTAAATCCACAGAAGAGAGAAAGGAGTTATGCACTCCCACGGCCGTGAGATCAGTTTCTGTTGTTTATCCAGCTGCAGGTTTCATTCTGTTCTGTTATGTGAGGAGCTCCACATGGATACCTCCACAACCACAGTAAACACCCAACAAACAGAACACAGTTTTTGTGAGACTGAAAGGTTGTGTGATTCCGACGATGGTCAGCAGCACAGCAGCATCACAAGGGATTGGACTCTCACCATTTTTCTTCACACTGCACACCTCACACACCTAGAGGTTCAGTCTCAACTTCGTGTACAACAACGTCACATCTTTCAGTTCCTTCCTCAGCAAGCACGGCGGTCTTTCACAAATTCTCAGGCCAGCGTTCTCCTTTTACATTTTCAAAGAAAAATGTTTTCAAACAAACTACAAAAATTGTTTTGTTTCTTTGTTTTTTAATGGCCTAAGTGATTCTGTTACTAAAAAACACACATTTATACCATGTTTCTTATGAATTAACTCTATGGATGCAGCATCTGGTTCTCCACAATCACACATTAACTCTTAAAACTTCAAGCCTTTTTTGCTATTTTTGATCTCTTTTAATCCAGGGGTGCAACATCCACTAATTTCAGCCTCATTTGTCACATAATGAGGCTATAATGATGTAAAGTGGATGTGTCAATAGATATAAGCCCCCAGCTCCAACTCCCATTCAGTTACAGTATATAGCACATTAAAAACAACACAATCGACCAAAGTGCTTTACACCAAAATAAAAAACAATAAAAACAATTGAATTAAGTATTTAAAAAAAAAAAGAAAAACATCTCGACAAGTGTTAAAAGCAAAAAGGAAAAATGTGTTTTAATCCATGATTTAAAACATGTGGTGGTAACTGCTTCCACAGTCCAGCTACAGAGAACGCTCGGTCACCTCGAAGTTTCATGTTGGTTGAGAGGAAGGTTAAAAATGACCACCACCAGGGAACGTGGTGGTGTGTATGGTTTAATGACGTCTGACAGATGCTGTGGGACGAGATTATGGGGGCACTAAAAAACAATTTCAAAATCGCCTCTTAAACGAAAGGGTGGCCAATGAAGAGAACTCAAGACTGCAGTAATGTGCTCTCGTTTTGTTGTGCCTGTAAGAAGTGGAGCCCAGCATTAAGTGAGTTAATATAAACAAACTAAAACCTCCAGATGATGCCAGGAGAAAGTTGTCTTAGCTGAAAAAAACGAGCC
>JBBBVT010000010.1:1622318-1634873 GCA_037177035.1 Craterocephalus eyresii
TAAGAGTCTGTTAGCCCCGCTGGCTACACACGAGTCAGAGAAAAGAGTGCTGTGATTGGTTTAAACTTTGATTGATTAAAGCTTCGACCAATCACAAACAGTGACATTTAAAAGAGACGGGTCAACCGTCCCTTCTGAAAAACAGTATCTGTATTAGTCTTGGCCAGACTATATGCTCGCATTATAGTCGTGATAGCCAGGCTACAGAAATGTAGCTTTTTGTCACCAAAGCGTGATAACCTGCAATAAGACATCATGTCTCGATGGTCCAGTAATCGACAAATATGTCTGCTGTTTAGGTGTATGACTCATTTATGACCCAATAACAATGTTTAATTGTTGCTGGCCATACTGTACATCTGTAGCCTCCTTCCCAGGATGTGGGCGTGTCTTGGATCTGTTATTTCCCCGTCTATTTGGACTGTATTCTAATCTGGATCTTTGCGAGCTGTTAATCGCCTGTAAAAGGCGAGTAACAGCTCGCAAAGTACATCGCCTTGGATAAAAGCGTCTGCTAAATGACAGTAGTAGTAGAAGGAAGATTTTCTCAGGACAGTCGGAAGATCATTCCGGCTGAAGTAACTGGGAAACCACCAGTCATAGGATCAGTTATGATCAAAGCAAGCAAAAGCTTGATTTTCTTACATTTACAAATGACATTGTGCAGATTTTCCTGCTTTCCTACTTGTTTTTACAGTAGAATAACAGATAATGTCTTGCTTAATGTTTTTACTTAACCTCCTTTTCTTGCCTTCAACCATCATGTGTCATATCCTCAAACATTCTGAGGGTTAAAAACAAAATAAACAAAAAAAAAAAAAAACGCGTAACAAATATGACACGGTAAAATACGGTAGTTCGAAATTGACCAACTGAGATTGTTTTATTGCAACATGATCATAATAAAAGATTGCTATAATTTCATACTGCAGCTATTTCTCTGTTTTTAATATTATGCCTTTTGAAATTGTAACTTTCATACATTTTGCAAATTTTTTATTCACTTTTTTTTACCCACAACCCAAAGCTTCCATTAGTCGGTTAAAAGTTACCTTTATTCATTTCCTATGGAATTTAAAGGGAATGTTTGATTTTTAACAACAAAAGGTTCACCCTTTATTTGTGAGCAAGTTTGACCAATGGCTGGTAACAAAACCATGTCTTATATAAGGATGTGGTCTTACTGGAGCAGGAGTGGGCTGCCAACATAGACACAGAATACAGGCAGGCAGAGCCCCTTTTTATTCTTCAGATGGCTCGGCCTCTGCAGTGACATGCTCCACATTTTCCATCATAAGTTATTAAAAGTGCATTTTTCTTTGCTGCTGTCTGCTGGAGGAGGGTAACTGCAGATAAAGACAGATGAAGGCATCTGGTCAAACTGGTTAAAAATGTCAACAGGGTGGACAGACTTTCTTAGAACTGTGATGGAGCAGCAGATGAGGAGAGGCTGCAGGCTATTTTGGACAATAATAAACAGAGTCAGCTGCAGTGAGAGACTGAACTCTGTAAATATCGTTACCTGTCAAATGGCTGACATGTTGTCTGGAAAGGTCCTCTGATGGCTGCTCTGAAGATGACTGTTTTCTGCCAAACCCCCCAAAAAAAGACTCAACACACCAACCAAAGACAAGGACAAATTCCTTTTTATTTTTTTAGATATTATAAGAAAATAATTCTGGATGTGTTCCTGCTGTGATGATCATGTTGTAAAGACCTGTTTACCTGACAGCTGTGTTGGTGTCAGCTGGGAGGAAATTGTTCCTCTGACAACACCGACAACTTTGTCCATTTATGAAAATGTGTTCATGTGTGTTTCAGAGCTCCCTACAGAGGATGGAGAGAAATGGGAGGCATTTATTTCTGGACAACTGGCTGACACAAACAAAAGAAACACTGTTGACCTTGTGAGTATCGTCACCATAATCATCATCATCAAAACTGACTATGAAGCTTTGGATTCATGTCACTAATTCTTACCCCCAAAACCCACCACACGCGCAAGCGCCAAGGAGCGGTCGCATGGCGCTATGACCCTGGCACCATCTCCCACAGCCAGCGCTGCGACTTTGCCGCAGCTCGTAGTCAGCTCAGACTCATCACAACATTGCTGGAAATACCGCGGGTTTTCAGCTTCCATCGGAGTTCCCCCTGCTTATATTTATTAATTTAATCACCTCACTCCATGCTGCTGCAGCACCGGCTGCTGCAGCACCGGCTGCTGTCAGATTGTTTTCATATCCCACTCTGCTGGCGAATCCGTTGTTGTGTGACATCATTCAGACGTCAGAGATCCGAAACTACTGATGACAACAAGACCTGTTTCACCATAAATATACTTTCATACAGTGCACTAATTAAACATTATTTATCAAGACATTATTTAGAAAGATCTGGGTTGAAGTTATCTGGGGGAGAGATGGTTCTTCAGCGCACAGCGCATTTACAGGAGAACACGGCTGGGAGGCTTGATATTCACAGTAAAATACGATATGCAGTGTTTTATTGTTAAAATCCACCGGATCCACTTTGTTTTTCATCGACCGACTTCTTGCCTGCGTGATCCCATCTGCTCAAATTGACGAGGAATACAAGTGGCAGGCGGCAAAATTGAACAGCCGCGTATTTCAGAAAAGCGGCAAGCGACTGCTCTGAGCGGCGCCGCTGGTGAAAGGGGTTCCGAAGGATTTAATTGCGGGGATCTGCCGCGTCGCTTCCGCATGTGGGGGGTTTTGGGGGTTAGCTGTCTGGTGCCTTGGTGTGAGTTTTTCCATTAAAAATAACTGAGTGAGTGTCTTCATCCAGAACAGGGTCACCTTTCTGATTTTAAGAGTCAGATCTTTGTGGTTTTTATGATGTATGTTTCTGTTTTTGGTTGATTGTGTTGCAGCCGGAAACAAAGTTTGTTTGTATGGAGGACAGAACTGATCTGAAAATAAATATTTCCTCAGGTGAACACACATCACATCCATTCTTCTAGTGATGATGAGGTGGACTTTAAAGACAGTGGCTTTCACCAGGACTCCTCACTTCAACAAGTAAGACCCAATACACACACACACACACAAATAAAAATCTCCAGTAGCCATCACTGTACTGTTTCACATTAGCTTATTGGTGATAGTTATAGAGAGTCTGAAAGATTGATTTCTGAAGAGGACGCATCAAGTCACAGCACCTTCCACACATAAACCATTTATGAATATTTCCCAGTTTTATGGCACAGCTTTGGTGTAAATCAGCTGTTGTGTTAACACACAGTTGTGTTCAGGAGGATTGAAACTGATAAATGAACATAACCAAAATATCAAAGTTTGACCATGTCATTGTTGGTTAGCAGCTTCAACGGATCAATCTGGAACATGAACATGGACATGAATCTGGAATTTCTTAAATACAGAAATTAAATGTATCTTCATCTAAAAGATTTAACATAATCATTTAGACACAACATAGTTTATTTAAAGTTGAAAATTAAATGGGAAGTTATTTTCAGTCGGAGATGTAAAGAATTACATATGGAAAGTGATCAGAAGCCATTCAGAAGGCTCTGAACGTAGAGCTGACTTACTTGCAGCAGGATGTTAATTGATGCGGCTGCTCTGAACATCTGTCTGCAGTCTTAGTTTACACTTTCTTTTTCTTTTTTCTTTTAGTAATTTGTATCTATGTATAATGTATGTCAGATATGGATCTCAGTTTTTAGGAAGAAACAATGTTGAAACAACAGTGTTGAAACTTTGTCGGATCAGAGCAGCAGGAACTGCAGAAAGTTGCTTTTAAAATATATAAGCTTTATTTATACAGATTGCAGAAAGTAAACTTGAAAGGTCAAAGGTGATTTTTCACAATTACTCAACATGTTTCCATATCCACATTTCCTGACGTTGTGTGTCAGTAAAACTGACTTTAACTGAGGCTGTGCTGCAGAACGTGGAAAATATTAGATGCTGTAATTTCAGAAGAAATCATCCCTATTGTCTTACCGATGCACATCAGTCTGTCTTCATGTTTTTAAATGTGTAAACTGAAGTATCTGTAACGTAATCTTTTTACCAACACATCTGTCCATCATGGTTTGAATTAATTGAATTAACTACTAATTATGTTTCAGAAACTAAAGTTACTGGACAAATGATGAAAGCCACGAAGTGCATGTTTGCTTTTTAACCCACATTTCCAACATGCAACCATATTTTCTGAGACGTTTTGGGGCGAGTTTTGGTCCGAATCTGCCTTATTCTACACAGTGGACTGTTTTAATGACCAGTCCCACTGAAGTGGCTAAATAATATGTTCAACAAAAAACAATACATGGTTAATAAACTTATTATTGCATATTATTGTATTCTCTGTCCACATTACTCCATGCAGTCTGCTGAACAGAAAGTTATTTTAACTGCAGCTGTTGGAGCGATAGATTTTTTCCTCCATCAGTCATGATCTTTCGTCCATCTCAAGTTGGGACATTGTGTGAAATGAAAGTGTAAATGGAATGTGATTGTTTGTTTCAACATTTTAAGCCCAGTGATGATTTGAAAATAGTCTGCACCGAGTGTATTTGTTTTTCTTCAGGGTGAAGGTATGAACATTTTAATTTGACAGCAGATGTGAAATGACCACCGTTGGGGTTACTTTCTGGTTGGTCTTCCATTTTTCCCAAGTCAGACTCAGAAGGAGCTGAATTTTCAGCATCACATGGTTTTGACTTGCTTTTTTTGTGCTGCAGTGTCAAACAGACTGAAATGCAGTTTTATTAAGGCTTCTGCCTAAATAAAATCGTAGTTTAACAAAAATTTGTCAACTGCTACGTACTTCTTTCTCGGTTGCACCAAACTAATCAAATTTATCTCACTGAATGTCTCTGAACTCTCGTACGGAAGGAATAAACGCAGAATGTACGGAAATGTATAACACCCCGATAAGGAGCCAGCTACAGCCAGAAAAGATGTATGTCATCTCCTCTGATTGGCTCTGATCTGCCGGCTGTACACTGTCGTATGTGTGGGTGTTTGAAACTGTGACCTGTGCACGCTACACATGTGGGACAATGAACGACAGACACGAATCACAGAAACCACGGCTAAGTTGAATGAGTTTGAGTTTTTTAACTAAGAATAAGTTTATAAAAATGTATTTTACATCTGCGATAGTTTTCTCTTTCTGAACTATCTCTGTCCATTTCACTGCCCAACATTTCCAATAAGACAGCTGCTCTGCTGCACCTTTACTGGTGGAACGGTGAAAAACGTCCCCCTTCAAACAGTTTCTTTCTGCATGGCGTTCCCAGCAAAGTTCAGATTGCTAAACCCGACAGATTCAGATCAGAACATAAGTCAAAGGAGTGCAGCTGTAGTATTTTCGGTTGAATAATTAATTAATGTGACCTGCAGATCACTGCTCATCATCTTTACATTTCACACATTGTCCCAGCCTTTGTGTTTATCTGTATTAGTATTTGCTAACTTTTGTTTTGTAAGTAATGTCCAGCTGTGTGTAGAGCTAAGACTATATCATTATCGTTGGTCCTGGGACTTGCCAGGCCTTTTCTGATTATCAGATGCAACAAATGACGTCCAATTTTATTGAGCAGTTCGGCTTCAATGACGAAGAGTTTGCTGATCAGGACGATGTTGTGGAGTGAGTACTCATCCTGCATGTCTAAGTTGTCTGTATAACATTAAAGAACAACACACTGAAGACATTACAAACCTGGTGGTCATTTATAACTTATTTACACCAGAATCATACTTTATTCTCTATAATCACACCCCATTGCTAATAGATTTATAGAAAATTTATGTTTTTCCTATTACCTGCTGTGAGGGACAACAGGAAAAACATTCAGATTTGGCTTTAAAACCATCTTCCATGATTAGCCTTATTCCTGGCTGCCATGTCCACCATGTTTGTAGTTTTCTGCTGTCTGGTTCATCGTATCTGCAGTGGTGGTAGGGGCAGGGGCTTCTCTTCTAACTGGGGTGGTGTCAAATCTGTTTACACCAGTTTTGGGATTAATTATCTTGATTTATTAAAAAAGAAGGTAATATAATGAAATGCATGTCCCAAAAAATGTCATTATTTTGATTTAACTAAACTTACAGGTAAGTGTGTAGCAACCGATAATGAAATTAGCTTCATCAAATAAGTGTACACTTTTTCAAACCTTTAATTAAAACTTTCCCCAAACATTTCTCAAGGAAATTATAACAATTTAGACCTCCTTTAGAAACGAACCAGCCTGGCAATGTAACAGTTCTTAAGTCCAAAATACAACAGAGATGATAAATCCTAATTAAGAAATGTAAAAAGAAAACCTATACCATTATTCGTTATGACATTATCGGTGCTACACAAAGGTGAACTCGAGGAAAGGTGGTCCAACAAAATTTTGGAGTGTGGTTTTTCGTAACACACCTGATGGACGTTTGTTACCATCAGAGCGTCTCATGCAGGGGTGTAAAACTGCAGTCCTCGATGGCTGCTCTCCTGTAGGTTTTCTATGGTTTGCTGCTTCATCCAGCCTGATTCAGATTTAACAGCTCTGCATTTGTATCACATGTGTTGGAGCAGGAAAAAAGTAAAACCTGCAGCATAGCAGCCCACCCGGACAAGAGTTTGCCATCTGAGGTCTAATGAATCCAAAGTGTAGTGCTGACATCCTGAAACTCTCTCTAATAGTAGTTTCAGACTTTAATCTGATCTGTTCTGATCTGTCTTTCTGAAAAGACTGTGACTGGAGAGAAAAGTAGGACTTCATCTCACCACAGAAACACTGGCTTGGACACAGTCCACACTAGCGGAACAGATCCATTGAAATCAAAAAGCCTTCACAGCGCCCAGCCCCACCTCTCAAAAGACTGTGTTTACTGTTTTTTCTGGTTCGGCAGGATTCAGCATTTTCTAACTGTAGGCCTGTCTGAAAATGATGTGTGACAAAAAAAAAAAAGAGTTTTAGGATGTCGGTGATCACAAAATGTTTAAAATGTTTTCCAGTAATCTGCAGAAAGTGTCCATGACTTAACTGAGTCGGAATTTATCCAGACGGAAGTGTCACGATTATTGATTTTCATTGTATGGTTATTGTCAGAGAAATGATCACATTAATTAATTTCCAAACACCGTAACTGTGTAAAATTATACAACACGTTTTTCTAGTCAAGAGTTTTATTTAAATCCATCTTTTGATGCCAACAGATCAAAACAGTATAATTAAAACAAAGTGAGGCAACCACAAAGGAAAATCTCATTCCAACTATTCCCCTCTGCTCTGTAAACAATAAATAAATCCCACTTAATATTTGCAGAGAAAACGGATGGAAAAGCTGCAGGACTTCTACCTGTACTTGTCTGGGTTCTTTCTGGAAACTACATCATAAAAATGGTTTTTAACGTTTCGTTCAAAACGCATCCATTCTTTCTTTTAGAAACACATCTGTCATTTAGCGGGATGGCTGCTGTTCCAGTATTACTAATAGTAATATTAATTCTAATATTAATAAGACTGAGACAGTGGAAATGAAGAAATAAGACCACATATCTAAATATGGTCTCTTTGATTATGCACTGACGACAAAAAATCTAGCACGTCATGTCAGATCAGTCATGTTTGAACAACATTTTATCTCAGTGTTGCCTTACATAAACATTAACATAATTTAACCCAGTTACTGAGCATTAATTTTGTCGTACCAAGCTGCTGGTTATACTGCAGGAGGTTAAACATTGTGAATGAATTTCCTTTATTATGCTTTACAGGCTGGCGAGCCTTCCTCAACACTGACCCCTTGCTCATTTTTCTAGAACTACAGAAATCTGACATGGATGAGTGAATCTATTTGTTTGGAAGCTGTAACTCTTCCTCTGCCATACTTTTGGCAGCATAAGCAGCATCACACAGATATGGAGCAATTTTGTTTCTGTTCCATATACAAGTTGCGTTGATCTACGATATGGTTCAGACATAATCTTTTCTGGAAAGGGATAATATTGAGGGGTTTTTACAAGTAATTGTGTTTAATGTTGTGATTAATAGTGAAATCAAGTAATCGTGACATCCCTACATTGAATGCAGTTTTTCAGCTTTTAGCTGTATTTATCAGTATGCAGATGTAGTATGACAGATGTTAGGTGTGTCTCAACTCAGACAAAGCTCCAACAGTCCCAGCCTGACTGTACTTCTTTTTTTTAAACTCCATTGATTAAAGTTCCCGGCTTCTTTTTCTAATGAAGACAATTGGAGATCATCTTTGATCCCCTGAGCAACCAGAGTGACAGTTTTGGTTTGCTGGTTTTGCTCTGGTACCTGGACCAGTTCTGTGCTTTGGCTGAGTTGGTTGCCTGTATAAGGAGAACAGGCTGTTGGGTTTTGTCAGAGCTGCAATGTTGAAGTGTTTAACGCCTCTAACTGAACTAAACTCTGTTCTCTTTAACGTTGCAGTATTCCCTTTGATAGAATATCAGACATCAATTTTTCACTCAATACAAATGAAAGTGTAAGTACTCTGAATATTGATCATAAATTGACGTAAAGTGAAGGAGTGAGGGGGGATTTTCTTTCTTAGAATCGTAATGATGCTGTCATTTTTCTCCAATGAGCAAACATGTGAACTGAGGCTGCTAATATTAATACTGTGCTTTACTGCTGTCATCTGTAGGAATCCCTTTGTGTTTGGAAGTATTCTGATTATAAAATATGCTTTTATAGTTATTTATAATTATGTGTTGTGTGTATTTTCCACAGGCAAATATAGCTTTGTTTGAAGCTCGCTGTAAGGAGAAAATCCAGCAGTTTGAAGATGCTGGTTCTGATGAGGATGACATCTGGGATGAAAAAGATGTCACTTTCGCTCCAGAGGCTCAAAGACGCCCAAGGTCAGTTCAGTGTCTGCAGTGTCAGATTAATCTGTGATGATCTGGAGCAGCAAACCCATCACTATATGTTCCACCTCATCATTTTTATGGGTTAGAGGTTTCCATACATACTAAAAAACTAATTACATTTAAAGTATAAGTACTTGACAAGAAAAGAAAACAAGAAAAAAACTCAGGTGTCAGAAGCCTGTTTTTAAGTAAACCCAAAGTGTAAATGAGTTGATAAAGATTCTCTGCAGGATGAGTTTACTGATGAAATATCTTTCCATCTCAGGAGTTCAGGCAGCACAGATAGTGAGGAGAGCACAGACTCTGAGGAAGAGGATGCAAAGAGAGACACGTTCGAAGCCTCCAACCCCGGTACTGATGACAGAATGGAAGTCGATACAGGTTGGTGTCATTAAACGCATCACACGTTAGGATTGCTGAATTTCATCGTTTGCATCGCAGTGTAGATGTGGACAATTCTGCATCACTTATAATCCATTTATAATTAATGTAAATATTCTGCAGCTGCTCGTGTGTGGCGTGATCTAGCCTAGACCGTTAGATCCAACAGTCTCCCGAGAAAGATCAGAGTATTAATACCATGACTTACTTGAAACTAAGCAGACATACAGGAAATAGATAAGTATTTTACTGGAAGTAAATTCAGTGTCCCAGTGAAATCAAGGAACAGTGCACATCTGACAAGTTAGCTTAAGGCTAAAATCAATGTAAAACACTGCTGGCAAGCTAGCGGTCTAAAGGGATTAAATCAACTTAAAACTTTGTAGAGGTAAACAACGTAAATAAGAAGTTGCCATAAATAAGAAAAACATCACATTAAAGGAAACTCTGTAACTTTGGACCCAAACATGAGTAATGATGGATGATTTCTGGGCTCCGAAGCAGCTGCCCTCTTTAGAAACCAGACATTGTAACTTTGTGGTAGCAGATCCGGCACACATGGGATCACGTGACCGGCATCTATATTAACTATTCGACATCTTCCAGCAGCGTTTATTCTAAACAACAGCAGTAAGTCCTGATGAGCTGCAGAATGTTGCAGGATACGTCTGTGTCTAGTTGCAGTTATGGTGCGATCCCATTGTCTCGGAATTCTGAGTGGAAGTGGGTCGATGATGTCTTTCCGAGGACAACTGGAATGCACCATAAGTTGAAGCTAAGTGGCTAAAGACCAAAGCTAACATGTCTCCCTAAACCTTTTTTGAGCCAGTAATGCAAGTTTTCATGCAATAAATGCATTTCCTGTCATTTGTGTAAATATCAAAGGAGAAACAAAGCGATCATCAGCTGGCTTGGTTTAGTTTTATGGTTTTCATATGGTGAAATGTCCCATAAGCTACAGGCTAATGCTGACGTTATAAGAACCAAAACATAAATGGATCACATACTGTATAACTAGAAACAATCAGTCACATACCTCCACTAGTAGGGCCCGATCTTTAAATGGTGAAAAATCAATTCCTGAATCAAAATAATTTCATCAGCTGGTCAATTTGGTCTGTAACACGATTCCACAACAGGATGGAAACTGTTTATTTTGATGACAGTGCTTTGTGGTCTGTGGGAAGTTAAAGCTTCCGCTTCCCCTAGTGGCCAAAAGTTACACAGTATCACTTTAACGTCCATGTTCTCTATGAACTCACTATGGAAAGACTAGAGGCACAAAACATGCCAGTTTTCAAGGAATCTGACCAATCAAGGGTTGTTCAACCATCTTTGATAGCAGAACATATCGGTATCACAATGATGTTTCCTGATTTTCCAGCTATGGCAGAATAAAGTTCAGTAATGAATTTGAAAATAACATCATATTGATTTCTGAAATCATTATAAACGAGGAGTTCATAATTATCTGACTCCTTGTATTAATTATACTTTAAGGGGGAAAAAAACGAGAATGCAGCACATAGTGATGCATCGTGACGGGCAAAAACACATCTTTGACAGACCAGTCTTAGTTGGTTTAGTTTTAGTTAAGTTTTTCAGGAATCTGCCCTCATGTGAGAACTGTTGTTGGGTTTATTTACAGTTTAGATTCACAGTGACATTAACACTAATGGAATAAACACATGGCCTCATGCAAGTAACAAAAATGTGCAGATGTGATTCAGAGACCGTTTTACCTTTTATTTATTTATTTTTTTTTATTATCTGCAGGACCGGTCTGGACAGCCAACTTTGATGACATCCCTATGGACACAGGAACGTCCACGGCTTCAGCCTCCAGCCCCAATAACCCTGCTGCGCCCTCCCCTCTGTCCTCGACTAAAGTCCTCCCCGATGCAGCCTGGAGCTCTTCTCCAACAGTCATGGCCAACTCTGAAAGCGGCTGGGCTGATTTCTCCAGCTTCCCCACCGTCAGGTAGCACACTGGGACACACTCTGGAAGGACGTTTATTATTTATGTTTTTAAAGATTACTTAAACAGAAATTTCTCTGTTTCAGTCCTAAAGACCCTTTGAGGTGCAACTCTCCTGTTGCTATGGAGACCAGCATGGAGACAATAGATCCCCTGGGAGTCAATGCACCAGTCCCACCTGAGGGTTAGTTCTGCACGCTTGCCTGTATATTCTGAGGTTGTATTTCAGAAGCCATAAATTAGAAATGTGAGATCTAATTGAAGAAGCCTGACGGCTGAGACTTCTCGGTTCAGTGTGTGGGATTTCTTTAGAGTACGTACTGTGATCAGACTCGTGTCATCTTAACGCCTTTCAGAGTGTGATGGCTGGTTGGAGGGCGGTGCGGCTCCTCCCTCCTCCACCTCGCAGAAGGACTGCGGGAGGTCGAACCAGGAGGAAGAATCTTCCTGTTCTGAGCAGAGGAGCATTACTGAGACAGTCATCAATGGCTCCATGAAAGAAACCGTCAGTCTCACTGTCGACGCCAAAACTGAGACAGCTGTTTTTAAGAGGTTTGTCCATCACATCGAGACACACATTCATCTGTGGTAACTGGCTGAATGTCATTAATAACTTTATATTGACTGAGACTACGTCAACATATGTTGCTTTAATCAATAAGGAAGTGAAAGTCGGGTCTTCTTTGTACACTCACAATCCACTTTATCAGATCCACCTTCCTAATCCCACGTCAGAACCTCTGTTACTTCCTGCTGGAAGTAGCATCAGAGGATGCTACACTGTGCTCAGAAATGGATGGGCATGGTCAGCCACTATACTCAGGTAGGCTGTGCTGCTTAAACCAGGCCATGCTGGGACTAAGGCCCTGTTCCCAACAAAGCTCAGGGTGGATTGATTTAGTACATTCTGATCTCTGTTGCATTTCCACAGTCAGCGTTACTCTTAGCTGGTAGGTGGGGTAAAAGTTGGATAGTAATAGATGTATCAGCAACTTAAATTATAACAAAAAGTGACTTAGAAACTAAGTAGGAGAATGATGGACATGCATGTGAAGTAACAATTCCTTTGACCAGTCAGTGGATTGCAGTGGGCCAAGCTCCATCCTTAAAGGGCTCTAAAGAGTACGGGTCGGGTCGGTACAGTCCTGAATGGTCCGGCCCATTCAGAGAAGTTTCAGTTTGCACTGAAAGTCGAGCAATCGCCGGCATGCGGGGCTTCCAGCGCAGCGTCATGCTAGTGCGACACCAACACACGTGAAGCTAAAACAACATGAGCTATGTCTCTATAAACGTTTTAATTCCTCACCGCTGCA
>JBBBVT010000010.1:1643287-1654004 GCA_037177035.1 Craterocephalus eyresii
AGACGCAGAAGTTCTCCCCTGTGATTGGTCAGATTGTGATACTAGTTTCCGGATATCTGACTACCTTTTAAACCGCGAATAAAAGTGAAATAAAGCTGCACGTTTTATTCTGCGTTTCCAAATTCTCTACTCGGGTTGAAAAGAAACGTTCAAAACCACTTTTATGAAAAAGTTTCCAGAAAGAAGCTTACCAGTGCACCAGATGTGTACCAGATGTCCTGTAGCTTTTTTCATTTTCTCAGAAAATTTTTTATTCATTCTGTAGAGAGCAGAGTTAGGTAGAGTGACACTTCATAACATATTATTTTGTTGTGTTGGCGTCAAAAGATAAAGAGAAATGAATCAAAATTGATAACCTGTAAGACGTGTGCTTGAGATTTTGCACATTTTGTGTTGGGAAATGAATTAATGCAGAATAATCGTGATAATATCAATCGTACCAGGACAATCTAAAATCGTGACATCCTGCCTGTATCGGTGTGGCAGACCCCGTCCTCAGTTCATCACGGGGGAATCTCAGTCATGGACGGTGGCTCTGACCCTCACAGGCCCCCGACCTCATCCCCTCATGAACAGGCTCCGAGTGCTGGACCTGTGAAGTCGTACTTGATGACGTGTTCTTCCCATGCAGCGGACCGAGGCCTACCTCTCTCTGTGGGTACATGGCTGTCATCTGCTAGGTTTCCTCTCCGTAGCTCAGCCCCTTCAGTTGTGCTCATCTCGCCTCTTTTCTCCAGTCTGGATGACATTCAGAGGATCAGTGAGTCGATAATCTTGCATCATGATGTCATCCATGTTGCAGAAGCGGCTGCTTTTCCACACGAAATTCTTGAAAATTGATCCTAATCAGTCTGATTCTATGTCTACATTCAGCCTGTTGGATTTTCTCCACGCTGTCGTGAACCATTGCCTTGTACTGAATCTCATCCTCTGTGTTCGCTCAGGAGAACCCATCCTCTTCAAACAATCAAAACACAGAGTTATGTTTTATAGAAGTAAAATGACTGTGTCCACCAATCGGAATTTTTCAGCCCCTCAGGAACTCTGGTAATCTCAAAGGTCCCGTCCGTCCGTTTGTTTGTTTTGGGATTAGTTATTTATTAAGTTATGTTTATTATTTTCAAATCCTGGATAAATGGCAAAAGAATGGAAAAGAGACAAACATGTCTGCGCTCACACTTCTGTCAGCCTGAGTTCATCTTCTGTTCAGGTTCCTCTGTGTTTGATTTCAAATGGAAACTTTTTATCATTCCCAGAGAAAATTTTAACATTGTCATTTTACTGTAATTAAAAGTCACAGTGTGATTCCAGATGAGTTACATTTATCAATAATTCTGATTAAATAATCAGAGTTATGACGAACATAAAAACCGTCTATTCTTCTACAGATGGAGAGAAATTAAAGGTTGAAGCAAACGATTCAAACAATATGAAAAAAAATAAACACATTACATACAATATGTACAAACAAGATAAATGAGAAAAAGTAAATGAAGATATGAAGTGTCTGTAGTGTTTTTTACATGTATTTATCCATGAATAATAAATAGATACCGATTTAAAAGTGAGGATTGAACGGTCACAGCCGGTGGGATTCGGTGGAGCTGACTTCCTCTCTCTGCTGGATGCAGAATCACAGCATCCCTTCCTGTTGTCATGGTTACAGCTCCGTCTTATTTGTGGGATGCAGCAGCTGTCAGCACTCAGAGGGTAAACTCACTGCTGCAGCTGATGGAGAGGATCATTAGAGTCAGTTTGGTGTAAATTTTAGCTTCTACCAGACTTTAAATCATTCAATCTGTCAAATGTTGAAACTGATCTTGATCATTTTTTAATCTGATGCAGTTTTTTCTCGTTTCTGGTCTCCAGTGAGAAGTGCCGGCCCCCCGCGGAGCTTCCTAATGGTCCTCTTAAAGAAATGTCCACCACAGAGGAGGCCAAGTAAGTCTGCCATGTCTCCGCTGGTTCTGGTTTGTTTGAACTGGTTTTTAACCCTGATGATGTTTGTTCTCTTCTTCATCCTTTTCCAGGCTGGACAGAAGCTCTGTGGTTTCGGAGCAAACGGTAAACGGGCCGGCATGAGCGTCTCGCACCTCGTAGCGACGGCCAGCTCGTTCTGCCCAGCAGATTCCGTTTGGGCCCCCCAGCTGAGGCTGCTGCTCATAGCTGAACCAATCACATGCCCCTTCAGGACCAGCAATACTCCCATTGGCTCATCACAGATGGACGGATGACATGTACAGACAGGATGGACTGAACAGATGAAGAGATGGACTCAGATGCATTCAGAATAATTTTTTCTGCATTTGTTTATATACTGTTGTTCCTATGAGGTAATGTGCGACTGATATCTGACACTCAAATTAAATAGTAATGTTGCTATAGTTACAGAAATGATTGTATGAATAAAATATTTTGTAAAAAGAAAGGAGTACACAGAAAGATGAGGTGAATTAGCAGAAAAATTACCGGAAATCTGAGCAACGCTGTTCCAAAACGTCACTTTAAAAAAAAAAAAAAGTGTAAATGTTTTCTCTTTATTCTGAGTGATATTTTTGTTTTTACCATGAAGTTACTGGTACCAGCATGTTCATGTTCGCAGGGTTACAGACCAAACCCTAACCCTTCAACTAGACTTCTGTTTGGTTCAGAACTCCCGTTATGTTCAGACCAAAACTCACATTTTTCGTGGAGAAGATGTTCATCTGTTTCAGAAGGGTCAAAATACAGGCATCAACCAAACAAAACGTCTACAGAGATGCTGAAGCTACTAAACCTGGGTGATGAACTGTCCGAGGCATGGTTAAGAACTGGAAGGATGGCGGGGAACCATTGTCTTGCAGGTAGAAGTGTGGTTGAAAAACGTCTTGAATGATGGTGAGCAGAGATCACTTTAGTGTTTGATGAAACCGGATGACAGAGCGATAACTTTGGAACTCGGGGCTTATCTAAGAACAGCTGTGCAACCACAAGAAAACCATTTTTCCTGTTCCAGACTGACTGGTGCATCGGGTAAGAATGAGCAATGGACCCATCATGCCTACCGGACTGGCCTGTGGGGGCAGTTGCTCAGGTCCAGGTTCAGCAGCATTATGTGCCCAGAGAATGAGGTCAGCTGACTACCGAATGACCAGGTTACCCCATGAATGTCTTTTATTCTGAGACGGCCTGTGCATCTGAACTCTGCTGGACCGGGTCCCACCACAGATGATGCAGACCTACAGCCGTGGCCAAAGGTTTTGAGAACATCGATCTTGATTTCACAGAGTCCGCTGAATCAGTTTTATGACAGCAGTTTGCATCAACTCTACAATTTTATGAAGCGGGATCAGACAGATGCCTTTCCAAGTGTCTCTGCTATGAAAATGAATGTAACTCCACCTACTGCGTTTTTGACCGGCACACAAGGACCAACTGAAATCATGTCAGAGTGTCGCCCAGAGTGAAGTTTAGAATAGTAGACTGGTGTTATCACATTTTAGTTCATTTTCCACTTTCAACACCGTCTCATCTCCAGTGGGCTGGAACAGTAAAATAAGAGCAGAATAACTATAAATAATGAAAACTCCACATTTTCTGCTTCTCTTTGTAACAATCCTAGAAAACTTTATGAACAACCTGAAATTTCTGTTTTGTTTGCATACTTTGTTTATTTCATTTAAGATCACAGATTTCAGATCACAACGGATCTAAAGAATCAACAAACATTTCATCTAAGTTATCTTGAGCTGGAAAATCGAGTATTTCATGTTGTGATGAGAGATCCATGTCAAGAAGTTAATTTAAATATGCATGCAAGCACATTTCTACATTTGTGTAGTAATCCTGACCATCTGAACTTGCTTTTCTTTTTTAAAAATCACAAATACAGTTGAACATTCAGTAAAATGATCTTGGTAATTTAGAAATATAGACTTTTTTCACTATCTCATGATAGCACATATTTTTTTCTTTTTATTCAAAATTTTACATTCTCAAAAAACTACCAGATTATTTCTTTTTTTGGTCAATCTATCTAGGATATCTGGAAAAGCATTTATCTTTTTTGTAATATCTTGTTGAATCTGAACAAAGGTTTGTTAAATTCAAAAACAGATATTTCTTCTGATTTTCTATCAGTAAAAACTGTTTTTGTTTTTCAAGTGAATGCTACACTTTTATTTTTTATTATTCATTTTATTTTATTTTATTGTATTTTATTTTATTTTAACTTTATTCCCGTGTGATCCCACAGGGGGCGCTGTGGACCGCTTTGCTCCGTCATTCCTCCACAGAGGAAGACTGCTGGTTTGTGTTTGCTGTTGCGTCAGCGCCGACACTCAGCCAACTCTCCGCGGATTCTCATGGTTTCTCGCGTCTGTCGGACATTTTTCCTTCAGAAACTCTCAGATCGGTGTGAGACATGCAGGAAAGGTATAGCAACCCCGGTTTTGTCCAGCAGATCCTCGGTTTGAATTTAGTGCCGAGAAAAAACGGCACTCATCGAGGCAACGACACATCCCTCAGCGACTTCTCAGGTGGGCTAATGTCTGGAAGCTAGTTAGCTTTTCACATTTTATCTTATAATTTCTGACATAAATGCCGTCGACGTGCAACCAGGCGACTTTTTTTCCTTATAATAACTGGGGCAAAAGTTGGAATTAAAACGGTTTAGCTGTTAGCTACAGATGTTAGCATTGCTTGAGTTCATCCAAGAAGCTAATAGTGACTTCCGGCTTCTTTTAAAACTTGTCAATGTTTTTGTGATCATGTTTTAAATTAGTAGTGGTGTTTTTCTGTGTTCTGGCTAAAGTTAGCTGTGTTTTGAAGTGGTGAAACTGTGTGTGTGACCATCACCCCGGACCCCTGAGGTCTGGATATGATGACCTGCTTCGGTGGCTTACTATGTGTTTAAAACACCCCTCTGGCTGTTAATGGTAAATAGTTTTGGACCAGTTGATCACAGTTACTGGAACTTTACTGGTCTCTTTTCTTTCAGCAGCAGCTCATGTTCAGGCCTGCAACTGGTCACAAATAAATAATTAATTTCCCCAAACATGAAATAGTTGACAAATGTGACCAAAGCAGGCAGAAGCAGAAAGCTTGTATAACTACATTTACATTAAATTATCTGCATTATAGAGTTAACCTACTGTCATGTTCGGAGCAGGAAAACTTTCCAGAGACACTTCTGCTGCCAGATGTTGACCAGATTTACTTTCTGTGAACTTGAGACGTGAAAGCTTCTACTACGCACTTTTTCCAAGATGATCAGGATTTTTACTCTAGTCTGCAAGCAGTAGGTTGGTTAGTAGATAATCGAGGGCTGCAAATAAATTAATCTATTATTTTTTACATACAATTAACCATTTAGCTATATTTATTCATGCCTTCCGTTAAATGTAGAAATTAGATCTAATGAGGAATAAATGAATAATGTTAATTGCCACACAAGATGTATTCCCACATGTTTATTTCTCACAAAATCCCCTAAAAGTAGCAGACAAATTACAACAACACTATTTTTCTCCTGCATTTATAGTTGTCTCTTACCTTCCAGTAAAAAGGAAGCCATCTGTGGGTCCTTTCTCAGGTGCAGAGCAGCTCTAAGCATCCCGGTAGAAGCAGTGAGGGCACATTTTCCACATCACGCCATTGCTGGAGCATGTGTGGCGTAGAAAAGCTGCAATTTTAACTTTTACAATTGCATATGGTCCCTGTATATCTCGATAAACTCGACTTGATAGTAGCATAAATACCTGTCTGCATATGGCGTGTAGCATCTCTCTTTATGTCTCCTCTGTTCTTAACCTGTTGTTGTTTATTTTGGCCTTTTAATTTGTCTATCTTGTCTCCTATTTTAGCCATACTATTGTACCGACAGTATGGTTTTTATTATTGTTTTATTATTATTTGATGTTCGTACTGTAAAGTGTCCTTGGGTGTCATGAAAGGAACTTCCAAATAAAATGTATTATTATTATTATTATAAATATGTTAATAGCTTCTGTTGTTTGTTTCAATGCTGATATTTTATCTCCTTAAAGCCAAGACTTGAGAGAATTATGTGCAGATGAGAAAAGGCTTGCTCTATGTTGATCTGTGTGTTATTTCTGCAAACTACTAAAAATTTTACTTCATTTTAGCCTCATAACTTTCTGTCATGATGTTGACTGGAATTTTAAAAATGGTCGAGCTTCTTAATGTATTTCTAAATATAAAAAAGGTGTTTAATTAGTTTAACCAGCACTCAACAACAATTGTCCCATCTTTGGAGTGAAAATGTCGGGAAGAGCGTGAGCTTCACGTGGAAACGCACGTGATCCACTCAGAGGAGACGAGGCTGAGAAGAAGTCCAGCAATGACTGATGATGCTCTCTGATAATTTGTGACGTTGCTGTCTGTGCAGAGATGTGGTACGGTGTGTTTCTGTGGGCCGCCGTCTCCTCTCTGGTCTTCCACCTGCCTGCAGCCCTGCTCTCCCTCGCCACGCTCCGACAGCACAAGATGGCACGCTTCACGCCCATAGCCATCATCCTCATGGGCATCTTGGGACCAGTTTGTGGAGGCGTCCTCACCAGTAAGCCTTCTGTCTGGATTTTCTTCGTGAAGATGCCGTAACAGAACTTCTTATACAGTATTATTACATAAACACCTCCTGTGTGTCTGTCATGGGCATCAAAGATTATCCCAAAATATTGGTTGAAGAGGAGAGTACATTTTAAATTTGATGCTACACAAAACTGATCATGTGTATCAAAGTCAATATTTTGGCTAATCCTTGACATATCTGAGAGTAATTAAAACAATATTCCCCTAGCCTCCAAACATTTGTTATATGGATAAAATAACAAATGTTATATTTTTTATTTAATGCATTAAATGGATTAAATCAGTTTAAATTAATTATTAATTTAATAATTAATACAATAATACATAATGAAAAATAATAAATTAATTTTATATATATTTAAATAAACATTAGAAACTTGTAATAAAACTGGTATTTAAAGGGTTAAAGTCCCAATAACTATTCACTATTTGATTGTTTTCATCAGGACTGAAGTTGATCGAAAGATTTAGTCCAAAAAAGCTGAAAAATATTAATTTTAGTTTTTATAAGTTTTCATAACTAGACCTTAATTTGTCCCTTTCATCTTAAAAAAAAACTCAAATTGCAATTTTCAAAGTCATTCAATAGATATACTGTTTTTTGTTTTTTTTTAAATCATACAAAATGATTTAATAACCTGAGCAGACAAAAAGAGTCCCTAGTGTCCTAGTGGTTCTTATGGAATTCTGCCAGGCTGACGTCTGGGTGTTTGTGTGTCCAGGTGCAGCCATAGCCGGGGTTTACAAGGCTGCAGGGAAGACCATGATCTCACTGGAAGCTCTGGTTTTCGGCGTGGGCCAGTCCTTCTGCATCCTCATCATCTCCTTCCTCAGGATACTCGCCACCCTTTAGCAGCTCTCCTCTGGCTCTTGCTTGGAGCCGGCGCCGCTGAGCCGGTCTCTGAACAGAACTCGGATCCTGGTGGGACCAGAACCGGTCTGGCCCAACACGTGATGTCATACGGAGGGTGTGTGTGGGTCTGGCTGTCAGGCTGTCTGCTCCTGCACTGTGTTCCTGGTGATTCCCAGGTTTCCGCGCAGGACATGAAGGCTGCGAGGTAACCTCTCAGGGTGTGTGTGAGATTCCACACAAACATGCAGAGCAGCAGCTGATTGGCTGATGGACTGTTAAAGAGGAAGATGACGGTTTTATGCAAAACTCTCCATCTCGAGGCCTTACAGTGGTGTTTATCTTCAGGTGTGTGTGTTTCTGTAACGCTGCAGGTGTGTGTAGCCGATCAGAGAGCCGACATTCGCACTTCTCATGAGTTTAAACACGGCTAATGTTGTTCCCTGAATCTTTCTCTGCTCCTCGCTTCGGTTTCTGCTGCTTCCGGCAGGTTATGCCGGCTTTCATTCATCGGTGTGACCTGCTGCTTCAACAACTAAAACTCAGTGAATCCAACTCTGAAACTTTCCGGTTTTTGTGAATAACAGATGAATTTTACAGCTCCTGAGAACTGATTTGTAAATATTCAGATTTATTTTTCAAGCTTTCCAGCTTTTTCTGACCAGATATGAATTGCTATTTTATTTTTTTGCAGATGTTATTTTTCTGTGTTTCTGCAGAAGTTCTCTGAGTTCCCAAAGTGATGCGAGTTTGGAGGTTTGTCTAGTAGATATATTTCTATCAGAATGCGTTTGTCCCGAGGCTTTCTGGACATGTTTAACCCTTTGTCCTCCTATGATATTTTTTATATACATTCTTCCCTACTGATCGTTTTGGCTACGTTGCAGCTAGTGGCTTGAATTTTTCCAAAAACTCCTTTGTAGTCAGTTTTTTTAAAATCCAGTGTCTTTTTCTCATACATGTTTGTATACTCTGATGTACTCTGTGGCCAAACATGTCCTCACAGAAAAACACTGCTTTAAAATGGTCAAATGTAAATATTTTCTTCTGCTTTCTTTCCCCTCATTTACTTAAACACAAAACATGCAGTCACTTTAAGATTTTAAACTTTTAAATGCCAGCTGGAATATGTGAAATGATGTTGGATTTATTACAAAAACACTGCAAATACTGAATTATTTTCCATGTGATGAATGTCAGGGAGATGAATCCTTTGATGCTGCAGATGCAGGAAATTTTACCAGTTGTGTTATGGGGTCACGGGGCAACCAGGGGGGTTCACAACTTATTTTATGATTTTTTTTTATTAAGTAATTGCCTAATCAGCTGTCAAGCAATATTTTATTAAACGATTTTACACAAACTAATTTCTTGCGGCACCCCCTGGTGGCCCCACGCCTCCATAATACAAGAGACAAAATGTCAGAATTTCCGGCTGGAGTCTGGAATGGTAAAACAGCTGAATCCAGTAAAAATGTTACGTTTCATGACTTAATGATATAAATGAATGAAATGATATGAATGAATAAAGAATTAATGATTTAGGATGGAATGACTGAGATTAAAACATGTAGTCTAATGGATGTCAGTGTGAATTTTACCACAGAGGCTCTGATATCACATATGCAAGACTGTAATCACAGCCACACAGCCCTGAACTTTATTATGTGGAAAATGATTCATATTTCATGTTTTTTTAGTAAAATAAGCCGGTGATTGAAATTTTTGGAGAACAGAAAAATGTTGATGTTTGATGAACCCACAGTTTTTGTGTGTGGACATTTCTAGCTATGAAGGCCGTCAGAGGGAGGACACAAGGGTTAAATGATCAGGTTGGCCTTGGCTTCAAGTTTGCTGAATTCATGATGGGCTGAAAGTTAGCTCCACTTCCCCGAGTGTCATCAGTCATCTTACCTTCTTGACTGGACCAGTTCTGGCCCAGTTCATCCATGTTGTAATGAAATGAGACCAATGTCAGATTTGCTCATGAGACCATGAAATTATTTCTCTCTGTACCAAAGATGACCAGAAACCCAACCCAGTTACAATAAAATCTATCCGCAGTCAGAATATGAGACGTTCTGGGAAGCGATCAAATTGGGAATGATCCCGGAGACCGGAGCGAAGGATTTCATGCTTCCTGCAAGAGATTTGATCGGTCAGGTGTGATCTCAGACGCCGTGTCTCAGGTGTGACGAGTCTGAGTTCAGGTGACGCCGAGTGCTACGAGTCGATCCACTTGACTCATTTTTGTCTTGTACATATTGGAAAATGTTTATTTTCATGTTGTATGATTAAATATGTGTGAAATTGATGTTTTACTTGTGTCTGTTCTCTGGTTTACAACTGTGTAAAAGGTAAACAAAACAAAAAACAATGATTTATAAATCTCATCAACCCATATTTTATCCCACATAGAACACAAACTTTCAGAAGTTCTCCTCAGCCCATGCAGTGGACTGCTGCTGCCTGAGGGCCCCAACAGCTCTGGGATCCAGTTTAACCTTAGCCTCATCCCCAGCACACAGAGATTCCTACTGATTCTTTTTGATGATGTCAAACACATGGCTCAGGGCCTAAAACTGGCCCACCAGACGGTGTGTGTCGCCCATGGGATGCATTTAGCAAATGGGAAAATAAGATATTAACTATTATAAAAGTGACTAGTTAACACTAACTAGTTCCTCATTTGTCCACATGGGGTTTCTTATTTTATGTTTAAATGTGAAAGTTTGTATTATCACATGTTCAGGATCACTACTCTCATGTGAAAATGTACATAACTTCTCTTAACTTCTAGATCCTGAAACTTCGCTCTGATCAAAATGTGAAATGCAGATTTGTTTTCATTTCCAGTTACCTGGGATTGAATTTTAAGAGATTTTTGTAGAGTTGAGATTTTTTGATCCACTGTGATCTGGAAGCAGTAATGCAGGTGGAAAGGAGTAAATATGTAAATGAATTAATTACCAGCATAAATGGAAATAAAAATATACAATATATTATAGAGTTGTACTATAGACCTTTATGTGAAATTAAAAAAGCAAAACTATACATACAGTATATGATATTATATATACACACGTTTCTATAAGTAAAAATAAATGTTAGACCAAATGTAGAACTTTAAAGTTTATGAAGTTTCTAAAAGGATAGTTCATTAAATGTAAAATACTTACATACACTTCTTTGTACTAGGGTTGTCACGGTACTCGGTACTTCGGTACCAAGTCGGTACCAGTGCTACTGTCGTACTGTCGGTACCTGTATTTTCAT
>JBBBVT010000010.1:1664519-1674948 GCA_037177035.1 Craterocephalus eyresii
CACACACACACACACACACACACACACACACACACACACACACACACACACACACACACACACACACACACACAACTCCATTAACCTGTACAATACGGGTATGTGTTTACTTTGAGGTGATTTCTGGCATAAATAGCAGAGATGTTTACTGGAACAGCTGCAACATGTTTTAGTTATTACTGTCACCACTTTTCAACGTTTGCTGTTGCATTGTGATCTCGGCCCGTCCTCACACAAGCATGTTCATCTACTCCCTGCAGAAACAATGTCATCCAGCCCATGCAGCTCAGCAGTGATGGGAGGATGAGAGAGATGACCCCGGAGGATCTACGTAAACTGTCCCACAACCCACTGTCCCAGCCCGATGAGCCAGCTCACTCAGACAACGAAGAGGACGCCTAGTTAACACGGGAGGGACAGCAGACCCTAAAAAATCTGTCTCATTGCTTTAGATGTTCACGTTACACACATCGCACCACTCCACAGTATTTATTCTGATAGGAAGGGACGCACAGAGATTTGGGAAGACATGGCAGTAAACAGGGAGGCAGCATTTTCATCTTTTCAACCTCAGGTTATGGATCCTTTTGGGGAGGAATCCTTTAGTTAATGGGTTTTGTAGAAATTCTGTTGTCTGCACGTTTTCCGTGGAATGTTTTGTTTTTTTCAACAACACAAATCACACTCCCCTCATATTACAGACTGTTAGAAGATAAGATGATGCAGCGCAGTCCTGCTTTGAAACACTTGGGAAACACTGGGATGAGATTCTAAATGGGACGGTATCTTTCTAAAAAACACTAAAAATGTACAATTTCTCAGTTTCAGTATTTGATTTGATGGATGAACAAGTCTAATGTCTTTAAAAAAAGTAGGTCTCAGTGATTGCTCCGGACTGATTTGAAAACCTGAATGTGAAACATAATGAAAACTGTTTTTATAGTTCAGTTTCATTTATTTGGGAGGCCTTTTGTAGCATGTGTTTGGAAATAATGACACGCTAAGAATAACAGCTACAACAAACTAATGTTCACCCAGTTTATCTTCACTTTCATAACTTGTGCACATTACACACTAGAGATAAATTAAACTTGTGAAAAAATAAAATTAGAAAAGTTGCTTCAGTATGATGAACATGAGATCAGCCAACAGCGGAAAAGCTCTGGAAACGTCTCTGTGTCCCGTTAGAGGAGAAAATGTGTGGAAACATTTTACCAAATGTTGGACTTTTTACAATGAGACAGTTTTTATTCTTTATTAGTCGAGTAGCTGCTGTCCAGGTGTTGATGTTGGAACATGCTTTACTTTTTTAAAAAGAGGAATATTTAAAGGATGTAGATGCATTTTATTTTTCATGAAGCCCTGCAGATGTTCTATTTTTAGGAATGAAACTAACGCGGATAGTTTAGACTGAAGATGAAATATCCTGTTAAAAATCCTGAGATATCATGTATAAGGGTAGTCTGAAAAGTTGAACATAACACGCTTCTTCCTGTTGTTCCTGTATCCCTATCATGGGCTGTAAAGGATGTGTTTGAATGTCACAGCTGTCTCTGGTCTTCATTTGAAGTGAAAGTCTGTTCATTCCCTTTTAAATGGAGCCCCTTTTGTTGCATTTAAGTAGAGAATGTGGGCTGTGTGGATGAAAACCTTTCCAGATCTCCTCATACAAACAGCTGATTCTGCTGTTGATTCTTGCCGTTTATTGGCTTGGATGATTGAAGTCTGAAGAAACAAGACATGTTGGTAAATTAAGTATTTCTTTATCTAACAAACATGATCCTCAGTGCCATGTGGAAGAACCGGTGTGGTTGTGTTCTCTCTGGCACCAACAGTGTCCAAACCAATCCTGAAGTGTTCAGTGAGGCTGAGATCAGAACCAGAACCATGCTCTTTAATGCCACGTGTATCATAATTACATCATTTTATGGCAAAAACACTGCTTAAAACCCTGCTGCAGAGAATCTGAAACTTGTCTTAGGTTAGATAGCCTCCTGGGTGCCCCGGGGAGGGATTTGGAGGACGGCCCACTGGGAAGAGAAATCTGGATGGGTGGATTCATTGAAAAAGTAACTTTATTTTGTTGTTCCAGAATCAGGACAGTCGTGTACACCCCATGAAAAAGTTCTAATGCCCACGGTCTCACACACATTTTTTACAATGTCTCTGTATATCTGTGAGATCACATTGATCAAAGCACATGTGTACGTTTATTACAGAGGGAAATTTTAATGTTAAGTAGACTTATTTACTGTATATATTACTGCCATTATGAGAAAGAAATATTTGACAGTCTTGATATGCAAACCGTGTCTGTGTGAGACACTCTGAACTGTTTCTGATCAGCTGTCGAAGCAGCTAATGGTGATTTTCAGTGAACCAACGTCTCATTGGAAACTCCTGTTAGCTCTCAGCTGCCTTTATACAGGCTCTTCAATAAAATAAGTCAATTTCTGTAAAATGGGACGGCAGGATATTGGTTCAGTGCTTCTGTACGTTTGCCACAGAAAACATGCTGGGACAGTCCAAGTTTATAAACACTGAACAAATGTAAAATTCCAGACTTTTTCTTCTATGGTTTGGAGTCCCTGAGCTGAGGATTGTTTATTTAGTCTCATAAAAATTCATTCTTATACACAGAGGACACCAAACATGTCAAATTAAAACAAATTCAAACATTTGACGATAAATAATGACAGAACTCGATAAACTTTTTTTAATGATCATTAACAAGTTTAGATATGGATTTACACTCTGTTGTATCTGGATGATATTTTTCTGTAGTTTGTACATATTCTGAACGTGCAAGGCAAAAAAGAAACAAGACAGTAGAAAATAATCTTTCCTCCAGGATGAGGTGGAGGTCTAGGTCACTGACAGCACAACACCCACACCAGTTTCCACAACCCCCCTGAGAGCTTCAAAGACTGACATCTCTTTACTCAGACTATAATCCTTAATTATCGTTACTTACATCACAGTAAGGTAACAAAACTGTACCAGTTCCAATGTGATCTGATGAATGCAGAAACATGCAGTGTTGGTGGTAAAAGAATTCTTTAAGGTAAAAACCAAAACAAATACTGAAAAGGAAAAATTGACCCTCATGGATGGTAGAGTGGAATTAATAGAAATTATAAAGATATCTGGATATCCAAAGATGGGCGATTATCTGGTACTGTGTCTCCTGAGGCAGCCGTCAGGGTCAAGACCTCCGATTGAAGGCATTTCTCTCTGAACCAAAGATGTTACATGGCAACAAATAAGAATGAAAGTAAAAGAAATTCACTGCCTGATTCTCCTGAACTCTAAACGGTGCTGTGCTGTTCATACGGCTCAAACTGATCCACAACCTGGTGTTAAAATGGGGATCTAACAGGTTATTATAATAACGATGAAGAATGACCTGCTGTACCTTCCCTATGAAACTAGCTTCATATAAACTGACTTTTTATTTAGGTGGCTGTGAAACCTCTGTTGTGGAACATCTGAGGGTTTTTTTCATTTTCGATAAATATGTAAATGAATTATTATGTTTTTGGATTTAAATAGTATTACAGAGTGCACAGACTAGTTTAAAGTAGATAAAACAGGACTTGCTTACACAGTGATTCCTGACAGAGTGGAGTCACACCCACATCTGTGACGGGTTTGAGGAGAAAAAAGCAAAAGTTTAAGCAACCAGAAAATTTACAACAGAAAAATGAATGGGTGAAACATCAACTAGGTGAAATGATCAGGATTCTGTAGCCATCAACTTCACCACGAGCCTCAAACTCCCTTTTTAAAGCCTGGTTACAAGATTTTATGTGGCTCCAGTATAATCACAACTATATTAATGCATTAATTGCCACAGCTCTCCTACGTAGCTGATGTTTTTGCCAGTTTGAGGATCAAACCGATGTGAGCCAAGTCCCTCTGCAGGCCTCAGATCATGTCGAAAAGAAAATACAAACATATGACTAAAAGCAGGGAGTCTGAAGCAAAATAACAGGATGAAGCTGATCATTATTTGTGTCATCAGACAGAAGATGACCTCAGAAAACATGCTAACACACTTGGTGTGGATGTGTTTAGCTAGCTGAAGCTAAAGGCTCATCTACGCTCCATGCTAAACATGCATGCAGTGCAGCCAATCGTCCTGTCTTCTGCATTCTTTATGTACGTATTCATTTCCGTTTTCACAAAGATGTCAGATACGTGGCCAGATGTAGTAAAGGGCGTATTATCACTGGGAACCACAGGGGCAGTGCTGAGCAGTTCAGCTCACATGCAACCATGAAGAGGAACAAAGACGAAGCTGCAGCTTGTTTAATGGCTGCACAGCCAACTATTGTGTTTCTCTCTGAGAATGAACATGATCATGTTTATCTGAAACAAACGATGAACGGATAAATACTCTGGAGATGATACTTTGATATCGGACAGTGAAAATATCAGATTCAATGCTTTGTAAAACATCACGATACCACTGTGCCAACACTAAACACATTAGTTTTCACTTCAGTTTTAGGCAGTAAAACCACATGCAAACTCAGCCATGATGTATTCCTTCGGTCTTCTGTGTCACATGATTATAGTGGCTTATCAGATATGATGATGATGCTGATGCAAGTTTTAGTGACGATGATGTGATAATTTACTGGTTTAAAGCAGGTTCTTGAGCATCATGTTTTATTATATTCATATTGCTATTAGATATTTATTTTCAACTTAAGAAATTTCATCTCATTGTCTTAAATCATTTTAACTTGATTGAACAGTTATACAAGCATTTCTTTAAAGTATAATATATTGATTTAAGCATATTTGATATATTGTCCTTTTATATTAATACACAATGTACAACCGTGTGATTTTACTCTTTTCCAGCCCACCCGCAACCCTGAATTAAAGTCAGCAGGACAGAAAAAGAATGATTGCATTGGCGGGTTGTGGCCCTCCCTATCTGAAACACTGAAGTGAACTCTCAGCTCTGCACTGCCCTCTAGTGGATTCATTTTATCACAGCCATGCTAACATAAAGTAAACATGGAGGCATGTGTTCAGGTGACTGACGGTTAAAATGTTATATGTACATAAGGCAGCATAAATGAGCCTTACCAGTTTGGCTGTAGGGGTAAATGAACAAAGACTTCCTAATCACATTTTAAACTCTTTATTCGCCTCAAACTGTAAACAGGTTCTAGCTAACAAAGGATGGACATTGGCTGGCATCCTTTTGTTAGCTAGCTGTTAGCAGCTAGCTAACAACGTTTTTATGTTTTTCATCCTTTGCTAGCAGCTAAAGCGGGATGAAAACAGACCAGCCGTGTGCTCTGCAGATGTTAGTCAGAGTTTGAAGGCGCTCAGTTGTGATCTCGCAGCAACTTCCTGTTTCCTGATGTCGGTGAAGTGATGGAGCCCGTCTCCACCAGCTCAGTCTGTTTCCGTGTCAGTCAGAGGGAGGGCACTCAGTTCTGTGTTCCTCCATCACTGTGTGCCATTCAGAGGTCACTTCTCCCGAGCTGCTTCCCTCCGTCGTGGTCCCAGAGCTGCTCTTCTGGTGGGGCAGTGGGATCACTGGGAGGGGCTTTGACAACAGAGACACTGGGGATGAGCTGGGGATGTTCTGCTGGGACGGTGGAGAGACCAACAGTTTGTCTTGGGGAACTGACACTGGGCTCTTCTTCTGTGATGGGAGGATAATGGGAGACTTTCCCGGGGCTTGGGTTAGTTTTAGAGGTCTATCTGAGGCTGTTGCCACTTCTTGTTGAGGCTGTGCTGCAGAGGAGGGACACCCTGATCGATTGACCGCTTCCTTTCTTGGAAGTGGAGGCTTGCTTTCAGCGGTTCCTCCACAGCCCACTTCTTCTCCCTCTGCCTTCAACTTCTCCTTCTGGACAGTATCCTCCTTTTCCTTTCCTCTTTGTTTCCCTGTGTCACTGCCTGGGTGGGTACAGAACACAGAGACATATGAAGTTTAAATGATTTACAGGAAGGAAATAGAATACTGCAAGAACATTTCTGAAGAAATGTAGCTGGATGCCGATGTAATTACTGGCCGATGAGGTACATGAATAAAAGAACATCTTTATAAAAGAGAGGGAGTTAAAGTAATAACAGTGAATCAGATACAAAAATAAAGTGAACAAATAAAATAAAATGATAACAATACAAAGATTCTGTGTGTCCTATATCAACCTAGCCATCTGGCAGCTAATTGTAGCCCACACCAGGGCTATTCAACCTACCAGATCATGCACGGTTTTAATGTTTCTCTGCTCCAACACACCTGACTAAGAGGAAGTGAACCCAACAAGCTCATAAAGTTCTGCAAAATGACTCATTAAAGGCATATTGTGTGACTTTTGGCCACTAGGGGTCCTAAACCTTTAATTTCCCCCAAAATCAAACTTTTGACCCAAATGTAAGACTAATGGAAGTATTATGTATTAGTATGGATGATTTCTGGGGTCAAGTGTTTGACATGATCCGTCTCTCACGGATCATGTGACCTGCAGCACTTTGCTGTGCAGCTGTAAAACACAGCGGGATGAGCTTCATGTTGGTCAAAGTTGGTCAATTCTGAATAAAGTAAGAAGGTGAACACAATGTCTGAGGAGCCCAGAAAGAGACAGCCTGTTTAATTTTGCAAAAACGTCATGTGGGCTGTGGGAAGTTACAGGTTTAGCCCCCTAGTGGCCAAAAGTTACACAGTATCCCTTTAACTTGGGTGAGGTGCTTTGCAGCAGGAAACTGCACTGCACTGTTTGGGACCGAGTTGAGTAGCCCTGGCCTACACTGACACTGACGTTTCACTGAATATCGTCTGGAGCTCATATCCATCCGCCTCTCAGAGCTCCATTAAGAAACAAGGGCCTGCGGTGTTGCTGAGAGTTAATGTCTAATCTGGGAAATATTGTGAAATGTATCGAATTTTCTCACATTAGGTCAATGTTTCGACCAGCAAATAAAAATCCCTCAGTAACACAAACAGATCACACACGCAGTTTTGCCAAATATCTACCAAAATGGAAAATCAAAATATTTTGGGAAAATGTTGGAAAATATTTATTTTGTAACTTATCATAACAAGATTTGTGTTTTTTCTTGTGTGCATTGTAAGTTTTTAGAGGCAGTTTCTGTCAGGTGACTCATACCTTACACTGATGTTTGACCATGAAAGAACAGCTTTGAAATCTTCATTCGCTGCAATACGATGCCCTTATCAGTAAATGTAGACTACTGTCTGACATCTGTCCACAGATCCATGCTGCTGTCCATGTTGGCAGATACGAGCTAATGAGGACTTGCCACCTCAATAATGTGCCACTGCGAGATGGTGCAACACAAAAAAAGGATTTTTCTACAGGCTACTCTGCAGCAATCAATCTCCCCTTAATAACAGTTGTTAGAGACAATTCCTGAATTATTTGCTGTAAAAAATCTTTAGATATTTTGTCCCTATTTGCTTAAGTGTGCAAATTTATAATGTCATTGTCTCTGATTCAAACTTCATTCGAAATTGCAACTAAATGGACTGAGACTATGACGGGATTTAACTTCAATACGTAAATCAACATAGATATTATTAGATCAACATTATTATTATGTTTTGTTTTTGGCTTTTTTACATTTAACATGGCGAAATCATTACATTATTGGCAGGTATTACGCTATCGGGCATTTCCATATTATAGGTTTCATTGGCACACAGTCCTGTTCCTTAAGGAATCCCATGGAATCTGAAAATCATACCCCGCTACCAGGTTGCTTTTTTCAGGGAAAGTTTGAATGTGATGTTTTTTTTATCCGGGTAATGCTGGTTACAATGCACAGAGGTTTTCTCTACTCCCGGGAAAATTAGAAAAGCTCTTGCAGAGGAGCAGATGATGTATTCTGTGCTTTGCTTTTCTAAAAACTGTGAGATGAGTTAAGTACAGAAACGGAATAAGTGTAATGGCTGGACTGAGAGTGAAGCGTTCAGTCTGTGTGCTGTAATGCCTTCAAAAGGATGAGCACCTGCTTCATCTGGAGTTTGTTGTGCTTCATCTTCATTGCAGGAGGGTAGGTCCCATCTGTTGCCTCGGAAACGGATGGGCGACCTCTGTAAAACTGCCTTTAGCTCTGGCAAAAAAGAAAAGGAGAGTAAGACTTATAGGAGAGATTATGTGACCGGGTGTAATTGATCAATCAGCTGCTGAATCACAGGAAAAGATGACGTCATCATTTATTCTTAACTTATAAACCTTTTTGGTTTTTCTCGTGACAAAGCAGCTGCTGCACAGATGCTGCCAAACAGAATTTCATTGTTTTCTTGTACAATAAGAAAAACAATTTTTAACTTTTCACATGACTGCAGCTTGCACAGATGCCATGGTAACATGGCACACACAGATGAGTACGTTCATCAGTGTGAATGCTTTGTGCCTCTGCAGGCACACCTGAGCCTCACCTTGTGTCATAGCCAGAGTGTCCTCATGGACCGACACGGCTCTGCGCTGTGGAAAGGCCTTCACATGTTGCCGTGGCTTAGGAAGAGTCTCTGCAGACAGACACACACACACCGACAATGCTTTAGTGGTTTTATACAAGCCCAACATGTTCATGTCATCAAAGCACAGCACATTAATGTACGATAACTGCCCCCAAAAAACACCACCGACCTCAGAAAATGCAGTGCTAGCAACTAAAATATGATCAGTTCATCTGTGCTGAGTCATCACATGACTGAAATAAATGTGTTTATGGCATCATGAGTTCACAGCTGCCTCACACACTTCTTTGAAACTTGTCAGACCGCCTCCATCTGTCTTTATTTTATCTGAGCTGAAGCAAACACAGCTCAGATAAAATCGCTCCAACGACAGCGACATGAGGTGTTCATGGACCTTGGCTTGCTTAGCCCTTATACAGTTACTACAACAAGCCATTTTGTGTTTTTTCCCGATTATAAGGCTTAAATGATGTAAAATGAATGAATCCTTAGATATAGCCCATAAAGGCCAACCAAAACGTAAAAAACAGAGTTTATTACTAACAGTACTTTGTGGAAACAACACATAGATCAGCACTGACCAAGCCTTTTCTCATCTGCAGATCATTCTCTCAAGTATTGGCTCTCAGGAGGAAAAAAAATTAAACAAACTTATTTACATATTTACACTTTTGCCACAAGGGTGATTTTGATATTTACCGTTATTTATGCTACTATTTATCTACTATCTTCACAAAACCAACTCCACGCTTCACTGTACATCAAAAACATCTTCTTGGCTTTATCCCAACCATATAAGACCATCGTTTGTTCTTCCCAGATAGATTTAGATCTCAGCTTTTGATCTCAACTTCAGTGGCGTCCCTAGGCTAAAACATTCGGGGCTAAAGACTTGGATGTTTTTTAATTAGCCCTGAATATTAGTAGGCCTATTATTATTAATTAATTTTTTTAATGACATCTTCAAATTATGGTTATCTCATGTTGCTGCTTCGACAAAACTGTGTTTTTGGACTCGTTTGAGTAACAATTAGTATTATTATCGTTATTTATTCATTGATTTAATTTTTTAAGCTGCAACTTTGGCTTTGGCACGCAAGTGTTTAACACTTCCAGGTCGCACGTAACGTCATTCACCCTGAACAGCGGCGTCAGGCAGCAGGCGCACTTGGAGGCGGGCAGACGTTAAAGAAAAATATATTACTTTTTTTTTTTCACCCCCAAAGTGGCAAGCAGTCAAAGAGCTAATGGGAGTAGAAATTAAACATGTATAATTTCGGGAAAAAGGTGTTGCAGCTGGAATTACTAGAGGGAACGTAAGCTAGCATCTAGTTAATATTACGGTACGTGGGGGAAAAAATTATCTCTTATTATTAGCATCGGTCTGTAAATGTAAATGTGAGAACTGTGTATATATCTAAAAGTAATTAAGTTTGGGCTTCCTCTAAACGGTAAAGTAGTTAAAATTAATGTTGGGCTGTAACATTGAACCATTTTATGATACTAAGTTAGCCTATATACTACAACACACACAAGACTCACACATTAACTTTGGCATAACTTTAAATTAATATCTATGTTGAATTGTTGATAAAAGTATTAGATTTTACTAATGAATGAAATGGAAACTTAGCCGAGTAAATTACTAACAGAAAAGTTAACCAACATGAAGAAATATGGGGGCTGCACGGTGGTGTAGTGGTTAGCACTCACAGTGAGAAGGCTGAGGGTTCAAGTCCCAAGTTGGTCTGATTTTGGCTGAGGAGGGGTTTGACACTGTGGCCTTCCTGTGTGGAGTTTGCATGTTCTCCCCATGAATGCGTGGGTTCTCACCGGGTACTCCGGCTTCCTCCCACTGTCCAAAGACATGCATCTCTAAATTCTCCCTAGGAGTGAGTGTGTGTGTGAGTGGTTGTCTGTCTCTCCATGTCGGCCCTGCGACAGACTGGC
>JBBBVT010000010.1:1704486-1716944 GCA_037177035.1 Craterocephalus eyresii
TAGATAGATAGATAGATAGATAGATAGATAGATAGATAGATAGATAGATAGATAGATAGATAGATAGATAGATACATGGATGGATAGATGGATGGATGGATGATATGTTCTATCAGTTAACTGGGAGTGTGTGTGTGTGTGTGTGTGGTTTCTAGCTCGTGTGTTTGTCCTTACCTGAGGCCTGGAGGAGGGGGGCTGTGTGTGTGTGCGTCGTGGCCGTGGTCGGGAGGCGGTGTAGTGCCGTAGAGTCTGTCCCTGGATGGGTAGAGGCTCCATGGAAGAAACGGGGAATCCAGAGCCGGGGAGGGGGCCTGGGCGGGGGCCACAGCCGGGGAAGGGAGCCTCTTGTCTGTCCAAGCCTCCGCGGCCAGCTGTCTCCTCCTTGGGAGCTTGTGTGGTTCTGGAGTAAAGAGGGGGGAGTCTGGGAGGAGGGATGAGCGCTGCTCCTCTAGCTCCTGATGCTGCTTCTGCAGCATCCACTGATACCGCCTCTCTCTCCTTCCTCCTCCTCCCCGTCCGTGCTGGGGGGGAGGGGGACAAGGAAGTGGAAGGGGAAGGGGAGGGGCTTGAGCTTTTGAGTGGCAGTGGGGTTGCTTCTGGCAACCGCGAGAGGACACACCTTCCTCCCCCGTCCTCGTCTCCGACGCCTCCTCCCCCCTCTCTGTCCCTGATCTGCAGCTCTGCATCCAGGAGACCTGAAAACAAGGCAACACGACTGAGGAGAGGAGGCGATACAGAGGACGGGGGGATGGAGGGAGGGAGGGGGGGGCTACACAATGAGCATGTCTTTACTGTCATCTAGAGATTCATATTTACACCAGATCGGGATGTGTGGGAAGACGAGGGAATGGGAAAAATGAGCAGAGACATGCAGAGAGGAAGCTGGAAGCAAAGCAGCAGATGGATGCTGCTCCAGCCTCACTGCAGCACCATGCTGTCACATACTGATCAGGAGCTCCTCCTCATCCCCCCCTCTCACATCCAGAAACACAGCTAGTCCGTAAAAACACATCCTGAGTACCATCAGATAAAATTTTGTTATAAAACTCAACAAAAAATTGCCAGATTCTCTTCACGACAACAGTCTGTGAGACTTGGTTATATTTCCTGTTACACACCAAACAATGCATTTCCCTCCTCCATCCTCCCCTCCTCCATCTTCTCCGATAGTGAAATTCACTGGTGTGAAAGTAAACAGGCTATGCTCCAATTAGCCAACCAGAGCTGAGAATCAGATCCGTTTAGTGTGCCATAACACACACACACACACACACACACACAGACACACCTTCCCACACGAATGAGATCATTTAAATGCTTACCTGAGCTCAGGTACCAGAGCAGCTTTACATGTATTAACATAAAATCATTTAAGGAACTATAATTATGACAGACTGCAGTCTCCTAAAACATGTTGTCACGCGGCTTTTTTTTATTATCAATAAAAATGTTTATTAATCTTATTAATCACATGAAGTCTCCTGTATTTCTATGTTATCAGTTCATTAACAACCATAATGTACAAATGTTCAGATGACAAAAGGACATTTAAAGAAATGTGTGTTGAAATTGTTGTATACATTTTATTCGGATGAAATGATTTATCCCTCTATGCAAGCACTACTGTATATGTACTTTTGTCCAGGGTGTTCCCCAGAGCTCCGTCCTGAGCCCTTAGAAATCCTTGAATGAAAAGTTGCTTTGGGTTCCGTTTTTATATTTCTAACTAATTAATGTGATAATCAAAGCCAGTTTCACTGAATGAAGGGGCTGGGAATGAATTATTTAACAGTAATGTTCATTGAGGCACCTCTGAAATGTGATGAATGGTCTAGTCCACACCCTCAAGTAGTTAACAGCCGAGTGCAGTCAGACACCCAGCAGAGAAAGTCACAAAGAAAGTGTGGATACCAGAAATGAGAGAGAGAACCATAAGAAAACTCAGGTGCTGCTTCTTATCTATTTCTTACCAACAACTACCACACAGTGTGAGCTGACATCAGCATGTGTCTGAGAGTGTAGGCAGCATATCTGGAGCCATTTAGGGGATGCGGGGGACGGCTTTAGAGGAGATATTTGTGTAGGTGTGGGACAGAGACTGTGCTGGGATGAGAGTGTTTGTAGGTGTATGGGTGGGTGTATATATGAGTATACATGTGGGTGTGTGTGAGTGTATGGGTGGGAATGAGTGGGGATTAGTGACATGCTCTTTGGGGATGTCCTGGGTGGCCCGGGGACGGTGGGCCTTGGGTCTGTTGTGAGGGCCGGTTCGGAGATGGCTGTCCTCTTGCCTGCTGGAGGTGTCTCCCACAGCACGGTGGGAAGGAGGGATGTGTATGACTGGGCGGGTTGAAAAGGCGGCTTTGATTATGCCATCCATTAGTTAGAAATAATTTTTAAAGAGGTGGTGGAGGGGAGGCTGTAAGTGAGGGGATATGGTGGAGGGAGGTGAGTAGATAAGAGGGAGGTCAAGAGGGGGGGCGGTGCATGTGGGTGGGCGGAGGGAGGGTGGGGAATTAGGCTGTGTCTCATTTCGGGGTCAGCACACTACCTGGTGTCATCCGAGCGCTGCACACTACGAAGCTGTTTAGTCCTTCATGAATGGAGACAGCCTACCTGATGTGTGAGGAGAGGATCTCCGTAGTGCTCCAGTCCCCAAAGCTTCTCATTATTGCTGCTAATTCATTCAGAGAACTCCAAGTGGAGCCGGAAATGTCCGGTAGAAGTCTCATTTTAAAATCTATTTTGTGGCTGATATTGTTTTATTTGTTTGTTTTTTAAAAAAAGCATGGAAACACTTCATTTTTTTCTTAAAAATCCGAAAATATTACATATTGCATCATTATAATGCCATAGTTTTACAAACTTAGATTCTTTTTTATATGATGTACTGTAAAAAAAAAGCTACGGTTAAAACGTTCTCATGACGTTCCAGCTGCCGGATGACAGGCTCTGCTCTTACTTGTTCACAATGCATTATAGGAGAATAGAGGCAGTGAAGGATACATCTCCAGCAGCCTTCGTTTTAAGCTAATCGAAGTGCGGGTTTGGAGGGTGGATTCGTAGTTTTTTTCGGAGTCTTTGGAATCGGGACAGTGCTCGGCACGCTGCTGTGACGTATGCACCCTACAAATGCGCACTTCGTAGTGCGCTGCCCCCAGAATGAGACACAGCATTAGTTCTGAGGGAGCACGGCTGGGGCAATGGAGTGCAGACATTCATTTATTTCTAAGAGATCGCCAACTGAGTAACTGGTTTTAGTATTTATATGAAATAAAGACTCCGTGTAGAGCTGGTCTCATAATCAAAAACATGTATAAGCAGAAGTACAATATGGTAAATTCAGCAATTTGTGAAACTTTCCTCATGCACTATAGGCACAAGTCTGTGCATGACAACACTTATAAATAAGGACCCAGGACTGATCGCAGTCTAAAACTAAAGCCAACAGGGGGATGGAATAAGAAGTAGAAATGAGTGTAAATGACGAAATGAATGAAAATGAAGTAATGAATAAAATAAATGGATTAAAATCATCTGTCTGACCTGATTTGGGTCAGGGAGTCAGTGGATGAAACAGAAATGATTCTGTTTCACCCAGTGAAGGAATTTCTGCAGGGAGTTCGTTCCAGAAACACCACCAGAAATAAAACTTCACTCTTATTTTTACCAGTCACAGGAAATAGATCATCCCGGGTTCTCAAAGATATTTCATGTTTTGTTTGATGGTAATGTGAAACTTAGCTTGGGAATTTCTTTCTGATTCTCAGAGCAGGAACACGGTGCTAAGATGAGCCTGGAGGTGAATCTGTTTAGATTTAAATCAGTTTAGATCTCTGATGAGCTGATGGTAAACAGGCTGTTTCTTACTCTTGAGCGAAGCAGCAGGTCTCAGACTCTTGCAGTGCAGACTGTTCCTCCAGAAAGCAGGACAGTACTGGTGATGGGGAAAGGAGAATGAAGCAAATTAAATGGAGTGAATAAATGAAAGACAGAGCAAAGGACCAGTGTTTGGATCTCTTACGTCATCGGTTGGAAATTCACCGTCGGCCAGTCGGAGCTCTGGAATGTTGATTCTCTGAGTATTACATGAGTTTTCCTTAATGAGGAAATCCTAAAAGTAAATAAAGGAAATAGATCTCAGTTTGTAACGTAGTAAAAATTGCTTCAGTTTGTTAATTAACTGTTGTAATATTTCATCATTTGATATCTCAGATCATCTCTGCTTCAGGTCCTGGTGCAGAACTGATGCTGAGCTCGATGACCGCATGTTCTCACTGAGAACAACAACAACAACTGTCCCATGAAAGAACTCGAAGACAGGGGTCAAAGCCTATTGTATATGGTATTTATATCATATATATATATATACCATTACTTTCTGTTACATTCTCATAAAGCATACTCAGTCCGTCACATTTCTGACTACTGCTGCAGACATATTTACCACTTTTTCTTGACTTGCTGACAGATCCTGCAGCACCTGTTCCATGATGCTTTCTGCCAGAGTCACACTCAAAGTTTGTCTCAGTTCACTGGAAGGAGGAGAGAAAGGAAAATATAAACTCCTGCCATTCATTTCTCATTTGAAGCTTGACATTCAAATACTTTGCTCCCATATTTACGTATAAGTTTCTAAACTTTACTAGAGTATTTATTTTTCAGCTGACCTTTTTCTTAATCAGACTCATTCATAGACAAATTCTCACATGTTGTTTAATAATCCCACCCCCCACCCAAACCGATCTCTGCCCATTGATCTTATTCTCACCACCACTCACATGGTCTCATTACAATGATGATCTGTAGGATCACCATTTCATTAGTCAGGGAGATGTCATCCCTCTCACATGTGACAGTCAACACAATGTTTAGTTGATTCGTTCTTTTCTCTTTTTGAAAAGTAAAGATTGTAAAATAATTTGTATGCACACCTCCATCACGGAGAGTCAAGAAAGCATCCCAAATATTTCAGTATAAATGTTTTAAACATGAAATTACAGTCATTATGGCCATTAGAGTAATGGATTTTTGGTCAGAACTGGGGTAGTGCACTATAGGTCGGTATGGAGTGATTTAAGCTTTTGTCCTCAGTGGCATTTCTTTACTTTACATTACTTGTACGTGGGATTGTTCAGACAGCTTTGATCAGTGTTTTAGCATTGGTTGACTGAAAACAGAAAGTTTTCACACTTTAATGTTAATGTCATTTTTTCAAACAGAACATCACACTGATCAAATCCATCTGGGACAAAATTACTTAAACAGCTTCCAGCCTTGAGCGGATCACAACATTAAGTCACATGATGCTGAGTCTTCAGTAATTAATCTGCTAAAGAGCTAATTAAAAAAGAAGTGACCCTGTCTGAAGCAGAGTTTCTTACCGCAGCCTGGTGCTGATGATGCTCCCCATGGTTTCCACCAGGCTGCTTTTCAGGAAGACGTGTGCCTGAGCTGCTCTTTTGGACACGCTCTCTGACATGGCCCTGCACACAGGGGACCTCCGGACCACCTGTGGACACGACAGCTCCGCGTTCTTCATCAGGCTTTCTGCCAGCTCCTAAAACACAGACCGACAATATTTCCTTACAGCAGATAGAGCTTGTCATGGTCTCTGGATTCTGGTTTTCACATTCTGTTCATCCTTAGTTTCTGGTATTGGTTGTCTTTCAGTTCTTTTGCTGTCTCGTTTCCTGTTTTTATTTTGTAGAGTCTTTCCTTTTGTGTTTTCCATTTACTTCCTGTTCCCAGCATCCTGCTTGCTTCTGTCAATTTAGTCCCTAAGTATTTAAACTGTGGTTTTCTTTTGTACTGTTAACAGTTCATTGTGTTGTCAAGCATGTTGTTTTCAGTCATTCAGTCATTAACAGAGTCTTTATGTGTCAGTTAGTCCATCAGTCCCTTAGAGGGGGTGAAACGGAGGTCATGTAACACTGTCACTCTGACACATTACCATGAAATACAGTCGCTGCTCCACTCATCAATACATTTAAGAAGAGCTCCATCTGCTGGCTGTCTGTGTGTGATGCATTTGAGGGGAAGCATCAAGACTTCGTTACCTCATCTGTGACTCAAGTGTCTACAGTTTTTCTCCACTGGTTTGGCTCATTTGCCCCTTTGGCACTGCAAGTCAAAATGTTTAGATTTTTTGTCACAATGGCAAAGGACCGTTTTATTTCTCATGTCCACTTCTCAGTCTTGGGCCATATCATGATTGACAAAGTTTTTTGTCTAGGTCACAATGGGAATCCCAGTATCCCAGTCTCCCAGCCATAGTGGTGGAGAGTGAGAGGGGAAAATCCTGTGGGACTTCCAGACGCAGGTCAACAAAACCAAGCTGACACTGTGATCATGGATAAGCAGCAGAGGAAAGCTGTTGTGATCAATGAGCTGTAGCTAAACCCAGTGGCAAGATCAGGAAAAAGGAACACAGGTAACTGGAGAAACACCGAGGACTGGAGAAATATCTGCAGAAAGCCTGGAGGGTGAAGGCAAAAGTAGAGCCAGTACGGAGATGCTGATGCATGCTTTTATTTCTGGTAGAGTAGATTACTGTAACTTCCTGCTCTCTGTCTTCCTTAAAGGCTACTCTGAGTTTACAGCTGCTGCAGAACTCAGCGGCCCGAGTTCTGACGAGGACCAAGGGGAAATGACACATTACGCCGGTTAGAAAATCTCTGCATTGGCTCCCTGTGCGTTTCAGGATTGATTTTAAGGTTCCTTTAGTGGTTTATAAATGTCTTAATGGTCTTGGGCCTTCTTATACATCTAAACTGCTTTTAAATAATGAACCCTCGCAGACCTGAGATCCTCTGGGACTGGCCTGAGTGAGAACTAAAACCAGTGGCGAGGCTGGTTCCATTACCACGGAGCCTCCCAGAGAGGAACCGCAGAGACTGGTTATGCTCAAGGAGAAGGCTTGAGGTCTATTTAGCTTTGCTTTTAATTGAGTTTCTATTTATTAATTTTAATCTTTGATTTTATTACTTAATTTTTATAAAGTCCTTTATGTGTGTTCTTATTCTTGATGCTCATATGATCTTTTCTTATTGTTTTTAGGTTTATTTTACTTTATCTTAATATTTTAACACTTTTTTCTCCTCAGAGGGAACCACCACGTCGGGGGCTCAGCCTGCTCATCTGGCAGAGTTGTTGGGTGTGTCTGGGTGGCCAGGGTCCCACAGCATTATGGCCGTGGTGTGGCCAGATTTTCCATTACATTACATTACATCCAGTTAAGAGACAGAGACTAGGGATTTAAGCTCACATTTAGAATAGGAGGGGAAAAGAGAGGGAAGTAAATGTGGTAAATGTGTTGGTTTCTTTCTGTGTGTGTGTGTGTGTGTGTTTGTGTGCGTGTGTGTGTGTGTGTGTGTGTTTGTGTGCGTGTGTATGCGTGCGTGCGTGTGCGTGCGTGTGTGTGTGTGTGTGTGTGTGAGGGACATTGCAGTGAGGTGTGTGATAAATACTGTGTTACTGTAAATACTTCTTCACAGTATTTACAGAAGTAGTTTTTATTGTGTGAAGCAGTTTGTGTTGCTCATCACATGAAAAGCGCTTTATAAATAAAGTGGAGAAGTGGCTCCAACAGATACTGGAGAAACATCTCGGGGGGGGGAGTTCTTTTTATGTGTATATGGATGTGTATAGCTGTACTTGTACCTGTAAGTTTCTGGTCATGTCATCAGTCAGTGCAGCAGCGGTGTCGCTGAGGATGTCGCTGACCCACGCATCATCAGGACCAGACCTCCTGTCGTCCTCACACAGAGGGGGAAGCAGCTGCATGGTGACAGAAAAACACATGTTGGCCAGTGTTCGGTTACATTCTATGTAAGGCAGCAGCATCTGACGGTCAGGACCAAACCATGAGGACGTTAGTTTCTGACGGAGCTGCACTGTAACACACACACAGATCGGTTCAGATGACTCCCAAGCCGAACCTTTAAAGACTCCCTGGCGTTCTGCAGAACCTCGTGTGCTGTGAGGATGTCAACCTGGACCTCCTGGATGCTGAGGTAGCTTAAACGTTGAAGGCTGTCTTCCAACTGCCGACACATTCCCCGGACCAGCTGAGACAAGCAGCAGGAAAGCGTTCATTAGAAATGAGCTCAAACTGCTGGAAAATCTCTGAAAACTGACAGTGAATCCGCTGACACAGTATCTTCCTCCTCCTACCTTCTCAGAGTGTTGGCTTCTCACAGCTTGCTGGAGGTCTTGGGCCCCGGACTGCCTCTGGTTGTTTCTGTGCAAACACTGCTGAATCTGAACACATGAATCACACATCAAGTTATTTGCACTGAACCACAGCATCATCTTCTGTTTAAAATATTTATTCTCTCTTATCTTTCCTGTTCAAACAACCTTGTTCAGGGCCTCTTTGGTCCGGTATGGGTTGCCACGGTAACTCTGTGTGATGTCCGTCAGAGGCAGATACACCTCCTGCAGTGTGAAGTTCCTGCAAATGAAGAAAACAGCCACCAAAACCTGTTGAGAAGCTCGCTTCTGTTAGTCCGTGGTTCAGAGCAGAACTCTTCGGATTCATTTTTTCTATAAACCCTGCAGATTCTGGATTTTTCCATCCATGTTCTCATGGGATTTTATTAACTGCAATAACTTTGTTGATGATGCAGAATTGATCTGCAGTTTTCTCCAATAACACACAACAGCTCTCCTGCAGAGTCAAATTTTCTTGGTTCTTGTGAATAATGAAGATCGCAGTTTCATATTTTGTCTTCCTCATTACCCTGAAACTCAGTGACTCTACTGGTGATTGAATGAATGATGAAATCTGAGCCATTGCAGCACACTGATCTGCTGCTGGTGTCAGAGATGTTCGCTACAGAAAAGTTTTGCATTTGCAAATGATTATCAGCAAATGATCGTTGAATTTAGGCACATTGATGGATTAATGTCTTTATTAAAGAACTGAATATGTTTAAAATGATCTTGACCAATAGTAACTTTTCTAAGGATTTACTTTAGTGTAATCTGTGAGGATTATCCAGCTGTCTGAGTTAACATGCCGACTTGCCAACTTGGTGCAGAAATACATTCATTTTTCACTAAGAACTTGTATTGATGATGGAAAACCGGGTGACTGGCAGGGATTAGCGACACCGGTCCTCCTGATGTTTCACTGCTTCACACACTGATCTGGAGGACCAGAGACTGAGTCTTCTCAGCATCTTCCGACTGTCTGTCGGTTCATAGCCTGAATGTGGTGAAAAGTAAACATGGCCACGTCCAGTGACTGGCTTTTAACCTGAACTTACAGCTTAGGTGTTCGCACAAAGTCGACAAGCTACAACAATCCCATCTACATGAGACCAGACAAGCTCCCAGTGAGTCAAACTGAATTAAACTTAATAATTAGGAGGAAACAAAAGCATCTTTAGATGTAACCTGTTAATAATGCTGATAAGCAGAGCACACCATCTCATGAGCTTTTATTTTTTCCCGTGAAATCAATACCCCATAGTTACCACTGATATCAAAGTTGTTATCCCAGGAAATGGGGCAGTGCATATTAAATCCTAAAAAAAAATCCTTCAGATCACGTTCTGCTGCCACGTTCATGGGTTATTACTTTAGACATAATCATTAATTTACTATGTTTACGATTGCTTTAAAACGGACAGAAGAGAGTGAATAAGGAGGACTTCACAAAGGAGACTGATGCAACACTGATGCCAGAGCTGCCTGCCACTGATATTAGACAGCTAGAGGGTATGAGGTTTGAGGCATGGGTGATGGACAATAAACAGCTATGCCCTTCATTGAGAGAAAGAACAGTTTGTCTTTTTTTGTCCACTTTTTTCTTTAAACATGTGTTCATGTAATCATAACAATCATACCAAAAATGTTGGGCAAATAAAAAATCTCCATAAATGTAATGACGGGTGATTTCTTGCTATTTGCTCTGACCTCTCCAAGGCATCGGCCACATCCTGGAAACCTCTGGCAGTGACATTGTTTCTGTCCCAGGATAAGGTCCTTAAATACAAAAGAGAAGAATATCAAGTCATAATCTGCTGTAAAACATCTGCAGCAGTAGTCCAGATCCGGGTCTGAGTCCATGGTCTTTCCGCATCTGGCTGATGTTGATGAATCCAGTTCTCTGTGTTATGAAAAAAATCTAAAGCCATCAGCAGTGATCAGCAAACAGCAGAATTATAAAGTGTTGTTGTTTCCGAAGTTTGAACATTAAACCAGAACATTATCAGAACAAACCAAACCCAATCTGCTATTATTAAACACATGAAAACATGAATCAAACTGGTCAAAGCAACACATCAGGTAAGCAAGATGGTGGTGTAACAACTCGTGCATGTTCAAACCAGTTTGACCAGTGCCGATCCTCCCCAGTTCCCCCTCAGTAGCCCTTAAAACTGTCAACTCATATTAAAAAAGAATAAAGAGGTATTTATCATCATTACGCAGCATAATGAAATTTTCATGGTCTTAGGCATAGTGAGAAAAACATAAATAAATACATAATATCATATTTATTATATTAAATAAAATAATAAAATAACATTTTATTTAATAAAAGAATTAATTAAATATATCAAATAATATTCTGATTTTACAGCATCTGACAAAATTATTTAATCTTTTGTAATCATAATTTAGTCTAAAATGTTTTGTGGGTTATTTTAAAGACTCGTGTGTATACTTGTACCTCAGAATGTTGTTGGAAATCAGGGCTTTAGCAAGCATTTTGGCTCCCGTGTCTCCGATGTTGTTTCCACTGATGTCCAGTTCGGTCAGGGTGGCGTGTCCGCCCAGAGCGCTCAGCAGGATGTGCATCCCGGTCTTCAGCTTGGAGTCACACACCGACAGAGACTGGAGAGGCTGAACACACACAAACACTAACGCTGAGAATGACTCCACGCAGCTGGTTGATTTGCAGAGACGAAGAAGTGAAACCACTCACACACTCTTCATCCTGAATGAGCTGAGCGATACGATGAAGGAGGTCAGTGAGAGCTCTAGTCAAACAAGGGAGGAGAGGAGAAGGGACAACAGAACAGATGAAGTCAGGCCTTATTAAACATGAATGAAAATCCACCCATTTTCTGTACCGCTTGATCCAGTTGGGGTTGCGGTAGGGCTGGAGCCTATCCCAGCTATTACCGGCAAGAGGCAGGGTACACCCTAAACAGGTCGCCAGTCTGTCGTAGGGCCACATATAGATGGACAGACAATCACTCACACACACACACTCACTCCTTGGGAGAATTTAGAGTGTTTAATTATCCTCACATGCACAGACAGTGGGAGGAAGCCGGAATACCCGGTGAAAACCCACGCATACACAAGGAGAACATGCAGACTCCACACAGAAAGGCCACTGTTTCAACACCCCCCTCAGCCCGAACCAGCCGCCCCCTCTGGCTCCAACTCAGCCAAGGACTTGAACCAGCAACCTTCTTGCTGTGAGGCAGATGTGCTAACCACCACGCCAGCGTGCAGCCCATGAATGAACATATTTACATTATTTATTTTGATTTTAATGCATAAATTATGTCACATGTTTTTTATATATAAATTTTAATTAACTTACATGGACATTGATGCGTTTTCATTTCTTAATCATATTTTACATTTGATTCAAATAATGTGTTTTTTTTATATTTTTCTCAAAATCAGTAATATGCTTTTGATATTTTTACAATATGGATATTCTATGAAGAATGTGGCTGCATGGTTTACTTTCCCTGTTTATCTCAAAATAAAGTTTGATTATTACAATGTATGCATGTTTATCTATGAATATTTATTCTATCGTCAGTGACAATGCATTGCACCCAAACTTTTTGAGCCACGGCCCTCAAAATGACCTACCCTTCTGCGATGACAGTTGTTAATTATATATCAGACAGGTCCTGCAGGAGCCTCTAAGTCTATGTCTTCATAAATAAGAATGTTTAAAGGAGCTATACCCGATTTTGGCTTAGAGGGACGCTCTTTCTCTGCCAGGTTAATTTTCGGAACGTTCAGACTCCGATCAACCAGTAATAGCATTCCCATAGTGATCTGGAGTCAAGTTACGAAAGTTAAACCCCTTAGCCAAGAAAAAGCGTCATACAAAAGCTAAAAAAAAAGCCGGTATTGCTAACTAAGCTAGCCGGACGTGAAATCGGGTATTTCAGAAAATAATTTTGATTCTTGGTTATTATGAACTAAAGTAGTCATCTAATGTGAAAACTAAACGTAAAACAAAACTTAAAAAAGTAAATAGCAAAAGATTTTTTTAAATGTACTAAGGTTTATTTAGAATGATGCTTTTAGTCAATTCTGCACCATCATATAGTTCAATGATCATTAAAAACTTAACAGATCACAATTTTTATCATTTGGCCCAGTGTCCTTCATGTCAAGCACAATTATCTAAATCTGCTCATGGCAGACAATTCATTCTGTTGTAATATGCTGGCTGGACACGTTTCTGACTC
>JBBBVT010000010.1:1733669-1744122 GCA_037177035.1 Craterocephalus eyresii
TGGCCTGCCTGCAGTCCAGACCTTTCACCAAGAGAAAACATCTGGAGCATCATGAAATCAAAAACCCAGCAACCAAGGTCCAGAACTGTAGAGCAGCTAGAATCCTGCATCAGACCAGAATGGGACAATGTTTCTCTGCTAGAACTCCAGCAGCTTGTGCTACAGGAAAAACAAGAGGAAAAGGTGCCTGGATGAGTTGGAAAAAGATTAGCAAGGTTAATTAAAAAGAAGCCGCTGAAAACAAATAAATGATTTTTATTTATCTTTATCTGGACGCCTCCCTCGGGAGGTGTTCTGGGCACGTCCCATCGGGAGGACACCTCGGGGTAGGCCCAGGGCCCGCTGGAGGGATTATATCTCTCGGCTGGCCTGGGAGCGCCTTTGCATCCCCCCGGATGAGCTGCTGATGTGGCTGGGGAGAGGGAAGTCTGGGCTTCCCTGCTCAGGCTGCTGCCCCCGCGACCCGACCCCGGATAAGTGGAAGAGGACGGTACGATATATTATATTCCATTTCCGAACTGCTCCTACTGTGGAGTGTTTTAAGTCTCGTCTTGAGACCCATCTTTATTCCTTGGCATGCCTGGTCCTCTGTGTCTTTTATTTTATGCATTTTATCTTTTGCCTTTTATCAATTTTATTTCTGGTTTCATCCATTTTACTTTTTGTGTTATTCTTAATTTCTGTTTTCATTATTTTATGGTTTGTCAGATCTTTTTCACTAGCTATCTATTCCTTTTATTTTTTGATCAGCTCTTTGGAACAGTTTTGTTATTGATATGGGTTATACAAATAAAGTGGGTTAGAGATGTGTATGCTTCTGTATGAAAGACATTATGATGTTAGTGTTCTTATGTTTGTTATGTGTAGGCTGTTTCTCTCTTTTATGCATACATTGTTTTTAATATGTAAAGAACACTGAGTTGCCCAGACCTGAGATGCTTTATAAATAAAATAAATTTGACTTTTTAAAATTTAAATGTGAGGCCTTTCATATGAGAAGTGTTGAAGATAACACATGAAATTTGCCACTACACTGGTCTCCTCACTTTCCAGAAGTTTACAGACAGATGTTAAAAGAGCAGATGCTACACAGTGCTAAACATCACCATGGAACTACGTTTTACAGATGTGTAGCCGTATCAGATCATAATGAGTTCATATTTTACATGAAAGGTAAAATATCTCAGTTTAAAAGTCTGATATGCTGTAATCAGACAGGTAATTTTAGAAACTGGTCCCAGTGAGAGCTTCTCAACCGTATGGCTCTGAAGGAGTAAGACCGACGCTCGACCAGCAGGGCCGGAATCTACAGCTCACCTTCAGGCGTCTTCGTCCGAACCCTGACGGGTCAGACCTGCGATGGGTCCCGGGTGCAGCTGCTTTTAACCTTCTGGCCCGTGCAGGACAGGATGATGAAGGCTTCGGTGGCTCTGACTCATGTTTCCTTCTCTGACTCTTTCAGTGGAAACCAACGTTTATAAACTGGAACCTGACTCAAATCTGAAGTTTGAGAAGTGGACGCCGACGTGATGGAGATCGGTTAATCTGAGCGGCTTGGTCCTGGGAGGAACCAGTCTGAACCACCATCCCAGCAACTGAACCATTTTCTCTGATGTTAGAGCGCCTTACACACCCTGCCAGCTACAGGAAAACTGTTGGTTCTGGTTTCTTACCTTGCAGGCTCTGAGAGACGGCATCCATGGTGTTTCCCTCACAGAGACGTTAAACACTGACGCTGTGATCCTCTGCTGCTTATCATCGTCGTCGTCACAGCGCGGGGCACAGACACGTTTACCTGCTCGCTCAGTCACCTCCGTCCTCTGCTGCAGGGAATCCCACACACATCTTCATGCTCACCGTGCATATACACTTTTTCTGCACACATCCTGTTCCAGTTTGAGTCACTGTGAACAGAGAACATGCGCCCTCCCCCGCTGAGAACAAACCGTCAGGAAATGTGTGCTTCCCCCTGGCCCAGCAACAAAATCACAATAACTGAAGTGGATTGACTGATCCGAGCGCTGCGACTCCAACACGCCGTGGAAACGCAACATCGGTTACGGCACGGGTACTGCAGTCATGCTGATGATGGTGGATATAAGGCTTTTCCCAGAGGTCCCAGGAAGACCAGTGGCATCATGTCAGAGTGGACGTGTGACCGTGCAGGAGTTTGTTATGCTAAATATTCTTTTATGGTTTTTGCAGTTTAAGACATATTTTGGTTTATTTTAGATCAATATTGTCCAGACATGAAAGCAGTTTGCAACATCAGCACAGAAATACACTTCTTCCAATAATGAAACCTTAAAAGGAAAAACGCAGAACACTGTTAAAAGGCCCTTTGTCATCCTCACGTCATCATTTAGAAACAAACTAATTACGTGTGCAGAGAATCTGTGCTATTAGGGGAAATGTTGTTTGACATTGTTAAATGTTAAAATGATTGTTATTTATTGCAGGAATCTGTTTCAGTTTGTATGTTATGTGAAGGTCAGATCAACACTTCAGGCAACACAATGATTTAGGATTATGCAGAGCAGGTCACAGCCGAACTACAGCTCACCTGCAGACAGATCATGACGAACTACTAGCAAGAAATCGGGACAACTCAGCAGGAGTATGTGGATCCTGACGTGTCCCTACCGCCCATTCTCTATGTACGGGATACGCACATCAGTTCAGTAACAGAAAATAAATCATCTGGTTTTATACATTAATGTTTTTATACATTTGTTAGATCATGTTTTGCCTTTGGTCTTGTGCTGTTTGGAAATAAGGTTCACCTGTAAGAACCAGACCATAAGAACCAGGCGGAACTGGTAATGATGGTTCCCCCACATTAAGCTGTGCTCTTTACTCCACAGGAGCCCACCCTGACCAGTTCTACCTGACTGTTATGACTAATCAGCACCAGCTGGGACCATTAGAGGGGAGAAATAATCAAACACAAATTTCTATAAGTGGCAGCTTTACACCACATGCTGCGTTCACTTGGAGATCTGAGCTTTACCCAGAGGTCAGATCACGCTTCACATGCTTAGAATCTCATTTCTATACCTGCTATGACGCCTGTCGGCTACTCAACCCCCAACAAGTTTTTATGTCCTGTCTGTAAATCTGCTGCCACGTCCAGCCGGGCCCAAAGAAAACCCTCTACCTCCAACTGATGAAACAACACAGATATCAACTCTGAGATGATTTGATTTTATTTGGAGCTGTACAGATTTTTACTCTTCAGAAAGTTTCCTCTGCTTCAGACTGACAGGCGTCTCCATGACAACATGATGATAGGATGCTGTAGACACCTGGTACATTTTACAGAAATTGGTGATAAAAACACACAACACGCCCTGCAGCTGAGAAAACCCCCTTCGGCAGACTTCATGATGGAGCAGAGGAGTGTTGGCATGATGCTCAGCTCAGATTGCAGCTCTGACACGTGACAGATCATCAACAGGCCGGCAGCAGCTTGAGGAAACTTAAACTTGCTTCAAAGTGGTAAAAAAAACAAAAAAAGACAAAGTTTCTTCATGTTTTTAGGAGGTTGAACATCAGCAGGAAGTTTAAAAGCTGACTGACATCAACCAACGGTGGAAACATGAGCAGAAATCATGAGTCAAACAGGAAATGGGTCAGCCCGCTCCACATTCAGGAGTTCCTTCAGCACAAACAGGTTTGCTGAAGGAAAGACGACTCGTAGATCTCTTTAATCTGTCATTTCTGTACATTAAAATCATCACTGACAGGACAAACATGGTTACATGAAGCTGTCTGATAACTGAGACAGGCAGGGCGATCAGCTGGCGTTGGGCGAGAGGACTCATATAGTCATGCTTTCATACAAACTTAAAACACCTGGAATGATCCAAATCTAAACTACAGAACTAAATCCCACCAATCAGGTTCCTTCTTCCATCAGACAGATAGCAGACGTGTTAGCGTGAGCAGACAGGAAGTAAAATTACAGTCAGATTAATAAAGAAGCAGATTAACCAGGAGCAGCAGTCTGAGCTGATGTGTTTGTGTGTGTGTTGGTGTGTGTGCAGACATCAGTAAACAGGTGAAGAAAATGTGTTTACATGCGGCACCGTTCACCGGTCCATCATGCTGAGGATCATCTCTGGTGTCAGGTCTCCGTTGGCTGCTGCCGCCGCCTCCACCTCCGCATTCACTGCCAGCTCAACAGTCTCCGCCCCCAGCCCCACCCCCTCCACCGTCAGGGCCGCCACGGTGGCGTCCGCTTCCTCTTTCTTCACGATGATGTTCTCCACAGCTCCGGTGCTCTCGTCCTCCACCTGAATGATGGCCGCAGCTAAAAAACAACAATAAAGCAATTAATGTTGTAAATTTGCTACAAACCTCTTCTGACCTTCGTTTTATTAAATTATTTGCTTTCATTCACTCTTATTTATGTGTCATAGTTCTGGATGTCTTTTTTATCATTTATCTTTATTCTTAGTCTTCAACATTCTGATAAATCTTATAATTAGGTCTAGCTTGATGACCCTAAGGCCCAGTTTACACACAAAACCTAAAATATGATATTTTCTTATTTGGAAACAACTAGTCTGAAATAAATAAATCAGAATTAAAGTATTCGCCTTTGTCTTTGGATGGAAAATGCGTTTATTTGTCTTCAGATCTGGGGGCTGGGAAGAACTGACTGGACTGTGACCAAAGTGATGTTCATACTTCTACTAGGAAAAAACAAACTTCCTGCCTCTTTAATTCTCTACTACAACATGGAAAACCACAGAGTTAGTACAACGTTTGCTTGATTTTGATTCTAGTTGTGAAGCAACAGCTGGACATTAGCACAGTTCGCTTTCACTGAACTAGTTAAGTCCTGCACTGATTTTGGGCGGTCGGTGCAGAATACATGCATCATTGTGAGAGGACAAGGAAACGAGCATGAACAGAAGGCCTGGGATTAATTTGTGATGGAGAAATGCATGATGGGTACATGTCACTGCCAGCGTCCCGAGGATAAGAAACCACACATCACAAATTCTGTTTCAAGCACACGTTGTGACGGTGGAGCTGAGTTTAACTTTCCCTTCATCCATCCTTCCATCGTCTGTATCACTTAATCCAGATCAGGGTCTTGGTGATCTGCAGCCTACCCTGCAGTTATCAGGCGAGAGGTGCCCGGTACACCCTGTACAGGTCGCGAGTCCATCGCAGGGGAGTTTCACTTTATCAAATCAAACTTTATCTATAAAGCACTTCCCAACCACAGCAGTGCCAAACGCTTTACATAATAAGCACTATTTGAATATAACGACAAACCTTAAAGTATAAAGCATCCGAGTTCAAGGAAACACACCTGATCATACCATCTCATTCACACACATCATCAGTGACACCCCCACAGCTCATATCTACACCTCCCACCTTCTCCCCCGCCCTCTGTGCACAATCTCTGCACAATTGCATCAATAAAGCTAAATTGAAGTTTTTATGTTTCTGGCTGAGCCGGAAACCTTCGGCTTGGTTGCGATGTGTGACTAAAGAAGACCAGAACCCGGGTTCTGGGTTAATCATCAGCATGCTCACCAGAAGTTGCGGTCCTGGCTGGCGCTGCCACAGACTTGCTGGGAGTCGGGGCTTTGGGGGGGTTCTTTGGGGGTCGGCCTCGTTTCCTCTTGACAGGAGGCTCATCAGGGGCCGGTACCGGGATGGCAGCGGGGGCTTGGTCCAGTTCCATGCTTTCTGGTTCCTCCTCCTCCGGTAGCAATGATGGCTCTTCCTCGGCATCGCCCTCGTCCTCATCCTCGTCCTGCTCGGGGATGTCCTCCTCTGGACAGAGATGATGATCTAAGTTAGTAAAAGATAAAACGGCGCATCTCACCTCCTCCTTCAGACAACAGATCAGTCTCACCGCTGTCATCATCGTCTCTCCTGCTCCTCATCTTCCTCTTTCTTCCTCTCCTCCCTTTCTTCGGGGTCGGAACTCCGTTCTCTGTGTCATCCACCTCTCCGTTACAATTCTCGGCGTGGCGAGCCATGGTGTTCTGAAACACACACAGTTTCAGAACTGACCAGTAATCATCTGGCTTCGGCCCGAGCGAGTAATCGTAAAAGCATAAAGAGATAGGTGTACCCTGCGAGTGAAGGTCTTGCTACATTTGGGACAAACAAACGCGGTGGGAACAAAGTTTGGATCGTGGTAGCGTTTGAAGTGCATGTCCAGCAGCTGCTTCTGTCTGAAGGTCTTCTCACACTGGCTGCAGGCGTACGGCTTCTCCCCGGTGTGGGTCCGACGGTGCATCACCATGTGGCGTTCCTGGACACAGAACACGGGACACAACGTTACAGAACACAGACGGATCAATTACCACAGATGAAGAATAACCTCCTGAGTCCTCCTTTAATGATCTGGATAGAGCAGCAGCTAAAATTGCTGATTTAACTTTACAGTTTCAGCTTTTTTCCTAAAACCTCTGTTATAAGGTTTTAATCCCAGATGAGACACAAACTGCCCACAATTTCATGGCAAAAAACACAAAAAACAAACAAAAATCCTACAAGATAAAAGGTTAAAGATTGATTTGTATTTGACTGTATGGAATAATTTGATCCCAGAGCAAAGCATGACTCGGCTATTAGTGCAGAACGTGTGTTTGGAAGAACAGGGAATAAGTGATTCTTGTACTTGGTCAAATATTTTATTTCAAATTATGGTGCTAAATGTGGTCCCTTTCTCACCAAACTCCCTGCACATGGTCTTATATTGCAGCCCTGTGCAGGTTTACTCCTGATGTGATGGAGAGGTTTGACCAGCTGAGTCTGATTGGGTGACGGGTGTCATTTATTCTTTTATACACACGAGTCTGGATTAGGAGGAATTTCTTATAGGACTAAATCAAAATTATTACTGGTTTATTAAATATCAAATACTTATTTCACTCAATCATATGTGTTCATATGTGCACCACCTGGCGTGTAAACAGCTTCACATCCTGGATTAGGAGGAAATCATAGGAGTGCGAAACACTTAAGAACTAGAAAAAGAAAAGTCCCCTTTATTTTTTTGCAGCAGAGGAGATTGTATGATTGTAAAATGCATGGATGGGAGGGAGAGAGGGATGCTGCTTTTACCAGCGGTAATTATCTATGTAACCAACAGGACACCGGTAAACCTCAGAGGTATGATGGTGGTGGTAAATGCTCGTCTCCCAGGTGTGTGCAAACAAACCTGGCGGCAGCAGTAGTCACACATGTCACACTTGAACCTCTTCTCGTTCTTGTGGGACTTTTGATGCTGGATCAGAGCGTAGCGCTCGTGGAAAACAGCGTCGCAGTAACGACACTTCTTTCCAGTCTCGATAAACGAGTGCTGCTTACGAAGATGGACGCCTGCACACAGGCAAAAGAAAACACATCAGGATGAATCAACATGACATCCCTAAGTTAAGATTGGCAGGTTGGCGAGGAGTTGTGTGAGTGTGTGTGTTACCCAGGTCGCTCTTGCGTGCGATGACAGTATCGCAGTGTGGACAGTGAAATTTGGCCACGTTCTCAGTGTGCTTCTGCAGAATGTGCATCTTCATTGTTCCACTCTGGGTGAAGCGAGCGTGGCAGATGTAGCACTCGTACGGTTTCTCTCCTGAAAACAGATCATAGAACATTGACAGTCCACTCTGACAGTATATTAACCTCTTCATGACTAGCAGCAGGGGGCAGCACCTAGAAAGCATTTATGTGCAACACCCACATTTATATCAAGACAAACTATTTCAGAAAACTTGTCATTCAAAAATTAAAAGTCTCGGTGGCACTCAGTCATCACATGAACGTATGAAGGAAATCCGTGCACAAGATCATTTCCACGCAAAGTTTGGCATTAATCAGTCTGGACTGATTTGGACGTGAGCATAGGATACCAGCAAATCTTATGTCAGGTCTGAGATTGTGTACACAAGTTTGAGTCATTGTGGATTTGGGGTGCAGCACACAATTAGCAATTAAACAAGCCACGTCTTAGCATAAACAGTTACATATTTAATAGTGTACTCATTTTAAATAGTTTTTTCTGAATTTATCCATTTGAAAAAAAAGCAGATTAAAACGGATTCCAAAGTTAAATAATTAAAAAGAAAAGCTTACTGACACTGCTTACCGTGCACACCCACACACAGAGAAGGTGTGCAGCCTACACAGCACACGTCACATTCTTTTTAGCCCATTAATGGGTAACTTTGTCAAATTACATAAAGCCTTGGTGATTTCGAACTTTTCCTAAAATTAGGTGAATTTTGCTGTATGTTGCCCTCATACAGCCAAAATGTTGTCTGGGTGTTCTCTTTAACTTCAGGCTTATCCAACCCTGCACTGCATTTTATTTTTAAACAAATAGGCTTTGGCAGATAAGGCTACAACTGTTGCTTTATAGGCCTTTGTTTTGTAAAACATTATGTGATTAGGCAAATATTATTTCAGCTGAATGCTTCTTAGTGGATTTAACTGAAATCTAAATGCAATAGGTGGCATTTTTAGAAGAGTTTTGACAGTTCATCTGTCAGATCTGGACACTGGCAGATCAGTGGGGAACGCAAGCGCGTCTTCAGAGACCGCAGGGCGTAACATGTAAATGACGATGGATTTCGGATCATACATAGGCTGATATTATTCAGATGTGAATGTTTCATAAATCACACGTGGCTCCCATCGTCATATCATTCCTGCGATCAGATGTTTACTCATTTCCACATTTGCTTGGTAAATGAGGGCCATGGTGAGAAATAAACTTCAAGTTTCATGGCCAACTAGTTATAGTTATATATAGTTAGTTATAAATGTCGCCTCTTCATCTGTGGGAAATATGAGACCATGTGAAAACACACCCTGAGAGGAAGCTGTGTGTAGACTGAACACACACTGCAGACATAGACACAGCTTGTGTACCTGAGTGTGTCCTCATGTGTCTCTTCAGCTTGTAGGTGTCTCTGCTGGCGTAGCTGCAGAGGCTGCACTGGAACGGACGCTCCCCGGTGTGGGAACGAATGTGCCGCTTCAGCTTGCTCACCTGCATGATAGCGGAGCAGAAATCAGTGCTTCTGCTTCTAAGTTTCACACATCCAGCAGGCAGAAAGCAGTCTCACCTCCACGCTGGCGTAGTCACACATCGAGCATTTGAAGGGTTTCTCGTGCGTGTGTTTGTAGCGACGATGACGGACGAGCTCTCCGCTGGTAACAAAAGCCATGTCACAGTCTGTGCACTTGTGTGGTCGAGTTCCTGCAGAAACAGAAATAATCCATGAATTCGTTCCTGAGAAAGATCAGTTTTCTGGGTCAGACTGCTGTCTGGTGTACTTACCTGTGTGTGTGTTCAGGTGGTTTCTCAGCAGGGTGACCGTCCTGAAGGCTCTCCCACACAGGTGGCATTTGTGTGGCCTCTCGTCGGTGTGGCTCTTCATGTGCCTGTCCAGGTTGGAGCGTCGTGGACAGGTGTAGCTGCACAGCTCACACTGAAATGTCTTCTTCACTCCTGAAACACACACAAACACACATCAGCATAAGTGGATGAAACTCTTTAGTTTGGCTTGAACAGACTTGATGAAAAGTTCAAACAATAATCTAAAGAGGTTTGAGATCCAACATGACTGTCATTTCCAAAAGAAACCTCTCATGGGAAAATTTGAGTTTCTATTAAAAGACACTCTAATTTGTCCGTGTGAAGTTTCATTTCCTATGTTTGAATCTAAAACATTTCCAGGGTAGGAGGATAACTTGTTACATTTTTAGACATATTTCTAATGTATGCAGACTTAAAATAACCTGTAGGTCTTGAAAAGTTTTCAGCTTCGGATATGTGGTCTAAATTCTCCCCTACCTGTTCAGGGTGTACTGTGCCTCTCACCTAGTAATTGCTGAAAACAAGGTGGCAGTGCGGAGTAGAAAGAACTCATGGAAAAAGAGAAGAAGAACGGGAAGAAAAAAAAACGGTAGAAGATGAAAGATGACGAGGAAAAAAACTGTAGAAATTGCACAAGCTTTAAAAACAAAGCTTTGCTAGTGTTCAGGATGTGTTGTGTGGTTAAAATCAACTTTATAGCAGAGCATTACCACCGTAGAGAGCATCTGAAACAGATGTAGCATCGGGGGGATAGTTATGAACTCAGCAATGCCCCCTGGTGGCGGCCGACCATAGAAACATAAAACACATGGAGGCATGATGAGGCTGATATACATACAGTATCTATGGTGAGTACAGCCACGTTTTAAACAAACATGTCTATTTATGTGCAAAAGGAAGCATAAATGGGCCTTTTAGTATGTTCTTGTTCTTTCTACATGTTAGCAAAACTGCAACTACTTATATTAACTCTTTCCCCGCCATTGACGAGATATTCCGTCATGGCGTCCCAACGCTTCCCGCCACTGACGAGATTTTCCGTCAAACCCACTTTTTGCCGTCATAAGGTGGAGGGGGCTGTTGAGCATCTTGTGA
>JBBBVT010000010.1:1745367-1763206 GCA_037177035.1 Craterocephalus eyresii
CGACCTCTCAGTTAGCGGCCTGATGGGGGCAGGTTACTTTTCAAACTGGCATCATTATTAAACACTATCGATATCGATCAATATGGGAAAAATATATCGTGATAATATTTTTGGCATATCGCCCAGCCCTAGTATGCAGGATATTTACTCTAATCCAACATATGGTCCTGTGTCTAATATTAAAGGAATAATCCATCAATAATCTAATCAACATTCACATTGATCACCCTGGTCTGATCAATACCAACACAAAGGGTTGGGGAAACCCTGTTTGCTGTTCCTGCATCAGATGTGTGTACCTGAAAGCCCTCAGGTAAAGGCAGCGTATGGCAGATCACAGGGTCTCCATCCTTCGGCATAGCTGTGGTGTCCACGAAGGTGCCTTGCTGCAGGGCCTCCACCGTAGTGGCAGAAACAGGAACCTGGACCAGCTGGAGCTCCCCCAGGCCAAGAGCTGCCTGCTCCTCCATGTTTACCACCTGCAGACAGGTAGGGCAACACTTTCTACTAAAACCTGCCAACAGAATTCAGCATCCTCCTCCTGTTACAGACAGATGAAAAGGGGAACCTGCAGGGTGATGATCTGAGTCTGGTCCACTGTTGTTACGGTAGCTTGGTGAGCAGCACCTCCAACCACTCCTGCTGCACCTCCAGGCCCCCCAACGGCAGCGTCTATCACCTGCAAAATGAACATCACTTTAATGGGCGTCGTGGGAGAAGACGTAGTACTCTTTGTAGCTATGGTTACATTACGTTTTTTCATTCAGAATAAATTATTCCAAATTAAAAAAAATCCGAATTAAAATATGTTTCTTCAGGTTTACATGGAAATAATAATTCCAAATTAAGGTTTACATGGAAAACATGTTTTCCTAATTCTACTATAGATCTGGGGGTTGGGAAGAGTTCTGATTGGACAGAGGGGGAAAGTGACAAACTTTCATCTACCGGAAGTGAAACAAACTCTGCTTCTTGCTTCGTTTCTTTTCGACTACGAGGAAAAACAACATAATGAGAACCATTTTTGCTATATTTGCATTCTGCGTTTGAAGCAGCAGCTAGTCGCTAGCAGCATAATACTTTACTTCCATGTGAACAGACTCAGTTGGAGTGCAACGTTTGCTGTGGGCAGCCAGCATGGTATGTGGTCGTCATGACGACAGGACGGGGTAATGAGCTGTGTAGAGCTACCAAAATTAACCTCAAGTGGAAAGAAGGTACACATTATAGAGGGATTATTCAATTCTGAATTAAAATGAGAATAAACCACTTACTTTGGAATTTAGCGTAATTTGGAATTATAATTTTAATTCAGAATTAAAACTCTCATGTAAACGTGGCCCTGGGTCTGAAGGTGGGAACATGTTAACAGAAAAGATCCAGGTGTGATCCAAGCTCAGGATGCATTGTGCACCATCAGAAACAGATCTGACAGCGGTCTTACCTCAGTTTTCATCTGTAACAGGGTGGGATCCAGAGAATCCATAACCATCATTTCCACTCCAGCTCCTCCTTCCATCAGCTGCTGCTGAGGCTGAACAGCTGACACCATTCCTTCTCCATGCCCTAGATCAACATCCGCAGGAAAAACATCAGAAAAAACTTTTTTCCTGTAAAATCACTTAATGAGCGAAGTGCTGGGAACCAGAACCTTGATCCAAAACGACTCCAGCCTGTCCTTGAACTACCCCGCCGGCCTCTGCAGCCTGCTGGAGGAGATCCGCCACAATAGCATCCTGGCTGTGGACGGCCTGAATGGACGGGAAGTCTTTGGCAGGCACATCCACCACACCTTCTGCTGACCCTCCGTCCATGCTGGGTATGAACTGGAACATGGAGTGAACATAACATTAAACAGTTGATCCAGACCACACAGACCTGGGATGGGTTAATCCACCATACTGAATGTGTGTGGTGGATTAACCTAAGCAGCTCTTGTTCTGAATGGTTTTAAACACTTCCAAATGTTGGAAAAATATTGTTTTTAGATACCTAATTTAAACTAAATAAGAAAGAGACCACAGGGGCCAAATCCAGTTTTTATCAGTAACAGCAAATTAGCTGAACAGAATCTCATCCTCCTCTAAAAACACACTGAAAAACATCTCAGTTTGGACAAGTCACATGATCATACTGGTCCAGTTTCAGCATGTTTACACTGGCTGCATGTATTCTGATCAATTTTTTTCCCTTGACTTATTGTTGTTTTAAATGGTATGCCACCCGCTGTTTAACCCTTTAGCACTGTGCATGTAATACCTTCTTTCAACACTTCATGGTCAAAGGTTTGCTCTAACCCCGGTTGTCTGCAAACTGATACTTGTCTCCTGGTGGTATAGCAATAAGACTGACGTACGACTCTGTTATAAATTGTGCAAATCATCGTTATTTCTTTTTGTAAATATTGTTTAAAGCCAAATCAAGACTTTTATTTCTTGGATCAGGCCTTAAAAAAGTTCACTTAACGGTTGCCACTCATGCAGCTGATGTCTGTTTTAAAACATAGAGGGGATCAGGCTTCACAGCTGCAGCTCCTAGACTTTGGGATAACTTATACAGTATTCTGTCTGAAAACTCACTTTTATACCTTCTGTTTTAATCAGATTTTGGTTTGAGCCCATCAGGTTTTATGCTGAAGTGTCTTTTGCAAAACTTGTTTTAGTCAGTTTGATTGGATTTGTTTAACTGGTTTCCTGATTCTAATTGAACTTGTAAAGTAAACCTGTTTTTATGTGTGCAACAAAATGAAATATCAGCTAAGAATAACATTTTGGAAAAAAAAAACATAACCGTTACTATTCTAAGTTAGTTTTCCATAAACTGGATTTGATGCCACTGTCCCCTCAAGTGAGTTACAGACGCTGGTGAGAGGAAAAATATTAATTTTGCCCTCTCTGATATAAAAATGGGTCATTACTTTATTTCTAGAGTTTGAAATTCAGTTTTTATAATTGGAAAGAATTTTCTCTCAGACACCTGTTAAGGGCCATTAGTCCTGTACTGAACTGTCCAAACTGATTTAATCAGTTATCATTCACTCTCTTGTGATTCAAGTGGGATTGGGAATACTGGTTTGATCAAAATATATTATATTGATACACTGATACAGAGATTTGATGTGTGCAGATATCTCAAATTCAGTCACGATATGATTTCGATTCGATTGGATAGAATCGCATTTCTCAATGGGATCCACTGATTGATATGAAGCAATATCATGAGTGTTGATGATCACAATTATTTCCATTCATCACGAAAAGCAACTAGATCCCAATTTAACCTTTCTTTATTCCTGAACTCTGGCACTAACATTCAGTTTAAAAGAAAATATTTTCAAAATAAAAGTGTGTTTGATAACTGGTTACTCTATAAAATATTTTTCCGATGTTAGGATTTTGGGTCGATATCATTGACTCGTTAAGGTGATTTAACTGGGACTGAATTTCAGTGTATGATTCATTTAAGTTTTGGACAATACTGAAATTCTTAAATTTGTATCCTGTTAAGTGGCCTAAAGCAATTCAGCTGATGCATTCAGCTGAAGCTTATAATACAAACTTCATCCAATGAACAGAATCAAGCAAAAATGAGAGCAAACTCCATCCTGCGTAGATCAGGACTGTTAACTCATCAGTCCAGATGTTACCTGGAACAGTGAGGAGAAACCGATTTTTAACATGATGGGAGTACTCTGCAGGGTCGGGATGTTTGAGATCTCTCTCTGCTCTGATGCTGAAAGCCCTGAACCTGGCTCAATAAAACTGCTGCTACCTGACTCTCCCTGTAAACCTGAGAGAGAGAGAGGGGAGGTATGCACATGTTACACAGTTATACTGAGACAATAATCTATGTCTTTAACAAAGGCGTTAACTCTCCCCTGAAACTTTAAACCTGCAAGAAGGGAGAAGGAAACAACATGGCCTCATGAAAGACAATCCATATAAAAAAGGCTGATGAAACCCAGAAAATGAGAGATCCCTGATGGAGACAACATCTGAGCTAATCTTAGTCAGGGGTGGGGAGAACAAATTACCAACAAGAGCTGAATAGCCTGTCATTTTGGTAAACGTTGGCCCCAAAAAAGAAAATAAAAAATGAATCAGACTGTGTTAACAGAGTGGTCACGTTAACCTATGATGATGCATTTTATACTGTTGTTATGCAAACACTTCCTTACAGAATGTCATCCTTTATGGGTAACAAATAATGGTAGCCAAAAATTGAGGGATATTTTTTACCCAAAAGGACATAAAAAGTAAATGATTATCCACAAGGGTTAGTGTATAGTTCAATTGTGCGATTTTCCTTTGAGGCAAAAAGTATCAGCGTTTGTAGAAATGAAAATTTACCACATCAAAAGGATATTGGCTCCCTCATGCAGTTCAAATACATGCACCTTGGGTTAACTCCAGGAGTGAGTGTGAATGGGTGTTATTGCATGTTGGCCTTGTGATGGATTGGTGAACTGTCCAGGACATACCCTGGCTCTTGTCTACTTGTTGCTGGGATAAGCTCCAACCCCGTGACCCTGTGCTGGAGTGAGCAGGAATAAGAGGGACCATGTTGCATTAACTGCACCACTTTGACCAGTTTCCTGGACTTGTATCCACTAGTACCAGAATAGCATCACTCATGTTTACTGTTGATACTTTAATTCAAAGCTCCTGTAAAATGGACCACTATCTGTTTGTATGTAAGATGTTATGAATGTGATTTCATTTTGAATTTGCTGAAACTAACCATGCAAATTAAAGCTGTGTGGTAAAAAGTCTAACAGTTGTCCAGCTGTGTTTTGGACTGAATGTAAAACCAGCTTCTATGTAAAACGAATGGCTGCGAGACGGGCTGGTTCTAGTAAAGGTCTTCAAGGTCCAAATTGCCCACATATAATGGGGCAGCTGCTGCCTCCTTTCCAGCATTTATCCTGCAGTATTTTTGTAGCTCTCCAAGCCGAGTCGTAGAGGGAGCTCTCTGCTGTAATATATATCAGTGGCTATGAGGCTCTAGGTGGGCTTAGAATAAGAGACAAGCGCGCGATGGTGCAACAACAGCTGCCGAACCGATCTCGTCGCGACGGGGCCAACAACAAAGACAGCGCCAAAGCTCCACACAAGGACGTGGCTAAATTCAGGATGACCCCGTTAATGTTTGGTCTTTGAGTATCCGAGCATGCACTGTTTTACTGAAAACGCCTCGTCATTCTTATCCGCGGTGGCCCTGCTGACCGTGTCCGCGCGCGGAAACCACCACAATAACTAATAAAAAACTAGGTCTAGGTTAAATATAGGTCGTTTTGGTTCAATTAGGTTCGCGTTTACGGGTTACTTTAGGGAGCAAGGAGGTTTACAATAGCAGTTTCCGCAAGACTAGAGGCGAAGAAGGCCGTAAACCTGAGCTAGTTCACCATTGCTAATGTTAACTAGCATAATTTGCTAACGACTGTCCTCACTTGCAATGTGAAACCTGCTCAAGCTGAAAGAAACAGCCGAGTCAAAGTCGGCTCATTTCTCGCCACATACCCCAGCAATAATTTCTAATTACCCTCGACTCAGTCTCTGTAACACACGGTGCCAATGAATAACAGCAAACTGTTGGCTAACTTCTGCCCGCCAGCTCCATGTCGTCAGCGATGTAAAGACGGGAAACAAAGAAGACAGAAAATGGACGCCTTGGCCTTAACTCTACAACGAAGTCGACGAAGTATTTGCAAAATCCTCTCCATGATATTTCTATCCATATAAATGAAAAACAACGGGCTATTTGTGGATTTATTTAATCTTAGGATATTTAAACATATTTCGTCAGGTTTTTCAAAAACGATAGAGGGAGACAAACACTCTTCGACGAGCTGCCAGGACCCAGAGCCCCATCGTGACACCTAGAGGCCGGTTAAAGATCCTGCAAACTCCCCTCTTGTCAGAAAAGTAGTGATACTTTACCTCTTTTAGTGCGTTTCTCCTCCTGGTAATCCCGAGTGAAAGCACAAAGTGTGAGCTACAAAGTTTAATCGGCGGGTAAAATTGCAGTCTTCTTCCCAGTTTGTTTTAATCCCTCTCCCGCTTTAGTAGAATAGCTTCTGCCACAAAATGGCAGTTGAGCGCTCAGTGCGCCTGTGCGGCCGCTGGGGGGTGGTGTCGAAGCTGCTGCAGACACCCTGATTGGCCAGGAGGGGCGCCCCTTTAGAATACATTGAGGCTCGTTTATCACAATTGTAGGAACAGGGATGCTTTCACAGAACTCGGAGATGAGAGATTTATTGATCAGAAAATGATACCGAGATTGATAAGTTAAAAGTAAAAGAAAAAAGTCTATCTAGACTTTAGGACACAAAATGAGGTGAAACTCTGTTCCATATAAATCTTGTTACTTTAAAACTTTAAACTGGCCTGAATACAGTAAACCCCCTCCCCCCGACCCTTAAAAAAAACAAACATTCTACAATATTCCGTCCTCGCAATGTACAGCATCAATCAAGTTTTGACACAGATACTCATTGTACCACAACAGCTGAGGCCAGTAGTCTACTCTGCTGTGTGACATACAAACTTTTATACATGCCCTGAATGCAGCATACATTATTTACTGTCTATAAATCCTTCAGTAAAATGATTGGCCTGATTTAGACAAAAAGCCCGTTTTAAGGAATTGTTTGGCATTTATTTGATTGTGTGTGCATGTATGTTAGTAGGTCAAGATTAAATAAAATCAATGGCACAAATATAATCTTTTTAACAAATGTTTAATAATCTTTATACATTTGACACAAGAATGCCAGAAAATATCTCAGAAAAAGGTTTCCATGCTTCACAATCTATTTAGCTTCTGGGGGAAAAATATATATGCTGTGCTGCAGTGTTTTTTCCCCCACCGCTCCACAGTCTCTCCATTTTTAAATATAATATTTTATCTCATGTCAGCTCTGTAATCATTAATAATCCTTGAGGCACTTAAAACCTGTGACATGCTATATGGATGCAGAAATATAGCTGCAGCGTTCTGCCATCCAAGCAAAAATAATTGGTAAATACACAAAATAAAGTGGTAACCTTCATACATACACAGTCAGAGATTCCAGTGACGATGCATCCTGTTCTACCATTCACACCAAACACACCTTACACCTGAGGAGTTGTCTCATCATCCTTCATCACTAGCAGCTGAAACAACATCTAAAATTTCAGCTGTCGTTGTCTTTAATAACCCTGCATCAAAGCCATTAAAAGAGAAGCAGGAAGTGTTGGCAACTTCACCACAGCCTTGGAGTCCATATTGTTTTCTGTCAGCATCTGTCTTTTTCGGCTCATGCTGAAGCGCTGCAACATTACAACAGCTTTTTATGGTTTATTCTGTACAATCCGGGACACTTTGGCATTGGCCGGGATGGTACAGACACCTGATCAGGTGACATGATGCTCCAGTAGTTGTCATGATCCTGTTCTCTGATACATGTGGACAGTTTTAATGTCAGGTTACCACAAACTTAACAGTGTGTGTTTAGTCATTTACATTTAACATCAGCTTCTGTTGCATCAAACTAATGGCTGTCTTACAGGAAAAGACACACATTTATATACATTTACAACTTTGCTGTGGAAAAGGACAATCCCCCAAATCAAAGTAAAAGGATTATCTCATCTATTATTCTATATTAGGAGAAAGAAACAAATCCTGTTTATGGATTGAGGAGCATTCATAATCATCATCATTATGAGTTATTACATCTTTAGTTCCAAACAATATGGAGCCATCATTTTTATAAATAAGTGGCACCAGCAAGAGCAAAGTCAGTGTTAGTTGAAAATAAGCTTAAGTAAAAAATGGTCAGTTGCTTTACTGAAAACATTATTTGCTTCCATTTATGTCATTCTGAAGTGTTGAAAAATGGCTTTAACATGTAAAATCATCATCCTCACCGTTTCTGATCTCCAGACCATGATAATCCTTTTCTATTCTTGATATTTAATGATGATGAAACTGATAAAGAAACTAAAGCTAGTAGTCTGCGACAGTAAATATTCAGTGAACCATCAGTGGTGCAGAAAACCACAAAATAATGAACATTTCTGCTCTGATAAAATAACATAATGAATTGCACAGGCAAACTGTTCCATTATATTTCCATAAAATAACAGAATATTAAAGAGTATTGGCACTAAGCTGCTGAAACCATCCTCTGCAGAGTTCTGCAGCTTCAGTCTCAGAGTTCCTCTTTTCATCTGTTGCTAATATAGCAATAATAACAATAAACAAAACAGGCAGACGGAAAACCTGTTGTTGCATTTTGGATAAGCAAATATTTCACAGTGACAGAACATTTATACAAAGCCCTGTTCAGCAGAAAAATTAACTGATTCACACTGCATAATACACAGATAATCAATGTTTTTCTTGTGATTTTGTCCTTAAGCAGTGTCTTTGCATTGCCACCTGATCTCTGGATGCTACAGCCAAAAAGTAAAATCTGTGTAATAGTCTTCTACCCCTTTGGCTCATACATATGTTTGCTTGCAGTGTTAGTAATCTTCATTTCAACACATGTCAAATAACTGCATTTTAGTACTAAAATAATATTTTCCCAGTAGTTTGCAGCCCTCCAGTTTGAGCATGTTGAGTTCCTCTGTCTCAAGGTGCAGTTTGCAGGATTTCTGTCTCATGAATCCAGTTCTGAAGTCATAAAACCTTATAGCAGATTCCTCCAGTCACTCCTCCACGGAGACTGAGGTGTTTATAACACACGATGCGCCCTCAGTGATGTCATAACCAAGATTTTCTACGTGGGTAAAACCTATGAATGACTACCAATGTTTTCAAATACTGCAAAATTAAGGCAGGTTCCAGGCAACAGCAATAAGAATTTCATGACAACCGGACAGTTTCTTTGGGGTTAGTCTTGATTTGACTTCAAAATAGTACAAGGAGGACTAAATCCTGGTTGTGTGTTGTAAAACCAGGCAACCAAAGGGATGAGGCAAAAATCCAGATCAGCATCATGCAGTCAGCATCTGTAGAGAGGCAGAACTGTAAAAGCGTGAGCTGTGATGAGTTGCCACAGCTGCAACATGTCGCGCAGCTCTGCAATGTGAAGCGTTCACTGGGTAACCAGTCCAAACCAGAGTCCCACACAGTCACATGAAAGACACTTTGATATAAAATAACAAAACAACAAAAAATATTTAAACATTTTTCTGCTTATTCTGTTGTGGAAAGTTTATGATGTGTCTGGGACTCGTTTCTCTGAGCATCATTGCAGTCCTGCTGACTCAGATCAGTTACTGTAGCACCTGGTAAATCGCTAGAGTTGTGTAGAGTTGGTTGACCATGCTGAAGTATTTCTACCAGGTGATGCAGCAGAGGAGCAGCACAGCAGACATCCAGGGGTAAAAACTACATTCACAAAGCGATGCTTTGGTGTGTGCGTGTCAGCTAAAAAGCCGTGCTGGCCATGCTTCCTGGAGCAAAGAGCCTCGGTAAGCTGTCCTGAGACATCTCCACGTGTCTGTGAGCCATCTTCCCCTCCTCCCCTGCCATGATGGGAAGCACATGGAAAACAGAAAAGATGTATTAATTCATCCCTGACATGACACAAAACGAGACAGAAAAAAATGTTACAAAAGGTGAGATCTTTCAAGTTAGTGTTAAAGTTCCTCTAAAGGGATTACCCAGCACTAGTAGTGTTTGTTTGGCAGCATCTCGAACTTCCTCCTTGTCCGTTTGGCAGAGATACACCAACTGATCAATGCTTTCTTTGGCCTGGAACCACAGCAGACAGAATATGATGCAGAAACTGATGGTGGTTAAAATCTGACCACCAGCTTTACATGATCTGATGAGATCAGTGGATGTGTGGAACATTCTGGATGTTTTTACCTTCAGACATGCTAAAGCTTTGCATCCACAGACTCTGGTGTCCACGTTCCTGTCTTCCAGCAGCTCCAAACAGCTGACCAAAGCCTGAGGAGGACAGAGTACTCAGAGATCAGAAATTGGTTGCTTTGATATGTTAAATTATTTACAATCTATAAATGTTAACCCTGTAATAGTTTAGAAAACGCAGGGTCAAACAAGGAAACATAATAACATATAATCCAAGCCAGTCTGATAATTGACATCCGACCCACAGTCCAGTCCCTTTCAGGCAATGGCCCCCAGACTTTGGAACACTGCTGCCATCTTTAAAAGCAGCTGAAGAAATTTTTATTGTAACAGGCTTTTAGTTATATGTTTTATATAAGGGTATGAGGAAATCCCTCTCTTTTACTAATTTATTCATATTACTTTATATCTTTTCTTGCATTTTACTGTGAAGCAATTTGTGATTCTTTCTGTGAAAATTCCTACATAGAAAAACTTCACTCGCTTACTTCACAGTTACCCAAAAACAATGTGCAAAACTGGAGAGAACATCATAACCCAGGAAAACAGTGATTTTAAATCAGGTTTATTCCACCAAATACTGATGTCTGCATGTTCCTTAGCCAAAACATTTCGCTTAAAGTGAACAGGGGAACCAGAGAAAACCGATCATGCTGCCGATTCTCTTATTCTCTTTTTTTTTAACTCAAGCAGAAACCCAGCGCTGTAGTATTTTGTGGTTGTGTATTGACAGTTTAGTCATGTACCTGTATTGCGGTGCTATTTCTGCACCACGATACAGACACAGGCTGCAGTCCCGCCCCCCGACCCCAGCAGACAGAACAGGCTGTGGCTGGGATGAGTTAGGTCTGGAGTTACAGCAGGTCCTCAGTAGGTGGCAGTGTCACCCCAAAAGTCCTTCCTGCTGACCTCAGTGCTGGAGCATCTGCTGCTCTCAGAGTTTGCTTGTTAGGTGGTGAGGACTGGATGATTCAGATATTTCTTCTTCATTCTTCTCAGGAAGCGTAGGTGTTGGTGTGCTTTCTTAAAAGGAGGCAGGGGGTGTGCAGGAAGGGTTTCAGTCTCAGAAACCCTCAGAAATGTTGTGCCCGCACCTCTGCACCTGTGGGCTGTTCTTTCCTGAAGTCCATCACCAGTTCTTTGTTTTTCGACATTCAGGAACAACGTTGTTATTCTTCCACCAGTCTGAAGAGATTCTGTCCTCCTGTAGCTTTTCTCATCACTGTTCCAGATCAGGCTGGTCACTGTTGTTGTCTGTGTACTTTGTGATGTGACTGGTACTTAAATGAACACTGCAGTGATGGCATTAACTACAGAGGTGAAATCACCAAACAGCATCGAGACTGATGTTCTGGACTCAGGTGCAGTGTTGTGGATGCTGCAGCAATAAGTGGAGCAGTTTAAGAGGAATGCAAACTGAAGTTAGCGGGCGAGCTGTGATGCCCCCAACACCCGGAGTCACTGATGATGGCTGAATCATCAGAAAATAATGCAGAAATACTGAAATAGAACATCCTACCTGTAGAAATGAATGAGGGACGGTGGTTTGACATGTTAAGGTGAAAGTGAGTGTTTGAATATGCGTGCACACACACACACGCACACACACACACATCCATCCCTCCCCCACCTGCTCTCGATGTCGTGGCTGAGCAGCCAAGCCTCTCAGCACAGAGCTGGCTGAGGCCGACACTTTTCCTCGTGGATCCTTCAGCAGTTTGGCGACCGCATGCAGTCCTTCTCTCCTCAGGCTGCAGTTTGCAGGACGCCGCAGGGCATTCACAATCACTTCCTGGTCACATGACGCCAGGCTCTGCACCAACCACACTGTTGGATGAAGGCCATCAATCATCAGTACGACAGCATGGCTGCATATCATCAGTACCACGCTACAAAACAAACATGTATCTGATCTACATCTGATTTCTTCATGTCCTCTGCACACTGCAGGGCTTTTAGCTGGTTTTAGGAATTACTCTCACTGTCCACCCTGTCAGGTCCACCGTTCAACTGATTAACACAAATATCTGATCAGCCAATCACACGGCAGCAACTCAGTGATTTAGTCACGCATTCATGGTCAAGACGCCTTTCTGAAGTTCAGCCTGAGCATCAGAATGAGGAACAAAGAGGATGTAATATCTACTGGTATTTTCACACTCAGCCATCTCCAGAGTTTACAGAGGATGGTCCGGAGTAGAGATCTATCCAAAGAGAAGCGGATGTGCAGCAACTGTCTGATGCTTCGTGTTGATATGGAGCAAAATCTCTGATGAGCGTTTCCAACACCTGTTGGAACTATGACAACAAGACAGAAAAAAGTCCAACCGGAACTAGCAAGTTGGACCTGATAGAGTGGAAGGTCAATGTAAATAACTGCTTTATTTACCTGGATTTCTAAATCAAGCGCTGCGTGTGTGTGTGTGTGTGTGTACCTTCTTCTGCCAGCTCAGTGATGTGTGTATCCATGTCACTGATGCCGTTAGCCTCCAGATAACTCCACAGCTGGAACACCGTCACTGTCACCTTGTCACTGCTGCTTCCTCTCCGTGGTAACCTCTGATGCAGAAGTCGCTCAGCCAGACACAGGAACACTGGAAAACCGTGTGGATGAGTGTAAATGCATCACACACACACACCCGTGAACACACACACATGCGCATACCTGTGTCCGCCCTGTCCCGCAGCATGCTGGAGTAGACGGCAGACAGTGCGTCCAGGAACTTCTCGGCAGAGACACAGTACACACTGCCCTGCCCCGTACACTGTTGCCATAGCGACACAGCGCCCAGACAGAGGCCCAGCTGTGGGATCACTGTAACACAGGAGTCAGGAGAAAAAACAACCCATCTGTCACCGTCTGACCTGATTGGCTTGTCTTCAGCATTACATGACATCAGAAACATCCGACCGAGTTTTCCATGAACTTCTGCCCATCTTTGCACCCAAGAGGCTCTACCTCCCCCTGATGCTCTTTTTACGGAGCATTCACACAAACGTATGGGGTGGGGGGCATGTTAGTTCCTTTGTCTCATTCAGAACTCCTGGTGTGAAACTCATATCTGTATCTTTTCACAGATCTAAGGAAAAGGAAATGAAGCAGTAGATTTCCATCCTCCGCTTGTGTCTGGGAGGCAATGCAGAGAGAAACGTCCCAGAGAACGCCGACGTCTGCACATACTCTTCCAGGTGACGCTGCTGACCGACTGTGGTTTGGATGTGAAGGATAATTAGTTTTTTCTGTAAGCAGAAGTAAAGACGGCTGCATTCTCCAAGTGTCAGCCACATGAACCAGATGAGAGAACAGGTGAGGAGGAATACCTGAGGGTTCACAGAGGTTACTGGCTGCAAGATTTGAAATGAAACGGTACCGATGTGAATGAACCTCCATGCACATGTTTGTTGTTCTCTGATTAAGATGAGTCCCAGAGCTGCTCTGTCACTACATTCAGGACTGTTTACTGGTTTCACATGTTTCAGAGTGGAACACATACCACACAGCTTTTTGGTAGGTTTCATTGTTCTTGTAATACATAAATCTACTTCTACAAACACAGCTAAACCTGAACTTCATTCAGTCCTCAGCAGCTTGTAGAGATGAATGTTTGTGCATCATTATGACTCTTTGCTTCACCAGTCAGGTTTTACAATAGTTTACTGGAGAGATAATATTTTCCATTGATGGTAAAAGTCTAAGTTTCCACATCTGATATGTTGTTTGTGTTTTACTGGGGATACAATATGAGTTATGAGATTTGTAGATGATTGTATTTGCTCTTATTTACATTCTACTCAGTGTCACAACTACACTGGAGTGCAGTGGAAAGCATTGGACAACGTACCGTCAGCAGGTTGTGTGAAGCCGCGAGGGTTGTCCTTGATGATGCGACGGATGATTTCAAAGACGCGAGCCTCTCTCAGCAACGTGTCCAAGGCGTACATCTCCCCGCAGCGCAGAGGTCCAAACATGCCCAGACGCTGCACATATCACACCACAGCTCACTTTACACCGAGCAGGAACATCTCAGCCCATCAGCAGCAGAACAGGCCAGACCAGCGAGGACAAACCCAGGTTATGACCCATTTATGAGGAGTCAGATTATACCGGGTATCACAGGAACACACGATAACTTGGGAACACGGTCCGGTTTCCTTTAATCAATGATGACGACATTGAAACCACTAAGATCCAACACAGACAGAGGCATGGTGCTGGTTCTGTGTAACCTGGTGTATCACAGAGTCTGAGCGGTGCAGGTCTCCTACCAGAAGCTGTGCACTGCAGGTCTTCAGGTGGACCACCAGGGAGCGGTCTAGAGCGGTGCAGCCAGTGGTGAGGGGCAGCGGCGGTGAGTTCGGGTCAGCCCAGGTTCTGTCTGCATGAGACCTAAAACACACACCTTTATGAGATTCTTCATTTGGTTCAGGTCACAGAAGCTCCAGCACAGCAAACCTTCGGCGATAATAATGATGGATTAGATTTTTATTGTGCTTTAACGCTAGTGGCACTAAAAGCGCTTACATGGAGTCCATGTCATCCACTCCTCATTCGTAAGCTACATGTGCAGACTGACGGAAAGCCAGTTTGCACCAACGGCCTCTCCAACCACCACCAAACATTCATACTCATTCATACACCGGTGCTGCAGATGATAGAAGGAAGGAGGGGGACTGGTGGTTTTCTGTGAACTGGGTTATAATGCACAGAAGTGGACTTGACTGTCTGTCTTGAGATGACTTCATTGTAATTTGGTTTTGTATACATGATCCTGAATAGAACTGAAATATTTTAAACTAAAGTTTCTTTTTTCCCCCTTACACGCATCCAGCAACAGAGCCGTTAACACACACACCCACAATGCATCAGAAACCTTCCTTGTCAGACATGAGCGATGACCACATGTTTTACACGTTTTACTCCATCACAGCGCAGAATAAACTCACAACTAAGGTGGTGAATTATTATGTAATTATACTGTTTTGGTTCACAACGTAAACATATTTTGCACATATTTATGCTTAGTGTGGCTGTTTCTACTGATGATTCACCGCATGTCCACTAGATGGCGGCAAAAGCCTTTAATCACTGACAGCAAAGCATGTTTACACAACAGGATGTTTACCTCATATAAGTTTTTCTGGCAGGATGATAAAAGAAGGGACTTAATACATCTTGATGACTTCTCTATGAGAGGAGCAGATCCACAGCCTCTTTATGAAAAAAAAAAAAACTTTTGTCCTGGATGGAATCAAAGGGATAATACTAATACAGGCAGATGCTTGTGGCTCTTTTACAAAAGTCTCACATTCATGAAAAATAATTTAACAGATTATTTTAGAAAACTCTGTGAACGAAGAATAGAGTTCCAACTTTGGAAAAGATTTCTGCAGCAAGAATTTGATCAAAATCAAACAACAAATTTCAAAAACCTTCAGACATTTGATTTGTTCTTTATCTCCATGTATCTCCCAAAAGGCCTCAGTGAGAGATCCATATTTTACTGCAAATATCCTGGACTGAAGTATGTGCCGATGAGACGCCTGATGCACCATGATGTGTGGATGTGTATCTCTCCATGGTTCTAGTCACATGATCATTGTAGCCATCCTCACTGACCTGCCGCTTCTCCTCCGATCACTCTTCTCCTCCTCCTCCTCCCAGTCCGACGTGTCCAGGAAGTCAAAGCTGCCCAGAGCCGTTTCCACGGTGAGGCTGACCATGCTGGACGAGCGGCTCCGCCCGCCACCCTGCACCGGTAAAAAAACCCACAGAAATACAGTCAAGAGGGGCATCGGACACACACGTGTTAATGATGATGAAGATGATCCTCATCCTCACCTTCAGCATCACCTGTATCAGCCTGAGCTCCTGCTCCAGCAGCTGCAGCTCCGGAAACTGTCCTCTGTAGTCATCCAGAGAGGACAGCACAGCCCCTAGAGCCTCCTCCACACCGCTGTCCACCACAGCACCACCCTCTCCTCCCACTCCCCCCACGTCCTCCTCCACCGCCACCCGCCGGGCCGCATAGGTCACGTCTGTCCTCAGCAGGCCGCCCTCTGATTGGAGGCTGCTCCGACGCTGTGGGTCTGTCTCAGTCCTGGGGGAGGGGGAGGTGTGGGCAGGCGTGGACGCACCCTGTGGACACCTGACCGGGTCAGGGAACGAGTCCTCCTCAGCACCGGGTCTCCGTGGTGATGTGACAGGAGGGGAGACGGCAGGGCTGGGGGGCTCCGGAGTCCTGCTGGGCATGTCCATCTCGATGTCGGTGATGGAGACGCCGGAGAGCAGAGACGTGACGTCCCCCGCCTCGCCGGCCGAGCGCTCCGCCAGCAGCGCTCCATCAGTGCTGCTCTCGCTGATGTGGCTCAGAGATCGCGAGTACTGACCCGAGCCGTGGCCGAGGCTCAGCACCGCGTCCTCCTCCTCATCGGTGGGAGTCGCTCTCCTCTTCTCCTCCTCCCTGTAAACCAGTCCATCTGGTTACTGACGGGAAACCGAGCCACCCAACATGTTATTTAGCGAACAGAAGCAGATCTGACATGCTCACGGCTCCATGCTTGAAGGTGCTGGGAGACTCCGCCGTGTCACAGACTCTGTGGTTGGACTTGGGGGATGAGGAGGAAGAGGAGCGTCGGTCAAGCTGAGGGGAGGAACCTCCCGTTGCCTTGGGCTCCTTCTCCGGTGTCGCCAGCACAGTCTGAAGCACAGGCGGATGAGAGAGTTATACAACCTTCCACAACACAGCTGCTATCTTCCAGTCAGTTCAGAGAGACTGAAAGGTCAGATTTTCATCCTTCATGTCAAATAACCCCAGCGCTGATCACACAACTAAAAGCTTTTCTCTTAAACAGAACAGATCTGCACTATTTAAAATTACTTTAATTTAATTATAATCAAAACAAATGGAGAGCATTTTATTTTCTCAGAGTGCACATTAAGTTTGCTCTGATACGTCTGACTGCACATTACTAATGTTGTCCTAATAACCAGGTGATGTAAATTTTAGCAGGCTTAAAGTAGTACTTTGTAACTTTCTGATCTTAAATATGTATTTCTGACAATGTTTCATGGTAGACTGAAAACATGATGTACATTTATGAGGTACATCACGGGGAGTCGTCGTTAACCTGCAGCAGCCAGAAGTTGAGCGATTGTGTTTCCCAGGCTGGAACATCATAATCATGATTGATTATCTGTTGTTAGGGGGCGGCTTCAGGACTTCTTTTTGAAAAATAAGCCATGGAGTACACTCAAAACGGCCAGGATGTTGACATCCAGCTGTTAGTATGTGACGTGGTGATGTAAACACGGGTTGAAAGTAGCGCTTCAGGCTGGATCACAAAGTTGCAAAATGTGGTTTCTCAGCCTCCAGGAATGTAGATAATAAATGTCTCTGTACAACCAGAATGAGTCAGGAACAGGTTTCTAAGGCTTGAAAGTTTAGTCCTACTTTAAAATGTTTAAATTGTGCTGACATAACCGTGATGCTGAGCTGAAGATGATGAGTGCTGCTTGTTACCGTCTGAAGGGGAGAGCTCCGCTGACCCTGAGCAGACAGCTGAGGGCTGGAGGAGTCATCGGAGGACTCGGATGAGTTGGACCACGCCGTTCCGTTTTCCAGCTGCTGACGGCGGTGAAGCATGTTCTGCAGGAGAACAGGAGAGGTTCAAAACGCTGCAGCAGGATGTCGCAGAGAGCAGGAAGTCACTGTATCAGCGAGACAAACACTTAACAAAACTCTAACAAACCCTGCAGAGACAATCAGACTGATTCCATCATCATCAACTCATCTCTGCAGAAATGAGAGCAATTCCCTTTAAGAGTCTTCATTTCTGAGGAGATAAATGCTCCTCAGCATGGAGGCAGTGAAGTGTGTGTGTAAACATATACCACGCCCAGTATCGTAGGATCAGAATTTTCCAACTCAGCCTGATACTCAAAACTCTGTCTGGTGTTTATTAACTG
>JBBBVT010000010.1:1766058-1784594 GCA_037177035.1 Craterocephalus eyresii
GAAACACCCACTGAGTCTTCCGGGGGATTATCAGATCACATATAGATGATGTCATCATTCCTGGAGCCACATGACCGCAACAGCATTCCAGCATCCAGGCTGCATCAGATTAAACTACAGTACGTGGAAAAGCTCAGATTCACCTTCAGTTTCAGAATCAATTGATGGCTGGTAAACTGCCTTGTTGTTCTCTCCCTGCTTCACAGGAGACCGCACACTGTTCAGGAAGAGGTGATGGGAACATGATCTGTCAGTCGTATCAGTGAGGTCATGAGCAATGTGAAGAAACCCTGTTAACTTTATTGTTCCTCTGACTGATGACAGACATTCAGCCCACTGATCAATCCATTAACGTGTTACTTAAGTCAGACTGACCCGCAAGAAAAGCTGTTCGGCTTTGGGCCTTTCAACTAGATGCAAACACAGATCTGGAGCTCAGAAAATGTACTTTCGGATCACTCAGATGTTTATGAGCAGAAAGGAAGAGACAGGAGTTTCTGTTTCTGTGTCAGATTGTGCACCGTCATGTGTTGCAACCATGGTGGCAGCAGCTGTAGCCATGATTGTGCAGATGCCGAACTTGTCAACCTCTTCTTGACTAGACCCCCCTGTACAGGGGAAGCATGAGGCAGAAGCTTTTAGCATGTAACAAATGCATGAAATAGCTCTGAGAGATGGCAGCCAAACGGTAACTAACAAAAGATAACGTAGATCACCTCTTACTTTTGCTGTTTTGCGGCCAATCGCTTTACTCCAGCTCTAAAAGACTACTGTGTTCTCTTCTGACTCTGGTCGGCAGCTATCCGCTTGTTTTCACTGAAAGTAATGTTGTTTTATTTTAGGAAGAAGTTTACATTTCCTACTATGCTCAGGTGATTTTAGTTTTCTTTTGAGACCAAAATTTTACATACAGCCCTTGCAGTTGTGAAGAAGTACTTGTCAAATTGACCGGATGCAGAAAAATTAGGGCTCGTCAAGAAGAGTCAGCAAGACTTTCAACATTTATAAGCACACAGTTTGCAGCTGACTGTACTGAAAAACAAAGGTGTCACAATAAGTTACTGATTTAACTTAACCATCAGTCCTCACCAAACATTTGGCATGTTTGGTCATTTTTCCTTGTCAGCCTCCTGATTGGCTAATATGTCTTCAGAAGTTTGGTTTGGACAGTGTTTAATCACCTCTGCTTTCCTGAGGGCAGAGATGTTCTTTGAGCTCACAGGAATCAGTGAGCAACAAGGCAAAAATATTCAAAATCCTGCTCATCAGATTTGATTGTTTCATGTTTAAAAACATGAAAAAGTTCACTCTAAAGCTCTTTATTCTGATAAATCTACATACAAACCTCATGCCTCCATAAAGCCACAAACAATCACTTCTACCTACGGTTCTAGGTTTGTTCTACTCAAACACCTCCATGGTAGCGCGCTCTCTGAGCTTCTGCTCTACGGGTTCTAAGGAGCATCAGGACTTACTGCTGAGCGCCGTCCCGCGGGGGAGATGTCACTACAGGGGCAGCTCTGGCTCAGAGTGCCTCTGAAGATGTCCCGCAGAGGCCGACGGTTCAGACTCCGAGGCAGAGACTGAAGTCACAGCGGCAGCAGGTGGAACAAAGTGCACGGAGCAGTTAGAGACCAAAAGATCTGAGCTCTGGCCGTTTGTCTGAACACAGACTGCCAGCGGTGAGGCTCACAACCTCCGCCAGAGGTTTTTAATTACACACAAACTGCCAGAGTCCAACCAGACTCACTGCCGTGATGCACGTTCCTCAGCCGGCTGAACATTTGTTTGGGTCTTTTATGCAGTTTAACAATGAAATACAAAAAGAGTGAAATCTTCCCACTGATAGGAAAAAACTAGAAAAAAAACAAAACTAAAATCCAGAAAAACTCACATAAAAGGCTTGTTCCCGTAAAGATGGCGTGTCAGGTGGGCTCTGGTTGAGGATGGTTGAGAACCGCTTGCTGACGGTTGGAGCTTTGTTGACTGAGCTCGAACCCGGTTCTTCTTTATCAAAAGGACTGAGGAGGAAAAGCAAAGAGACGATGTCACAACTCGACACAACTCGGAGCTATCTTTTGCTTCTTCTTTTTCTTTTAAGGTTAAAATACGTGTAGAAGCTCAACCCTTTTAATCCCAGTCAGCACCGAGACTTTATGGTTTCAGGACAGACTCAGTTGCTACCAATTACCTCCATCTCCACCTCAGATGGTTTTTGGCACCATAGTGCATCAAAGACATCTTCTTGGGTTTATTCCCGCCATAGAGGACCATTACGTTTATTGTTTTCAGACAGACATAAAACTTTCTGCTCACTTGTTGATCTTCAGCTGCTCCTGGATGAATATTGCCTTGAATTTAAGCTGATTGGTGAAAACTTTGAAGCGGAAGTGGAATCAACATAATTTCCAGGTCAAAATAGAGGTCTCTTAGCAACACTACACTGACAGGGATATTTTTTAACAATGACATTATGATAAATAATGGTGTGTGGATGTACCATATAGATCAGAGTTTGGATTTGGGCACCACTTAAACAAAGTCTATACATAAACGCCACCGTTTGCAGCTGGATTGTAAACCTCCAGCAAAACATCTGTAGAGCACCTAAGCTGCTGATCATGATTTACCCCACAATTACATACTACTGATCCACAGAAACTGTTGATAATATGAGATAAATAAGAGAAAGCTCTTAGGGTGTTGGTGATCTACTGGACTTTAAAGGGTTAATCACAGAATAAATGAAGGGGAACATCACTGAATTAACTGACAGGAAATTTAAAGACTAACTTCCACGTGACTTCGAGGCTAAGTTTAATGGTGCCAAGGTCATTGATGTCCACAGCAACCGTCTGAGGCAGAGCAGCAAACAGGTCCTTAGTTTCACAGGAGACGTTTCCAACCACCACATGATTGGCTAAACTCTTCAGCTCCGTCACCTAGGACACCACAGACATGTTGTTGGGTTACATTATTTCTAAACATTAGACCCAGAGGGGATGCTCTGCTGGCGCTGACCTTCACAGAGAGGAACTCGTTGATGAGTGGGAGGAAGACCATCTCCTCGCTGTCCCACACTTGTTTGCCATTGATCTCCATCCGTCCCCGGAGCTTCCACCGCTGCCGACCGTACTTCATGAATATCTGAAAACACAAGTCATCATGCTCACATCCTGATTCTGAAAACGGGTTTGATAAGATGGATGAAAATAATCACACACATCAAACAGCTAAAAATTCCATGTCCATATTCCATTTCTTCTACAATGTAAACCCAATATTTGAGATAAGTATTAGCCAGATTTTTAGACATTTCTAACTTTCAGCAGAGATAATATGAAGCTTGAGACTTATTTAAGTAAATATATTCAATAAATCATCATCAGCGGCATCAAGGTGGAACTCGGTTGAAACTGTTTCCAGCAGCTTCGTTCAGACCCACAGCTGAAGCAATGACAGCAGCAGCAAACGGAAGCAGGATATCAGTATGGCTCTCTAATTAAACATTTTCTGTCCCTGAATAATTTCCCCACCTCAGTGGCCCAGATAAATTGTGGTGTACCACAGGGTTCGGTCCTCGGCCCCTCTCTGTTCTCTGTTTACATGCTTCTTCCTGACAGCTTATTCAGGCCGTACTGTAAATGATTTTATCGCTAATGACACTCTGCTGTATAAGCTGTTGAAACCAACAGAGTTCAGAGTTTCACATTCTGACATTACAGTCTGTCGCAATCTCACACGTCTCAGAGGTATTTTGAGACCAGGATTCTACAAACAGCCCTAGTAGTTGTTTATATATACTCAATTTATTTTGGGCATGTTATTTCAGACAGGAGACAGAAAAAAACAGGCATCATGAAGAAGAGGTTAATTCTTCCTTTCCAGAGAAGCTTCGGTATTGTTTGATGAATATGTTACAGATTCTGTTGTTGCCATTTCTGCTACCTTGTTCCCCCTTTTCTGGGTGCGAGGAGCTCTGAAACTTAATTGTGAGGGGAGATATATAAATAGCAACTTCTCATTTTTGCTGGCCTTTATCAGATAATCTTTTACTTGCAGATTTTATTACTTTAAGTGAATTCTGCACTTTTTCATGTTATTGTCTCAAAGCATTTCACTGGTTTTTAATCCTATGCCGTTGTTAAACACTTTCTAAAATAAGCTAGAAAGATATAAAAAGTTTTTATCATCCTCATCATCATCATTATCTGAAATGAATAAGCCAAACCCTTCAGACCCTGGTTGGGTCTGCTCTGTCTGTGGGTCTCTCAGAACTCAGTCTGTTAATAATGTGCTCACAGTATGTTTCTCAGTGTTAACGTGAACTGAAGAAGACTACTGTATTTCAGAGAGAGAGGCAGAGACGTACCTCATATTGATCACCAGCACACAGCCTGGCAAATCCAGCCAGACCTGAAAGACAAGCAGAGAAAAAGCACACAGCCATCAGTTTGCTGGAATATTCCACCTCAATAAATTAGACTGAGCCGTGAAATGAAGAGAGTGTTGATGAGAGACTGAGACTGAAATGCAGCAGCTAGAACTTCTTTGTTTCTGCTGTAGTGTCATCAGGACAGTTGCATGCTTCTCTATAGTGAACAGCTGTGAAGGAATTACCTTTCATCCTGATGTGGAACTCTCCCAGCTGGGTTTCCAGATCACTCTCCAACACACACATGTTCTGCAGACAGGAACACTTCCAGTTAGTCATTTCTGCTATCCTCACACAGACTGACCTATGGATGTGGTTCCTGGGGTCTCCACCGACTCCATCCCTTCAGCTCACCTCTGTGTACTCCTTGTAGCCCTTGTTGGCCTCGGCCAAACTCTCCCTGGCCTCCTTGCTTCCAGGAGAAGCCGTGAATGCCTTCACCATCTTGTCGGCGCCGTCTCTCAGTCTCCTCTGCAGGCAGTAGGATTCATACAGCTCCTCGATCTGAGATGAGATCAGAACTTTCATCAAAAAACTTCAAAGAGGATAGGTGATCAAAACCGAACCTAGTTTTTCAATAAGCAGATCAGATCAGGTCTGAGGAAACTGTCTGAGTCAGATATGTAATTACTGCTGAAACTACAGGACTACTCCTGATAAAACAGGAAGCCGTGGGTGAAGACTTTGGACATGGTGGGGTTGTTCTAGTGGACATGGCACATCAGTGAGGTCAAGGCCAATGCAGAGACCTGAAGATGTTCTCCAGCTGAAGCACTGGAAGAGCCTGTTGATCAGGAGGAGCTGTGTGGATTTAGCTCAGCTGTAAAACACAGGAGCAGGTCTTAACCCATGAAGACCTGTGGAGGAGGTCTTTGGAGATCCATCATCCAGTCTACATTAGCTTTGTGGATTTGGAGGCCTCTGTCCACTCACTGAAGCGGTTCCACGTCTCTAACAGAGTCCATCACACTAACTGACTGGATCCGGATGAGCGACCAGTGTAGGGTTCTTGGTTCGGGTCTCCAGAATCTGATCTCCATCCTGAACTGTGGTTGTTTTTTCCGATGTGAAGCAATGGGATCTTTCTTTCTGCAGATGATTCCCTCTGAGTGGGAGGGAGGTGCTACACTTACATTCAGGGGTCTTTTTTGGGCTAAAGAAAAACTAAAAAAACATCAAATCTGAATTGAAAAAATTCTACACCTGGCAAAAAGTCTACACCCGAATGTAGTAAGTACATTTGTGCAATTAAATTCAAATGATCATTTCACAGCTTTTACACCATCTATTAATGTCAAACAAAAACTGGGAGAGAGGGGAGTCTGAATTTATGACTTAATTTGACAGTTTTTATAATCTGTATCTGAGAAACAAAGTAGTCAGAGGATTGACAGGCAAGTTGGTGGGTTCTTATAATCTCTGGTTCTCCATCATGATGCTTTACGCATCTTTAGCTGAGCTCATACAAACACATAACCTGCCACAGAGTGAACTTCCTGCACATCTTTGCACATTTTATTTTTTTCTTAATTTGTAAGATTTATTTTGTTTTCTGTTTTATTTTATTCATTCTTTTTTTATTTTTACCTTCTTCCACTTTTATTCCTTTACAAAAGGATGCATGTACAAAAAAAACCTTTCACTGTACAGTGGGCTTTATGCACAACTCAACTACTTCCTGAACTTTAGCCAGATGCTTTGTTTCCAGTCTTTCATTATTGTATGAACTGATTAATCCAGGTGTGTCTGACCGGAGTAAATGGCCAGACACACCTGGATTCATCAGTTTGTCCAGTAATGAAAGACAGGACAAAATCAGCTGGCTTAAGTTCAGGAAGTAGTTGAGTTCTGCATAAAGCCCATTGTACTATGTATAACTGCATGTGATGAATAAACCTCTTTGAATTGAATTGAATTGAATAGCTTCGTATAGGGGGGAGAAGGCAACAGCCACACACAAGCAGCGCTTGTTTTAGGAGAAAGCCGCCTTCTCTGACTGGACAGTTGGGTTTTGTCATCATGCAGTCAGATGGAGGTGTAAAGACAGAGACAATAATCTGCATCTGCAACTTCCATCTTGTACGTAGTTTTTCTGCCTCGCATCTGTTAACAGACGTTGGCAAAGGCATTTATTATTTTTTTCTTTACAAAAACAAATCTTCTTTACAACCATGCAAATCCTTTTTTACGGGGTGACAAACCTTGGCTTACAAATATAAAATCTGAAATTTATTTGCAAACATGATTTCCTATTCAGTCTTTACTCTTAGATCCAGTGACTTAGGTCAGAATATTCCAGAGTCCAGTCCAGAGTCTAGACTAAACATGGAGGAGCAGCTTTTAGTTGTTATGCTGCAAACAAGAGGAACAAACTGCCAGTATAAATTTTCACCAAACATAGGAACTTAAAACACAGGTTTGAAACTTTTCTCACACACCTGAGCATGAAATCTGCAACACATCTGTGCATCTATCTATGTAGACTGTCCCTTCTGTTTAATAATTTAAATTGAGTTATTTTACATTTTATATGATTACGGTATATAATATTTTATCTTGATTTTTGCAAAACTTTTAATTATCTCTTTACACAACTTTAATTGTTTCTGAATTTATTCAATTTCTCTTTATATCATCTTTTTATTATGTAAAGCAAACTGAACTGCTTTAATGTATGAAATGTGCTGTATTACGTGCCTTCAGGAAGTTTACCTGTTAGATGTAGAGCTACCCGTCTTACCTTGCTGAGGTGAAACTCCAGTTTTCTGATGTACCTCTCGATCACCTTCACTTGCTGCCAAAGCAAAGCAGAGCATCGTTACCAGCTGTGCTCACAGAAAATCACCTCCATCAGCAACAAGAGGAGAATCGACTGAAGCTCACCTTGTCTAACTCATACAGGAAACCCTGAAGAAGAGAAAACAGGAAGTCATCAGCATCTCAATCTGAGCTGACCTGAGATAAGACTGAACCAGGAATATGAACTACATACCAGCCTGGAGTTCCTCTTTGATTCTTTTATCTGTCTACTCAGGTTGTCTAAGTCCATCTGATAAACATGCAGGTAAGACCTGAAAACACACACAGTTTGTTAATTTGCAGTTTGTTTCCTTGAGAAAAAGGAATGAAAAATGTCCTTCCATCTCGGTGGTGTGTGCGTTTGCTCACTGGAGTCCTTTCTTCAGAGCCTCGTAGACTTCATCCAGCCTCTCAGGCTGAGGAACTTTGGATGGTGTGTTGGATTTGGCTGACATGGTGAATATCCGACTGGCTCTGCTCGGCCTCCTGCTGAGACCCGGAGTGCTGAACACCGAGAGGTTCCTGCAACATCATTTAATCATCACATGATTCCAAACCGGCAGAAATCATTTCTTTTTTACATACAAACTTAAATCCCAATTCTAAAAAAAGTTGGGATGCTGTGTGAAATGAAAAAAATTCCAAAAAACTATAACCAGATTTTATTCCCAGTAGAACATAAACAAATAGGCAGATGTTGAAACTGAGACATTTTACAGTTTCATGAAAAGTATGAGCTCATTTTAAATCTGATGGCAACAAAAAACTGTTGGTACAGGGATGGAAAATGGCTGGAAAAGTAACTGGTATTAATCAAAAACAACTAGTGAACACTTGACAACTAATTAGGTTACCTTGCAACAGGTGAGTAACATGACTGGGTGTAAAAAGCGCCTTTCAGAGAGGAAGAGTTTCTCAGATCTAAAGATGGACAGAGGTTTGCCAATCTGAGACAAACTGGGTCTAAAAACTGAGGAACAATTCAGAAAATGTTCCTTAATGAAAAAAAGGGGAAAACTTTGAATGTCTCACCATCTACGGTCTAAAAAAATCAAAATATTCAGAGAATCAGGAGGAATCAATGTGTTTGGGACAAGGCTGAAGGTCAGACTGGATGCTGGTGATCATCAAATCAAACTTTATTTCTATAGCACTTTTCATACATGAAACATGACAAAGTGCTTTACTTGATTAAAACAAGTATCTAAAAAACATAAAAAATAAGTATAAAAACAAAGGTCAATAGCGCACACCTGATAATACCTCATCAAACACAGAAAACACACACACGTACACACAACAGAAACACATAAAAGTCACTTCTCTTTTTATACAAATTAAACACCTTCTAATTTCTGTCTCTTTAACCAAAATAATTATGCAAAAACATCATTTGAGGTAAATATATAAAAGACAATCATGGGGGTCATGTGGTACACAGCAGCAGTGAATTGAAATCAGACATGATTCTCTACTGGAAACCACTGCATGGTCTCAGGAAGATTTCCAGAAATCACTGTGTGTGAACACAACAAAGGTCCAGGACTGTAGAGCAGCTACAATCCTGCATCAGACCAGAATGGGACAATGTTCCTCTCCTAGAAGTCCAGCAGCTGGTCTCCTCACTTCCCAGATGTTTACAGACAAATATTAAAAGAATGGGTGATGCTGCACAATGCTAAACATAACCCTGAAACCACTTTTAACAGATACTGTATGTTGCTGCATCAGACTCAGAATGAACTAATTTTTTCTATAAAATGATCAAATACATTTTGAAATAAATATGAACATTACATGTAATTTCATTCATATAATCTTCAACACGGTATGAGAACACGACTGCCGTTCTGTTCTACAATCCACAAGTTTCACATCTTAATGCCGTATTAAACTGGAACACCTGTGTAAACATACATCCATGATGTTGTGTAAACTCCAGAAGTAAAATATTCCACCACGAAAAGGAAAAGCAACATTTTCAGTCAAATAAGAGAAGATGCTGGTGGTGAAGTTGGAGCAGAAGGATCACCTGTAAGGTCTGTCCTGGGTGTTGACTCCAGTGAAGCTCTGACTCCTAGTGATGGACCGGGAGGTGAGGCGTCGGGCCGGGCGGGCGGACAGAGACATGGTGGACAGAGTTCGTGATGGACTCCCTGAAAAACAGACAAACAAGCAAACAAAAGATAAGCATTGATCCCTATCCCAGTTGGACTTTAGTATACATGACGTTTTTTTCCAAATCTGCTCAGATCTGATTCAGGATTGATGCTTCATAAACATCCTAACATCTTTACACACAGTTTATTTCATTAAGGAGAGATGAAGGTTTAAACTCTGTGATATATAATCTATTTCCTGTTTCCATCTCTGCACACTGAGATGCATCATCATCATCATCATCATGGGATGTCCCAACATGAAGATGAAGCAGCCCTGCTGTGTTTGCTGCTCTAAATGTGAAAAGAAGGAGACCAGAATCATTTTGTCTGTTTTTCATCACATTTTAGAGAAAGCACGTCCCTGAAAGAAACAACGTGACTCATTCACCAAATCTTCTTAGACTTGTTCTGAAGTTGCCCTGCACAATTGGTATGAATCCTCCTCTGAGACTGAGGAATGTCAATCGCTCTGTGCACCGGAGGGATGAGTCAGCTGGCCCTGATTTACAGGTAACTGCCTAATAATGTCCATAAAAGGTCATGAGGCTAATGGGTTGTACCAGGAAACAGACGTAAGACAGAGGCGAAGAAAATTAACAAATGTAACGCTAAAAGAATGAATAAAAATAAATAATAGTGATGATCTGCACTGAAATCATTTTTTCAGATAATGTAAGGACACAATCTGCAATATCTTATTTTAACAAAAACTTGTCAATTACAAAAAGTAATTTTATTATCGTAATTTAATGATCAGAACTGCAGAAAATAACACAGACTTTGTTCAAGCATGTCAGAAGTTAAATCTTTGTAAGATTTCTCTGAAGCGTTGCAACAAATAAGAAGAAAGAACAAATCCAAGATGCAAAGATTCCTGTGAAGGCCACAATCTGTAAAAACTTTGGAAGCAGGACTGGAGTCTTCGTGAATGAGGCCCCGTGACTGCAGAAGGGAATAAGTCCACAACTCTGAGCAGACCGTGGATTTCTGAGAGAGAATTAAAAGGATAAACTCAACTGGATCTTTTTCAGGAAGTTGGAGGACATGTCAGGATGAACATGTCCAAATCATCTGAGCTGAGTCCGTAAGTACAGGACAAAATGTCCCGAAGTCGCTTTCAGGTGCATAATTTCCAAAGAGAAGAAGCTCCCTCAGCTTAAGCCTTTACTTCTCATCTTAAATCATCTGAAATCTGTGGTGTTTTTTGAAATCTTATGTCAGTGGATAAATATCATCAGCATTTTCCTTCTGCACAGCGCCCTGTATCCTGTTTCTGAAAACAGCTGAAAGGCCTTCACAAAGCAGCAACCAAAAACCCCCCTCCTCAAGCACAGGAAATGTCACAATCCTACAGGAAGTCAGATGTAACTGCCTCTCCTGACAGGAAATTCAACAAAGGAAGATAGTCCTGAGCGCAGACGGGAAAAGGTCAGTTTTGCTGGAACTGAATGAAAAAAGACGAGAATGAAAAGATCACATTAATAAGTCAGCGGATCAACCTTTACCTTATCTTTTTATGTAAACAATCTGTCTGTATGCAGAATAGAAAAGAACGATTTTATCTTTAGCTGGAAGAAAAGTCTTTGTCTTGTGTTGACTTTACCTGGAACAGGTATGAACAGAGATAAACAGCTGGATCAGGTCCAACGTTCAGACACTTTCCTCCTCCATTTTCTGGTAAATGATCCTGTTGGTCTGAGTAAAGAGTGTTCTTCGCAGCCCATCAAAGCATCAAGACTAACTCGACTCAAATCTGTTACGGTTTCAGAATATGAAGTCGTTTACATTTGTGTTCTTTCTAAAGAGTCAGCAAAAGGAAGGAGGAGGCGACCATGGCTGACCAGTCATCTGTCCTCTCGATAAGGAGAGCTGTCCAAGAGAGACAAAGCTGCGCCAACAACAAGTCATTTTCCACTTCCTGGACAAAAGGGACCATTAGCTGACAAAAAGGTGAATTAATGTGTTTTTCACACCAGACTAAATCTGAGTGCATGCATTCATTTTCTATTTCCTCTCAGGGATGTCACCGTTACGTCATTTCCCTATTGATCTCGGTATTAAACACCACAATCAATTAATCTCTCAATAACGTTTTGAACCATATCAGCAGATCAGTGCAACACAGGATGAAAACAAAATGACAACTTCCACGTATTAATGCTTGTGTTGCTTTGTTTTCATACCAATAGCAGACGAGTTGCGTTGGAGTCAGAAAATTCTGCTGAGAAAGACTTATTCCATCAAAGCCCCATAATTAAACCTATGTCCACATGACTAGATGGACGGATGAATGGATGGATGGATCCAATAAGTGAATAGAAATGTCTGATTTGTTCCAGAAAAGGCAACGGGGCCAACCGCACTGCACATGCACGACCTGGAAGCACCTTGTAGCGCATCGGAAGCCAGGAATCATTTCATTCAGCACTCTGTGGTGCAGATGGTAAATGGTAAATGGACTGTACTTATACAGAGCTTTTCTAGTCATGTGACCACTCAAAGCACTTTAACATCACATGTCGCATTCACCCATTCATATCCACCCAGGTGCAAGGAACTAACATTCACACACAATCATGCAACCGATAGGCACATCGGGAGGCAAGGTAGGGTTAAGTGTCTTGCCCAAGGTGCCGGAGTGGAATCAAACCGCTGACCTCGCCCCTCAGATGGTGCTCCACTCTCTCAGATGAAGCAGGTTCAGGTACAGATGGATAACCCTGCTAAGTGATTTGGAGATGAAACAGACTAAACAACTGCAGAGATGAAGAGATGCTGCTGGTGAATGGTTCACAGCGTTCGGCCAGTCCACAGAGCTAACCGCTGGAAGACAGCTGGAATAAATAACCTCTGAGTTTAGTGGGTTGCATTTTTGTATCCAGTATGGTGTCTTTATAATGAGGGAGGAGGGTTATAATCCAGAGGAACATGTTTTCACAGTGCAGCAGCTTATGTGGGAGAAGAAGGAAGGAAATGGTGGTAAGGAGAAGGTTCTCAATGATCCAGGCAACTTTCTCTGAGCATCACAACTAACTTCATCAGGAGCTTCAGCCTGTTAGCGGTGCAGGTCTTAGCTGGAACAGCCTCAGTTCGTTCATCCTCACAAAATACTATTTACAGCCCTAAACGTAACAATACTGAGAGTCAGAGATTATCTAGTGGCAGTTTTTTTCGTTTTACATTTATTTCAACAGCTGTAAAACACCAAAGCAGAAGAAGAGAACAGAACAAGGTGGTCAGTGATGAAAAATATTTGATTAACATTATTAGAAAGTGTTAGCCAAGTAAAATCTGCCTCAGAGATATTAAAATACTTGCAGATGGAGCCAGCAGGAGGAGATTGGCCCCAGCAAACAGACCAAAATGTATCACCTGGAAGTGAAAAGGACCAACTGGTCGTAAATTTCAGCCGGACTGCATCCTATAAGCTTTGTAGATGACTGGAACTCAACCTGGATCAAACCAGCTGATTTGTGCTGTTCAGGATGGAGTTCACGACTTCTTACACACATACATGATTAACAGTATTAATCTGAAGCAGCCCTAAGCTCAGACCTGCTCAGGTAACATGTGACAGACGGAACATCAGCAGAGTCTGCAGAACCTGTCTGATCCATCCAGGAAAAGGAGGACATCACACTCCATCTCATCGAAAACGTCCCCAGCATCTGCTGGAAGAGCCAGCCAAGATCCATCTCACCGCTTGATGTCCTCCAACATGATACAGAAACACAACTTTTCCTCCATCATTTACTGGTGCTGAAACTTCTGCCTTCATCTCAGATTCAGAGCTTCCACCTCAGCAAAAACAAAACAAAAAAAACAAAAAAAAACAACACACATGTAATAAGGTGGTGATGGCTACAGAAACAAATAAAGGAGCAGCTCCGAGACATTTTCAAAGCTAAGTGATGGAGGGTTGATTTCTACAATAAGTCTGGATATATTTCAAGCAGAGCTGTACAAATATGATCCTGTAACAGTGCAGATGTCCACTGGGATAAAGAGGCCATATCAGCTCCACCAGGATGAGAAATGAAGAAAACTGCACTAATTAACTTTATCATCTGGGACGCATGCTGAGTGTCGCTTTATGCTAGCAAGCAGATGTAAACAAACAGATGCGGTGGATTCAGCAAAGAAACATTTGAAGCTAGAGCCAGAGCAAGAGATAAGGCAAGAGCCAACATTATACTGTTTCTCTCTGTCTAGATGGAGCTGCAGTACTGGTAGGATGCAAGATGGATGCCAAACTAGCCATCAGTCAGCCATCAACTAGTTCTCTGATTGGGTCCTGGTCATCACTGTCAATGGTTGTCTCACACCCAGATTTGTCCATTCCTAAACATCTATCCAACCATCTATACAACTGGCTGCCAAACTCCACACATCAAACAAACCATCCATCCTGCTGTCACACTACATGTCTAAATACAGAAGCTAAAGTAAATATGCAAAAAAAAATTAAAAAAGGTAGTAATTTCACAGAATAACGAAATGAAAATCTATCTTTCCATCCATCTATCCCCCAGAGCTACTGATCTAACCAGCCATTTAACCATCTATCCAACTATTTAACTATCTATTGACCGGTCCAAACAATCGTCAAATTCAGCATCTTTCCAAACACCAAACCAAGCATCTATCCACTCATGTGTCCAACTGTATGTTCAACCATCAAATGGACCCTTCAGTGTCTATCCAGTTGTCTAACCACAAAGAATTTAGATGTCAAAAGTTTTTATTGAATTGCTGAACAACACATATGGCATAAAAAAATTGTTGTCATCTTAAATTAGTGCTTGACACTGTAACTTCAATCTGTAGAAATTATTGAAACTGATGCATCTATAAGATAATAACAATTTATTATTTGCTTCAGTGGACTTTCTCCCAGTAGTAAGTCCATGAGGTTGGTGATGAAAAACATCCGGATCATGTCAGGTAGAACTGTGTGTTTTTTTCTAGTCCAGTTACACCTAGAATTGAGATGAAGTACCAACCTTGATCAGGCTTCAGATCTTTTACAGATATCCAGCTCAAACAGGTCAGTGGTAGTCGACACATCCTACTCTCCCATCTCACATCTCATCTCCACCATCATCAGCTCTCAGGGTGCTACCCAGAGTTAAAAGCTTTAGTTAGACAGAAATTAAGAACCTCAAATCCAGATTCTGGTACGGTCCTGATAACAGACTCCAGTCACACCATCTCTCCTGCTGTGGCAAACACTGGAGCTGAGCCACATGCCCAGCCCTCCAGTCGCCTCTATGCTAATACAGTGTGTGACACTGCACCTTTTGTTTGATGCTGTCTGAACCCCCCCCCATCTCTCTTCTAAACCTTTCTGGAAAAACATTCCCCCTCTCTCCCCCTCCATACATTCACACCACACTGTGCACATCAGCCACAGTCCATTTACACCTCAACAGTGACGTGTATCTCAGAGAGTGATGATGTAAGTTGACGTGCTTCTGCTCACATGATCTCTCAGTCTCCAGATGATTGTTCATGAAGACATAAACCTAGAGCTGTGTTACAGAAACAATAAACTCACTTGGGATGGAAACATTTCCTCAGTAAGTTGACTAACAAGCCAATCCAATTTAATTCATAAGGCACTTAAAAAACAACCAAACCCAAGGTCTGTACAGAAAAGAGCAATATGGGTTTAAAAGAAGATTCAAAACAAATCATAAAGTTTTCGTGCCTGATGTTCAGAGCAGAACAGGGTTCACAGCTCCCTTGATTTATCAACTGCGTAATATCCCTCCATCCAGAAAAACAGTCCCTCCAGCATTTTCTGAGTCTCCCAGAGTCTCCTCTTGGTGGGATCTACTCTGATCTCCTCCTGCATGACTGAGCTCCTCACGTCATCTCTAGAGTTCAGAGACCCGGCAGAGGTAATTCATTTTGGCTGTTTGTATCTGCAGTCTTTGTCTTTCAGTCAGTCTCTACCCACAGCTGGTGACCGTACAGGTGAGGGTAGGAATGCAGATTGACCCGGAAATAGAGCTTCATTTTTATGCATAACAATTAAATATAAAAACGGGTTTCCTTAGTAACCAAACAGGATAAATGAAAGGGGGGAAAAGAAAAGGGCCTAGTACTGAACCTTTAGGGACCTCATTTGAAAAAAAGGATATAGATCAACTAGGTAAGACCTGAACAACTTCATACCTATTCCCACCCAGTGCTCAAAATCATATGTTAGGATTTCATGATCCACAGCCACACAGTCTACACGTTAAACTAACAGGACAGCAGGCCTTACGGTTTAGGAACATCATGGTTGGTTACACAATTCGGAGGACTTTTTATGTACTCTGCTTTGGTGTAGCTGTCCATGTCTCCATCTGCAGTATAGAAATATAGAAATATTTAAATGTGTTGAAATGACAGAGTCACTGGATTTCATGTCCAGATCCAAAACACTGCACCACTGATTCCGGTAAAAAGCTTTCTGTCAGTAGCCTTTTAAGGTTCACTTCAGGTTTAATTATAGAATCACTAGTTAAGGACTCGATAACTACAACAAAAGCTGAATCATGATCTTTTATTGAATGGCCAATGTCAAATTATCACAAAATGTATGACGCTTCTAAAGAAGTGCCCTGATGGGATCAATAAACGATCCAATCAACTGCCAATAGATGCCTAACATATCATTAGCCTTAGAGATAAGATTTTACAGCTAATGATGCACAGTCAATCAGCAATATTAGGAGAGTAAAGTTATCACAATTTAGCAAAACATAACTTAAGTAATTAAGCTACGATGCGAATGATATGCTGCTGGGAACATTTGTGTTCTTCTGAACCTGCCGAGCAGTGATCAGCAGTCACCACCCGCGTGACCATGTTTCTTCACTCTGAACTGATTAGATTACAACCACTAAAACCGTTCCAGGTCACTTTGCGGGTGTGCATGTGTACATATCCACCCTCAGGAAAAGTGGGCAATGCCTCAGACATGTAAGGAATGTCAAATTCTGACAGACCAGCAGATCCAGAACACACACAGTGGGAAGAAGTTAAACACACCATGAGGAGGGATAATAATTAAACCCCATGGTTCCTCCCTGCTGCCACCTCTGTATCATCAAGCTGAGTTTAATGCTGATAGAACTAGCTTCAGTGGGATAGGTCCAGGTGGATACTTCCACAACCACACAGATTTATGACTAACAAGCACAAAAAGGACACTACCACATTTATTCCCATTTAAAAAGTCTCAAATCATACACACGCATAATACATCAGGCGAAGGTGATCAGAACATGGTTACTCTGAATATGGAAGGAGGTTTGTACTCTTTACCTCAGGTATTAAGCATGGTCCCTCTGGACTGTTTGAGAATGAAAATCACGGTAAGATTCAAAGAGTTGGCAGTCTGGTGAGGGATTGAAAAGATCTCAAGAGATGGAAATCAGTCGTTCCACTGTTCCACTGGAAAATAGTCTACAAATGGAGGACACTTAAAACAATATCAACATGTCCACATTTGGCCAACCAAGCAAGTTCATTCTGAGAGCAGCCAACGAAGTAATCTCCAAACAGCAAACACCCAATGAAATGTCCTATGACAGGCTCTGAAGATGGATGCCTCTATTACCAGAAAGAGACTGCACACATTTAACTTGCATGAGAGGAAGCCCCTGTTCTCTGAGAGAAACATGAAGCTTAGACCAAAGTTTTCCAGAAAGACACAGCAGGACCACCTCTACGATTACAAAGCGTTTTTTTGCAGCCAATGTTGAGATAGCAACACAGCATGCTACTGTTTGTTTGGTCCCAACCAGCCAGAGCACCAAGCATCTTCAGAGACAAGAAGTTCTGCCGCAGATGGAGGTGTATGATGGAAAGACAGGAGAGTATGTTTTCAGAGACATTTTGAAGGATTACACTAAAAAGCTTTACGGAAACAGAAGAATACTTCCTGTTGTATTGATGTTGCAGTAGAGAACCCTTAAAATCACATGGATTTTAAACTGTTGAAACTCAAGAGAAGAAACCACAAAGATGAACTGACTGTACTAAAAACCCTGAAGATGTCACTCCATTTCTCTCTCCCTCATGATTCCAGGCTCTTACCTCCTGGAAACTGCTGGCTTTAGGAGAGGGAAGTCCAGGAGGGAGTAACATCCTGTCAGAAGGGCGGGGTCAGGAAAGGACTAGTTCAGTTTCTGGCTATACTGAGTCACAGGAAAAACCCACCAGCTTTACTGTACACTTCCAGGAAGGAGACACTACTGACAGAAAATCCTGTACTAAAAAAAACAAGTCAGTGAGTTTCACATTTACTTTTATTTCTACCGCATCTTCGTAAAACCATCAAATCTAGCCGAACATGTTGGATCCAGAATCTGAAAGTGAGCATGATGAAACACGGGGATTGGTAAAAACCTACTCCATGTTTCTAATCAGCTGTGGAAGCAACGCAAGGAGACTTTCAGTTGTTCAGTGCTCAAATGTAACATAACCAACTCCTTTTAGCTTCCTTAGCTAACTTTCCTCTGCCCAGCCCCAGACCACTGCTCACCAGGAAGTTACTGGTACAGGCTATTGGGAGAAACTGACTAGAACAGCTAATGGCTGGTAATCACTCCGCCCTATACAGGTAGATTTCGGTTAGCATCTGCTCGCTCAGCAGGGCTCGGGGGCTAATTGTTAACACCTGCTGGTTCAGCCTAGATCAGGGATCACCAAATCTGGACCTTTTGAGCCAGTGTCATGCAGGTTTTCAATGTGTCCCTGCTGCCACACACCTGGTTCCAATGAAACAGTTCTCCTTACTTACTGTCAAGTAGGGCTGTCCCGATACCACTTTTTCACTTCCGATACTGATACCGCTACAGACGGTTGAGTATCGACGGATACCCGATACCGATACTTACATTTTGTTAAGAGCAAGATATTGTGTCAAACCTAGAGCTGGGCGATATGCCAAAAATATAGTCACGATATATTTTTCCCATATTGAACGATATCGATATATATCACGATAGTGTTTAATAATGATGCCAGTTTTAAAAGTAACCTGCCCCCATCAGGCCGCTAACTGAGAGGTCGACAACGAGCTTCTCCCACAAGCCATCTGCCGGCCTAGGGCTGGACACAGTATAGAAAAATAATGGAAA
>JBBBVT010000010.1:1784694-1796890 GCA_037177035.1 Craterocephalus eyresii
GTGCGCTCTGTTGTTGTGTGGGAGGGGGGCGGGGCTTGGTGGGGGAGCGTGCCTCAGTGTGTGTTTGTGATTGGTTTAGAGGACGTTACGACTTAGTATCAAGCCACATGATAGGCTGTAATGAAAAAAAGAAAAGTGTGTTTTCTTTATCGAACTTTATAGACCCTCTTTTTTTTTCCTATCGCACGCTCGTCTATTTTCGATATATATCGTTATCGAATTATCGCCCAGCCCTAGTCAAACCTCACCTCAAAACCTTAAGGTGTAACTGATAAAGTCCACAACAGAAGGGCTGAGAAAAATTGAGTCATTAATGATTAACCAATGAGTTAATTAAGAATAAATTTAAAGACTTTGTGTGACACACGGCACATTTCACAATTCTGTTTTCAGACAAAACAACCTGAGTAAACCCTATAGAAAATGTACTAGGGAGATCTCATGGAGGGTGCCGAGTTAAAAGGGCTGGATAGAAAATGTTGATCACCTGGTATCGGCAACAGTATCGGCATATTTTAATGCAGGCCGATACTTTCCGATCCGTGTTTTATTGTTGGTATCGGCACCAATACTCGATACTGGTATCGGGACGGCCCTACTGTTAAGTTCTGCACAAGCCTAGGATCTTTTATTTTAGTAAGGTGTGTTGCATCAGGGAAATATTGAAAACCTGCAGGACACTGGCTTAAGAGGTCCAGAATGTATGAACCCTGGTACAGATGGTGTCCTATAGGTGTTTGTTTGCTTGTGTTTCTTTCTAGTTTCTCATTCAACCCATTCTTGACAGGTGTACAGTACACTCTTAAGATGTCAAGACCTGATTGGATTGGTCATGGTGGAAAATGTGCATGCTCTAACAGGGACACACTGTCTGGAGAATTGACCATTAAAGAAAATCCAGGAACTATGATGTAATAGTTATCAGGTTTATGAATAAAAATGGCATATGAGATTTCTAGATAAATCTAGTTCCTTTCCATTACCCGAAATAAAATCTGCTCCGAGACAAACTCCACAGAAAGATAAGGTCAAAACAAAATGCTGACAATATTGAATAATCCTTAGCCATCAAAAGGGGTTTTCTGAAATGTTATCCTCAGAACTGCTCATAGCTACACTGTAAGTGGTAATATGAAAACAAAATAATCTTATATTGCTATGTGAGTATAAGGCACACGATAAAATCATGGGGTTTAACTCTCAAAGCCCACACTAAATGAGCACTGGCTGAGCTTTCTGTCCACTTTCTGCAGTCAGTTCTCAGAACGCTTGTGGATGCGTTGCCACAATGCTACCAGACACTGCAATATTTTTGTTATTTTTCAAGTATCCCTTGGAGTGTTCCAAAGTACCCCTAGAGGTACTCGTACCCCCATTTGAGAAACAGTGCTCTGGAGGACGTATTTCCAAATAAACTATGCCAGTAAAGCATGCGTTGGAACTTGTGAATGTAAGAGGTGCAGAAATGAGGTATAACTGGTGGGAACAGGTGAGGAAAAGGAAAAGAAGAATTTACACTTTATTTGTGAATTTAAAGCTCAGTTGTCATGATGCTCAGTGGAGCTGTTTTCTCTCCTTTTGATAGAAACAATCAAGGATTAAAGTTATGGAACAAAGTTTAGAAACTGAAGAAAAACACGGGCAGCTCATGTCAGAATACACAAACTGTAAAGTCCACCCAGCTGAGGATATGAACGCCTTCACAGACTTGAGGACAGCTACTCTCAGCTGCTTCTGTCTGTGTGGAGTTTCCATGTCCTCTATATTCATGTGTCTGGGATGTAACCAGTGTTTTCCCTAATGGGCTCTGGGATGGACTCCAGCCCTCCCCGAGATCCCAAACAGGAAGAAATGAGTATAGAAAATAAACAAATAAACTTCAAGGTTGACCTGACTTTACATTCTTTCCATGATTTAAGACATCCAACTCCAAAGCATTATTCCCACCAGCAGAACAGGATTTTTCTGGTCCCATGATGTGGATTATGTGCTGTGTGACTAGTCTAGATATGACAATGTGAATGCATATATTACATTTATGTAATACATAGAACAGTTTTTAAGTTTTTGTTGTGTATTACCCAGAGGTGGGGACACATGTCTGGTTCTCAGATTGAGTTGAACTTATATTACATTTAAAGGGACGTCAGTCTGCGCTCAGACTCACAAGTACAGATTTACAAACAATCCTTTATATTTAAAGTTTTCTCTCTGCTGGGTGTGGTTTATGTCTCCAGGTGTAACACATCACACAAACACAAGCAATGGCTTCCTCAGCAGGTCGCCTGTTGCTGCATCATTTTACATTTTAACATTTGGATATAAAAACCTCCAGCAAAGGACTAATGAACAGCAGCAAACTGCAATGTCTGTGGTTTAAAAATACACGACATTGGCACCAACACACCCCCCTAAAACACACCTGGAAAGGTTGTCTACTTTAAAAGGCCTAATGTTGTTAGCAACAAGCTTAGCCCCAAGCGTTAGCATCTTAGTGCCTTATTCAAGTTTCATTTAATTTATTATTTTTTTGTTAGCCTACTAGGATTTTCCAATGCACTCGCGTAGCCATCCTCTTTACATTTAGAAAATGCTATAAACTGCAGTATTAGTTTTGAAAACTTTTCCAACTTTACCCTAACTCTGAGGGTCCAATTGAATTTTTGTTCACATTAAAAACTCTTAGAAATTTCATTTGCTAAGGCCATATTTACTTATCTTGATAAATTTCCATGTTAATCTACAGGTTTTCTGAATTCATTAAAGCAAAAACACTGTCCCTCTCTACAGATTATCAGTTTTAGTTAATGATCAGTGCTGTTACAGGGTAACATGCTGGTAGACAAAGGGGGAGTATGGACTGTAAGTTACTTGGATAACACGATGCAGTGACCTAAGCCGGCCAGATGGCAGATTACTTATTACATGTAAAAGTGGGTTGGACTTGGACTTGCAGAAAACGATTTCTGATATTAACAGAAGCTTGAGTCCTATTATTATGGACTAAAACATAATGCTGTTAAAATGTTGGCTGAAACTGGAAATAAAAAGTTTTCCAGTCGTTATCGTATGTGCGTTCTCTGTTACTGTTCCATACCTCAGACCCTGAACCGTCTACCTGAAGCTCATGAGCCACCTGACATGGAAAATGTGTGACAAACTCTGATGAGGCTGATCATCAACATCTGCTTAAAATCACAACCAGGACTCAACTTTGAACCTAATCACTGACTACACTAACTGGCATCTCTTCACATGGAGAAAACCACAAACCATGCTGGGATCCACACAGGTCCATACTGCTCTGCTCTTACAGGAAAATATGAAGCCATGGCTTCTGCTCTGCTGGATAAATTTTGCAGAAACCCGAACAGAAATGGAAGCAGGGGCTAAAACTAAACCCTGTGGTCATGTGACAGTGATGGCGGTGTGGTCTGTCACGGCTTAGCAACCTAAGGTGTTCATCTGTCAGTGCTGGGAGTCTGAAGACCTGCGGATCACCGAGGATCTTCACTCCACTCTTTAGTCGGCTGGTATTGGGAGGAAACTCGCTGGAAAAGTTACAGCATTGTTAACCAGCAGGTGGACCCACCCGAACAGAAAAAGTTAATGACTGGAGAAAAGCTGTTTTTCCATACCTCCATATCCGCTGTACATGGTAGCTGGGATGGTTGATGTTGTGCCAGATGCAGAAACCAGTGCTCACTCCTCACTTCGTGCTCCTGTTTGATTCTAGATTAATTTCTTCGCTTTTCTTCCTGTATCTTCTTCTGTCATCCGTTTCTCTGTTTTTCTTTTCTTCCACCTCTCTTCTGTCTATCGCAGCCTGTTTCCCATGTTATCTGGTCCCATCGCGTCGGTGGTGGCCGGTAATCCGTCCACTGTCCCACTGATCTCCTTTCCCTCTCTCGACCACACTGATAAGACAAGGAAGGGGGGAGGAGGAGACCGGAGACAGGAAAAAGCAAGGCGGTCCTCCCCCTCTTCTTCCCTGCTGACATCACCCTTTTTTCCTGCCCCTCCCTCTGCCTGCTGGACATATTGTTTCTGGCATTTTTACGTTTTGATGGAAGCAGAATAACTTGTTCAGTTGTTGTTGCTCCCTCAGAGGAGAGCTTTCTGCTGCTGAAATCTCCATAATGAGCAGGATCAGAGCCGATATGTTCAGGTAAACATTTGCTGAATTTTTCTAATTTCAGGAGACCAGTACTCCCAGTTTCCACTGCCGTGGACAGGCCTGACCAGTCACTGTATATCTGTGCAGAGCATACGCCGACCTTATCCCATGTTGGCATCAGACGCACACAGAGGGGTTGTAGTGTTAGCGGCTTATCACTCCCTGTCACTGGGAGAACCCAACACCCACACGATGGCCTGTGGAGCATTCACAGATCTCTGCTGCTCCTTTCTGCTTCACCACTTCAGGAGACATTTATTTAGGTCTAGGCCAATGCCACATTTAGGTCACCCGTTGGAGTGTGTTTTCAGTAAAAAGACAACAGAGTTGATGTAAATATTCTGATGCTGCCTTTTATAATCTGTTCCTCTATGGGCCCCTCCTTTTTTTCATAAGCCCGTCCCCTTTCTGTCTGTCAGCTGCTACTTATAACGAACACGCATCCGACGGGCCTTTGTCCACCATGTTGGGGGAACCAGACTACTGTTCCCATCTACAGTTTCAGGTTTCTCACTGATTAACTTAAAGAACATGAGAAACATCAGCTCACAAGAGAAGAAGCAAAGAGCTGTTACCACGCAGAAACACTCATTCATAACCTCCAAGCTGTAGAACAATGCATGGAGTTCAGATTTATCTATTGCATAAATCTCATTGGCTATCCATGAGGCAGCCCACTTCTGATTGGTGGCTCATCAAGTTTATCAACTAGGGTACCAAGGTAAACACCTGTCAATCACAGATAGCAGCTCAGGTGATGCACTCATAGTCAAACTGAAGTTGTGCATCTAGCCGTTCTGATCTGAGGTCTAAGCCACGTTGTTCAGGTCTGCAGTTGGTAGGGTGGTCGCTCTAAAGCCTCATTTATGCTCTACCTTAAACACACATACAGAGCTTTCTGTCTGCATTCACTGTGAGGATATTTCATTCAGGTTTCAGGGAGCCTGTGGATGCGTACTAAGATGTAGCAAACAGAGCAGTTCCACTAAATCATTGGGATAGTTGCTCAAATAGCTCGTGTTCGAACAGTAGAATGAACAAAGGAAAAGAGCTGCGATATATTTCACGGCCACAGAGACCACCATCGTACTGCTGTGTCTCATTTTAAGGCTGAAAATGTACACTAACATGGTATCTTCCGCCTGCATGTTTGTAGTCTTGCTGATGGGACAATTTCGTAATTTATGCATACGTCATGTGCGCATGTGCATAACCATGACAGAGGTAGAAAGTGGGCCGCTCAGTGAAGGAAGTTCATCAAGTTTGACTTTATTGAGTAAATCAAAGGAATACCAGATAGTTGTGTATGCTCCTATGTCAATGAACAAACCAAGAAGGTGCAAGAACAGAGAATACATTTTCACCTGTTTTCCCTGAAGAAACACCAGCGAACAGCCTGGGTTCGTGCAACCAGCGCTGCAAACTTGAGGATGATGCCTGAGCACTGGGAATGCAGTGCTCGCTCCATCTCCAGTTGTCCGTCTGACACCAAAGACATGGACTATTGCCCATCTGTGGACATGAAGGGGAAGTGGAGAGGCAGCCACCCGAATACGAGTACGCACAAGCCCCTTGCTGTGAAATTATCCAGGACTGTACTGGCGCCCACCATATTTAGTACATTTCAGGAGAAGCATCACTTATTCAGTATCATTCATTCATTAACTCTACGGTTGAATGAACTGGTGTCATTAGCTACGTTCATATAAAAAATATGGGTGTTGTAGTTGGTGATATCCATTGATTGGATCTCCCATTAACATTTTACAGCCGCCCCCCTCTCGCCACGCAGGGTGTTAAGATTAGACTCTCATCTCACCTTTCAGGCTCACATCAAACACCTATGCCTTTCTCCACCTCAGAAACATTTCCAAACCGTAACACTCTTACTCTCGCTGAGAGGCTTGTCCACATCTTGGTCTTCTCCGGACTTCTACATTGCACTTCCCCAGCATGTCCATGCAGTACATCCACAACTGTGCTGCTGAGATCCTGATTAGTGTGTGTAAATATGAGCACACCACCCTAATCCTCCATCATCTCCCCTCAGACCGGGTGCAACGTCTCTTGTAAAGAAATGAAAATTAAATAAAAAAATACTTTTTTGATCCCAGAGGTAAATTCAGTAATGTAGTGCTCTCATTCCTCAGGCTGCTGGAAGGAATGATCTTCAGTGAGAGGGTTGTTCAGGTCCAATGTAAGAAGCTAGCAGTTCCATGTCTATTTTGCAGATCTTCTCTTTAACAGTGACATGTCCAGGATGACACCAACGCTGGTTAACTAGCACTGCAATACCACCTCCCTCCAGCTTCCCGCTGAATTGTTTATTGTGGTCTGCACAGTCCGTCTTGAAGCCGTGCAAAGAAGCATTAGAGTCTGGGATGTGTTCATGGAGCCATGTCTCAGTGAAGCATATATAGCTGGAATCTGCATTCTTTCTGAAACCTCGTTAGTACCTGGAGCTCGTCCATTTTGTTAGCTAGCAATCTCACGTTCCCCATCACGTTTTTTTTTCTGCCTCACTCCTGCCCTGCATCATGTTCTCTTTCTTTTCAACTCTTTTTCTTTTTAACAATGCATACATGGTGATGCCCCAAGAAACGGACAGACTTTCTAACCCTTTATAGCACAGAAAAATATCTATTCTTCAAACCCCCACTGTCTAAGATGCTTTCATGCAATGCTTTCTGCTCAGTCATGTCCACCCATGGAACCCCTCCCAACATGAAGGCATTTTAATCATTTTATTGGCTGTAGTATTCTGAGATTCTTTGTTAAACAATGTAAACTGCTTTATAAACGAAATGCATTGTTATGATAAAAATGAAAAAGCATAGCTGCTCTGCCTTGAGGCACTGCTGGCCAATGATGGCTCCAGGAAATTTGATGATAATTATCATCATGCAATCAGGAAGTGCAGTTAAAGTCAGAGCTAGGAGAAGTGCTTAAAGAATCATGAATGAAATATTGTCCAGGTTAAATCAGGGTTAAAAGTAAAATCTGAGCACAGCAAAAACCAGAGCCAGTTCCAGATTCCAGCCTGACACAGGATGGTAATTCATCCTGAAACCTTTGATGAGTCAGAGCATTTCATCATGGTCATGTGCTTCTCCGTGCAAACTGTAAACATCAAATTATCTGAAATTAACTTCCTGGGTTTTCATGTCAGTCATACTCGCATTGAAACCAAGCACACACACTCACACATACACATGACATCATCTTGCTGAAATGAAACCGCATTCTTTCCATTCCCCTCATATTTCTAATTTCCTGATTGGCTCGCGTCTCTTCATCTTTCTTCATGGCTGTGCTTCTGCATGTTTGTCTCTGGATTCAGTTCTGAAAACATCTGACAGTGTCAGACGCCTGCTCCTCTGACGGATGCTACAATCTGCTCCTCAGGTACAGATCGGGTGTAGATCAGGTACAAGGTAAAAGTGAACCCGGCTGGTAAATTCCACTTCTGACCAGAATCAGTGAAAATCCAGACTTAAAAGTGACGGAGGCCGAGCAGAAAAAGCTCTTCTGGATGTGATATGTCCTCTGAAATATCTGTGATTGCTTTTTTAAAAATATGGTATCATCGTCTCCCTCTACTGGAGCTTTAAATTATGCTCCAAAATCTCAGACCATATTTAGTAAACCATTGACATGTCTTCAGTCTGAATCAACCCATCACATCACTACAAAAGGGCTGGTGCAGATTGATGTGCTATCAGTTTGAAGTCATCAGCTGACATCTTTTTTAGAGTATCCTACTCTGAATTTAGACCCTGAACGTGAACCTGACTCAGACTCAGACTCTGTCCTCAGAAGTATTGCAGAGAAGCAGTTTTTTTTTTCCTTTTGGATGTTAGAGCTGAGACGTGGGGAGCAAATAATGCTGACAGGGGAGGATTTCATAAATGGTGAAGACTCCAGGAGACTGGTACAGAGTGAGACTGAGATAAAACACTAAAACACAAGTGTAGTCCATACACAATCTAAAAACCTTACTAGATAGACCAGCCCCTTCCTTTCTGTTAATCTGGGATAATGATATTATGTGTAACAGATAACATTCTTCCACCTTTGCTCATTCCAAGGCAACCAATCATCACGCTGTAACTTCATCAGAACCGGACGTGTTGACAGAATGTAAAATTTTAAAAATATCCTCAAGCAAATGTATTCCCACTACATTTTAGATTTTAATTTGTTTCCAGCTTTGTAAATGTGTTTTGCCATTTGTTTGTGAATTTGTTTCAACAATTGTACAAGTAAATGGTAAATGGACCGTACTTGTATAGTGCTTTTCTAGTCACAGACCACTCAAAGTGCTTTACATGACAAATCTCATTCACACCCATTCCCACAGCACCTATATTGAATCATACACTTAATCGAATGCCCATTATTATTAGCCCATTATTTATTAGCATTTTACACAACGTCCTAACTTTTATCCATTATTTCATCTTAGGGATGCCTCAGGATAGACTAAAGCCTCGTTTCCACTGAGCGGTACAGTATGGGTCAGTACGGGTCACTTTTTGCTTTTTTGAGTGTTTCCATTGTGGAACCATCCCATTAAACCGACCAGTGCCGTAGCTTTTTGGGCCCCCTTAAGTTGTGGTCCATTGAAAATGGTACGGCATGGTTTGGGCGGAGATGCTGGCGTCATGCAACACATTGCACTGACTCGCGGACAGAAACAAAACCAAAACAACTCCCACAGCAGCGAGAGCAAACACGGTCAGTCCACCGGTCAGTAAACAATAAAAAAAATGCATCCAAACCTTATCGGGGTCTAATCGGTTCTGAAGCTTCAACGGTTCCTCCTACAGTTGGTGATGAAGACACCTAAAATGAGCTGGATGGAGCGGTGAGGAATTACTTATAAAGACACATAGCTCATCTTGTTTTAGCTTCACATGTGTTTGTGTCTCACACCAGTATGACGTATGAGTATGACGCCGCACTAGAAACCCTTCATGCCGGTGGCAGCCCGACTTTCAAGCTTTTCTGAACAGGCCCGGGCATTCAGGACCCCTACCGACCCGTACCCAACCCCTCAGTGGAAACGAGGCATGAGACCCCCAAAACTCCCACATTATGAGCAGACATAATAATGGGTTACTTTTCAGCCTGTGGATATGTTTGGCCAGTTGATTTAAGCCTGAATGGCGCATCTTTAAATCATAATAAAAACATAATTTCTCTCCTAAATTTGTAAGCTTGTTACACGTGTTTGAGTTACTCCAACTGACAGCAGGATTATTCACAACAGAGTAAAATGTTAGCAGAAGTCCTGATTCTTGATTGTAAAGGAGAGTGTCTTCTCTCACACGTTGCAGTCACCCCATTAAGATCAACCCTGAACCGAACTGATGCAACGAATCATTTTAATCATTCTGCTGAAGCACAATGAGCTCAGTAATGAGCTGACAGACTGTTCCTGCTGCAATAAGCCCCACATGACCGGCTCTGTGTGTGTGTGTGTGGGAGCGTGCTTGTTTTTCCTACATGAATGGGACACATTTTCACACCACTGACTATTAATTTCTTATAGATATGGGGATGGACATTTTGTCTTTATGGATACAAAGATTTTTTCTTGCAGAATAGGTTGGGTTGGGATTAGAATCAGGTTTGGGATTTGGGGTTTGGATCAGGTTCTGGGTCAGACATTCAGCTGTGACGGCTAAATTTAGGGGGAAGGGTTGAAAATGCACTGTGTCAATGGAGAGTCCCCACTGTCAATACAAACCAGACCTACATGCATGTGTGTGTGTGGACCCCTGTGAAGCGGGGACTTTCCTGTTAATCTCCAGCTGGTCAGTAAGCAGCTTAACTGTCACTGGAGTGCAGCAGGCTAATTAATAGCTTGTCCACAGTCTGATATGGTTCAGAGCTGAACTTCACCTCAGAAAATAAGTCCTCATGTTCAGTCGGACAGGAGGATGTTAGTCAGGCTGTAAAACGGCCACGTTTCTGACTTTGTGTCGGACTTGTAGACGCTCCTGTTTTACAGAAAGCGTGTCGTATTGCAGGCCTAAAAAGGACTCGTCTGGGCCGACAGCCGGCTGTGAATGCAGAGGAACAGTGTCCGCGGGCCAGCCTTGAAGGTTAAGCTGCTTCATGTGCAGGTAGAGACATTGGAAGCAGATGCTGAACTCATGATTTAATCTGTGACAACAACCTGTTGATGACAGCTCAACCAGGACTGTGGTAACTGCTGACAACGACACCACTGAAGTCTGGCACACGCTAGCAGTTTGCCCGGATAGGGCCGAGCTTTATCGCACTATTACTCTGTAAAAAACTGCTAGTCCAGAAAATGTATTTAATTCTTGGTTCGGGACCATTTACGCATTTCATTTTGAGATCAATGTCTTCACAAAGCTGTTTTTTCTGCCTCCTGTCAGAAATGACATCCCCAAAAACGAGTCATCTCCAGGGCTGCATGACTACAGAAGTGTCAGAACCAGGATTTGAGTTACTGCTTCAGAGTAAATTCACCTGGAAATAGAAATGGTTACCTCCTCCTAAACTTCAGATTCTGTGAAAACCAGAGGATACCATCCCCATTCATGTAGGAAATAGTAAAAGTAGTCCAAGGAATTGGTAAAGTAATGTTTGATGAGGAACAGTGCATCGGTAGAAGGGGAAAACGTTCACCTGAGCAGTTTTCCAGAGGTTTTCATAAAGGTGTTACGTAAGAAAATATCTCAGGAAGCCATTGGCTGATGCTGATGATAGACACCAATGGGCAGGAGAATCCAGGTATAGCCCTCACTTTACAAACACCATGAGGGTCCAGAAAGAAGTAAAGCCCAAAATAGTATATGATAAGAAGAGGTAATACTTTTCCCTCTTCACCTCCGTGAAAAAGAGCAGGAGAGGGATTAGGAAAATAAAAAGAATGCATCATATGATATATTTTGTCTGGTTTTTCCCAAAGTTACAGATGAACGTTTCCATCAGACTGTTCAGAGGAAGACAGACTAAACATGGTTCTGATTCACTGTGAAGCGAACCAGGTAAAAGAGATGAGCTCACACCTGGAGGAACAACACATAAGTAATAACCGCCCACCTGCTGTAACACTTCAGCACTGAGCCTTAGGAAACAACACTTTTATTACATTTGATCCTGAACATGTATGTATGACACAAAGATGATACAGATACACACTATACATCCATGAGCCCTACTTTTTTTAGGGTAAGCAGTCTGCAGATAATCTCACCTTTGAACCATCTGCAGACAGGAATCCATTTCTGTGAAATGTCAATGAGGAAACTGTTTACGAGAATCAGAGAGCAGGCAGGGCTGATGAGATGAGCAGGAAAGATAAGGGGGGGGGGGGGGGTAGGAGGGGGTTTTCCAGCTTAAACAGGCTGAGGCAAAAATAAGAAACAAAAAGCAATGTTGCAGAACCAGAATGAGCACAGAGGAGAAGAAGCACAGATGCAAACTTCCACCAAATGGAAAGTTCCTGCACTGAACCACCTGAAACTAAAACCTCAACTTCTGAAACACACCTGAATGGACAAGTTAGTGTCAGTGTGGCTCAAATCAGGAATTAACAATATATAATCATCACAGCATTCAAGTTAAACACAAAGTGAAATATTATTAAATCCAAGCCTTTTTTAAACACAAAAAGGTGAACCCTCTTGATCTCAGTCAAAATCCATATCCTTTTTCATGACATTCTCAGGTGTCAGATTATGAGGCTAAATTGATGTCCGATTAATATATCAACACATATAGTACCATAAAGACAAACCAAAACCCAATGTAGTACTTACATTGCCTTACAGAAATAACACACAGATCAGCAGAGACCAACCCTTTTCTCACCTGCAGATCATTCTGTCAAGACTTGGTTTTCAGGTGAAACTGTGCATCCAGCCACACAGGATCATTATTTTACTTCTTTTCAGACATACTTGGGCTGTGTCCGAATGTGCACCCTATGCCCTAACCCCTCAATCACTACATAGGGCTGCCCTACATAGCGCACTATGT
>JBBBVT010000010.1:1797905-1810191 GCA_037177035.1 Craterocephalus eyresii
TCGGACACCACTACAAAATGGCGTGCGCCCTATATAGTGCACTATGTAGGGAATAGGGCCCACATTCGGACACAGCCTTGGAATTATTTGCTCACTGGTTAATCTGTGGCTTCTCTGAATTGGACATTACTGTCAATTTAAGCTCTTTGATTGGTGAAAAGTTTGACAGCAAGTGAATTCATCATGATTTTTTCAGGCCAAAACAGCAGTCACTTAGTAACATAGCAGTGATTAGGCATGGGCATAATGAACCGATTTATGAGATTAATCGTTAACAATTATTTTCAACAACATTTTTAATCGATGAAACTAATGCATGTTTAGACTGGTTCTGAAGTTGAATGAGAGCGCATATTTTCCAGTGTAACCATTGACTGAAACCTGTTAAACTGCCACAAGAGTCTTTATTCTTGTAATAAAATCTAAACGAGCAAACAAACTTCAATGGATTTCAATAGCCAATGAATACAAACTTTTGATATAAAAATATTGATGATTAGTCGAAAATTGATTGGGAACTTTTTTTCTGATGATCGATTAAATCAATTTAATCAAATGCCCATCCCTAGTAGTTATAGAGGGGTTTTAAATATGAAAATGTGATAAATATTGGTGTTATTACGGATCACATTTTTACCACAGAGAGTCTCTGCACAACACTTAGCAGATGGATTTTTAACCTCCTGGACAGGCTATAAATACCTGGAAATCTCCAGAGTTGTAGAGTTACACCCTACTACTCCTGAGAAGCGATCGCGTTGAGGGGTGCCGAAGATCTAGCAGAGTTTGAAAAGGTTAAAGCCCACGTGAAGCAAACTGTAGAAAAACCAGTTTAACCAGCAATAATGACTGGTTATATTAAACAATAATGTGTGTTCTCTGCTAGTCTCAGACAAGCTCAGATTAAACTAATGGGTCAAACACAGCCAAGTTTGTTCTAACTGAACCAAACTGGTTTGGCCTGAAATCCCCATTTCATGTGAACTCTCAAACCATTATCATCCCATTGGCTGAGTGGGAGACCCTTTGTCTCTACTCTTCACATCATACTGGGAGTATGTCGACAGACAGCCAAGCTGTTCTGTAAGCTCTACCATCCTGGGAATTTTTGCATGATAACAGAAACAGATAACAGATGCATAGATGCTAGCTATCTAAATGCTAATCCTTCCAGTATTGATGATGCTGTGACTAGGGGGCGGGGTCAACTGAAACACAAGCTCAGGTATGCCAGGTCTAAACTAACCATGAGACCAGAACTCAGGAGTAGAAAAAACTGTTGCATGATTTATTTTCAGTTGTAATTCGTTCTTGAGACTTTCAACAACATATCAGAGCCCGAACATTAACAGTGAGAGGGCACCTGAACTGCAGGGGAGCTGTTAGACTCGTAGAATGAGGACGACCTGGCTGAAATTCACACAATCATCCAATGAGCTACTGGAAAGGAAAAAACTAAACTCAGCGATCGATCACTGAGATATCTACAGATATTGATCTGTGATGATGCAAACTGCAGACAGACAGACTCACAGCACCGCCATCACTCATAACCCAACCCAGCACACTCAGATCACCTCGGAAATTAAACCAGGGTTTTGTCCAGCTGTCGACTCAGTTAACTGTCCTACACTAAAGAGTTGTTTGTTCAGACCTGAGATCCAGAGAGAATCCCCTGTTCAGATCTAGACCTAGAAAGCATAGCGGCTGTGCTGTTGGAGATGCTGAGCGGTGAAAGTAGGCGGAGGAAGTTCAGAATGAGAAGCTGTAGCAGATGTCGCTTGTAGAAATGTTTGCTAGCCGGCTATGACAAAGAAGGACGAGCTGTGTGGAGATAACACGATCACCATCCAAACAGCCAAAAACCTGGATCTGATCAGTTTGGAGGAGAAACATGGAATCAAGGAGATAAAGAGTCTGTGGAAATGTTGCTGTTTTATACAATTTTCATGACAATAAAACAAAAAAAATGTCAAATATTATTAAAATGTTAATTAAGAAAAAGTTTGATTTCTAATTATGGTCTAAAAGAAAGAAATTCTTCTCATCTCCATCACCCACTGGAACAACATGAATCAGGATTTTTTTCTCTAGATCATAAAACTTGTTGTCATCCAACACAAAATGATTTAAAAAACTGTCCAGTCAGTAACTGATCTCAACTTACTAATGGTAAGTCGCACCAACATAAACCAGAAAACACACTTTCTGCAGCTCTGCTTCGGTTACAGTCACACGTCAAGCACACACGCAATTCAGGAAAGTTCTTAATTGCTGGGGTCCAGTCTCAACACGTATAAATTTAAAACAATCTTACATCAACACAGATAATTCAACAAAATTCTTTAAATTCAGCGGTCGCATCAAGGCATTAACCAAAGTCTCATAGTTAGAGATAAATCAGGCCAGAGGACTTTAAAAAACAACAGATGTTTTACTGCTTCAGATCAAACACACAGGAAGTGAGCTGACCCACACACACCCCTCCCCGTACATCTACAGTCAGGACTTCTTCGACGCATGTTAACGTCTACATTCGGTTTCTGCAGATCGGCTCAAAGCAGAGGAGTAAAAATAGTCACAAAGTCAGAATATCAGTGTCCTAAAGCAGGAAGTCTCATGTTTAATACTCCATGTTTGCATGTATGTCCCATGTTTGTCCTGCAAGAAATCCACCAGAGGAAGTCATTAACTTCAAAAGAGCGGTATGTGTGTGTGTGTGTGTGTGTGTGTGAGCTGCTTTATTGTCACATGTTTCTCATTGCCAGTTTATCAGTTTCACTCTGTTAGTCAGTGTTTTCTTCTTTCCCTGTTATAACTAGTCAGATCAAACACTAAGACCCATCAGCTGAAACATGTTCTGAGAAAAAAATATAAAATAAAACTTTGATTCCTCTTCTTGATCAACCCCTGTGTTATAAATTCTTACACTGAAATATAAACATGGAATAAGACCAGCTTGTTGCTCACGCTCTCCTCAGACCTTCTAACATGTAAAACCATGTAAAGGTGAAGTGGGAAGAATCGTTCCCTCAGTCAGACCGCTGTGACCACACGCCACACCAACAACAGGACGGCACATGTAGGAAGGATACAGGACCAGGCGGGGGCTGTCACAGACTCAACTCATCAGAACGTTGAGGTCAAATCATTTTTCAAGCTTTTACTTCCTAAAATACCAACATTGCATTGAAGCCCCTTTACAGTCACAGAAACGACAAAAACATACAAGACAGACTGAGTTACAGCGATACCTCAGCGCTTCTATGACATTTCAGTCTTGAACTTAGCGAATGATATCGCATCTCTCGGACTCCCTGAAAGGTGTGAGCACACCTGTACGGTTGCATATCAGCCAAGTGTGTTCAATAATGGACAAGCCAGTTCAGTCCTGTCAGCACCAGCACCAGCCTGAGCCCTGTGTTTTGTACACAGGTAAATATACAAACTCTCTCTCCCTGAAGCCAACTGATGGGAATGAAATTATTATGACTGTAAACAGAATGAGTGTAGTTGGAGCTGATGATATTTCCAGTAAAATCCTGAAAAGCCTCATTAGTGTATTTACTGAACCTCTTACTGACTGCACCGATCTGTCTCAGCTCTCTGGAGTTGTGCCACAAACAGAGAAAATAGTGTGAGTTACGCCAGTCTTTCAATTCACTGAGAACAATTTGAGCAACTTTGGTGTAATCTCCAGTCTACAAGTGTCGCCAAGGTTTTGGAAAAAGTTGTTTACAACAGACTTGACGGCTGTCTTGCTAAAGTTAAACATTATAGTCCCAGAGAGAAAAATACTAGCTACTTACAAATACTTCTCATATGGCTTACATGACCTAACTGGAAATAAATACATAAATAAAAGATAAAAATGATAAAATCAGCCTGGTTGTTTTCCCAGTAAACATTGTTTTGTGTGAAATGCTGTTTTATGTGTGTATGTTGTCATTACTTTTACTTTTTTAAAATTTCTAAATGTATGTATTTTTAATAACATTGACATTTTGTCCAGGGACTTCAGTTGAAAATAAGCATTACAGCTAGCACTGACAAGTTCATAAGTGTGCACTCTCCCTGATAAATAAACCAAGAAGTAAAAATAAAAATAGGTAAAAGTCAGCCAGTGTGGGAGCCATCAGGACCGAGCTGATCCCACACCTGATCAGGTGAGGTTTGGACTCCCAGCAGCACATCCCATCGTCTCAGGTTCTCTGTGATGATCCTGGATCTGGAGGATGGAGTTAGGTCCCATATTCTGGACATACAGGATCACCAGTGGCTCCAGAATCTCATTCTGATGCGTCTGTCTATAAATCGGATCTATCCATCCACAGTAACCACCAACAGGAGAATATTAAAGGGAAACTTGGACAGATCCACCATCCCGTTTAGCTGTGCTGTTCATCCCACAGAGGCAGCATCCTACCAACTGCTACCTGGCTGTAAAGGTGAATAATCAGCCTTGTTTTTGTTTTTAATACTAAATGCTTCTTCTGCAGCCTGCTGTTGTGCTTTTAATGTTTTATGTAAAGCACCTTGAATTGTTTCACACATGGAGTGTGTTATATAAATAAACTGGCCTTGCCTTTCCCACGATGCAGAACACAACTCCAGCCGGTGACATTAAAGGTAAAAAATAATCCAAACAATCATTTCTTTATACATGCTCACTTCATCTCGGCCATATCCACTGTTTTAATTTAACGAGCAGTTTTCTGTTTGTTGTACGTTTGCACTGCATGTTGTATTCAAAGCATGTGGCCCTTGTCTTGTATGATACTTTATTTGCTGAAATCTGGAGCCCCTGACAAAAGCTTATAGCATTTTCCCTTAAACTCCACAGGAAGAACCGAGCAAACAGATTAGGGTTAAAAACAGTGACATAGTATGTGTGTGTGTGTTGTATGAATAACTTTATGAGTGTCCACCCAGCACTCTGTATCTGTTTCAGGGAGCTTGTTAGCTCAGGCCTGATCATTAGCTGAATTAGGTCATCAAACACTGAGAGCCCTGCAGGAGCACAATGGACTCACTGTTCATTTCCCTCTCAGAAATAATGTTTGTGGATCTGAAGGAGCATTCCCACACTCAGCCTCACCAATTTTATGTCACCTAATGCTGCGACATGTGGAGCCGGACAGAAGTAGTTCCTGTACAGTAGGTGCTGTATTTTAAAACAAAAAACAAACCAAAACAGGGACATACGACCTGTAATGGGACATAACACTGGGGACAGGAGAAGGAAGGATCTCTGTTTTCAAATAATCCAAACATTATTTCTGAAGTTTTCTTAGAAAACAAAGAAAGAAAAAGTTGAAAAGCTTCAGAAAAAGGAGAAATATCAGCTCAGAGTTTAGTGAATTCTGTGGAAATGCTTATTTATCTTTTATTAATGAACTAAGTACAACTAATTTGCCCACTGCAGCCTATCCATAACGTCTCAGACTGTAACACATCGTCTCTTCACGTTGACGGCTCCTGTAAACTGTGACACCTGATGCAGGATGTGACTCATCCAGTTTCATGGCTCTGGGAGCAGCGTTGCTTTTAATGAGCAGAATAAAGATGTGCATCAGCTAAATTAATGCACCAAGAAGTGCAAACATGTTGTTCCACAGGAGGCAAGAGGCTCCGAGACGAATCATCACAAACTAACCAGCAGCATTAAGCACGGTCGCTGAATGTAGTTTGGCTGTTTTAATCCTCAGAGCCTTGGCTGCAGAAAACAGGCACCGTTTTGGGGGGAAAACACAAAGCAGATGCTAATGGAGCGCTGCGGGTGGGAACGTGCAAGACGAGACGCAAGCAGCCGAAAAACAGCCCAGACAGACTCTACAGGACCAGATCTGACCTGACAGAAACACATAGAAGAAAATTAACAAAGCTCCCCTTTCATATACAGTTTGGTAACCTAAAGATAAGTAAAACAGAATGTAATGATTTACAAATCTCATCTAGCCATATTTCTCTCCCAGTGGAACAGAAACAACAAGTCCGATGCTAAAACTGAGTGGTTTTACCATTTCATGGGAAATATATGGTCGTTATGAATCTGATGGCAGCAACACATCAGTAAAACGTTGCTACAGGGTCAACAAGAGGATGGAAAAGTGATCTGGAAAATATCTGGAGGAACATTTGACAACTAAAAAGGTTAACTGGTATCAGGTCAGTAACATGATTGCGTATAAAAGGAGCATTTCAGAGAGGCAGAGTCTCTGTGAAATGAGTCCAATCAAACACACTGGGGATGAGGAAATGAAACAAACATTGTAGAACAATTTTAGAAAAATGATCTTCGAATTGCGGAGACTGAAGATCCTAGTACCTACTGTGTATAATACCATCATCAAAAGATTCAGAAAGTCCTTGCTACGGACAATAATATTATCAAATCCTTGTCTTTATCTACATAATGACGATCCACGGTTGTCTCCTAAATTAAACCAATGCAGTTTTATTGTTTTTCGCAGGCCTCACTGCTGCAAAGAAGGCTATACTGGCATTATGGTTTAATCCCACTATCTCTCTAATCCATCAGTGGATGGATATCATCTTCCCAGAGTGTAGCTTCTTTAGAATGTACAACGGCATGGCTGAGCAAAGCCAGTAAAATGACCACACAAGCCTGGTCCAGCAGAATTACGTCCATATGAGACTAAGTTTTTAAAAAAGTGGTCTCCCACTGACCATATTTCTCCACAGTTTGCCAGATCTCCAGCACTCTTTCTCAAATAGGGTGATAGTCAAACTATGTTGGTGTACTATCCCTTATTATTATCCAGTTTGTTTTTTACTTGTTCTTATTCCTCTACTGTTTTCATAACCAATAAGTCTTATTTCTATCTGATAAATATAAGCCCAAAATCTTTCTTAGTAAACCTACTGATTTATTTGTTTGAGGCGCATGTCATCATTTTGTTTGTTGTTGTTGTTTTGTTAGGTTATGTTTTGTTTGTGTAAAAATGAAAATAAAACATTTGATAAATTATACTACATCCATCACAGCAGCATGGCTTAACAGGAGAAGAGTCCGGTTGCTGAACTGGCCTGCCTGCAGTCCAGACCTTTCACCAAGAGAAAACATCTGGAGCATCATGGAAGCAAAAACCCAGCAACCAAGATCCAGAACTGTAGAGCAGCTAGAATCCTGCATCAGGCCAGAATGGGACAATGTTCCTCTGCTAGAACTCCAGCAGCTGGTCTCCTCACTTCCCAGATGTTTACAGACAGATGTTGAAAGAAGAGGGGATGCTGCACAATGCTAAACATCACCCTGGAGCTACTTTTTACAGATATGTTGCTGCATCAGATTCAGAATGAGAAAACATGAATGGGAACATGTCTCAGTTTCAACATGAGATATATTGTTTATGTTCTACCTGGAACAAAATATGGGTTGATGAGATTTGGAAATCATTGTGTTCTGTTTTCATTTCAATTCACACAGCATCCAAACTTTTAGAAATGGGGTTCACGTCCACCTGGCTACACACATTCACTTATCTCTGCTGCCTGAATTCTGTGACTGAAGATGTTTTTACCACAGAGTGACAGGGGGAAATGTAAGATGGACAATGCACAATGCAAATCACCAAAATCCATACATATGGACGTTCTCATCCATGAATGAATAAATGAAAGCATAAACTGAACTAATTGTTCAAAATTATTTTAAAGAAATTATTGTAAAGAAAACTGATTGAAGTATTTCTTCAACATCCAGCAATAAAAATAGAGTAAAATAAAGATTTTTTTTTCTATACTGCTTATTCCATTTCAGGGTTATGGGGAAGCGGGACCCTGTTACAACAAATAGCAGGTGAGAGCCAGTCTATCACAGAAATTAAGCTTTAAAATAAAGAATTTAAAGAATCACCTACAGTAGCATAAAAGTAATAAGAGTATTTAGTGGATTACTTCCTAGCTTCCATGGTGATAAATCAGATACTGGTGGGAAGTCTGACCTCAACCCCATCTAACATGTGGGATCAGTTTGGTACCAGAGGGAACAACACAGCCAAGCTGCTGGCGGCCAGCATGAGGAGGAGGCACCAGGCTGTGTGGCTCTCCTCTTTGTTACATGAAGACATGGTTAAAACATGTCTAGGTTAAATAAACAAAACATCCAATACAATGAACAATCCCATCCTAGAGTTACCAGCAGAATCAGCTGAAGGCAGCTTATTCTGGGACTCAACTCATCCAGCTGTTCAAAATCTATCATGAACAAGCAAATGTATTATAAATGAATCCGCCAAACACTGATTTCTTGCTTTGTGAGACAGGTTTACTACTTTACATTTCCACTCCAAACTTTAACATAATAGTTACAGATGACAAACTGGCGAAAGGACCTCTCCTTTCCTCACACCAAGCGGGAAAGGTGTGCAGATGTCACCTGACATTACTCACAGCTTGTCAGACGCTCGTCTACACACACATACACAGCTACTGTAATTATGAAACCACATAGCTCACCACAAAATAAATCCCAGTTTAACTCTGTGAATGCTGTGTTCAGAAGGATGGAGTGTGGAGGCATTTTGTACAGACATGTAAATATTAATTATCAGCTGAAACCTGATTCATCTGCTCAGGTGCTGAAGAATCACAGAAGTAAACCATTTTTCTGGATCAATACAGACACTTCAAGTTCAGGACAGAGCTTAATGCCAGCAGCCAGAGTTTACTGGGACATCAGCTGATTCGCGGAGGGACAAGGCACACGCGCGAGCCAACACACACACTATCTATGACCATGCTGGAAGACAGGAGGGCGCAGCGTGCTGGCCCGGCCAGCCAGTCAGACAGGAGGATGTTCACAGTTTAAAGAGACCTACATGTTTACTGCGCTGTCCTCTTCCTCCTCCTCTTCCACAGCGGTTTAACGTCTCCAAGGTCCGGTGGGCCCGGTTGGGTAAGAGGAGTTTATTGTCCCCGGCACATTTCTGCTCTCCGCCCCGTCTCCGCACACACCCACCGCCACGGCCAACACTTCTCTCTAACGCAGTTGTGGCGAGATTTAAACTGCGTCAAGTTGCGCGTCGTTCACGTCACCACTTCCGGTCCACACTGTCAACTTAAAATTAAGAAATCACAGAAGTTTATATAAATGACCTTGCATAAAAAAGAAGTATAATTTAACGAGGCTTTTAGTAACTTTACGCTCTGAAATGAAGCTTTATGAAGCAACTTTTCAATGAAATCTGATGGAGCTGCAAGTTTATGGCGACATCCTCCGACAGGTGAATGAAACTGCAACTTACAAATAAAGCTTTTTAATAGTGCAGATTTTTTCAGAGTTGATTATTAGTAAATACTCATATCTATAACATCCACAACCAGAACCGACCACTTGGCAGCCTCAGAGAAAACTACCAGATGTTTACAGGTTTATTCTATTTTACAGCCATTTACTGGGTTATTGTTCGTGTATCAATTATTTTCCTGCCAACTGTAGATGGTGAAATCTTTCAATAAGATAAGACAAGATGAACTTTATTATTCCCAAGGGGAAATTTGTCTTGGGCATCGTGGTACAGCTGTATACAATTGAAATACACAATAAATACACAATAAAGACAACAACTCAGCCACACTAATAAATACTATGGATACAGTAAAACAAGAAAGGTGCTGAGATCGAGAGCAACATCATAGTACAATATTAACAGTGTCGTACAATCTCACACATCATGAAAGTCCTTATGAGAAAGTTACTGGTGCATCTTAGAAAGTAAAGGAACACCACAGTTTTCTTACCATAATGACTGTGAGGTTTGGGGTCATCTGCCTGCTCCAGAGAGCCAACATTCATCTCGACCAATCAGGGAGCACTTTTAGGATTATATTCTTTGATATCATATAAGTGCTTTTAATTCAATCCAGCACCCCTGTTATCATGAGAAGTTTCATAAATTACAGGTGGATGTCTCCACAACCTTATGGATTTATGAAAACCTAACTAACAGACCCTAGTTTGTGAGACAGGAAGGTTGTTTGTCTTAGAATTGGTCACAATCAAATCAAAGATGTTGACTCCAAAAGCAACAGGAAAACACTGTTTACATTCTGGTAGAAGAGGGTGAGGCAGCAGAACCAGAGATGCAGAAACTGCTCAAACTGATCCACAAGTTCTGGTTCTGTTCTGGGGACTGATCGGGAGCTGATCGTCCAGAGAGGAATGCTGCTGGACATGATGGCCGATTCCTCACATCCTCTACACAACACAGTGAAGGAACAACAGTTCAGCCAGAGCCTTCTTCAGGTCTGCTGGAACAGGAAGCTACAGGAGGCTTTCATGAATTATTATGAGTTGTCAGCCTTTCTTTCATCACCACCATCTCCGTTCCCCTTTGGTCAGATTGGTCCCTGCTTCAAGCAGGAAGTCTCTAAATCCTTCGTATAGATCTGTATGATGCAGATAGCTACATTAATGTGTTTAATTTCCTACATGAAATCTCAAAATTCCAGCAAAAAACTCTGTTCAATGCACAGATGTGGAGGAACAGGGTTCACAACCAACTCCTATAGGTCCTCAGCCTCATGTCAGGTTACTTACACCTACAGACTCACACAGCGTTTATAATAAAGAAAAAAATAAAAGGGAGGAAAAAAGCTGTGGACAGATTATAAATCTTACAGAGCAGTCATAACTCTCAGAACACCATGACTGGAAAATGTCACATGCGTTTGATGCTTCATACGAAGAACCTAGCTGAGCAGGTTTTTTAAATTGGGGATTTGACTTTTTCACATATATTTTCATTTTCCAAAACATTTTCATTTTTTAACAATAAAGTATCAAAGTTTTAAAAGTTTGTTTTTTACACATACACGTTTTTTTTTTCTTTTTTATTTGGAATAAAACTAGGACTATATTCTAAGCAGGATGTGTGTTTTTCCTCCATTCAGGTCTTCAGAAACACTCATCTGAAAACTCATCAGATCTGGAATGAACTCAACTGGACTACTCTTACTTCTTGAAGATGTTTAACCTTCATCTACTTCACTTTTTAGTCGTTGAGGAGTTTGGTTTTATAAACATTAAAGGAACATTCATAAACCAACACTCATCATCCAAAGACAATATTTTGATTGTTAGAGACAGAGGCTGCTTCACCCACAGCCCAACACAAGCTGAGTGGTGCTGTGGCAAAGTGCTTTATAAGCACATGAACACATAGAGTAACTCCACATGTCCACATTCAGAGCTCCACCTGCATCTCAGAGATAAAACACTCTCTTTGTAGGACAGTCAGAGAAGACAGATGCATGAGCGAGGAGTGAAAGAAGCCATCTACAGGAAACCGTGTCTGAACAGAGGAGGTGGTGTCAGGAATCACCTTCCAGCTCCTAATGCTGTCTTTACTCTCCTTCAAGAGGTTCACACATTAGACCCCGAGGCCTACGTATGAATATAAATATGTTCCCTGAAGAAGAGAAGTGAAGCATCAACTCAGGTTGGATGTAAAGTTCAAAACTCACTGAGGTATTTTGGTTTGTCATAAAAGACTGATGTCTTTGTTATGCAGACTGACTGATTCAAAACATATCTCAGAGCAAAAACTTCAACTTCTGTTGATATTACTCTATAGATGTCTATGATCAACTTACTTTATATAGATATGCAAGTTTAATCCTTTTGTAACATCCCCAGAGCACACTTGTTTCAGCGTATCTACAGACATCTGGGAAAAGATTACAGACAACATTACAACATCCCTTTAATTCTATAAGTCTTTAGGAAACTGAAGCTGTAGCTGATTGTTATCTGCAGTTACAGTTTTTCTCCTTTGGTTTGGCTCATTTCTTGAAACTGAGATTACATTCTCAAAAATCTCTTAACTCATTTGACAAAACAGTCTTACAGTTCAGCACAACATCGTGGCTTACCTGCAAAAGCTAATTTCTCTCCCAAAACTGTTCACATATGGTTCAGAACTAAGTTCCTGTCCCATGTAAATCATCAAAGCCACCAAAATGGAAAGATCTTTCTCATTTACTTTGTCACATTTCTTGAAACAGATTGGACGTTCTCATCACGGTTGGCACTTTATCCAAAATAACCTGGAAGGTCCAGCACAACACCATGGTGCATTTGCTGAAACTCATATCTCTCCCAAAACTGTTCACTCGTGGGTCCAAAGGAAATTTCTGTCTCACCACATAGTCAGAGCCCCCAAAATGCATCGTCCCTTTGTGTGAGCATTGTGTGAGCTCTGCAAGTCAAAACATTTAGATGTTTTGTCACTATGGCAGAGGACTCATGTCCACCTCTCAG
>JBBBVT010000010.1:1810291-1822422 GCA_037177035.1 Craterocephalus eyresii
GACGGCATCCCTCACTGCTGGTGTCCACCAGCGAGTTCGGGGATTGCCGCCACGACAGGCACCAACGACCTTACGGCTGCAACTCTGGTCGGGTTCCAGAGCCCAAGCCGTGCGTCCAACTATATCTAGTCAGAACCACTCAACCTCGCGCACCAACTCAGCCTCTTTTCCCGCCAGAGAGGTGACGTTCCACGTCCCAAGAGCTAGCTTCTGCAGCGGCGGGTCGGACCGCCAGGGTACCCGCCTTTGGCTGCCGCCCGACTCACACTGCACCCGACCCCTACGGCCCCTCCCATGGGTGGTGGGTCTACAGGAGGGGGGACCCATGTTTCTTCTTCAGGCTGAGCCCGACCGGGCCCCATGGGCAAAGGCCCGGCCGACAGGCGCTCGCCTCCGTGCCCCACCCCCGGGCCTGCCTCCAGGAGGGGGCCTCGGTGACCCGCGTCCGGGCAAGGGAAACCGTGGTCCATTTGTTGTACTCATCATAGGGGTCCACAAACAGCTTCAATGTAATTTCTGAGGTGTGTTGTTACCGTATGTGGTCAATGTAGGCATCTTTGAATGTAAGGGGCCATGAACAAGGCGAGCTGGTGAATAAAAACGTGGGATTCACCAACAGCTGATTACTGTCTATCGTGCTGTGACTGGCCTCCATATGTCTAATTAAAGATTTTTTTGTACTTGCAATCATTGTTCATGTGATTTGTAGGATAGCGTTTCAGACTGTGTTTATCACTGGTAGATAATCCTGCTGACTTGTGCAGAAATCCAGTAGATGGCAGTCAAACATCAGTGAGAGCAGAGCTCCTCCTGCAGGATCCACTGGCAGAGAAGATGTTACATCAGAGACAGATCCAGTCAACTTTTAACATCCAATAGTTCATCATTTAGTGAGGTGAAGAAATGGAACATTTTCACTTTGGCTTGGTAGAAATTAACACGAAAACCTCATTATTACAACCTGAGAGCAGATAAAATATGGAGGAATGTTAATTGTTTCTGGACATTGTCATCTTACGCAGTCACACAGAATCATTCTATTTGTTTTATCTTAACTTTATTCATTATTTAACTTACATATCTTATTTATGTGACGTATTTAAATTACATTACAGCATCCAGTTTCCAGTGGTTCAACAAAAAATCCCAAAACATTTCACCTGAGGTGTCTGAACAATCCAGTGATTCACATTATGATCACAGTAACTTTTCAAGATCTAAAAGTTGTTTTAAGTGTACATCTGTGTTCTTTTCCACAAGTGAGCAATAATCCTCACCACATAAACTGATTCATCTCATAAAGCAAACTGAAATCAGACTCATTAGATAAGAAAGACAGAAGAGATAGAATCATATAGACCTACTGCCCTGGAGTGTCCCCTATACCCCCGTATGCAAAACATGGCTTATACTGATAACATGTAAAGTTGAACTGAGGTTTTACTGGATGCGGCACAAGTTCTGGCATGAGTTCAGACAGTGGTTTATTCATGTCAGACAACTGTGTTTGGCTATTTTAACCTGTTCATTTATTTGTAATATCTCTGACAGATCTCACATCACTCTGACTTTATCAGAAAAAACTACACATCATTATCACAACTTCTGACGCAATAACAGAATGAAATCACATCATATATGGTTTGTGAAGTCTAACTGTAGTTTATGGGTATAGGAGTTGTTTGTTTGATGTGTGTAACGTGATCGCAGCAGGAACAGCAGTTACATGAGTTTAGAAACTGCATGTGTGAGATACCGTCGCTTTAGCTTTACCTCTGCTTGAAAAACATAATCCCCGTTAGGAAATGCGTTTATCTCTGAAACCACAAAGTCTTTTTAAAAGACTATTTGCTAGGATGTGTAAATACCAGTAAATGTCTTACAGAAGAATAAATGAAAATGGCACATAGCACACACTAAAAATGTTTCAGACTCTCTTAAAAACAAAAACCCTTCAGAATGAATTTGGAATGATGTATGGTCATCATAGTCATGGCACTTATCAGGGTGAACGGGGGTCCCACACTGCATGGTAGCAGGAACCACGCAACTTCTCATCTGTGAAGCCATTAATCTATTTATGAAAATGCATATACGTTTTTTGTTTTTTTTTGTAATTCCACCAGTGCAGGCCATTTCCTGGAGACCATAACAACCAGTACAAACAAAATGTGAGATATCAGTGGGTTTTAGAGAAAAGAAAAATTAAAGATATTTCTTCTTCACTTGGTTTATGCTGTATTTGGTTGAGATGATCATTGCAGCTTGTTTTATGTTAATTAGTTAAACACTTAATATTTTCTTCATATGTTCTATGTACTTGTTATTTCTGTGTTTCTTTTCTGCAGATGCCTGCATTGACCCAGAGGCAGCTGCAAGAATGGATAGCTCAGGATGAAAATAAAGCTTCCACACATGAACAAATCGTAATAATCAAATCATTTTCTCTTTAAATGAATCTCAAACTTGAAGAAGGCTCCTCAGAGAAGGTCAGTTTAATCTATACTCTATATTCTGATTTCTGAGATGTCCATCTTTTAATCATTTACTAACCAAGTGGCCAACCGCATGTCTTTTGCATAGAAAAGACCAGTGATTATTCCTTTTGGCGATTGTTGGCCCTCTTGTCAATGATTTTTCCAACACTATCAGGACTTCTTTTTGTCACATATGAGTGAGAGTTGTGTTTGTTGGTTTAGGAGCATGAGAAAGATGTACCCAGAGTTTGGGTCCTGAACTGGTATACGGTTGTTCCACTAAAGAACAATATGAAGAAACACGAAAGACGGCGGCACGGAGGCTGCAGGTTTTCAGGTAAAATTTCATGGAGGAGACTCGTGTGCTGTGAGGAATCAGATCAGAACAGCAGCTGGTCCCAGACTGAAGAGTGCTGGACCTCTGTGAACGTGGCCTGATCTTAGCCTGTCCTGTTCACGCCTGTATTTACTGCTGTCCCCCTGCGACGGGGTCGCTCAAGACAGACGTTAGCAGTAGGTGTGGACCAAGGGTCTGAACAGGGTCCGTCTGTGTCACTGAGGACTTGAAGAGTCTGATTAAAGACCTTCATCTCTGTGTTTTTCTGCCGTCAGTCATATTGATTGTGTGTTGAGGTTCCAGCCTGTTATTTCTGATCATTATTTGGGCCACACATTGTTCTGCAGACAGAGATCTGATTACAGGGTCCGTCTGCGCTCCGCCTCACAACAAAACGCTTCAAAACACCTTTTCAGCTCCAGGAGAAGCTCTCTATGCCCCTGGCATATAAACACACTTATTGACAGCGTAATCACGCCATGTTCTCAGTCTGCCACACACACAGACACACAGGCACACACTGACGGGGTGTTGGGTCATAGTTCAGCTGAAGTCATAAGGTCTATGATTGGATGTTTACAGAGAAGTGGGCGTCACCATCCGTCACTCCGCTAAATATCGACCTGAGGAGACACCTTCACTAATGGACAGCAAAGCGATGGAATCATATGGCGGACAGACAGGGCCGAAGAAGACAGCCTCATCATCATCATCATCATCATCATCATTAGATATCAGATCTAAGTGTATCAACGTATGTCGTGCTCCACATGTTGCAGCTCATGAAGTTAACATCTCCATCACAAAGCCTATTTTTCTGCCTCCTGTCTGAAATGACAAATCCAAAATAAAAGAAGTATCTTCTCAACTACAAATCTGTCTCAAAAGAAAACTGAGATATCAGATTACTGCTGAGGTTTCAGAATCAAGATGTAATATTAAGAGACAGGAGAACATGCATTAGAGCTTTTAGAGCTGAAATATAACTTTTTACCATAAAACAACAAAAGTAAGACATGACTTAGGATTTTAGCTGCTAGTTTTTGTCCCACAGAGATGAGACAGATATCTCTGTAACCAGCAGTCTCTGCTTTCATATAAAACCTGGTTTGTGTGGTTTAGATTGAAGTGGAGAAATTAGCAGAAACTCTGAAGTGGACAGGTCCGTTTTCATATTTTTGATACTTTCCCATATAATTGCTTGGGGTTTATAATCTAACTGGTTTGGCTGCTAGTCCTTGGTCTTTTAGCTGAGTTTCTCATGTCGTTTTGGTTCATTACATGTTAAGGCTGCTGCTTCCTAGTGTGTGCAAACATCTTCTGTACTGCAGGATTCATCATTAGATCTGATGGAAGTTTTGGTTATTATACAACAGATTCAACATAGTGAGCAATGAAGTGACAGACATCTGAGTAGAAAAAGCAAGAAATAAAGCCGGGAAAAAAGAAACAACAGAGCCAGCTGTGGTGGAGAGGAGGTTGGTCATAACCGTTGGAACATCTCCAGCATCAGAAGTGATGGACATACGCCATCATCTGTTTGCTTCTGTCCCTCTGCAGGAAAAGCCCGTCTTTAACTGGTGTGTCACATGAGTTTGTGATGAAGAGTGATGTAAGAGGAGAAGATGACACGCAGCTGATGGTATTCACATGTTCTGCAGCAGAGGTAATGGCTGCTGGTCTGAGACAGCTCACAGCTCAAAATGTGTGTGTGTGTGTGTGATGGGACGATGATGGCTACAATGGTGGTGATGATGATGAGGATGATGATGATGGAGACAGGGAATTAGTTTTCGATTAGCCACAGTGTCAGGTCATGAAGTCACGTCCCGCCTTTCTGTCTGAGGACTGATCAATACCAACATCACACACACTATTAGCAACTCTGCCTCTCCTCTCTATCTCCCTCCTTCTGTAAGAAACACAATTATCAACTCCTCCTCCTCCTCCACTCCTCAACTCCATCTACCACTCCCCCCATCTTTCTTTGTACTCACCCTTCTGTCCCTGCTTCCGTTCATTTTACATTTTCCCTCTTAACTTTTTATCTTTCTGTATAAATCCACCCTCCGTCTTCTTTTTCTGTCTCCTCTCAGGTTTTTCTCGCAGTGGCATTCACTGGAGTCGCGAGTCAAAAGTTGAAATGAAATGTGCTGGGCTTCAGACAAACTTTTGCCACTGTGCTGCCTGGTGCGTGTTACTTTTTAATTGGGGTGCACCAGCAAAAAATGTAGCTGCAACAAAATTCCCAACGTCGTTTTCAGCAGCTCGTTTTGTCTTTTTTTAATCATTAAACATAGACATTATTGGTTTTTCAAGCTATTGTTAGGAATGATAATGCTTGGAAACATGTCTTGATTTGAAGCATAAATGTTTAATTGGAAAACACTTAAAAAATAAACTTAAAGGTTTAGCTTTAATGAACTGAATGAGGATAGGTCACTATACACCGGGTGCTTCCTTGTTTGGATTTTGATCTAAATCGTAAATCTATTATGTATTTTTGAAAAATGAAAGTAAAAAAGAAAGTTAAAAAATTTAAAAATTCATAAAAGAATCATTAAAAAAGTAAACAAAATAATTCCTTCAAACTAGACAGACTGACATGGATCATGACGTTGAGCTGTTTCTGGCTCCTCTGGGTTTCAGTCATTTTAATCATTTTTCTGTCTGACAATGAAAGCATATTTTCATATTTTAACTGTCTACATATGAACTGTAGTTACATGGAGGTCATTAGGAATGGCATTGCTTCCACAGCCAGACTCCCTGGCCCCAAGGAGGGGGCGGCTGGCACAACCTGCTGAAAATCATTTGTTATTTATGCCTTCTTATCTTCTTTGATAAAAAGAAAGGCTGCAGGGAGGGCAATCAGTGGAGACCATTTCGGCTCTCAACTGACACTGGTCTCCCCTGCATGCAGAAAACACAGATCGTGGTGTGGCTCATTCTTGTGTGTCTTCTTCTGCCTATAATAAACCTGACAATATTCCTAGAAAAACAGGAGCATTTCTTATTATATTGTTTACATTACATCAATCTACATTAGCTAGCATACTACATCAAAATACTAAACTTAAACATAAGGGATGTTGGGGCAGGAGTGGTGCGGAAATGGAGTCAGTAAGGAAACTGTTTGGGAAAAGAAATAAGCTGAATAATCGCGGTGCTAGAGCAGAGTGTGCACCAATGGCTCAGCTGAAGCAACAGAAAGGGCTGCAGAGTGAAGCCATGGTGAACATATTTCTACTTGACAAGTAAGATAGTTTTACGGCTTCATGACTTTTAGAGAAAACTACGGCGTGTCAGCGGTTAAAAAGAAAAAGCCGAGGGAATCCCTGTTCACAGATTATTAAACTTTGCTCTCCGTTTTGAACCACTGCTCATGGTTTGATAAACTTTGCTCTGTTTTTGCTATCTGTGCTCACGGATTATTAAACTGTGTTCTGTTTCCAAAGCCGGACACACAGCGGCCTCAGTAAAGTTTAGAGACAACCAATGTGGCAAAGGAGGGTGTTATATCAAGGTTAGCTGCTGTTGGCGCAAATGTTTAAACTTTTGCGCCAACAGCCAACATGTTTAAAATAGCTGCACTCTCAACTGGGATCCCTGGCCAATCTGTGCACACATGGACAGCAAACAGAGAGGCCAGTTGTAAGAATATGTGCACACAGATACCCGCTGACTTGTTTTTAAAACCACTGACACTTGCTGGGGCTCTGTATTTAAACAGCCTTCACACTAACTTTTGCCATTTTCTCAGAGATGCGTCCCATATCCACGGCTAGTCCGGCACCCATCTTGTGACCTACCTGTTCTGTGAACTCACTCCACTCTTATCTCTTATCTCTCTCTTTTTTTTTTCTCTTCGTCATTTAATGTTTCTTTGGTGAATCAGCCCTGGTGCACGTTCAGAAAAAACAGTTCATTAACAGCCTTTCCAGCATGTGAGGTACGGGCAAAGTGAAACTCCACTGACACATAACACGAGCGTACTGCCTGAAAAGTGACTGCTTCAGAAATGTGCACAACGGGTGTCACTGTGCCATCAAACGAGTCTGGGTCACAGAGTTTTAAGGTTGAGAAGCTAAGGATTCTTTAAAAATCAGAGTTTTAAAAACTCTTCCAGGGAGGCAAAGATGGAAACACAGTCCAGCGAGGAGCAGCCAGAGTATTTTTATCCTGCTGCTCAGGTATTACATTGAGAACATCTTGTCCATCACGGGGGGAGCACATGGCTAAACAAGCTGAATCTACCGTCATTGCAGTCGTTTCTGAGTTATGTTATGGCTTAGAATGTATCCATTATTCATTTTAGTTTTAATTTACATCAACACAACATCTATTCTACAGTCTAGAGCTGGATTTCTTCTTTATTTTTTGTAACGTTTTAGAAACTGCTGAAATTCTGGAGTCGACTCATTCCTGTTCAGCGCAGGAAATGCTGCAAAGACGGGGCTGCAGCGATGAAAATTCAACTATCATCCAGCTTCCATAGCCTCAAACTTAAAGCATCCCACCCATCCACCCAAGGAAACCTCCATCAGAACCAATAAGGATGGTGTGGACTGGTTGGGAGTGACGAGGACAGGAACGGGGGTCAACAAGCACCATAACTAAAACAAGCGCCATTATACATGGGGAATATGTTTTATCCTAACACCATACACACTCATCATTAGGCTATAATGCACCGATAAGAGTGACAATGTCAGAGTCAGAAAAACCTACATTCACTGATGCAGCTCTGCATGTTTCAAGCTGTTTGAAGCATTAATTAATGTTTGCCCACAAAGCTATTTGGCTCCATTTACTTAATTGAACATCCTGATTGAAATTACAGAGGTCCAATGAGCTCTGTTTAAATGACTACTGTTGGATGAGTGGTGTAGTAGTTAATCATTACCAGCAGGGGTCAGTAAGGAGCTTTCCCTTCCAAATTTCTGTAATGTGGTAAAAACAAGGACCTGAATGAGGAAATAAAGGAATCTGTGTCCATATTTCTTTGTCTATTATATTTTATGGATGACTCACATTTTTCTGAGATCAGCAGTAGTGAAACATGAAGTCAAACCTTAAATTAAGCCGCCCACTCACACATGTGATTCATTAGAAGAAACATGATCGTCAGTCTCCACCACACAGAGGTGCTGGGATCACATGACTGGTCAAGTTCAACCACTCCATCAGGGGATTTTTGCTGAAGTGATATTTTTACACATTCTGGTTTGATTTACCAGATTTAAATGTATTTAAATTGCATACTCCATCTTATTTGATTATCTTAATGCTTTTTTCCTGGTGTGAAACATCCTCGTCTCATGTGCATCTGTTGACTGTGGTTTGAACTGGAAAGGTAAAGATCACCTCTTGTTTGTATTTTTTTTCCATTGGCTTGTACATTTTGAACAACCAGAATAGATGAGGTCTGAGGTTCATAATTCCAAAACATCTTTAACAATATAGAAGTTTGCATCCTTGCAACTTCCTGTTTTTTCGGTTTCTGCCTCTGTTTTCCTTTCAGATTCACATGCATGGTTAAAGTCAGTTTCTGCACTGAGCAAAGTTTATTATCTTTGAAAAGCTGCTCTAAAATGGGAGAGGTCCTATGAAACAAGACCTTAGTCATAAGTTTTGTTTTTAAAACCCAATTTTCAGTCAAAATCTGACGCTGTAGAAAATGAAAATAAATGCAGAATGTAATGATTTGCGAAATCTTATAAACATATTTTATTGTCAGTAGAACATAACATGCTAGATGCTGAAATATGCCCCATCCACGCCAAATTTCTTCTGTTGGTTCGAAACCTTTTATATTATATGTGGTAGATAGAATCTTCAAAGTCTTCAGAATTTTGCAATGAGGAATATTTTTCTGAAGTTTGTCTCAGATTGGTGAGGCTCTTTCCACCTTTAGATCAGAGAGACTCTGCCTCTCTGAAATGCTCCTATTACACTCAGTCATGCTACTGAGCTGTTGCTAATGAACCTAGTTAGTTTTATAATGTTCCTTCAGTTGGTTTTAATTTGTTGCCTGATGCTAAAGACTTCTGGAGAGGACTTTTCATTCAGAGACAGCTTTCATATAAATGACACGAGTCTGATGGTGTGGCTTTAGACTCATCCTCATGAGGTTTTTATGCAACCTGATCTACTCGTGTCTGCTCTGGTTGGTACTGTCCATACCATAGGGCAGCGAAACAGCTCACTCTGGATGACTTAATGCAGCAGCGTGTGCATCATCTTTTGCCTTTAGTGAACTTTGAGAGAAAGTAGCTGATCCTTTTTTCATTTCATTTGTTGTGGGGTTGGTGGGGAAAACAATTCATGAGTGTACAGTAGTATAACGGCAGATTCCTCTTATTATTTCCCATTTTAGATAGAAACACGAGAGTGGAAATGCTGGGTATTCTCGCCACTTCATTTCTCAGAACACAGCCACTGTTGGGCATCAAAAAATTATATCTACATTCATAATCATAATCACAGCATATCTAAAACTGAAAATAGCAGGAGTATCGTTCTCTGGTGAATCAGTATTACTGATAATCTATTAATTGGAAGACAGACTGCCGTTGGCTACAACCACAGCAAAACATATTTTTCAAAACATCTTTACAATCTAGTGATGCACAAAACTCACAACTCTGAGAGCCCTCAGCTTTGTGGTGAATTAGAATCCCCACCAATGGAAAACATGGACAAAACTGCCACCTAACGTCCAGCTGTGACAGTGAGGGTCCTATCACCATGCCCCCAACTGATCATGTGCCCTGGCTACTTGGCCACAAGGATGTCCCTTTGATATCCCCTTTGGCTGACAGGTCAGTGTGCATGGCTTTCACCTTGGAGGTTGTGGGATTATTTCCCCACCTGGCCTCCTCTGTCCTGCCACACAGCCAATCACAGGTATTAAATGGGCATTGTCATTGTTCACTTTAAATGAATAGGTTTATGATTTCTGAGCTTCTCTAATATTTAGTGACACTATAAATGTCAGGTTCTGGTTTATTATGGTTAATAGTAAATTGATTTATTGTTTGGCATCATTATTATTTGAGAACTATCTCTGTTATTTTTGAAAATTTTACTTTCTCATTTTGGTGAATCTGAAACTGCTGTTGATGTAGATCTGGAAGTATGACTTGCCCCTTTTACCACATGATATACCGTGTAGAAACCATTTTTCTTAGAAAGATTAAAAAAATATCAGGTATAGCTCCTTTAATTTGGATAATTTTGGCTATTGTTGCATTTGGCACAATTCTTGATTAAAAAAAAGCGTCTCGTCAGAAATGTTTGATTTAAACTTTTAATCTAACTAACAATACTTTATACGGAGGCCTGCTGTAAGCCGGAGCCAGTGGTGAACTTTGAAAATAACAAATCTCACTATCTATCTATGAAACCCTGACATCACACAATGTTTTCCAAAATAGTTAAATTGAGGAATTCCTAAAAATTGGGTATAGTGACATCAAGTAATCAAACTCACATTTAAAGGATTAAAATCCTTAAAATTCTTTGAATGTTTGGTAGTTTTTAGCAGTGGTGATGTTTTTCCAAGAAATGTTTGCAGGAAAAGCACAAAAATATTAATCTGGAAAATCTTATAGCAGTTCTTCTTTGTCTGTAATAACTTAGGTGGGAATTAACCTGCTGCTTGAGGGTTTATGATGAGATATAGTTTGGAAATACAGACAACTAAACGAAAATATTTTTACTTTAGGTGTTGGCAGAGGGGTGGGGAAGGTTTTTTAGGGTTTGTGATTAGGGCACCCAAAAGGCATGAAGCAGCCCTGATTCACTCACTTTCTCGCTAGCATTCGGTTCACCCTCCAAGTTCGGCTCTCAGCAGACTCACAGCCGAGAAAGTTTCACATGGTTACCACCAATCCTGCTTTAAAACAGCAGCTTGAAAGATGAGATCTGTGCGTGTGTGTGCAGCAGGCTTGCTCTGTATTTCAGACAAAATGATAATCAATGGACAGCCTAATACCATCTAAAGTTAAATGACTTGGAAACAGAATCAGTGCCCTCAAACAATCCACATGTCCAAACATACAGCCTGAATCAGTGTGTGCATGTGTGTGTGTCAGTGACCTGTGCTGTTTGCCTGACTGGCTGCTTGTAGACTTGACAAGTCTCTTTGTCCTGCTGAATGAAAGCCTGCACACTCACACATACATACTGAATGGAGCGCACACACCTACGTGCACCCAGCGGGGGGTGAGAGAGGAGCCTTTTAGCTAATGAGCCTTTTTCATCCCTCATTTGTCACACTCGGTGCCTCCGCAGATATTCCTCCTCCCTCTGTCTCAACTCAGGTTTTCTTAAAGCCATTGAAGCCTCTGTGAAGTCTCTATTTCATGATCTGTGGCCGAGTATGGTCAGAAGAGTCTAAATAAAACCTGGCTGATAGGAGCTACTTCAGACTATTTTAATCCGAGTTACTGAAGCCAGTGTGAAGATGAGAAATAAGGGTCCAGAAAATATGGTCATGGCTCAACACCGATGATGGGAAAGTGCGCTGATGTTTAAACATTTGTCTCTGACGTTCTGAAAGTACAATAAGGCTTCATATCCAGAAATAATTACTGCATTTAAACTGTAGTTTATTAGTTTTATTGAACAAATAAAAGTGGTTATGAATGATGTATGAAGTAAAAATTCTCTTAAGGACCCCCAGTATGAAACATGTTGTCTTCATAGAAAGTCTGATCTGCAACAACATTAACGCAACACTACATACATTTCTGCTCTCAGTAGTTGATGAATTGCTGGAATTCGCTGTATATTCCTGGACCATTATTTTTGTGTGCGAAACCACAGAACACTTTTATTTCCTGCCTGAAGCATCACTCTATAGCTGTATTTTGCTTTGCTTGTACACCATAGATGATTTAGCAAAGAAATCCAAAAGGACACAAGGTCCGTTTCACTGTGGGAACTTTTTTCATTTACTGGGGATTTTTGAAAAAGCATGGCACATTTCCACTTCCATTACACAAGAAAAAAACCTCTCCTCTCTCCTCACACCAAACTTTCCGTTAAAAAAGCACTGTGATGGACCGAGTAGTGAAAAATAGGCAGGCACAGATTTTAAGTTTGAAAGAACGAGGGTTATTATTTAACCCCCCAAAAAATCATCAATATAATATACAAAAATATTAGAAGATAGGCCTATAAAAGAGGTCAAAGTAACAGAACTGTACTCAAAGAACTGATAAACCAAAATCAAACAAACTGACCCCACGAACAAGACGAAAAGGTGGGAATTTAAAGTGGCTGATCAGCCCAAAGAAAGAAACACAAGG
>JBBBVT010000010.1:1861394-1872265 GCA_037177035.1 Craterocephalus eyresii
AACTGTCTGGGTGAGTAAATGATCATATAGCATGCTACAACATAGGTACAGGTTGGAAAATACCGAAGTTCTCCTTTGAGGCGGTCAGTGCTTCCATGCCAGGGACAGGACATGGGTCCTCACTGTGTCCTCTCAAAGATAAAAACACCATGATGCACTTTTCCATATCAGCCCATCTGAAAACCCCCCTCAGACCCTAAAAACAGCCATCATAAAGTCACTCCTGAAAAAGAACCACTTAGATCCGTCACTCATGAGCAGCTACAGGCCAACATCGTGCCTGCCCTTTCTTAGTGAAGCAGGATAGGGGAGGGCCCAGGCAGGGATTGAACCCACTGCCTACTGGGTGAAAGTCATACACGCTGACAAGTCAGCCAAAGGAATATCTCTGCTATACTGTAGCCAGGTCACATTGTGGATCAGAGGCATAGCGACAGGACCCACACTGTCACATTAGTTAGATTATAGAAAAAGCTGTCTGGCAACAACTACACAACTTCCTGACACTAAATAACTGTTTATGTCTACCAGTCAGGTTTCCGGCCACATCACAGCACTGAGACTATAGTTAAGCTCTTAAATGACATCTGCTTGAACACAGATAGGGATAACATTTCAGTCCTGGTAATACTGGATCTCAGTGCCTCTTTTGATCAGTCGACCATAACATCTTGCTAGACCGGCTGAAAAACTGGGACGGACGGACACTGCAATCAGCTGTTCGGAGTCCTATGTAAAAGACAGGGACAACTTTATGTCTATAAGTAACTGAGCAAACTAAGACACCCTTTGGAGTTCCCCAAGGTTCCATCCTGGGGTCCCTGCTGTGCAACATTTACATGCTCCCACTTGCTCAAATTATAACCTGCATAAATGGTATGAAGATTTTCAGTCTGTACGGTGCCTGTTGCCGATATTAATAGTATAAAGTCCTACTTTTCAAAGTGTCTTAAAAAGAAATCAAATATTACTAGGTGAAATTGGATTATTTCTCACTGCACACCTGACAATCTCTCATGGCACACGAGTAAGCCACAGCACAGTGGTTAAAAAACACTGAGGTACTGTAAGGTAATATTATGTCTTTTGGAGAAAACTAGAGCCGACAAGTGTCAGTGGTTTTAAAAAAAGCCGGCAAAACCTGTGTGCACAGATTATTTCTCTCCATTTTGCAATCCATACTCATGGATTATTAAACTGAGTATTAATCTGTGCTTTCTGTTTACAATCTTTGGACACACTGATTGCCCAGAGACCTTGGTTGAGTTTGGATGCCACTAATTTGGCTAAGTGGGGTGTTATATTAACGTTAGCTGCTGTTGGGGCAAATGCTAAACTTTTTTATCTCAGTTTAAAATGCTCTTGCATTAAAACACGGAACTGCTTTTGGTCTTCATATGACAACAGAATAACAGCTGCGAGTTAAAAAGTGAATCAAACCGTGAGCAGTTGCACCGTAAGGTTGCAAAAGGGAAAGCACAGATTACTAATCTGTGTGCATGGATTTCCACTGGCTGTTCTTAAAAAACTCTAACACAAACAATCGATGCTGCTCAGCACTCGTGAACCCTCGGGAACAAGCATTTCACGTTCCTGTGCTTTAATGTGTGGCCCCGGGGAAAAGTAAAAATAAGGGATTTGGACTATTGAATTATGTATTTTCATACTGTTCCAAAACATTTTTCCACAATCTCCTACCCTGCCATAACTTTCAAAATACTTTGCAATTTGATCTCTTTTTGTACAAATTATTAATGAATTTTATATTTTATTATTATATATTTTCATTTTATTTTACAATTAATTGTTGATCTTTAAAATGCTATATTGCTTTCTTTCCTATTTCTTTCCTCCTATTCTTTCTTTCTTTCTTTTTTAAAAAGGACCTCCTGGTCCTCCATAAGATCGGACTCGCTAGTGGAGCAGTTTAGGCCCCCAGACCATATGTTTAAAACCCCTTGTCTAAAGTTTTCTCTTTCACAGTGATTCTGGGTTTCAAATGATTTTCAAAAAGAAATTGATGCTTAAAAAAGTTACAGCCATAGGTAATTGTATGGGACTTTGTCATATGACTGGCTGACTTTAGGCTGTAACTGCAGCTATTTGGGTGAGAAAAGGATCATGGTTATACCTAAAATACGTTCTGTTGACAACTGAACCATCACTGTCATGGACGCCATTTTTACCTTCACACGCAGATGCTCTCATGACCACAAGAGGGCGCATGTTGTGTGAATGTCATGATTCTTGTATCTGCCTGCAGGACAACACAGTCTCAACCATTACCAATAACAAGACAGTGTTAATGATGTTTGTGTGTGTGTGTGTGCGTGTGTGTGTGTGTAGCTAGGTGACACCAATGGAGGGAATTGTCATGACATGCCAGTTACTATAGAAACCTCAGGTTGGGGCTAGGGTCATGTCTACGTCCTAAGGGGAAACACATATGCAGAGTTGTTTTCCTGTGTGTGAGTGTGTGTGTGTGTTTGATTATGAGTATGTGTGTGCTTTGCAAGCTGAAACATGGCAGACTCTCCTGGGTTGTCTTTGTGTGTCAGTTTGGTCTCCAGGGCTCATAAGGAAAACAACTGTACTCACCAGCTAAACGATGACAAAACACTGTCTGAGAGATGAAGTATGTGTGTGCGTGTGTGTGTGTGTGTGTGTGTGTGTGAGTTGTCAGTCCTTTTTGTGTTTTTTCAGGGTAAATGGTTTCTGAAAATCCAGTGATTGTATAACCAGAGAATAGTGATCCCTGGTTATCAAACCACTTATATTAAGTGGATCTTTCTGTAGCAATTTATGACAACTTTTTTTTACTACCCTTTGCCCAGTATGTGTGGTTTCTGCTTCCTGGAGGCTCTCTAACATGTCTGAGGAGAATCATATTGCACACTACATCCACGCTGAAAAAGCTCAACCTGAACAAATTAAACTCACACTTCAATTCTTTCATTTCTCACAGGGGCAGTAAGCAGCAGCAGCACCACATGGATAAATCTGAAAGCTCAACCACTTCCTTAGAGACTGTGATTAAATCTGATACTCATACCAAAGGATCAGACCAACACAAGGCTGATGTATCTGTATAGCACACTTCATGAACAAGACCAAGTGTTTTTCATTATGGACAATCCCTCCACTGGACAAGTTTACAGTATGAGCAGCTTCAGCAACTCATTCTGCCCCGCTGCTGTACGGAATGATACCGGAAATCCTTCCTACCTTCTGCTGTCTGGCTTGATAACTCCTCTTCCTCTGTCAGAGCCACTATTAAACACCTGGTCTAACACTGTTACCTTTTTGCACACACCCAGCACATCGCAATTGATGTATTTTGCACATGCTGGTATTTGTATGTGTATGCTTATATGTATTTAGGGTATCTATTTTATTTTTTTCCTTCTTATTTACTTTACTGTTTTGGGGGTATTTTAGGCAACTGCTGATACAACTTATTTTCCCCTCTGGGATGAATAAAGTTATATAGCTATTAGAGATTAAAAGCATTACAACAAAGGGCAAAAACAAGCAAAACAGGAAAAGGAAAAATATTAAAAGTTTATTGTTAAACTATGTGTTAATGTTTGACCTGACAAAGGGGAAAAAGTTAGCAGAAAAGAAAGTATAGAATAGAATTGAAAATACTTTATTAATCCCTTTGTAGAGTCCTCGGGGAAATTTGTGTACCACCAGCAATACAACAACAAAACAGGATAAGCACTAAGATAAAATATATACAGGTATAAAGTAAAACAGAGGCAATAAGGTGCAAGAAAGTATAAAATAGAATGCAAAAAATGTAAGTTAAATAAAATCATATAAAAAAAGCATTGCACATTCACAGTTTAGCTGGGACAGATTCTCAGTTCACTTATGCACATATAAGTTATTGCAACTGTTTGTATGAGTTATTGCACAAGCGAATTATCATACATGTGTTGTTTCAAGCGGACTCTACTCCTCCCTCCTTCTCCCCCTCCTGCCTAATGCTGAGTTGTATAGTTTGTTGGCTCAGAGGATAAAAAAGTCTCTGAGCTGGTGGGTCCTACTCTTGGGAAGGAGCAACCTGCTGGTCAGGCTTCTCTGTGCGCTGATGACAGCGAGAAAAGAAAAAGAGGAGGCTATCTCCCTACCGGCCAGTAGTAGTAGTCTGCCAGCTCGGTGTGCCATTCTGATCACATTGCCCCCCCTGGCTGATGGGTTAGGGTTTCGCTTTGGTTGCTGCCGCTATTCCATTTTGTTTTCCTTTTTACTTTCTGAACACTTCTGATGTTGATATTTACAAATAACTTTGTCAACATTTATATGTAAAAATTTGAGAATTTGATAGAAATATTCTAAACAAAAGAAAAAGATGAAACAAATTAACACAAGATGGAAAATAACAGCAACATCTTTACAAACCCGAACAATAAAAAAACAGCTGCTACGAGGAAGAGTTAAGAAAACATTAAACAAAGCAAACAATCAACTGGGGCACCAGCAGGGAGACAAACTGAAAAACATGAATAACAGCAACAAAGACCACAACAACATGTGCTCAGATATAAGCACAGCTATTGGTTGTGGTTGGGTTGGGTCGAGGTTTGATAATACTAGTTTATCTCCTGTTTGTGACCTGATCTTGCCACATCATCGATCTTTAATTTGAAGTCAGTCTAAAGAAATTCACGCTAAGCTATATTTGCAGTTTTTGTGTGGTTTTAAGAAAACAGAAAAACAACTGAATAAACTTGAATGGTTGCTTGTTACCTGAATAGCTACAGTATGTGTGGATGCACTTGTCACCATGGCAACCAGGACAACAGTGAACAGAGATTGTTTTCTGGGATGCTGATGTGTAATTTTAATATGATCCAGGGTTCAGCGGTAACTCCTTTACCTCATTTAGTTTGTTAATTACTCCTGCTGTGTTTCCCGTGCACTGGTCTAAAGTTAGCCATGGATGAGGTGGGAGGGTGCAGTATAGAAAGAAAAAAGTGAATCTATGGGTTTAATTGTTAGGGTTAGTTGTTGTTTAGAACCTCATTACCTTACATTACTGTCTTATAGCTGACGCTTTTATCCAAAGCAACTTACAATTGAGTTTTACCGGCTGTGCCATCACTGGAGGCAATGAGGGTAAGGTGTCCTGCTTAAGGACACGACAGGTGACTGAGGTCGGAGTGGTGGGATTCAAACCACCCTTCGAATCACCCTTCACATCACTGAATGACCCACCACCTGAGCCACCAGTCCTCACAAGTCAATGAAATTTTGATTATTTGGGTTGGCATTTGATTCAATTTGATATGGATTTAAATGCTTGGATGTTGATTCAGTAGTGAGTTTGCAGTGCCAACCAAAGCCTGTTGCAGGGTATCTGCATGGTGTTGGTGTGCTGCAGTACTTTAATTCTGGCTGAAACAGCTTACAAAAGACCTAACTTTTGTCTGTTTCCTGTGTTTATGATTTACACAGGAATCTAATAAGACCCCAAATATGAAGACTTAAAAGTTGAAGGAGCTGGGTTTATGTTGATGCTTACTTTGATTGTAATTCTGGTGTTGATTGATCTAAGGTGGCCTCTGTCAATACAATGTGAATATCATGCACAGCGTCCCCAAAGGTCAGAGCGGGAATGGATTCAGAGGGTTTGAACTGGGTGGAGGAATATTGTGAATAATTTTTCCCACCCCTAATGATTGTAGTTAAGATATTTGGGAAAACTACTTTGAATCCTTTTCTTTCTTTTTTGATCTTTAAATCTTACCTTGTACATTACAAAAATGTTGGGAAAAATATTTATTAAAAAAAAAGAAGCTATTTGGGGAAACATGTTAATTGTGACCAGTTATGAATGAAAAACTGGGATTCTGCAGTTCTTAAACATCAGACTGAAGTTACACTCCTCGCTTCTCCTCCATCAGTTCTCACAATATGCAGCATTATTCCAATCTGCTGATCAGCTGTGTTGAGTGCTGGTTGGATCCACTGCAGTAAATATTGCTGAATCAGAAGCTGCCTCAGCATTAAAGCCGTCTTTCTGTCCACCTGCTCTCTCCTCCTCTCCTCCTTCCCCCCTAGCTCTCCCTCTGAGCTGCTCTCCAACAAGTCAACAGAAAAATGAGGCTGTTAAATCTAATCAGAGATAAAATGATTCATATCTACAAAAATAAACAGATTATTAACGTGTCATATGCAGTAAGCTAAGATGGAAGCCCTTTCTGGTTCTGGTGGAGGCTTTCCTCTCCACTGTTTCCTCATGCAGCCAGAGGACTGAATACAATAGGAGATTTGATGTTTGTGCCTGCCCTGCACCTGTAAACTGTCCATCTGTTATGAATTCATCTCAACAAACAGATCTACTCACACAATATGGAACAAACTGTGCAAAGACAGCAAAGACTCATGGGAAATGTGCACTCAGTAGCAATTTAACATTTTAGAGGTAAAGATAGCCTAATAAAGACTTGCATTAGATGATGTTCTTAAGATTTAATTCTTCCAAAATAACTTGATCGATTAACTGAAATAAAAGAGAAAGAAACAAGAAAAAACAAATCAACAAGAGAAACTTTGAGACATTTTAGTTTCAATGATTAGAAAATTGATTTAAACATTTTTACTTTTACCTTCAATCAATAGAAACCTTTCTCTATCATTAATTTTTTTATTCACAAAATAAATAAAATGAAAGTATTTTCAAAAGTAAACTATTATTAAGATCCTAAGTAAGAGTCAAATTACAAAGATGCATGTATACATTATCCCAAATTTGTTGGGAAGCCAAAAGCATTAATTTTTCATGTCCTCATCTCATTTCCACCCATTCAACTGAAATAAACAACAATATTCAACATTTTGTCATCCAGAGTTCTTCTGACTTAGATTTGGTTCTATCGATTCAATACAATTTATTATGTTGAAGTGTAGTTTTAATAAAGGAACATATCAGTGCAGCGTTATCACTTGGTGGTCCGTGTGAGATTCCAGGAGCAGAGACCGGAGTGATCAGCAGCCGTGATGGAGGTCCTGAGGTGAAGCAGCCTCAATGTTCAGAGGCTTTCTGATCATTAGAGGTCCTGTCACAGCCTTTTGTTAGAGCTCAGTCTTTTAGTACCCAGGGTGGGCTGGACGTCTTCATCACCAATCTGTCTGCTGGGGTGAGGAGTCCTCCCTCCCTCAGATGAGATTATTCTCGTCTACAGTGGGTTATTGTTACCTGAAACAACCTGAAGATGGTGGATTAGTTTGATTAGAAGAGGAAAATGTGAAGAGAAGCTGGAATGCTGCTGATCATCATTTAACTGGTGTCTGCATTCTTAGAGTTTAGAAATCAGATGTTTATTAAACCCATGAAGAAAAGCTTTTTATAAATGTGTCCAGAGAACAGAACTGCTTTACATCTGATACTGTGGAGTTGTTTCTAAATAAATGGAGCTGAACTGTGGCCCACTTTTCATGCTATCTCCTGTAAAACAGCGTGTTAATCTGTGTTTCCTCCTGCACCAGAAACATATAGTTCCTATTTGGTCATTTTTAATCTTTACTGCACGTCTTCCTGAACAAATCCCCATCATTTTGTTAATGAAGTCTCCATCACAGTGATGAAGGATTAAGTGTAAATGTGTGTGCGTGTGTGTGTGTGCGCTGGGTGACAGGCCTGCATTTCTACCCAAGCCATTAATTATCACACTGTGAAATGTAACAGCACAGAAGGTTTTCTGCTGTTTAACACATTACAATCATTTATTTTTTTAATGTGACAAAGTAAACATTTCTCAGTTTTATCATTTATTTGGTTTTTTAACATTTTAGATAACCAGTTAAACAGATTTTAATACAAATGAAATGAACTGATCTCAGTTTTCAGTTGTAGAGAAGATGATGATGATGATGATGATGATAGTGATAACAATGTTGATGATGACGACGATGGTGATAACAATGATGATGATTATGATGAAGAGGATCGGGCAGTTCTCTGCGTGCTGATGATCTGTTTATTGCTGTAGTCAGACTCAGTCTACACTTCGGTGGAGTTTAAAGCCATGAATTTGGTGATGATGATGATGGCGATGAAGCATCAACAGCCAGGCAGCTCAGAGCTGAACAGGTTATTGTTCTTTAACTTACTCCCTGCTTGTCCGGAGGAGCTGAGTGTTTGCTCTGGCATTCAGGCTGAGGAGAAGACAGTAAACAGCGGCACACGTTATTTGTGGTAAATGTTGATCTAAGTCGGCCGAATCAGCCGGCTGCAGCACATCCAGGACGGCCCACGTCTTCCACTCAGCAGCTCTGACAACCATTCAGTTTGCTAAGTCAGCGTTAAGCTCCCGTCGTTCTGAGTCAAGCTGAACTCTTGACTGAGAATCCCGACTGGAATTCTTTCCATTCTGTCCGTCATTCATCCCCAGCAACAACAAACGGAGGCAGCGCAGTGGGCTGCAGGTAGAGGATCTCCGCTGCTGAAAGGCCTCCCAGACCTGCTCTGGGGTTGCATTTAGATCTGCTGCAGCTGCATTCAGATGAACTGAGCCGTGTTAAGATGTTGGGCTGCAGCACTGAAGCAGCATTGAGAAGCACTGAGGGTGAATTGAGATGTTTTGAGCCATATTGAAATTGTACTGAAGCTGTATTGGGGCTGTATTGAGATGTATCAGAGCACAGCTAATTGAAGCTGAGCAGCAGAGAATGTCCAGCTTTGTATCGGGACAGGATTGTCCATGCTGCTGCAGCACAGCTTTGTGCTCTGAAGGGATCCTTCATGCTATTGTGGTGTAAGGAGATTGTCCACAGAGGAGGGTAAGAAGAAGAGAAAAGCCATGAGGAGAAGGAGCACTCGAGCTGCCAGAGGTGATGTAAGTCTGTCTGACTGTGTGTTGTCTGTCTGAGCTGGATGCCCCAGTAGGAGAGATTGGCCGGGATTAAATGTGTCCAGTGTGTGGCCCAGATCAGCCTCTCTGCTCCATACGTGGATCAGTTTGACCTCTACATTTGATGTGCAGAGCAGCCTGACCCTGCTTTTGTCCCAAAGAAAAGCTTCTAATACTGAGAGCAAAGGCCTTTACAAGACTCCACTCAGGAGATGGGCTGACATGCCGAACCTCTCCCTGATGTTCCCCCGAATCGCTCTGACCCAGCAGGTGTCTGTCAGACTACATTTCATGTTTGCTTTGACTTTTACCAAAATGTTGAATTATCTGCCTGCAAAATAAACATCTGTCTGAGTTCCTTCACTGATCCATGCAGGTTTTCTCTTCAGCTCTTGGGATATTTTTTGTATGTGTCTTCTTTTAAATAAATGATGTGATTTTTAACTACTGATCGTCATAAAACAGATAAATCTGTATTTTCCTGGTTAAATGAAGGTTGAATCCAATATATATTCCCTCAGACATGTTGGACGATGCTGGAATATTCAGCATTAGCAAAGCATCTTTTTAATAAAGCAGCTGAACTCCTCTGAGCTGAAAAGGTCCAAGATGTCCATAAAAGCCAAACCACAGGGAAACATATTGGTTATTGTACATGCAGACTGAATTAAATCTGAGTCTCTGACATCATGCTTCCATCCTGATAAATCTGTCCGTTGGTGAGATGCTTTCCAAAGTTTCGGGAACAGCCCATGGATTGCATGGCACGGATGGACAGGTACCTTCCCAAATCCAGTGTGTTAATGTAGAGTGAATAATTAATGAATTGATTCAGGAGCGCTTTGGGTGCCTTGCAGAGTGCTGCAGATATCTGACACATTCTTATTGATTTAATTTAGTGTAAATTCTTTCTCTCTTTTATGAGAAAAAAATATTAGCAATTCTTGAATCCAGAAGAACCGGTTTAGCTTCTCTTGTTTTAAGTTCTCTCAAAGTGACAGAAACCCTGATAGAAACATTGACGGGATGGTTTGGAATTTTTTTTTTTTATCAAGGGACTTGTAGCGATTGTTTCAGCACTCCTGTTAAGATGTTTTTCACTTGTCTAAAGCCTCTTAATATTTTCTCTTATTTCAGGAAATCTTACCAAGTGTACTTGTTTTACTGTACTGAAACTTCAAGTTTGATATAAAGATGGCTCATTTTTGCAGTTAACACAAAGCAAATAATCATTGAGAGCACATAGAGAACAAATATGAACAACATCAGCAGCAAGTATTTCAAAACTGAAGCTGCTGAGGATTAAACCCGCAGGACAGCTGTACGTGTGTCAGTGAATGAGTGTGTGTTCCCTTTGGGTCAAATATTACAGAACTTTAACATTATTAATTCGCTGAGAGAGCGAATGATTGTTCTGGAGGGATTTCCTCACTGATGAAATAATTATCTGCAACAAGTGGCAGGTCTTTATTTAGTTGTTATCAAAGCCTGCAGAGCGGCACATCTCATTACGGACAGAGTTATTTATGAAGGCTGCATCTACAGAGGTGTTAGAAAAGAGCTCAGCTCGGCCGAAATAAAGACGTCAGAGAGAATCAGATTTTCAGCTGATTCCCATCTGCTCACTGGTTTCATTTCAGGTGGCCTTCATCTCTTTGTCGATTCTGTCCATCCGTCTCTTTATGTGTGTGTGAAAAGGCTGACACGGCTCCATCCTGCTGCCATTACCATGCTAATGTATTTCATTAGGATGTAAATGATCAACATAATGATGATTTTTAATTAGAATGTAAATGGTGACTATTTGTATAAAGATATCACCAGCTGTGGGAGAGAAGTGTGACAGCGAGCTGTTGTCTCCACTTACTGAATGGATGGATGCTCTGTCATTCATCTACCAGCAACGTTCATTCCCCTGTTTCAGCTCGTCCTGCTGAAACACACACACACACACACACACACACACACACACACACACACACACACACACACACACACACACACACACAC
>JBBBVT010000010.1:1943191-1954363 GCA_037177035.1 Craterocephalus eyresii
CTATCTATCTATCTATCTATTTATCTATCTATCTATCTATCTATCTATCTATCTATCTATCTATCTATCTATCTATCGATCTATCTATCTATCGATCTGTATGCCTCTCATAGATTTTTTGGTTATGTTTTATGTATTATTTTGACTCGATCCTTTCGTCCTTTGCTCAGGTATGAGGACTTGGCCCGGTTTCCCCTCCAGAAAGCGCGGGAGCTGTACAGCTTCCTGGGTCTGGTTCTGGACCACAGCGTTGTGGATTGGATCCTGAACAACACTCGGGGCAGCAGCGACCTGTCGTCCCGGCAGAAGTTCACCACCGTTCGGGACTCGGCGGCCAATGCGGAGAACTGGAGGGTGAAGCTGTCCTTCGACATGGTGGCCTACACACAGACCGCCTGTCAGCCACTTCTAGGCCTCCTCGGATACAAGTCAGTCTTCCATCCCAGAGAACTGAGAAACCTCTCACACTCGTTAGTGGAGGACAGGACGTTCCTCCCTTTTTTATAAGCTGATGACAACCATAATCTACCCAGACAGGATGGATCATGGAGGATGTGGTCTGGGTTCCAGTTACTTCATTTTGTCTGAGATGGAGGAAGAACTGAGTCCATCAATTGGTTACAGATGGTTTTTGATAAGCGGTGACAGATGGGACTTCCTCTCCCACACATTACTGTTATTTTTGGGAGGTCAGGTGATCTGTCTTATTTATTTATTCTTCAAGCGATCAGCTGCGTTGGTTCTCGTCCTTTTTCCTGCAGAGGCACTGGGTAGATTTCAGCGAGAGTGCAGACAGTATTACTGTGAAAATCAAACGTCTGGGTTGTTTATTCAGTTATAATATCATGCTTTATTTTCATGGAGTTTTATTTCTGTGTATTATTTAATAAAATATTGAAAACTAGCAAAACCTGCTTCATTTGTAGATGAGGACATTCAATTGGAGAAGAATACAAAGCAGCAAAAGGTCTTGTAACTAAAACTGGGTTAGCCAAACATGAAATGATAGGAAAATAAGATACAATGATTTTATAAGTCTTATCTAGCCAATGCCACAGATGTTGAAACTGATACATTTTCCCCTGTCATTCAAAATATTTGCTCATTTTGAATCTGATAGCAGCGACACATCTGTAAAATGATGGAACAGGGGCAACTGAAGGCTGGAAAAGTAGTTGGTGTACATAAAAAACAGCAGGAGGAACGTTTGACAACTTATCAGGTTGATTGGCAACAGGTCAGTAACATGACTGGGTAGAAAAGGAGCCTATCAGAGTCTCTCAGATGTAGAGATGAACAAAAGTTCACCAACCTGACACAAACTGGGTCAACACATTTTTGAACAATCTAAGAATAATGTTCTTCAACATAGAACTGCAAAGACTATGATGATCCCAATATACAGTGTATAATGTATAGTTTTTACAGTGTATAGTGGGAAAAGTGTATATTATAATCACAAGATTCAGAGAATCAGGAGGAATCTGTGCATGGGACATGGATGAAGGTCAAACTGGATGCTGATGATCTCGGGGCCCTCACACAGCACTCAGAAACAGACAAGATTTCGGCGGGATATCACTTTTTCAGACATCTGCTGTTGTCATAGCTACTCTACATAAGTTTATGATTTAAATGTTCATGCTTTGGTGGTAATTCAATTATGTAATTTCCTGGAGCGTTTTTTTGACCCAAGGCTGAAAAAGAACACACTTCGCTACTTGTTTTTCCAGCCCGGATCATCGTGTCACAGCTGTCTTCTGCTTCATGGCACCACACAAAAAGCCATCAACTGGACATCAACACACAAGCCAATTTGGAAATGCCAGAAAAAAATAGAAAAAGAAAAGAGAGATAATACAAGAGTCAGCATAAGACTGACTTTTCCTGTTGGAGATGTCTCAGAGGAGAGACTTGCTGAAGATGGATGCAGATGCAGGATTAGACGTGGTTAGGGGGGGCCATGGTGAGAAAATGTGCCAAAGTTCTGTCATCCTGCTGAAGGGAGGATGCTGCAATGTGGCAAACATTGTCTTTTTTCCAATGTTATAAAGATGTATTGTTCAGATTCACAGTGAGCCAATATTTTCTATGAAATGAGCATTTCTGAGTTTCAACATCTGATTAGTTGTTTATGTTCTATGGGAAAGAAAAATATATATTAAATTTTTTATTATAGAAACCAAAACTCTGCTCTGTAGGCCACAACTCATGATGTACTGAGATCATTTTTCTTTTAAAAGGAATTTTTGAGGTCAATTGGTCTTTTATTTGACAGTAGTAGGAAAGGGGGTCAGAGAAAGCAGGAACAACATGCAGAGAAGTGCTGCTGAACCTGGGCCAGCTGCACCTCTGTCCATATGCTGCTCACACAGCCAATACACACCCTATTTGTTGTCATCTTAATGGTCATGTCCTTGATGGGCTTATCTTAAAATTTTAACTTTTTTAAAAGCCTCATAATAGATGCTCCATTACCTTTTTTTAAATATTCTCCATTTGTGAACAACCTCACTATCTCCTGAGCTGCCACAAAACCCACAGTAGCAGTTGAGGTTGGGGGCTCAGTCCACATCTTTAATGGAAAACTTCACCCTCAGAATGATGTGCCTTCATTTTCTACTCGCTGATTTACACTCTGGAACACATTTTTGATGTTTATCATGCAGCCGGAGAGGTGGGGAGGTTTTCGTTCTGCAGCAATTCCGTAACAGTGATGCTGAACGGTGCCCGTGCAAAAAGCTCCATAAAAGTCCATAAAAACTTGTCAATATTCCTCCATACTGCTCGTCCAAATGTAATCCAAGTGTCCTGAGTGGGTACGTCGATAATTTACTCAAAACAATATCATTTAGTATATTTTTAGAGCCCAAATCGTAGCATATTGTATTTCATGGATGCACATTCGTGATGCTACGGTGGTCGCCCAGACGTGTGGTAGCGCGTGCCGCACATTCTCAGCCTACTGACTACTATAGGCTGAGAATACACATGGAATTAAGTTATTTCTAAAGAGGAATGCCTTGGCGTTTGTTTTGATAGGAAAAAATTAATGGTGGTGTCTGAGGTAAAGTATCAGGCAGGCAGCTGAATCAGGGAAGCCCAGACTTCCCTCTCTCCAGCCACATCAGCCAGCTCATCCGGGGGGATCCCGAGGTTCTCCCAGGCAAGCAGAAGAGGTCGGTGGTATTTTGATGTTTATCAGTGCGCACTGTCTGATGGAAATAAATCAAACAAAAGGAGCATATTCAGTCTGTAGACTCTGCTCCAGGTTTTATTCTGCAGATGCCATAACGTTGGACCTAAAGAGCTCAGAAAACACTGAAGCCATGCCACAGGACAACACTGAGACAGCAGGAGGACGCAATGTTTGCGCTACGATCTGGCTTCTTTTGCACACAACGACACAGTGGTGTGGAGCAAACTCCGGAAGTTTTAAGAACAGGCTCCAGAATGGAAATGTCAGGCAATGCGGGGTGTCACGGAGCCGTGTAAACGCGAGGTGGAAGCTCCTGAACAGGAGGACGTCACTGCCCGCTGCCCCTCATCAGCCACATGAATGAACTAACAATAACTACATGGCGGAGCCCCGTGTTCTTCTGGTGCTGCTACATATTTTCAGGTTATTTGGTCTCGTAAAACAAAACGTACTCATTGTTCAGCAGGTATGTCGTCAGGGAAGATGCTGTCTCCCAGTTTAATGATGAAATAGTAGGAACTAGTGTAAACATGGGGTGTACCATTGCAACTTAGTTTTCACTGCCACATAAAGGCCTGGCATGCTTGTTACATCACTGTACCTAATTCTGCAGAGTCATGTGAATGCAGTGTTATTCAGTCCTGCAAAGGGGGTAAAAATGCAAATTGGTTTGCAGAGTTGTCGTGTAAACTAGGCTTAACGCAGCCACACGTGAAACACATTGATACATCACCCAGGGCTTAGATTGTGTTTAACATGGAGCTCTGTGTGGAGGCGTCAATCATCAGCATCACTTGAGATCAGCCTGTATGTTCAAAGTAAAGATTCAAAGACACAAAAATATAGTGTGTAAATCATCAGAACCGACTCATAAAAAGTAAAAAGACGATCTGACTGTTGAACACGGAGCTTTGACCGTTGTTGTTATAAAAACTGAGTTACTGTATGTGAACACAAACACAACTCCCATCTGTTTCCTGTGAGAAGGGACCTCTAACCCCTACATCTTGCTCCCAGTATCAAGTCAGACACATGGTTTCTCTTGGGAGCGTGACAGCCTGTGCTCTGCAGGGTCTCTGCTTTCCTTTGCCTGATTCTCTGTATATTTTTTAACTCTTAAAGTCTAAAAATATACTTGAGTGCGGATGTTGTTGCTGTGTTACATAAGCTTGTGGGACTGAAGTGTCAGGAATGAGAGTTTGTACAGAAAGTTTTTGGATCTCAGTTCTCACAAAGTAAACAGTCATGGAAGATGGGACAGTTTCCTGGAACGGCTTCACAGAACCAACTCCATGGTTCATCTGATGGTCACTCTTTTCTGCTCTTTGGGAAGAAAGTCACAGATTTCCTCCACTTTAAAAGTTAACACTAACAGTGTTCTGAAGTCACATTGTAGTCAATCACCAGTCCAGTTTTCTAGACCACAGCAGTCTTAGTCCAACAGGGACGAGGAACGTCTCTTAAAATCCATTTTGATATTGTTTCTGCTGCATGACTCTGAGAAACTATTTGAAGTTTGATGGCAGTACACTGGGATCTACTGGAAATCAGAGTAACTGTGCTACATAGCTGGCATTTTGCATCAGAGACGTCCTGCACCGACGCTGCAGGGCAACGACGGCTCCGGGAATGTCGTAATGATGTCAGTGTGCCGTTTGAATGAGTCAGAAGCTTAAAGGGTCAGAAACTTTCTGACAACTTTCAGGACAACTCAAATAATCAGGGAATTATCAATCACTGTAAAATTTCACAGTATTTGTGTGGGCAGAGGGTGGGAGAGACTTTATCAGGGGGTCATATTCTAAGAAATGATTGTGTTCCTCTCTCTAGTGCTAACTGTGGTCACAGTAAAGAGACATGAGAAATAAAATGTCTTTATATTAATAGAATATAAAGACATAGGTCAACAAGTTCACATTTTTAGGTGTGATTTTAGATTCCAAATTTACATTTGACAGACATGTTAAGAGACTTTATAAAAGTGTGTTTGTTTGATAAGACCCCTTAAAGCAGCACAGCACTGTTTGGGCCCAGGCCAAACAAACCACAATCACGCTGTTGAAATCCCTGTATAAACAAGCAAGAATAATACTGGGTGAAAAAGCAATAAGATGGCATCCTTGCCTAATTCTGGGGAAAGATCATTTGAGTTCTGACAGTTTTGTTAGTTTCTCGTTCATAAAACTGATTTTCAAGCACGTAAACAAGTTTGCAGCAGAAAAACCGTCTCAAGTGGTAAATAAACAAAGTCATGGAGTAGAACCAGAGGTGCAGTAAGTGGAAACTGCCTTTTAGAAAGACGTCCAACAGCATTTGGTCAATCATCAACTTCAGTGATAGGTATGAACCAATGGAATGCATTGATGGGTGAACTCAAAGTTTTTAACAAACATGCAAAGAAAAAAGGTTGAAACCAAAACCAGTCTGCGAACATTAAATACAATACAATAACTCTAGATCACTCAGAGATGCCTGTACACACTGATCTGTACACACACCTGCACACACGTTTATTCACACACACACACACACGCTTCAAACTTTTATGTTTTATTTTAGCATTTCTAAATTTCTTTCCCTGTCTTTGTACTCGTGCTGCTTCCTGCATATGATATCTTGCATTTCACCATAAACACTGATCTAATCCATCTGGGCTAGAAACCTGCATGCATGCCACTTAGAATTTCATGAAATAATGTTTTATGTATTTGTCCTTGTGAAATAAACTTATAACTAATAAATAAAGGATGCTAAGTATGTTCATTTTTCTTTTTCTTCCTCTTCTTCTTCTTGGTTAGTGGTTGTTCCAGAGAATCTCACTCCCCCTTTTGAGCAGTTGTTGTAACTGTGTGACTTTGTTAAGGTGGTGACAGCGCAGCGTGAAAGGAAGCCAAAGTGAAAGGAGTCCTCCGACTCCTCCAATCCTGGTAGGAATGTGCCCTGAAAGCTGGCTCGCTGTCTTTGGTTCGGTTTGGAGACAGAGGAAGTCTCTGCATGCATGTCTTTGGACTGTAGGAGGAAGCTGAAGAGAATCCATGAATACACTGAGAACATTTAAACTCCACACAGTTTAAGGACTCTGGATTAGCTGCAGCTGTCTGATATGTTTTGGCTCCAGTAAAACCAGTAAAAACACATCAAGTTTACTGGAGATAAACACAGCTTAGCTGATCCACAAAGTTTTGTTTTTCCTTTTTTATCCTGGTGAAAATCAGTGGACCTCAAACCCGGCTAAGTGTCTGTGTGAGTTCAGGTCTGAAGTGGGATGTGACTCAGAGTGGTTGCTGTGTGAATATTAGTGACTGGAATCCAGCTCAGGTTTTTAGCCGCACTTCCTTTGAAAATAAAATGACTTGTGTTTTTACATCCAGCAGTTTATTTGTTTCAGAGACTTAATGAGAGTTTGTGAGGAATGTTAATTCACTGGTGACGTAGGTTTGTGTGCGTTTGTGTGTTGTCTTCCATAATCTGACCATGTGGGAACATGGAAATGTTGGTTATCAAGCCTACAGAACCAAACCCAGCCTGAGACCACAACTAGGATGACACCTGTCATGTGATTCTACCCGTCCATCTCTTTTTATCTCTCTAAAATTTGTCCTCCCTACTGGTTTATGATCACTTTGTACTCTTCATGATCTTCACTGGAGATCTTCTGTGACTGGTCTATATAAACCCAGTGGCTCACATTGCTCCCAGGTCAGCTTAATTGAAAACTGAACCATTTTCAATTAAAGGAGCATAAGACAAGTTCTGGTTTTATTCCAGAAGTATAAAATTTATAAATAAATAAAGTTGCATAGCTAGCTTAAAACCACAAGCCTTTATTAACTTCTATGCTAACAGTAGGGTTAGGGTCCCATTTTATTCTCATGGCAGATCAGAGCCCCCTCAATTTATTTCAAGCTGCTCCGATGTTGACTCTCATTTTACTCCTGAGGTCGGACTCCAGTTTTGCTCTTTTCATCACCCTAGACAAAGTTTTTCTTTCCTTTGTCTTGCAGGAGTAGCCTATATGTTAGTGCGTGAGAGGCACTTGAGGCCACCAGTCTATTTTCATCCATTTATAGATGTCAGTGTTGTCTCTATGATGCTCTAATGGCGGCGGAGTAAACAATGCGATCCTGGCAGCAGAGAGGTTAACGAGCACGCGCGCATGTCAACCCCAAGCAGCAACCTCCGGCTTAGAAACGTGAAGCCTATGCGGAAGAGCCAAAAATTGCAGTTCCCTTCTCATCTGCAATGTGCTACTATAAAAGAGCAATTTCTCATTGACTCCCATGTTAAAAAGGCCAACTTTACAGGAGAATTAAACATGTCTACTGCCTGGTTCAGAAAAACATTTTAGGTTTAATAGGTTTACAACTGTTATGACAATTGTGGGGGAAGGAAAAAAATTTCTCATTCGTTCAAATGTTATTTAATCCTAAAATTCTTCATAGATAGGAGTGTGTCCTTTTGATTGACAGGTGTCAGGTACAATTGAATTAACTTTATTGTGTGCCATTGGACAGAAATTCAGAGAAGATGAAACTTCTCTTCAGGAATGGATTGGACACAGAAGGAGGTGCCTGAAACAGTGCCTTGCCAATGGAGCTAGAAGAGACAAGACATAGACTGTTTTTCCCTGAAAGTTAGAGTGAGTTTATTGGATGCATTTTTCATTTTATTTGATCTTTTTAGCACACACCTTTGTTGAGCTTAGTGAGAAAACTGGGATAATTTTGTAATAGCGTAATTATAATTATTACTGGGGTAAAAATGTTGACTGAAGAAATAAGTATTTTCATTAGTCTGCTGCATTGGTCTTCACAGGAAGTTGCTTAATTTATTTTAATTTACTTTACTTTATTATTTGCATGCTTACAGAAATGATCAATTCAGCTCAGCTTGATTTGGAGACTTGGCCCTTCACAAGTAAAATCACTGTACACACACACGCACACGCACACGCACACACACGCACACACACGCACACACACACACACACACACACACATACACCGCTTTTTAATACTATCACGTTTTGTTTCGTTTTACCTTTTTCTTTGTTTAGTTTTTTTTGTTCACATTATATTAAATCTATTTACAACATTTTAATGTTTTCACATTTTCGTGTCTTCTTTTTTTTAAGGACTTCTGTTAAATTTGTTTCCATTTTTCATATCATGGTTTTTTTCATGTTTTTCTGTTACTTGTGCTGGATATCTGACTCTGGCTGGGTTTGTAGCTTTCAGTTTCATGGCACGCAGTGAACACACGCCTGCTGTTAGTGACTGTTTCAAAGTGTCTTCAGTTGCTGAGTCATGCTGACATGTCATTCACATGTAACACACTTATTTCACATGACATGTGACCTCTCAGTGAGTCTCAGAGGGATGTCAGCTGGACATGGAGGCGGCTGATCTTCCATCAGTGTTGAGTGAATACAGAGAAAGTGAGGGAGGGCACTTTGTGTTCAAAGTTTTATCGTTATCTAAGTTTAGATCTTGGCTTGCAGACGGCTTCTCAAGTAACAGGGCTGCAGGCTCAGTTCAGGACTCCACTCTGCAAACGGACGCAGATCAGAGTTTTACCGACACAGAAAAGAAGGAAGACTCAGGAAAAAAAGAGGGGAAGGCAGCAGAGGGGCTGTTAACGCCAGGAATAGCCCTTTATTCAATAGGACACATGCTCCGAGAAGCGTAGGACACACACTGGACTATTCCCTTTGGAAACTCTCTACAGGCATTATGACTGAGGAATCAGGAGTTAACCTGACTTCAACATCTGAGCAGCAAGCTCCACACTTTCTACGAGATGTCATCTTTCATGGGAAGTTCAGGGTGAGTGTCAACAAAGACGGATACACAGAATGACAGGACAGAAACAAAACGACCTGAAAGAACCAGAAAAGTCAACGTCTTACTGGACACACTGTTGCAGGTGGTAGGTTGAGATGGTCTTTCGGAATAAATCAGAATGATTTAATATATTTTTATGAAACTGTCTAAATTAAATAGCTAATTTATGGATCAATGCATGAATTTCATTGCTTTAAAGGAAAAACATGACCTGAACTGGACTGTAGTTCTGACTGCTGTTTGACTCCAAAACAAACCCAGTCTGAGATGAAATAAGATCCAGAAACTTCCAAACTGAGCTTGTCTGTCTGCCTGAGAAATAATGCAGCCATTCTTCACAGCAGAAATGATGGTTCTCACCAAGGAACGCTCTCCTGACATGTGAGGGAGAACATTTCCTCAAGTCTTGAGTGAAATATATTTTCCAGATGATTTGATCTCAGACTGAATGTGAGGTTTTGCGTGGTTCTTTGTAAACCAGCTGTATTCAACAACCACATTTCTTTACATCTCAGTGACTTTCATGACTTTTGTAACCATCAGTTTCTTCCACATGCTGATATGGTGATGGAGGGAATATTTCACCCAGCCTCTAGATGTCATTAAATCTCACTTTTTGGAGATAATTGTGAGTGATGAAGCGGACAGTTTCTAACAGTTTGATGGCTTTTTGCTGTGATAAATCTGGAAGAAAATAATCATATAATAATGAACTTGTTTTATTGAACCCCCTGCAGATAGGCCTGAAAAAGATGTGAAATATTGGGAAATCATTTAAACAATGAGTTAGGTTTTACAGATCAGATCAGTGTGTCTTGATATTGTTTGGAGAATCAGAGCAGTTAAAAAAAATCCACACAGTACAGTAATCAGCTTAAACAAACTGACTTGTGTGCAGCGAGTTGGAGCAGCTGTTCAGAGCTTGGACTTTCTACCATGGGTACGTGGTTCTGGTTTCAACCTGGGAAGCAAACTTTCTAATTGAGAAAAACATCAAGTTTTAAGCATGTGTGTGGGGCAAGAGATGATGGTGACTCCTGAATATGCAAATCCCGCCTTGAAGTCGCCACAGCTTGTTAGCAATGTCTCTCCAAAAACATGTTTTCCATAATGACATCATTTCAGATCCAGCTGCGCTAGATCCATGATCCAGACTCAGAGTCAGCAGCCGAAGGCAGATGATGGATGGATGGATGGATGGATGGATGGATGGATGGATGGATGGATGGATGGATGGATGGATGGATGATGGATAGATGGATAGATGGATAATTCAGTTAATTTCAAACTTATTTAGCACCAATTCACAACAAAGTAATTTCAAGGTACTTTTAATTAGAAAATCATAATACAATTTAGACAAACCCATTATATGAGCCACATTAGTCCAGAGGTTCTAATAACTGCACTGCAAGCGAATAAAACAGTATTTGGCTTGCAGTGCAGCTTATCACAGCTTAAAGCAGTGAGAGACTAACAACCCTTCATGTACACAAATGTTGTCCAATGAGCACATGAGGGTGATAGCGTGCTCTCAGGCCTGTTAAAACTGTGTGAAGCTGATAACGCCGCTGGACTTTTTGAGATTTTGGAAGCTGTGACAGAGGCTGATGTGTTGTATCCTCTGATTGGTCTGTTTCTGGCCTGTTTCTCTTCATCGCTCTGAGAGTCTTGTCTAAACTTTCTCACTGGACAGGTTTATTCTGACAGAACATTTCCTCGGTAAGCTACAGAGATTTCTCCTTCTGCATGTACACCTTTACTCAGAAGGGCTGTGAGTGAACTGAAGCATTTTTTTAATCTTTTTAATTTAGTATTTCAGTAACATAGTTAAGAGAACAAGCAGGTACATTACAAAGAAAAACATGAGACATTACAATAACGAGTGAACTGAAGCAGAGCTGATAGAATTATATATGGTGACATCACCGCAGGAACAGAGATCCTGTTGAAAAGAACAAGAGCAGGAAAGGAAAAAAGAGAAAACTACAGTTTACACACGCACAAAAGATCAAAGTTGGATTATATCACTTTTACCTCTCTCTCTCTCTCTCTCTCTCTCTCTCTCTCTCTCTCTATATATATATCGCAAGAGCACACACATACAACCCCACCCCACACAAAAAGACC
>JBBBVT010000010.1:2115400-2127512 GCA_037177035.1 Craterocephalus eyresii
TTTTAGCATAAACCGTAGCATGTTTTAGTTCCTGGATGATGTCACCAAAGTATGGTGGCCACGGTAGACCAAACCATGCGGGAGTGCTTACAGCCCCTGTCTCTGGAAGCACTACGGTGTGGTTTGGTCTAAAACATGCTATGGTTTACGGCCCCGTTCAACATCACTGGGCATTTCCTCAAAACGAAAAACTCCGGCTACATGAAGAACATCAAGAAAGTGTTCCAGAGTGTTATTCAGCATGAGAGTGAGTACAAAATGAAGGCACATCATTCTGAGGGCGGAGTATTCCTTTAATTAACCACTTACAAATCCAGAATAAGTAATATGTGATTTTAATGCCACAGTATAAGAAACTTGAAGTTTCTTTTTTTATTTTTCTGTCACATTGCTTTGGTAAAAGAAATACTCACCCTTAAAATTGTACTCCTTTTCACTTTGCTTCCCGTCATCAGAGCCGTGGCTCTGCCAGTCATCCTGTTTGAAATTAATTATGGGAGAGGGGTAGAATACACCGCCCATTGTCTTTTTTCAGGCCAAACAAGTGCGGGTTTGGAGGGTGGGTTTGGAAGCTCCGTAAAGTAAGAGGCTTTGGTATTGGGGCAGAACTTGGTGCACTACTAGGACATATACAGATGATAAATCTGTACTTTGAAGTGTGCAGACCCCTATTGGCTACAGCCAAAAAACACCTCATAGGCTTGAACATAAACGTCTGACCCTCGTTTATCAAACATCAGCGTATCTTATATCCTCCCAGGATCAATGAAGCAATCAACAAAATCAGAAAAACTTAGATTTAGATTTGATAAGTTGTAAACATGTTAATTTTGGTTCAACGTTTTATATCCTGTTCTACATTTTAAAGATTATTCCTTTTTATATTAAATTCATTATTATTGAACACCGTTTAACTTTATGTGTTTGATAAGGTTTTACATGTTACGTTGGTTGTTGAAATATGAAAACATAATATTGCTAACAAATCTGTGCATGATCGAATAAAAAGAGCACCATGAATCAGAGATTATCACATACAAGAATATGTGAGCCTGGAATTGATGCTTTAAATTTTGTATCTGAAAATATTGGTTCTGATTTCATCTCCATCAGTCCACTGAAACAAGTATGTGTTATTTGGGTTTGAGTAATTTGTACTGTAAGTAAACAGGGATGTTATCGAAACGGTAAAAAAGAAGAAGAGGACGATGGTTGCAATAATTATCTAAAAGAATGTTGACATGGTAAACTTTAATGAGCGGATAAATTGCAAATATGTAAGAAACAGAAACTTAATTGGTCACTTAAAATCATATCAAATCAGTAGGAAAGACAGAGAACATTGTATGGTTAAAAAAGGTAAATAAATGTAGTCCAATGCAAAGATAACAGGTAAAGTTCATATTGCAGGAAGTGAACCACAGTTCGTCTGAAATGAAAATAAGTGGGTGAAAAAGCAGCACTGGCGTTCTAATTGACGCTTCGCATAATCCCGCCCTCCATTACTGTTGCTATGCCTGGCAAGCTTTATTTTATGGTTAATTTCTTCCGGGATGTTAACATGGATTATTTCTCAGTGATTTTGGTGAAGATATTCTAGATAATATCATCTCAAATTTCTGAAGTAATAGTTGAATGTCAGAGAGAAAGAGCCAGAAAGGACTGCATTTGAGAACATCGTTTGTCAGCAGAGTAATGTTGACGAAGAGAACATTAGAAACAAGGAGAAGGCTTACTGTTAATATCACAAGACTGAGCCACCCCACGTCTTGATGATTCATGTACAGCACAAATGTATGAGGGGACAACAATGTTCTTGCATTATGGGCCAAGTCAAAATCTTGTTTTAATTTAAGCTTGCTTTCACGTATACCTCCTATAGTTTTAATCTGTTTTAGCCCGTTGCCAAATGTATTCCATTTATTTATAGCACACCATTATGTTGCCACAATGTCGTGGTTTTTTCAAATTAAAGTTTTTGATGAATATTCTACTACTGTTCTGAAGCAGTGTTTGCTAGTTGGTGTTAGCATCTTATCTGGGAACAAACAGTAGTTTATTGTCATGGGTCTGGCTGCGAGTGAGGTCTTTCACACTGTTTAATCCATAGCCAACATCTTTCCAGATGTGTTTTTGGTTTAGCGTAGGAGAAAAATACGCATCACCAAAACTTTCTGGATCTCTTATTGGACTTGCAAGTGCCATACATGCAGTTCTTCGACTTTTTGCTCAGGAAGGGAATGTTTGCCAGGCACTCTTCTCTAGATCACAGTACTATTGCTAACGAACCGTTGGTGAGTGATGGTTTTATGGTGGGATTGGCGAAGAAGGGTCAACCGGTTTTAAAGGGGCACATTTTGGATGTAATTGTTGGTTTAGAAGATTAAAAGTTATTCTGAAACAAAAAAAACACTTGACCTCAGCTCTTCCCGAAGCAGATTTGATTTCTACCCTCTTTGTTAATCTTCTCCAGATGCCAGTAACAGCAGCCATGAGTCGAGGATTGGCTCCATCAGGGAAAGAGAGAAGAAGGCGGTGGTTCCTCTGGCTGTCATCTCCACCCTGACCGTCCTCAGCCTGATCATCCTCATTGGTATTCTCATCTACTGGAGGTCAGTACTTGTGTAGATTTAAATGCATGTTTTAGGCAGAGAAATATTATGACTCAGATTTTATAGCATTACAGTGAGAATATGGCACTCCACACCCTGACTGTCCCAATCTACAGTACATGACATGACAGTAAGGTCCATTTACGGTGTTTGACATGACCGTACATCTATGGCACACGATGGTAATACAAACACTTTTCCGCAACCCACACTGCTTCTACTTGAGTCCATTAAAAAGTAGATACAAGGTTCAAACAGTTTACAGGGCATTGTTATGCATAATAATAATAATATGTGGAGCATCTTCTGGTGCTACTTCCAGCAGGATGATGCTCCATGTCAAAAGGCTCAGATCATCTCCAACATGACAATGATTTCTCTGCACTCCAGTAGCCTCCACAGTCACCAGATCTCAGTCCAATATTGTACCTTAAGATGTGGTGGAACGGGAGATTATCATTATAGATGTGCAGCAACTGTGTGATGCTGTCATGTTGATATGAACCAAAACCTCTGAGGAATGTTTCCATCACCTTGTTGGATCTATGACACCAGGAATTAAGGCCGTTCTGTTCTGTGTCCCAGTGAAACCATTCACAGCACAAACCAGATTTGGTTACATTGACAGGTGTGACAGTTTGTTTTTATCTGCAGGAAAATCTTTCCACCATGTATTTCAGTATCCCCCACCTCTCCCACCCAGCCCCCCCTCTCCCACCCAGCCCCCCCTCTACACATCACACACACGTTTGTCAGAGATTGTCACATTTCTCTTGATTTTCCTGAGAAGCTTAATCTCTGCAAAACACGACCTCAATCTTTGTCTTACATCGTGCTGAGTGTTGTTATTCACACATTCACCATCCGCTCTCAGACAGAGCCGTATCTCATGTCATCCTGTTACTCCACCGCCAGCAAACAGGAAGACTTCAGCTGTCACCACCACTTCATTTTCATTTCATTGCTGATTATGGATATATTTTAAAGGGATAGCATTATTCATTTTATTTTAATGATGGATTTTGACAAGAGAAATCTATCATTTAAAAATTATCAGTATTTCATGTAAAACTCGCTCAGAAAATTCGGTAGTTTTTGTTTTTCTGAAACCTTCTGAAAATCATTCGACCCACTCAGACCATCAAATAACCAACTTTAGAAATCCAATCAAAGATATGCTGCGATGCAGTGTAAACACTTTTAGCCATATTTTTCTCTGACTGTACACATCTCATCGGCCCTGCCAGAGATTTAACTTCTTGTTTTGCAAACTGCATGTTGTTGTATCTACAAGATTGAGCAGTGCTAAACTGGTAATAATCTGAGGAGCAGGCGGATTAATCCTCCATGAAGGATGTATCTCGTTTGCAGCACTTTGAGCATCCACTTATTCAAGTGTGTCTGGAAAGGGTCAGTAGATGGAAAAGGACATCTGCCTGATTATGTTTGCTATAAGGAGTTGTGTAACTGTTTTGTAAAGCTAGCGGCAAGAGGCCAATCCCGCGCTAATACCACTGCTATTGTGTCCTTTTCACTTCCTCGTGACAAGATGTTTGGACGCTGGTGTGCATTTGAGCTCAAGCTGTATTATGGGACTTTAGTTGACTCTACAAATCATAGATCACAGAGAAGCGAAAACATGAACATGTACAACATGAAGCATCTTAAAGTAGTTTGATGTTGGTAGTCAAAAATCTGAACTTGAGCTTAAAATGAAACAGCTTTGACTGGACCAAATGGAAATAGAAACATCCTTTTTAGACATTTGTCTCTGAACAACCAATCAAATCCATGTTAGATGTTTTCTTTCATTTGGCAGAGCTTCCTGTGTCACCAGGTCTTACTACTAATTCAGTTTATTTGTATCACCAATAACAACCAAAGTCATTTCAAGGTACCTTAAAGATACAGTCCAATTCACTTTGCATGTAATCCAATTAAATCCCATTTGCTGTAATCACATTATAATCCACCTAAATAAATAAAAAATTAAATGCAGTATTGTCGAGAGTGACTGCCAAAATAATTTACAGTAAATTTCTGGACTATTAAAATGGATAACATCTTCCAGAAGATCAACCACATGTTTCATTTTCTTGCTTGTCAAGCTGCAAACATCCATAGAAATATTTATCAGACATTTGTTTAGACACCAATAAGCATTTTAAGATCAAATATTTGATGTTCAGCTTGTAAATCAGAATTTTGATCCTGGTACGGATGGAAAAAGATTTGATGTTGACCAGCATCACAGATTCTACCAGAATACAGTTTGGTTTGTATTAAACACAAGAGCCACCAATGTTTGATATTTTTCAGTTTGACCTGATGCTAATGGTACGTTGATCATCTAATCCACTATTTCTCACCTCCGGTCCTCGGGACCCACTTCCAGGCAACCCTAATTTCACACACCTGAATCAAATGAATGGTTTGTTAACAAGCTTACAAAGAACTTGATGAGTGCATTCATTCATCTAAATCAGGTGTGTTGGAGTAGGAACGCATCCGAGACATGCAGGGCAGTGGGTCCTGAAGACCGGAGTGGAGAAACACTGAATCAATGTTCAAAAGCGATAGCCATGAAACTTGCTATACACATGGGCTGACATAGCTCTGCTATTAGAGGCTGGGCAAAGTTTTAACCTTTGAGTGGAAATTTTTAATGAGACGATGATTAGGCCAGGTGCTGAAATGTTAAGAGCAACCAGAAATACTGTGTGCAGCTGGGGTATAAGCATGTTGACCTTTGCTCGAATATTTGTGTTTCTCCAAAGTATTGGTCTTTAATCTTGGAAATGAACCTTTTTTTTTTTCTGCGCGCTGATAATCTATGATGTCCATTTCTGGCCAAGATGGCACAGGTTCATCAGAGGCGGTCTCATCCATTTATATTCATGTTGAGGATTTACTGAACATCTTTTTCCTCCTGTGTTTATGGAAAGATTAACATGTTTTTGCCTAAATCTGGGCTAACGCTAAATCCCATGAAAACAAAGGCGTCTTCTGCCTGTCAGATTTAGTCTGGTTTGCTGCTTTTCTGCCTTATTTTTCCTCCTCTGTGTTCATGTTTTCTGTATCCAGCTCAGTTAGAAAATGTTTTTATTTTTTTAAACTAGATGAATGGAAAGGATGCATCTCAGTCACTGCAAATGATTCAGTCTTTTTTAGATAAAGTGTGTTTGTTTGTCTCCAGAATGTGTTTTCAGACAGCTCACTTTTACATTGATGACGTCTCATCACCCAGAGTCATCGCTACCCAGTCCACTGCTGTGTCAACATGCGGTAACAGACACACACACACAAACAAACACACAATACTTTCAGCTTTTGTTAAAAACAGTTTTTTATGCAAGAAATCTGTTAGAGACTGATGCTAGCCATCCAGCCCCTCTAATGAGATTCAGTTCAGTTCACTTCAGCTTTATTTGTATCACCACAAAGTCCTCTCAAGGCATTTTACAGACGTGATCAATTTCAAGCCGATTCATTGTTTCCAATTTGTCCAGTTTCTGATAACTGTGTTCATAAAAGCCATTACATAAAATGACTGTCATTAAGGAAGTTAACAGATTACATGAAATCTTCTCTTCAGTTCATGTTAGATTCTCGTACATGTGCTTGGGTTTGAACTGTGTTTCTGTTAGACTTCTTACAACTACATCAGTATTTAGAAATAATTAACTGTCCCCATAATGTGTAACCTACTGAGTCCATTTGGTAACATCTTAAGAGCATACGGTATGTGGAACGCATGCCTACAGATTATTAACAGGCCAACAGCTTGTCCAATGTTCAAATATTGTTTTTGGTTCACACTGTGCACCGTAAGCACCTGAATTCAGTGTCTATAGAATAGAATAAGCCGTGTTTTAGATTTAGGTTTTAGATTTTCTTTTCACTCCATCCCACCACAGTAGAATATAATAGATCTTGAGACGCTTTCTGTCCAGTTCTGCTCAAGTTTGTTAATCTGAGTCTGTTGTGTTGAAGCAGGAAACATCTAAAACCTGCAGGAAGACAGGGACTTTGGTGTCCCATTTCTCCTTGTTGTTTTTGTTTTGTTTTGTAGTAAACTTTCCAGTTAGATGAGCACAGTGTGCTCAGTTAGATCTTTATGATTCATTCCCAGATTAAAACTCAATTCAGCTGAGCCATAATTATCCATGTTACATGTGTGCTATAGCCATAAAAGAAGTCACCCATTATCTTGTAGGCATAGTCTTGTTATCAGTTTCCACGCATAGCTAACACGTGACCACGAGTTAACCCTTTAAAGTTCACACTGGCAAAAAAAAAAGACTTACCAACACTTGGCCACAGATAAATGAATATTTTTTTCTGAGTGGGAGCCTCAAAAACAATAAACCAACTCTCAAAAATTACCTTTATTTTCACATAGATAGATACATGTTTTTATAACTGCCATGTGAAAAGTGAGCAATATTTTTTTTCCTCAACTGCAGGAATGTCCTCTTTATTTCTAGGATTTTTTTTTGTCTATTACACGTTGATTTTTTTTTCTCCTGTGAATGTTTGATTTTGTTTCATTTTGTAGGTGAACACACAACTTTCCCAGCAAAGGATTTTGTCCAACATGTGGCTGAGATGCACAGCAATCAGGGCTTTCAACGAGAGTTTGAGGTACGGAACCAGGAAGCCCGGTTGTCGTGTACTCTGCATGTAGCATGATGATCTGTGAACATGTATGTACATGATGCAGGGCTGCAACACCACACATCTAAGAAATATGTTGTAGATAAACATGAAAATGACTGGCTCCTCAATTATTTTAATAATGATGAAAATGTTGCAGTCCTTCTCATGTGTTGTGATGAGCATCCATTAACTCTCATGGGCATCACTTTTCTATTGACCTGCAGCACTCTCAATTAATCGAACTACTTGAGTAGAAGGATAAGTCAGGACTAAGGCAACAAAATGTCGGGGACAATGGTGTGTTTTACTTTTTAGCTTAATAAGTTTCCATGATGGTGTTAGATTACATTTAAATTCAGTGAGAATATCAAAAACTTAAACACATTAAATAACTGCAATGGAGAACATTCTATACAAGAAAGGAAAATAGACAATCTTTTTATTATTTCAGATTATTGTTGCAGCAAATGATCACACAGAGTGAATTAAGGAGTATTCTCAATATTATATGTAGTAAATTATATTAAGTTCAGAATTTGCTTCCAACCAAAGGAATATCAGACAGGTTTACATGATCTGGTATTCATTATTTTACCCTTTTTAAACAATTGTTTGGTTTAAATTAGTGCTGAACAAGGATTTAAATTTGAAATCACAATCAATTTTCAGTGATAAATTCAGTTGTAATGCATTAAATTAAATTACTAAAAAAACTTGCAATAAAAGTCATTTAGGGAACAAAAAACTGAATTATTACCTCACACTTGTGCACATTTTTAGTTAATCTACAATTCAGTATTTCCCGTCATAACATATAAGCAGTGACAGAAAGAGATATGCGATCAGCAACAAGGTTCAATTCAATTCAATTCAACTTTATTTGTATAGCACCAATTCATAACAAAGTCATTTCAAGGCGCTTCACTGGCAATCAGTTTAAAGGAAAACTTCACCCTCAGAATAATGTACCTTCATTTTCTACTCACCCTCATGCTGGAACACTTTTTTGATATTTATCATGCATCCGGAGATATGGGGAGGATTTTGTTTTGCGTCAGTTAGGCTACAATGATGTTGAGCGTCCGAGAAAAAAAGCCCCAAAAAAGTCCACAAAACCTTGTCAATATTCCTCCATACAACTCATCCAACGTAATCCAAATGTCCTGAGTGCGTGCGCATGAATCGCGCACACACTCATATCCATGAAGCACACCATGCTAACGGTTTTTGGCCTCTAAAAATATACTAAATTATGCTGTTTCCAGTAAATTATAGATGCTACCCACTCAGGACACTTGGATTACGTTGAACCAACGCAAAACAAAAACCTCCCAATATCTCCGGCTGTATGATGAATATCAAAAAAGTATTCCTGAGTGTCAATCAGCATGAGGGTGAGTAAACAAACGAAGGGACATCATTCTGAGGCGGGAGTATTCCTTTAAGCAATCTGATTGTCATACATTCATATTTACATATATACTAGCCAATTAATAACAACTTGCCTATGTAAGTAAACCAACAGACTGCATCGAATAGTCTTCGATCAATCCAATCAATTACAGCTTTTTCCTCCTCAACCATTTAAAACCAAAAACTAATACATATTAGTAATATCAATAACTTTTAATTTAATTTCCTCTTAGTGTCACCTCATCTAAACAGGGATTTTCTGTGGCGTTGTTGCTTTTTTTTCTGTTGTCTTGTCATTTATTTTTTTGTTTTTGCACCTCTTTGGTTCCCTGTGTTGTCATGGAAACACCTTGGCTGCCTCCTTCTTCATCACCCTCATCATTAGATACTGAAGGAAAGTTATGAGGTAAGACGCTCTCCTCCAGAATTAAGGAAGTCGTGGGGACACTGATGGATGCTGCTCTTGCATGTCATACAGTCATGTGAAACAATAAGTACACTCTCTTTCAGTTCGAAGGCTTTCCAAATCAGCATCATCCGGTCAGCTTCTCCTCTTAACCATAGATGTTTGCAGCATCAGATGTACAACAACCTATAATATGTATAATATAAATGAAAATCTAAACATGTAGAAGCAATATGAGGCATTGAATACAAGCTTATAGAACTGCACATAATATGTGATTCTTCTTGTTCTTTCTCCCCGCACACATCCAAAATAATCTCAGAACCTCCCCATGATAAACACTGGCCGTCTTGCCAGCTGCACACTGACATGTGCAGAACTGACTTCTTGCTGAGCAGAAGCGACACAGAGCAAGTCTGGGGTTCTCTTCTTCTCTGAATCTCTCGTTTTAGTCTGTGTTCTGGCAACAAAAGCAAATATTTATTTGAGAAAGCAACTCTAACAGATGACTTGAATTTGAGAAAGTGAGCTTTTACTGCTTAGTTGAAATATTGCACCTATTTAAACTAAATTAAAATTAGGTACTTTGTTTTTCTACACTTTTTCTGCATTTCCTTACAGCATGGCGATAAAGTATAATATAATCTGTTCTAATTCAGCTTGTTTGCATTGTTTTTCTCAGCCATGGGGGCTGATGAACACATGAATGTATTGTATTGTGCACATGAAATAAATTCAGATTCATGAGAATCGATCCACACATAGAAAAAAACTGTGACGGACAGTCATGAAAATGAGCTCCATACTGTCAAATACAATACCCCAAACTGCAAAACTCCGAAGTGTACAAAATATCTGTTGCACATTATATTATGCAACAGATATTTAATCAGTTATGCAATTAGTTTAAGGATTAAATCCAACATAACGTCTTAATCTGAAGCCATGCATATTTAAAATTATAACAGAAATCAAGTGGTAATGATGACAACAATAATTTATTTCTATGAACGTCTTTACCTATCAAAAATATCACTATTATTATTATATGAGATAATTGTCTCTCTAACATAATTATACTGCTATAAAAACATGGAAGTTACTTTGAAATATTGTATTGTTTTGATCAATTATATTTTGTCTTCATCACTATTACTATTATTAGTTATTATTTAATTATTATTCTTATTTCATTCCTTTTTTACTCTTTTTCTTTCTTCTTCTTCTCGTTTTTTTAAATGATTATTTATCTATTTTTCCTACATGAAATGATGTTGGATATATTTGTTTTAATGACAGTAGCTATTATTATATATCTGACAAGACTAACTCAAGATAGGCCAATTATTATTAATATTTCTTCTTCTTATTATTATTATTATTATTATTACATTTACTGTTATTATTATTAATACTTAAAATAATCATTATTATTATTATTATTATTATTATTTGTCATTATCGCCATTGCCATCACTAGAATTATTATAACTAAATGGTAGGGGTGCACCAATGCATCACCTTAACATTGTTATCGCCGATGTTTGCCCTGTTAACAACCATCGGCCATCAGTATCGCCAATGTTTTTATATTCAGAGTTTACTCTATATTCATTTAGGAGCGGCGCCCCACCATTCCTAAAATCCATCCACTGCTGCTTTTTTTTTTTTTTACATTGACATGAATAAAGTCCCGCTGCACATTTCCTCACAGGGCAGTAATCCTACTTCTGTAACTTGGGTCCTAACCAGGAGTGTTTCCTCGTGAAGCAGCCGTGACAGCGCTCCACCGAAATATATTTGGCGACACGCCTTCACTGAAGCAACATTACAGCCTCAGCTGTATTCAGCGTCAGTGCATCAAGATGAGGAGACGTCAGACGTGCAAGTTAATGATACGCATAGAGTTTAAATACTAAACTGCTTACCTGCCAGAATGGTTAGTTAGACTGATGTGAATCGATCATAAGGCTTTGAAGATATAAACATCATGAATAAAAGATGTTCATCGCATCCATGGGGAATGCACGTGTTTTAAAACACTTTTCTTAGTGAAAGGATTCAGCAACCACACGTTTCCCCCATTAAAGACAAAAATAATCTTTTCCGCAATTTTGCACAAAAGTCGCTGCCAGTCACTCTCTGTGTCTGCGCCGCAGCACTGTTTTCTCCTTTCCTGTTGTTCTGTGAATCATAATGTTGCTGCGGCTGATCAGCTTTTCTGCAGTTAGTAGGCTATGTCTCTTTTGTTGCGTTTATTTGTTTATAGCTGATATTTGAATCAAACAATATACTGTATAATCCCCAAATCAGCTTCTCACCAGCAGATGATGATAGATATGCCTAATATGGATTAATATGGCATGTTCAAGAGAATCATTTAGACAGCCGGTTTGTTTTTTTAATTATGTAGCCTATTTTATTTGTTTTACAAGGATCTGATATCCTGCAATTATCATGGGGCCCCCATGGGAAAGGCAGGTGTAGGCTGATGCATAGGACGAGCCCCATCCACCTTAAACCCCCACCCCCCGGGGCCTGAGCTTTGGTGCCACCATAGCTACAAAGTTTTGTAGAGGAAACAATGTATATATTGAAAATTTTCAGAAAAGAGTTGTCATAACAAGTTATAACAAGTTAACTAATGTCAACCAGAAATTGACATTAAAGGTTGTTTCTGTTTCATAAATTGGTCTGATTGAATTTGTGCTCATTCAAGGATTGGGTGATGAAGAGCTGAAAGACTTGTGTGTTTCTGTGGCACAAAAGAAGTAATAAGTAACAAAAAAACAAAGCAAAGAAGAATAAAGATAAGAACGAAAACATCGGAAGTTGCACAAGCTTTTGAAATAAGGCTCTGCAAGTGTTCAGGGTGTGTTGGTGGTTAGCAACAACTTTATGGCAGCATGTTTATGCCGCAGAGTGGCATCTGAAACTAACATCGGAACCATAGACTGTATAAAGAATGGACAAACCCTTAAACCACGTGACCCATAGGATTCTATTGAGCTGAAGTGATGCA
>JBBBVT010000010.1:2129755-2150601 GCA_037177035.1 Craterocephalus eyresii
CACATTCACCCACCCACACACACACACCCACCCACAACGCACACACCCACGCCCTCACACACACAAACACACACATATATGCTTATGTTACCTGTTGCATTCAACCACATACTTTTTATTGTGTTGAATAAATGTGTACATTATTATATAAAGTCAAATCTGATCATACATTTAATCATTGAATAAGTGTCGAAGGGATTTTTACATAAACCTTATGTGTTTATTTGCATAATGTATTACAAGTCGAGAGGGACTTCTAGATAAATTTTATGTTTATTCACTTATTAATTCTTATTTTCATAATATGCATAATATGTGGTTGATCAATCAACAGTTCTAAGTTGCCACATCCATTCTAATCAAACCAGCACAGGTCACTAGTGAAAGCTTAGAAATCCCTCTAAAGACCCGTCCATGTGCGATGCAGTACGCAGACTGCCAGGCACTTTCGTCCATCTCATGTGTCATTTACGTGTGTAATTTGGTCAGTTTCCAAGCAACCGAGGGGGCAGAGTAGAGCTGTACAACTAACATACAACCAGCGAAAGGAAAAAAACAGGAAAGAAGAAGAGGAACAGGAAGAAGAAGTATTTAACACAGAGATAGTGGTAGCCTTTTAAGAAAGGCTGTGTTATTTTTTTGTGTGTGTGTGTGTGCAAGCGGGCATGATGTTGGGCTGATATCAGAGGTGTTGTGGATTGTTGAATAATGACCAGATCCAGAATGTTCTGGGCTGCTGAAGGTTTTCTGTAGGGATGTTGTTAGGTCAATAATCTGGCGTTGAATGAATAGAGAACTGGAGTAGATGTACTGTGGATGTGATGAATATGAATCACAGCTGTGCCAAGGAACCTGTTAGAGCAGAGGAAAAGCCAAGCCCATACACACACACACACATGACACATTAGTGAAAAAGGGAAGAAGAAACAGAAGGGCAGACAGTGGAGTCCATGGACTCATGACACTCCACCTTGACGGGAATAAAAAAATGAAGGGGGGGCAGTTGCAGAAATGAACAAACATCTGATGAGTTTTGCAAACCGCTATCTTTAACCCGGAACATGTGAAGTAATGTCTCTAATAGAAATCCATGGCTGTGGAATTCATCTTGATATTCTCATAATTTTCACTCAGTAATTTCTTAGATGATGTCAGAAAAAAAAGCCCAGATGACAGTTTTTTTTGTTTTTTTTTACCAACATCGATATCCTGGGTGACCCGTTAGCAATGCAGTGCTAATTCAACGACACCCTCAGAGGTTGTTTTTTTTTTTACCTGATTATTCTGATTCAGCCATTCAGTATGTGAAAGCAGCAGAGGCCATGGGGTCCAGCAGCAGGAACAAATGACTATTCAGGTCTTTCGTTCTTTGATTTGTGCTTCTTTCCAGTCTTTGTTTATTTTTACTTTGACACTAAAAGACAATATTCAACAAGCAGAATGTGGCAAACAATTCAAGCGCTAAAATTTGTGAGCTAACCAAAGCATCTTGATCTTTGGGAACAGTTTTGTGCCGCTTTCTTGAAGAACTCAACTATAACTCAATCTCTATTCATAGTTCACATTTTATGTGTAAAATGCCTGCAGGGCTTTAGCACCTTTTCTAACTTCTCTAGTTTATCCAGATCAGCTGTTAAAAGGTTGTAAAATCATCAGGACATCTCAGCTGGACGTTATCCATCACAGTTTGTTTTTAGAAGAAGACGAGGGCTCTCTGAATCATCTGTGTGCTCTCACCGGAGGTGGGATTTGTGAAGTGACATATAACAGGGATAACTCAGTTTAGTAAATAAAAAAATCACCTTAAACTTAAAGCTAAACAGAACCACAACAGTACTTCAGCTTTACTTCACTGAAACTGAATGTGGCTGCATTACATGTGACAGCCCTGTGCAGAACTTCACTTTGCATCTGTGAACAAATGTTTGCATCTATCTATCTGTCTGTCTGTCTGTTTCTATATTTATCTATTCCTTTGTATACATTTTTTGTTTTGTTTTTCTTGTTGTGCAGCATTCATTTTTTATGTGGGTGGCACAATATCATGACCTTGTATAACTATCTAAAACCAAATAAAATTTGCGGAGAAAAAAATAAAAGTGCTCTCAGTTTTTCAAACCTGAAGTAGCTGGTGTGTTTTTCAGGGTTTTAAGAGTCCACATCGGTACATCGCTGCTCAGGGCCCTTTGAAGACCAGCATAGAGGACTTCTGGAGAATGATCTGGGAGCAGAATGTCTGCATCATCGTCATGATCACCAACCTCATGGAGAGGGGACGAGTGAGTAATCAGACCCGTATCCGGGCACCATCTGAGGTCAATGGGTGTGATCATCTCTACTTATGTTGAATACATTTTATTTATTTTCTTTATTCTAAAGAGATGACTGATTTATTTTTCTTTAAAAAAAATACTAAAAACTGAATTTTTATCTTTTTTTCACAATTTGATTCTTGTTTGTCTTCAGAGAAAGTGTGATCAGTACTGGCCAGCAGAGGTTCAGGAGGAGTATGGCAGCGTCCTGGTGACGATGAAGAGCACCAAAGTCCTCGCCTACTACACCGAGAGAACCTTCGCTGTTCAGAACATCCACAATAAAAAGGTTTGTTGGTGTCACCGAACAAGTTAACGCAAAAATACTAAATTTTTTTCTGTTTTCTGTCAGATGGGAAAAACATTGGAAAAATGGACTGAAAAGCAGTCCATCCATTTATGTCAGCTCATAATCAATTTAAGGGATCTTATTTTGGCCCTAAGCCTGCATAACACACACTCATACACACATCATTTCCTGTCTCATATAGTAACACACACTCATTGACTTGAAGTTTAAAAGCTATCCGTTGATGACTGTTGATGACCCCTGTAAACTTTTATTAATATCTGTAAAATGCTAGCAGGGCAAGTGAGATTTTGCAGCACAAACTAAAAAATTTTAAATTTGTGAAAATGGGAAAAAAAGTGTTACTTTTTCACTATTTTGTCACATTTCCCTGATGTCCTTGTACCGTCTTACTTTCTAGGCAGTTTTACCAAACAAGTGTGACTTATTCATCACGAACATTTCAAATCAAATCAAACTTTATTTACAAGCACTTTTCACACAAAAGCAGTACTTCAAAACCTTTAATATATAAAAAGCAGAAGAACAAAAACAGCCCCAATTTTATTTACAGTAATACTACATAATTTTCTAACCTTTAAACTCTGCTTCTGGCTCATTTTGATGGTAATTGACATCATTATGTGGATTACTACAACGGTTGTGGTCGTACAGTGTCCCGAGGCTGACAAATCACACCTTACATCACATTTTAGCAGTGTTGAACACACTAGTTTTGGATATGCACCGTGGCTGAATTATCAGAGAAACACAAGCGGGGTATTATTGGATACAATGCATCAGTCAGTTTGTTTACTGTTGTTTTTCTGTTTGCACATTTTTAACTGAGCTGATGCCGTCTCGCCAGGACATTCCTGATGAAATAAAAGTAGAATAAAAATGAAATCCACATCACTTTCAGGGTGGCTTATTTTATACAAAGTTAGGTCGAATTTCAAAGCCTTATGTTTGTGATATACTTCAGTTATTAACTTAGTTTCTTTCCCATGTATGTGTAGTGGGACAAGAATAGTGGTCCAATTGAATATCTGGGTTGTAATTGTCGAATTATTTGTAGCCTGAACTCGACCAGGCTTGGCACAGAGGACGCAGGAATCAACTCAGTTCAATCCTTTTATTTGGCTTTCTTTGCTTATTAGTTTAAGAAAGAGCAGGTTGATAACCTCGAAGAGAAAGAAAAACAGGTATTAGTTCACTATCGTTCAATCATGTTTAGCTAAGTAGAAATTAAAAATAAGAAAAATAAAACAAAGTGAAAATAGAATAAAAAGCAATACATACCAATAGCATCTCTGTGCCCTGTGACTCAGATCACAATTAGGCAGACAGACACTGCACCCAGGGCAGACAAAAGACTCACAGGCAAACACACCCAGGGCAGGCAGAAAAAAAACTCACAGGTAATCATTCACTGCTTCCTGAACACCAAGTGAACCCCTGTTCTCTCTACTGCCCCCTGACACACTTCATCCACCAGATAACCATTCACCACATACTAGAGATGATAACAAACAAACAAACAAAAAAGCATAACCAAATCCAGCCATTGATTATCTATGCAGAAAACTGAAAAGAAAAGGTGTCAGAAGTTAATATCTGAGGGTGAATGGATATTGGCAAAAAATTAGAATTTCCCTTATAAACTTTACTAGATACTAATTGATACACATAGTAATTATATTTCTATGTTTCTCATTAATCTTGTCCTCTTGCAGGGCTCTCAGAAAAAACAAGGTAAGGAGCGGACGGTGATACAGTACCATTACACCCAGTGGCCAGACATGGGCGTCCCAGAGTTTCCTCTACCACTGCTCAGCTTTGTCTATAAGTCATCCAGGGGCAAGACAGATGACATGGGGCCGATGGTGGTGCACTGCAGGTGAGATGAAGCCATGCTTTCACTGTCACATCTTCACCTGAGTAAACTTTAAAACCCCATTTTTCTTACTTTGACTCTATGCAGTGCTGGTGTTGGCCGGACGGGCACATACATCGTCCTGGACAGCATGCTGAAGCAGATTAAGGAGGAAGGCGCTGTCAACATTCTTGGCTTCCTTAAACACATTCGTACACAGAGAAACTATCTGGTTCAGACTGAGGTCAGAGTTTAATACATTTCAGTCCATTCTGATTTTTAACCAGATAGACATAGAGTCGGTGAGCTCCTACAGTAAGAAGAATAACTTAAATCACTGTTAAAAAATAGTACTCATAAGAAAGAAAGAACATTTTCAACAGTTTCACAAAATTTGATTCTGTTTTAATGGTCAGTTTAGCCTGTAATGTCCATGTCTCTGCTTCATTCTGGCTTTTCTTTTTGATGAGTTTGAGACATCTCTGTGGTGCAAACAATCAGTGAATTGATTATTATAAAATCCAATAACGATGTTCCCTAGAAAACAAATGAACATCTCTAAAGTCTTTATTAGTTTGATATTGCAGGACATTTAATGTGTTACTGAATTAATCAGGTTGAATGTTTTATTTATAAGTTAAAACTATGAGTCATCTGCATAGAAATTTTTCTGAAAGATTTCTGTCTATATACTGTGGGTAATGAAGACTGTATTGATCACACATCTGATTGTTTGGAAAGATATTTTCTTTTCAAATGATAAATTGGAACACAAAGGTTAGGTTTTTCCAAGGGCATAGAATTTGGACGGTAGGGAAATGTCCTTCCCAATGTGTGGTAAGTCCCGAGTTGTTCCTACCAATCTCCGTCACACAAACAGCTGAGAGATCAGTGCTCTGTCACAGCTATAGGTCCCACCTCATAATGCATTTTACCCGATATGATTGGTTCTGCTGTTTCTTTTCTTGCTAATGTGATTGGCTGGTCACGTTGTTACTGATTCAATTGAAACCACTCACAGTAATAGCTAGCGGCAGAGTTCAGAATGTCAAAAGTAAAGCAAAGAAAGGATAACACCAGGAAATACTTTGGAGTGAGTAACTGTAGGGTAAAAGTTTGAACTGAATAGAAACAATTATTCTCCGATGCTATTGAGTCATTAATATCTCTAAATGTCTCTAATTTAGTAATCTTATTACTCAAAAGGAATCATTGTGATTATTTGGTTAGAAAGAGGAGGAGGAAAGTCAGGTTGAAAGACAGGGTCACAGCAGATGAGATTTAGTTCTGAGATGTGACTGTGGCAACATATTTAATTTAAATGTTGTCAATGCCAAAATGTTTGATACCTGACCTTCACATAATGTTGTACAGACTTAAAAAAACTTATTTTTATCAGGTCCCTGGAAAAAAAAACGATTATAATCGTTTTAAGATGTTTTAAATTGAAATAAGAATGATAATTATATATTAAAAAAACATTTCCTGCTATATAGCACATCATATGCAGTTGTAATAAGTCAAATTGATCACATAGCCAGTAGATTTTTTTTATTATAACCATGAGGATAGTTATGTACTATACGAAAATGGTTTATCTAGTTTTTTAAATCAAAACCTTTAATTTGGGACATTTTGAACCATGTAGTATCAATATATTCATGTAGTCAGGTGACAGAAGTGAAGCTGACAGGTAGTAATGAGAGGGAGAGGAGATGGAGAGGCAAGGATCACAGATGAGGTTCAGATTTTCTGTCCATTTTGCTTGATGTAGCAAATGAGCGTTGAACAAAAGTGCAAACAAACACATCTCGCAGGGACATTTGAGAACAAGTTCTATGTCCCTGCCAATGTCAGAGTCAAACTTATGCCCTTGTGTTTCTCTACTGAAACAACTTGTAATTCAACCTGGTTAGATCGGTGATGATCAGAGTGGCACAGAAAAACTCTGAGTCTTGATCGGAACCATGACTGAACTATTTCTTCTAATAGGAGCAGTATGTTTTTATCCATGATGCCTTGGTCGAAGCCATATTGTCTGGAGAGACAGAGGTTATGGCATCTCATTTGCACAAATATGTGAATGAGCTGCTGACCACAGGACCTGGTGGGAGGACACAACTGTACAAACAGTTCAAGGTGAGCGCTTCATCAGTGACATTATCCAACTGGACCATTTACACCTGCTAACATCTCCTGGATTTTCCAATTCAATTCAATTTTTCAATTCAGCTTCATTTGTGAAGCACCAGTTCACGACAATGTCATCGCAGGGCGCTGACACCACAAGTGGGGAGAGCTAAATATCAATGTGAACGTTTTTCTAGACAGGCAGGAGAGGCTTTCAGATCCAATCACTTACTGTACACTATATTTAGATGTGATCTTAGACATTTGTTTAAGTTTCTGTCTGCATATCTACGTTAATCAAAGGGAAATGCTGAGAGCTCAATCTGACTTAACATGACCCCATGCAAGAAGTGGAGGAACCACAAAGGTTTTTGCTCTCCAGATTTCTGGACATAAATATTGTACTAAAGGTAGCATTCATATTTATTGTTGGTTTCTCCAGAAACATTGAACAAAGCAGGTCCAAATTTCCAGAACTGTCCTGTTAATTAGCCTACTGTTTGTCTGGTTTAGGGAACAGGAAAATTGGAGTTCTATTGATGTTTCACCGTTCATGTGGACATAAATTCAAAATGGCCACCAAAAAAAAAGTAGACACCTTAAGATTCCTAAAAAACCTGGGACCCTGGCACCCCTCCTTCCTTCCTGTAGACTACAAGTTGTTGCTCTAAAGCAGAAACTAATCTTTTACATGGACAGTTTAGTTTTAAAATACTGCAAGATGGATTTCTCAAAATAATGCAGGAGAAGGTGACTCAAACCGGCCGCAAATGAGGAATAGAAAAGTAACCTTGAACCTTGCATTCAGTGCAACTCAGAAATCACAACTCTTACAGACTACTTCACACAAAGGCAATTTTAATTTTCAGGACTGATTATTTTTTCAGAACCCAAGTGGGTTTCCTAACAGCTTACATAAGTTCTAGACAATGATAAATATATTAAAAGATCAAATAGACCAACTAAAGATAATAAAAAAGATTTTTTTTAAATCCCATGATTGATATGTGATTTATCACAAGTCAACTCAGGACACTCATGTGATTAATCACGATTACAAATTTGAATCAGCTGAAAGCCCTTTTGGTTTACATGCCCATAGAAATGAGAAAATACTATGGACACTTGTTGCTAATTTTAAATGAACTCTAAGGCATTATCGTGAAAGATTTTTGTGTGGACAATTTTACAAAACTGATTAGCTGTCAAGAAAAAAGGTCATTTTCTGTCAGGTAAATATTTACCATTGAAGACTTTTTAGGTAAAGTGTGATATATTTATTAACATTGATTGTAATCACTGTATTGTAAAATGCTTTGGATCAAAAGAATCTCAGATTTTCTGATGGCATGTTGACTGTTCACTGCATACAGAGCAGTAACTGAATTGCGATCTAAAGTGATCCCAGGACGTATTCAGCACGGCTCCCTCGGGATCACTTCATCCAGAACACATGGCAGCAAATATGAAGAGATCCTGTGACTGCTGCTTTACTGCTTGTATTTATTCTAGTGTCTAACTGATGTTTTATGTTTTGCACAGTTGGTGTGCCATTCTGGGACAAAGCAAAGTGACTTCTCTGCTGCTCTCCAGGACTGCAACCGCAGCAAGAACAGAAACTGCTCTATGTTTCCTGGTACTCCTGATGCACGTGTTAATACATTGCAGCATTTAATGCTAATTCTTACATTTTAACTGAAATCTGCAACACCACCATCTGAGATTTTTAGGGGAGATAAATGGTGTCCTTTTCTGTTTTTACAGCAAACAAGTCGCGGGTGCGTCTTTCTTCGGCGGCAGGAGAAACTTCAGACTACATCAATGCCTCATACATTTCTGTAAGGTCACATAAACTCTGCTCGAGTCTAATTTCCCCCAGAGTCATATTGGAAGATGAAAATAAGTTTGATAAAAACTCGCTTTGCACATGTAAACTCTTTTTATGAATCTGTAGGCAGTGTAACATGTTAAATACCTTCACCACTTTTGAATAAAAGTCACAATCAGCAAAGACCTTCAGCATTTCTGCAGCATTTTCAACACATTAAGTTTTGAACTGAATGTCACCGAATAAACATAAAGGCTTCAGCTGCACAAGGTTAACCATGCAGAGCTAGAAAAAAGAGCTTCTTTCACCTTCTTTGTACTAATATTGAAAAATTGAGAAGAATTTGCTTAACATTGATCTTTCTGTAAAAAAAAAAAAATTCAAAGCTATAGGCAGATAACCGAAGAATCCAGCAATATTATAAATTCCCTTTCTGGGAAATATGAGCTCATCTCCCCGGCTGCATCGCTCACATGACTTCTGCAGACACTGCAGAATTTAACGAGTCTTGAATATTAATTAACCTTCTTCTAATTTCGGTTTGCAGCACTAGTTTTATGATATTGTTTTTGCAGGGTTACAGGCGGAGCCCTGAGTTTATCATTACTCAGAATCCTTTACCTGGTACCATGAAGGACTTCTGGAGGATGATATGGGACCACAATGCTCAGGTCATAGTGTCACTGCCTGGGGTGAGCAACTCCTTTACGATAGAAATGACACAAATCACATTATTGACGAGAATTGCTTGTTTTCGGTTTGGGTTGATTTAATTCTTCATAATAGGTGTATCAAATGTACAACCATGAGAAAAAGCAACTCCACTCAGATGAATTTACTTAACTAGGGCAGCTGTTAGCGGACAACAAGGCTAACGAATTTCAATTTCAATTACATTAATTTCAATGGCAAGACGATTTGCAGGGTTAAATTAACGTGCAGATTCCGACATAAGCCACCAGGTAGGAATTAATCATCGAAGGAATTAATCATCGAAGTACCAAAATTTCCTATAGCACCAAGCCATATCTCCAGAAAAAGAGCTTACCACTTCCCACCACTAGATGGCAGACATGTGTAGCATAATTCAATGTAGCAACCAGACAGAGGTGAAAATAGGTGGTGCTCATGTGCAACCAAAATTAGAAGTGCGTGCCAAATTAAATGTTGCATTGTTCATTTGTGTTGGAGTGGTGTTGAAGTGGTGTGAGATAGGCCTGTTGGGTTCGTAAGTAACGCAGTTCGTGTAATGAGCTGTCGAGGGCAGCACACACCTCCCAACAGAAAGGAACTAACCTCTGGCTTCTATCATGGAAAGGTTAGTCATGCTACTGACTTACCGATTTTGAGCCATTGTTGTAGAACGTAGTCAAAAGGTCCATTGATCAAGTGAAGAAAGTTGCAATGCTGTAAAGACTCACTCATTAACTTTTCTTACCTTAAAAATTTGCCTTCTGTACTCATTTGTTGCGACAGTAGCATCTTTTAATTGATGCTGCAGCTGATTTCTGCTTTCCACATAAGTTAGCAAGTTGATATAAAACCTCGGCCATTATGAATGTGGCTGATTCAGTAAAGAAAAGTTAAAAGACATTATCAGATAGGAAAAGAGAGAGAGCAGAGTTAAGACAAAGTATTGGCTAGAGAGATCTCACAGTGCATGAAGATGACTACTAATTCCCTGTTTTATTTCTGATAGATTTTCAATACATCACTCTTTGTAGTGTGAATACATCATGTGTGAAGCACATGTCAGGCTGCTTTTTGAAGGGTCTGTTCTTGTCCATGTCTCATTGCTTCAAGATGGGCTTCAGTCCCTTACACTACAACTTTATAGATACAGTAATGCCTACCGTAAGCTTTCCTATTTTAGCATTTTAGAATCAATTTGGATATAAGTTACAACAGAATCTTATATTCATCTCTAAGTAACGTAAGAGCCCACTTTCATCATTCATATTATTGACAGAGCAAAGCATCAGAACATTTCCTTTATTAAACATTGCGTCACAGATGAAACTGGGAGACCTGTGGCAGCTGTGAAGTAATTATGAATTACCATGAGCTTCCGGCTGATCATGGTCTTTGTCAGTTTCATGCCAGATGTGTCAGAGTGACTCAGTGTTTCACATGGCTTCAGTATTACCATGTCTAGGTATGCATCTGCAAGTTCTCTGAAAATGGACAAAAATACCAGGAAGAGGGTAGCTAGCACAACCACAGTAATTATCCGGCTAACAGTGCGCCTTAGCTTAGCCCACCGACCTCCATTAGCTGGTTAGCTTCCGTCGGCTCCACATTAGTTTCACAGAGGATGCCTTGAGTGAATCATTCTCTGTGATGAGGGTGCAAAGGATGGATCGTGTTTATATATACTTGAGCTTCAGGAACTATTCCTCTGACTCTTTCTAATCTAAAAGCTTGACCTGTCTTAGTGAAGACAAACAACTCCACATAAATTATAATGATGGATCACAGGATTATTTATCTGTCATGTGATTTCCTTTGTTGGCAGATGACTGAGGAAACGGAGCCATGCATCTTCTGGCCACGGAAAGGTCAAACAATCAACTACGGGATATTCACCATCGTTGAGAGGAGTGAGACTAACATCTGCCTGTCCAATGAGGACATGCTGGTGGTCCAGGACTACATACTGGAAGCCACACAAGTTAGTCAAATATGGAATGTATCATCTACAGCACAAAGTAATTTTAGTTCACATGTTCAAGCTACTGATTCACATGTTCAAGCTACTGATTCCCATGTTCAAACTGCCGATTCACATGTTCAAACTGCCGATTCACATGTTCAAACTGTCGATTCCCATGTTCAAGCTACTGATTCACATGTTCAAGCTACTGATTCACATGTTCAAGCTACTGATTCAAATGTTCAAACTGCCGATTCATATGTTCAAGCTACTGATTCAAATGTTCAAACTGCCGATTCATATGTTCAAGCTACTGATTCAAATGTTCAAACTGACGAATCACATGTTCAAACTGCCGATTCACATGTTCAAGCTACTGATTCACATGTTCAAGCTACTGATTCACATGTTCAAACTGCCGAATCACATGTTCAAGCTACTGATTCAAATGTTCAAACTGCCGAATCACATGTTCAAACTGCCGATTCACATGTTCAAGCTACTGATTCACATGTTCAGTCTGCTGATTCACATGTTCAAACTGCTGATTGACATGTTCAAGCTACAACTTCCGATTCTTACTTTACATCTCTGTACATTTGGAAAGGATGATTACGTTTTAGAGGTGAGACATTACCGCGCCCCCTGCTGGCCAAACCCGGACAGTCCAATCAGCCAGACCTTCGAGCTGCTTAGCCTGGTCAAAAAAGAGAGCATTGGCAAGGATGGCATGATTGTCGTCCATGATGAGTAAGACATTAACAATTTGTTTGGAATGGTTTGATAGCTTTTGGTTTGATTCTTGTTTCTGAAATATTTCTATATGAAAAATGGTGTTTTTTTCTTTGTTCTTTCAGTGTGGGTGGACTCACGGCAGGGACCTTCTGTGCTCTGTTGTCGCTGACACACCAACTGGAGGCTGAAGGGTCAGTTGACGTTTTCCAAGTGGCCAAGCTGATAAATCTAATGAGGCCAGGAGTCTTCAGTGATATCGTAAGGCTTTTGTCTGTATTACAATAGGCCGGTATGAGATAATGTCCTGTCTGTTAAGTGCTTTGTGTAACTTACACAATTAATTCTTAATCCCAGTTGTAATGTTACAACTTGATCTCATTCACGCGTTTTTTCAGTAATAATATCAATGTATTCAGGTTAATAACTGAAATAAGAGACTGAAACATAAGTTCCATATGTTTGACCATGACCTCCTCGACAAAAGAGGAGATGACGGTGACCTTACAGCCATGGGACTAGCAGTTTATTTTATGCCATTAATATGCAAATTTATGCACAAAGGCACATTAAATTCCATAGTCATATTGCTGAATCCATATGGGATATATGTACTGAGTATTAGGATGATCTTGCATTGTTCTTGATCAATGAACTATGTTGCTCTAAAGCAGCATAATGCAGACAAAATCAAGTTGGTGGGACAAACCAGTAAGTTGGGAAAAATATTTATAAAAGTCAATAAAGGCATAACAAAAGCAGAATTCTTAGCATAATGCCCACAAAGGTTTTTCAGACATATTTCTTTATTAATGTTCACAGTTCACAGATCTAAGTTTACTGGGAAATTAAAATATGACCCATGTTATAAATCTGCATCTTCAAACATCTTTTATTAAGCATTTATGGAAATGTATGTAATCAAAATGGGGATTCTGACTTATTATACAAATAGTTGTTCTGATTTATTTTAATTTGAGTGAATGTAAAATTTGTTGTGTTAGTGAAAAATGTTTTCCCCCCTTTTTTAAAAAAAGTAGTAGTTCAGAGGACAAGGCTGATGTGCTTCCTGAATTAAATAATGTCTTTTTAAACTGAAGTAGTTTACTCATCAGATAAAAGTGGGTATTATAATTATACAATAATGAATAGATGTGATCATCGTAAGAGTTGCTGCTGAAATAGACAGGAGACATTTAAATAGGTGACACACAGTGAATTTCTTCAGAAAGCAGCTTATGAGCCGAACAAGGATTAATTAAACGTTTAAAAGATTAATGAAAAAATGTAATGAAAGCAGTCTTGGTCACCTCCACAAATATTTTTTGTTCAGGCGTGGAATTACAGCAAATTTTCATTTGTGATCACAGACAAAATAAGTATATTTGAAAAACCAGTTAATGGCAATAAACTGTCTTTAAATTAGAATAAAATTGATTTGATTTTGTTTGGGATTTATAAAAGAAGCATAGTATTTAAAAATTAAAAGTGATAATGTTAAGAGTAAAAAAACACAGATTATTCAGTCGGATCTTGGACCAAAAAATCTGGTCGAACAACATCAATGATGTCCGAGGGAAAATGACCATCCTGGGGAAAACGAAGCTCATACTAAATCAGAAAGTACTAGATTATATTGTCTATAATGTTTTTTCATGAATGGCTTACCCTGTATAGGTATGGGGAAAATGCATACAAACAAAAATAATATACAGAAAAGAACCATTAAAAAAAAAGACAAGATAAAGAGATGACATTAGACAAATGTATGCTCTAAAATTCCATGATTAATCCAACAACACAAATATTGGGAGCAAAAATCTTTCACTGTAAATTTTCTGTTGTAAAACTGTTTGAGAAAGGGATGTGAAAGGTATAAATGGGATTAGGGAAATAAGTTCATACTTTTACTTTCTGCTTTTCGGGCATGTGATGCTCTAGATATAACAAATGTTGTAAAGTATTCCAAGAAGAAGCGCAGAACTCCAGACCATGTTGGCTCTTCTCCAAACTAATCCCTTCCAGTAAAACAACATACATTTTCTGTTTATGTCTGACTGACAGCATCAAATCCAAACCGACCATCAGAGATGTTTCTGCAGGTTTTGGCTTCATGTTATGTTAGCAATAGAAATGGAAAAATTGGGAAATAAATTAAAGCGAAATTGATTAAATAGGAAAAAAAGGAAAAAGGTGAAATATGTTAATAAATAAGATAAAGAATCATTGAATAAAAAGAAAAATGGCAAAATAAACCAAAAATTATTTAGCAAGGGAAAATAAGGTAAATAATTAATGAATGCATTTTAAATTATGAAGAAAAGGATCAGTTAAACAACTATAAATTTTTACTAAATTTCTCATGGACCATGTATTTAAAAGATCCCAAACAAGATCCCAACCATTTCACAAAAAAAGGCAAAAAATGTACTTCCATCATTGAGTCCAGGTTATGTTGTTTCTTCAGCTGTAAAATCCATAAAGTTTCCCTTTGTAGCTTCTTCCTCTGATGGTCCTCTCAGTGACTCTTTCCTGTTCTTACATGTAGGGTTAAAACTAATACAAGGAGACTTACTCAGATCTGTTTTCCAGGATCACTACCAGTTCCTGTACAAAGCCATGCTGAGTCTAATTGGGACACAAGAAGACGAGGAAACGCTGCAGTCATCTGACAACAACGGGACCATCATCTTGGGAGCCACCAGCACCACAGAGAGCCTGGAGTCTCTGGTGTAACTGACTAGGAAAACACATGGAACTGAGCTTTGATAACAGCATTTTCTCCTCCTCAACCACCATCAAGACTTCTGATGCTGCAGTGACTCGGTTCAGGACTTGTTGGAGTTTGTTTTCAAAGAGTTTATTCTTCGTTGGTATTTGTATTATGTGTGCCTTTTTACATTCTTCACCCTAAACATCTTAACTTTGATACAAGCTGTAGATGATCTGTTCAACCTTTTGATATGGTACCTTCCTCAGATATTTCAATTTACTAACTCTTTCTAAACTTTTGTATTTATTGGCACCAAATAGGGACAAAAAGGGAAAAGTTGAATTTTAAATTAAACTTTGTTAGCCTGATTTTTGTAGCGCTTTTGCACTGAACTCTGTATATATCTTTGCAACAGTAGCCACAGTCTTTTAACAATTTCAAATATTAAATAAGGGCCTGGAATAATAATGAAAAAATAATATTCTAATGTAAATAATATTATGGTAATCACCTTGATGGACCAAATTTCTATTTATACTTTTAGATTTTTATATTTTAGTATTTTTAGTGCATATAAATGGTTTAACTCTCATTGCTTAGCTGGAGAATATTAATGTTTTTATACTTGGTTTTGTAACAAACTAAATGTGATGCATGAAATAGTCAAGTTTGTGTTTTTTAGCTGTATTACACATACAGTTAGGGGATTAAATTAGTAAAAACAGTCTCACAGTCTCACATTCTGTTCTTGCAAACAACCTGATATGTTGAATTGGGAATAACTTTGTGGATAACATTTGAAAATCATTGAAAATCACACTGTGAGTTATTTCTTCAACATTGATTTAGTTGTCCTAGGTCAGTGTTACGGGTTCTTTAGTTGTTTTAACATCCTAAGATTTTACTCAAAATTCAAAATCAAATTTGAGCAAATTGACAGCATAAGTAAAGCTAAAGAAATTACAAATATGTTTTTGGAAATATGAAAGGTTTTGACTGAAAAACTTCTTATGGAGCAGAAGCTACTGACCTAATGTCCATGGCATGAACCCCACGTGACACAGAGAATCTCTGTGCTGGGAGGATCATCAGATTCAGGCCATAAATAGACAGTAAAGTCCCATCCCCCATCCACTTCAGTACAGGACTGTGTGCATTTTCCACAGGTTAAAATTGGGAAGGGACCCACAATGTTTGATCTCTTCAATTCAGTTCAACTCAAATTTATTTGTGTAGCACCAATTCATAACAACGTCATCTCAAGGAACTTCACATACAATCAGTTTAAGCCAATCCGATTATCATACAAGCCAATTCATGACAGATAGCCGATGTAAGGAAACCAACAGACTGCATCGAAAAGAGTCCTCGATTTATACCCTCCTGAGCTGCTTCAGATGATCAGATCTGAGCTGTCCTACATGTTCAGGATCTTTCCTTTGGCTCCCTGTCTTACCCATCTGACCTTAAAGGATGTCTTTTTTCTTACTAAAAAGGTAATTGTCATTTGTATGACAGAAATTTATGTGATATGTAATAATGATATGTAATATTGCAAAGCTATGTTTTTAGTATGTAACACTAACCCTACCGCATACAAGGCTATAAGGGAAATGAAAGTTACAGTTGATCGGTTACCAACTAAGATCTCTGTAAATAAATGGAAATAGCATTATTTATATTTCTAAGCTAACATTATATGTATATCATTATTGGGGATTTTTTTGTTAAATATTTACGTTATTGACTTACAAATAGGGTAAATATAGTTTCCAAAAGCTGGTTTACTGAAATATATAACCGTAATGTCCTAAACAACTTGCAGATGAATAAATAATTCGGACAACATTGTTCATCTAACTCTGGGCTCGGACTGAGTGCAGCGCAGGTAAACAAAGACCAACGCAGTCGAAGAGGCGTGTGCACAACATTAAAAAAAAGCTGTGCTATGCTCCTTAAAAAAATTTTGATAGGAGATCCCCAGTGAACAGATTCAGTAAGAGTAAGACCCAAGCAGCAACTTCGGGCTAAGACATGTGAAGCTTATGTGGAAATGCCAAAAATTGCAGTTCCCCATTTTATCCACTAGGGGTTGGCTCCAAAACAGAACAAATATCCATAGACGCCCATGTTAAACAGGCCAACTTTGCAGCAAAAATAAACATGTTTACAACCTGGTTTAAAAAAACATTTTAGGTTGTTATTAGGAACAAAGAACACCATTTTATAGCAGCATCAAATATGTGTACAGTTGTTTTGAAAATGCTGTATATAGAAAAAACTACAAAGAAATGTAATTTGCACCATCTTCAGATAGACGCCTTGAAAATCCGCCTTTGGGTCTTAAAGATTCTCTGACCCTTTGTTCCCCAACCCTCCTTCAGCATGTTGCAGCAGCTGAGAGTGGGGGGGGTTGGCTTTGCAGAATGGGAGGTGCTATGCAGTAGTAGCCATAGCTGGTTCCTCTTCCAGGGATTTCTCAATTATGCATTAATGACTTTGAGAGGGAATCATATAAGGACATGATAAATGTCATGTTTTTTTTTAAAAACAAGGTCTTTTTTCGCTTTTTTAAAATAAAAGTGCAATAATTTACTCACATACATTCATTCAGATGGAAATGGTGAGACAATACACACATATTAGTATACAGAGCACAATCTTTGACTTATTACATTTACATTTATTACATTTATTACATTTCAGAACACCTACAACACCCCTCTCAGCTCCTCCTTTATTCACCCGTTTTTTTATCTTCCATGAGAGACATCACACCTGACAGACAGTGCTAAGATAATTCAGTTCTTCAGAAACCAAGGGGTCCCATGGCGGAAGTCTCGTCTATATGTTTTACTGTGACCAGCTGTGTTTACATGTAGCACTTTTAATCTGATAGAATGTGCAATCAGGGGGAAAAAATGTACAGTAAACACCACAGCGGATCCGAATGCAAAGAATTTCCAATCTGATGGAGAGGAGCAGTTTACAGTAAACCTTTTCATGATGAGATCAGCAAGAAGTCGCTTCCGGGTGGATGTTGTTTCCGCGCATGCTTGAACCATATGGGGGTTACGCAGTATAACGAGTTTTAGGAAAGTCATGAAGAAAGGCGACAGCAAAACAGAATTGGTTTGGAGGATACGTTTTCTTGAAAACTGAGAGTTTCGTGATTAATGAGTTTTTGGACTGTCAACGTTTTCAAAATAAAAAAGATAAACCTCCCTTTTCCAAACTAGTACCACTGTGCATGTCCAAAAAGGGTTAGATCATATAAATAAACAGTCAACGGATCGGCTTATTTTATCCAGTGTCCATGTAAACGTGTCAGCTGGGATATCTGGTCAGACTGATCTCAGTTGGATATATAAAGTATTGTCCTACTGGTAAGGCAATGAACTGGGTGGAGGCCAAAAGCTTCAGAAGCTACTTCTAGAGATTTGTGAGGTTAATTATTAGTCTCTTGAAATCCTCCTCAGGAGTGAATGTAAGAGGCTCTTTGTCTCTGTGTTGGCACGGTTTGTTGCCTAGCAGCCCTGCACTGGAATAAACTGGTCCACTGAAAATTACATTTTCAAATCCTATTTCTAAAACAATTAAATGACAGAGTGCATAAATTTGGATAGAAATACTTTTCCATATCATGCATTTAAAAAAGTAATTCCCTTTCCCATTTCTATTTTCTTCTTCCCCTCACATTTTTTAATCTTTTTTTGCAATTGCATTTCCTTAATGGTTTACTCTCTCCATTTACCTATTCCCAGAGCGGTTTAATAACAAGAATGGTAATACTACCACTGACTTGTGTGTACAAAATATGGCGGCACACTTCTGGGTTACTGTAGCGTTAGCAATAGTTCCAAAAACCAGATTTGACTGTGGTCATTTCCAGTGCTGTCTGTTTGGAGGCAAGTTGATGATAGTCTTATAAGACATGAAAATGCATGTAAACAGTTTGACCCCCTATCTAACTGTTTCTGTATATAATTGTGAAAACTTAAAAAAAACAAAAAGAGGTATTTAGAGAAGTTTTTAGCAGTACTATGCTTCACTACTATTTAACTATCCATCCATTTTCTGAACCCCAGTACCCCAGGGCAAGAGGCAGGGTACACCCTGGACAGGTCGCCAGTCTGTCGCAGGGCCGAGAGAGACAGACAACCATACACACACTCCTAGGGAGAACCCACGCATACACGGGGAGAACATGCAAACTCCACACAGTTTCAGACCCCTCCTCAGCCGGAATCTGGCTCCGACCGACTTGGGACTCGAACCGGCGGCCTTCTCACTGTGAGGCCGCAGCGCTAACCACTACACCAGTGTGCAGCCCCATCATTTAATCTAGTTTTAGTTTTAGTCAATTGTTTTCATAGAACTGGCATTTGAAAAGCTTGAAAACACTATTTTTTTTAGACCAGCTTCCAAAGTAAATAAATTGGTGTCATCAAAACCAGCTATAGAGAAAATTATATTTTAAAATATTGCTTTTTCAAACCTCTAAAACGCTATGTAGTCGTCTAAATGTTCTATCAGTTTTTATCTTTAGTGAGGTCATTGAACTGATGGAGCTATAGCAGTGGAGTATCCTGGGAACCTTGTTCCTGCACCATCCAATTAATGAAACATGTCGGCGAAACGCCACTGTGCAGATTATTTTTTCCAATTTAAAGAATGTTGATAGATACCTTCAATTTGATCCAAGGACAGGAAGGAACTTAGCCTGAATGCATAATTTGTGGCAAGAAGCTAGCTCCTAAGGCCAAACATGGTTTCAGCATGGAGGAGGGGGGGTTCAAAGCCTTTTCGTTGTTGCATTAAGGTTGCCAAGGAAAATAGGTTGGGAACAAGTGGTGTGATGAATGAATAAATTACATCCCTTTACCTCTTTGATAAAACACAGAAATCATTGGTGAATGAATGAGTGCAGGCTGCTCAGTTTCAACTGAGACTGTAAACTACCTCAGCGTGCAAAAAGAAAATAGGACATTCTTTTGAGAATGACTGAATCACATTAATTTTAAATTTCCTTAGTTTTTCAGGCCGTGTAGTAGATTTATCTCGTCCACAATCATCCCCTCAGAACCATGATTAAGATCAGCCTAGATCAGAATAACTGAGCCTGTGTTTTTTGAGATCCAGTATTTCTTATCAAGATGCTACAAATAAGCAGCCCATCCTCAGCCGACAAAATTCTAATTCTTGGCTTTCATCCTAGGACATGATCATATATTGTAAGAGAATGCAAGATGAATTTGCATTTTATGCCTTTAGCCGATGATTTACCAAACAACTTATAACAGCAGCTTGTGGCTCAGTCTCTCAATCATCAGCCTCACAGTAAACCAAAGGTCAAAGGTCACACTGTCCAGACAAAAGCTGAGGCAAGCATCACACACATGACAGAGGTGTAAATAAAAAAAAAAAGACAGAAACAGAGAATGAAGACATCCCTAATTCCATTTCTAATATAAACCGATTCATGTACATTCAACCTGTGGATTATACATTTTCCCTAAATGGAGTCATGCTTTAATCCCTGAGCGGAACTGGTTATTCCAATTAATTTCCCACGTGTTAATCCTGGCTAAGACTCCCCAAGAAATATGCCTTTTCAGGCCACAAAATAGGTCAAGTGTCCAGACATCGTCTTGACCTGCTGCCAGATCCGAATCTTCATTAGCATTTTTGACTTTTCATAATTACATGCCCAATTATCCCACGTTTGGTGGCCTAGTTTGCTTGGCTGCCTCCAAATCAAGCAGAAGTAAGGCCGATTGTCTTTTTTCCTGAACACAAGAGCTTAGCTGGTGGATGAGAATCTTAGAATATTCAGAGCCGTGCAACAAGACACTGAACCTCATATCATTACCTTTGTCTACACTCTGCAATAGTTTTTATTTTACCTTCACCTGGGGAGGCTGTAGCTCGAGCCGTTATCTGGAAGTTTGACATGTGGGAGATTAAACCACCAACCATACTGCGGGCCATGTTACCTTTGATGGTAACAGGTACGAGTGTGAGCGTGGAGTAAATGTGGCCTGACACGGAACAAAGTGTTTTAAACTAGAGAAAGGCAATTGATGGGGTGTCAAGTGGAATGCAAGTGTTTGAGAGGTGTCGTATCTTCATTATTTCTCCCACATTTAATGGAAACTAATTTAACAAAACATTAACAAAGCTGTTAACCTGAAATAAGAAAGATGGATAGAAAAAAAATTTGGATAGATATAGATACAGTAGAAAGACAAATAGTTCTTAAATTTGCTAATCAGCATATTCATTTTTCCTCATTCTTTAGATTCATATTGCC
>JBBBVT010000010.1:2200302-2212237 GCA_037177035.1 Craterocephalus eyresii
CAAACAACCAATGATTTATAAAGAAAAATCTTGAAAATGATCAGGGGTGCCCAAACTTTTGCATATGACTGTATATGGATATATATATATATGTATATATATATATATATATATTCATTCTACAGCAAGTGACAGTGTATTGCATGACTCACTGATGTCCCCTGAAGTGGCAACACTACAAATTTTCCATATCCACCCATGAATATACGAGAAAACAGCTATCAATTAGGTGTCCACTTAAATGGATGCATGAAAGGGTTATTTTAATTTACTTTTTGTTGGAGGAGGAGGAGAGACGCTTCTGTGGCTCATTGTTTTCAGGCCGGGAGTGCGTTCAGGATGCATTCAGCTCTGACAGGCTCCAATCCCTTGTAATAAAATGCAGCCAAACGTATGAAAACAACTTTAACAGACTTATACAATTATCAGCACAGTTACAATAAGATTTAAGTTAACATCCATGCTTGTGACATTTGAAAGTGAAGGCTTTTAATATTGAATGAGCAGCATCTCATATCAACAGTTTTGCCGTGATATAAAATAAAGTGTTGAGGGGAAAAGAGACACAGGTTAGCCTCAAGCTACGTACCTCCAGACATGCTGGTGGCTTTATTAGCGGTTGTTAACGTCAGACATTTTAACAGCTATTCCGTTTTTAATACCCAAACTTCTAACTTTAAGACAAAACCTGTTCATTACATTTAATGTGTTTTCCGCACTGCATTGCTGCAGCAGCTGCTGCTCGTAATTTTTCTCTTCTTCTTCTACGGATTATAACCGTCAGAAAGGCACGCAAAGCATCTTGTGATATGTGAGGCCACGAAGGATGGTAGCTTTGCATTCTCAGAATTTGGTAAAAAAGGAGGGCGCATTCGGAGTCGGCATTTTAAGGACCCTTAAACTTTTGGCTAAACGGGACAGCGTTCGCACAGCCTAGTGATGTAAGCGACCTTAAAATGCGACCTTAGAAGGACGCAGACCCTACAATGAGACACAGCCATAGTGTCAGTATAAAATATGACAAAAAGTTACTTTTATAATAGTTACAGACAGCAGCTTTAACAAAGAAGGATCAACATAGCTGACCACTATCTCTGATTAACCTCCACATCCACTCCCTGGCGCCATTGTCATGTTTTACTGTGTTATCCTTTAAAACTTCACTTCACTCCCATCTATTTGCTTAGCTGTATGCCCCATAACTGATTTAGCACAAAAGCTAAAGAAGGTTAGGGTCAACTTATCTGGTAATCAACAACACATTGCAGAAAGATGCAAAAGGGCCCTTTTCAAAGTTAAAATGTGAAGTAAAGGGGCCCTGAATGTCTTCACTTGAACTTCGTTTTTATTTAATTTACACCAACAAACTAACATTTCATTTAACAAAACTGAGTGCACCTAAAGATCAAAACCACCCTCCCAACGTTTGCACACATTAGCATGAAGTTCTGATCAGCTCAGTATGCGCTAACATAACATTCAGTTTTGTTCCAGGTATATATCTGTACAACTCAACACAGAACATCAGTAGAAAATGATCAAGCCAAAAGTTTTTTTCTTGTTTTGTTTTATTAAATATTGTCATTGCTAGAAATAAGTCAACCGGTGGAGTTCTGTCAGTCTCTTTTAAAATGGGTGAAACTGTATACTGTATACTGGATAACAGCTGGTTCATAAGTTTCACTGACTAGATGCTTGGTTATGTGTAAGTTCTTAGCCTGTCTGGTTTAGTTTAAGCATCAAAGCTAGCTGGGAAGGACAAAATCATGGATACACGACACACTGCAGAATGATGCTAAAGATGCTTTTTGGTGTTAACACTGTAAAGAGGTTCTGTGTTGGCTTGAGCTTCATTTATGCCATTTTATATTATTTCATTTATCAACACTGAGTACAGCTCTAGAGATCACAACAGTCCACAATAACCACCCAGCTAACGTTAGCATACACAAGTATTTAACTTGTTCTGTTGCTGACCAGGTCATTATATCCCAACATAATATTTCTAAGTCTGTGCCACTCGGCTTAAGAATATCAGTAGAAATAGAATACGCAAAAAGGTTTTTACTTGTTTTTTTCCAAATGCTGACATTTCTAACAATAACAATGAGTTAAAAAGACTTTTGCATCAGTATTATTGTTTTAGAGCCAATTTAGTGAAGATGGTTAAAGTGGAGCTAAATAAATACATCCACAATAGCAACGATAGACAAGTAGTTGTCTAGTTTTTGATAAAAAACAACATTTCGTTAAGCATCAGTATTTTTCTTTCAATTCCAAACAATTATTTGATAAAACGGAACTTTTATTTCCAGTCCTGATATTGTCGAGAAGATGTTGCTGACATCTTCTTATGACTTGATGCTGATCAAGTAGTAAGAAGATATGTGAACTGAGGATGTATGGGTGTTTGTACGGGTGAGTTTAGTCGTCCTCGTCACTGTCTCTCATGCTGATGCCCTGGAGACCGTCGCCTGCCTTGACAGCCGACGTAGCTTCTTCCACTGTCAGCCTGTTGTACACGGTTTCATAGCTCTTGTTTTTGAGCGTGTCATCCAGGACACCCTGCAGCCTGAAGTCACGGTAGGTCTTCTGTTAAAGTGCGAGATAGGTAAAAAAGAAAAGGGAGGAAATAACAGAGAGCATCTCAGGAATGTAGTGAGCATGAGGAGGCATCTGCTATGTGCCATTTGAAAGGACAAAAGACGAAAAAACTGAGGCTCAAGGACATTGGCAGTCTTTTATGTGTAAAAACTAGGAAGGCAGACTGATGTGTCTGAGCTGTTTTTACCTTCAGGAGCTACAATCATTCCTTGTCTTATCGCTTTCTAGTTAAACTAAAACGACGAAAAGACAAAAGCAGTGGGAAGCGGCACACAGAAGAGTAGCGTTCTTTTTCATGTCTGCCTCCTCACTCTTCTGTTTTCAAGGACAGTTCAGTGTTAGTTGACTTGTTTTGTATTTCCTCCCTTTCCTTCTTCGTCAGTTTTGACTACTTTTGCAGGAGCAGATCCCAGTTCATAGGCACAATTTAGTCTCCTTGCATCCTAAAAAGTCAGCAGTTTGTACTCGGGTAAATGCATTTTCTGCATTTAATTTGTTTATTTATGTATGCATTTCGAAACACATTTGCCAGAACTCTAAGTTACACAAAAAATTCATCTGAAATTGGAACTGTGTATCCTATTCAATCGTATGGTACATTCTGGCACCTTACTCCTCAAAACATGCAGTGCAACAACATTACCCGCCGGTTGTCGGGTAACGTTGCCTCAACATGTCGTCTGATAGTTCACAGAGTTTTCTCTCAGGCGAAAAGGTTTGTGATTTTATAAGTATTGCAAACTGCATCCCATCATTAGTATGAGTGTGAGATGGGTCTGCATGCTTATCCATGCTGTGTATTTGCATTCACTGCTGATTGGAATCACCTGGTGATTTCACGACCCAAACCGCAATGCACAGAGAACAGGATTACATAAATGTGCGCCATTTTACGCTTCTTCCTGTATCCACGGCAACAATAACATTAGTCGTAAAATGAACAATCCAGGTCTGTCAGCAGCTGCTTTTGCTTGCACTTTGGTGCTGGTACGGACATACAGGCAGTATTTGACACTATTGTGCGTCATGGTCCTCGACAGAAAGAGACAATGTGCAATGGAAATGGGAAATGAAGATATTTGCACTTTGGTGCTTTTTCCATCCACAAAACACAAAAGATTGAAGCATTTCATCACTATGATGAAACAATGTGTTCCCTCTTCACTCCAAAAGTATGGTGTGATGTGTCTTAGTTGTGCCATGTTTGGAAACACAATTTCAGATTATGATAATTCAGTATGGCCAGTTCTTGGATCTTTCTACTATAGTCATGGAAACTTCGAGTGAGGTAGCTAAAAATGACCTGTCACACTGAAGGCTAAACATGAAGCCAACATTATTGTATCTGTTTACCTTCACAATCTTAATGATCGTCTTCAGCTGGTACATGTGGAGGTGGAGGTCCAGTCTGTCAGTCAGCCATATGCAAACTAACTTCATGATGCTTGTGTACCATTGCTGAAACACACACACACACACACACACACAAAATTGCAGGTAGGCTTAATAGGAGAAGAAGTTAATTAGTGAAATCATAATCAAAATTGTATTTGCATTTAAAGTCAGAGTTCACATGTTCCGCTTTAAACATGACCAAAGCTTTGTAAACTTCATGGTTAAAGCAGTGCCGTTTCTAAGCAAAACAAAGATTATTCAAATGAAACATATCAAGAGGATGGTCTTTGGGTTGTGATTAGAGTCTTGGACATGTCAAAGATTAGCAGCAATACTGATTGCATTTTTCAATTTGTGTCAGACACTCCTTTGGGGACCTTGTGGCAAAAAATGCCTAATTGACTTCTATTAAAACTACATATTTTAATCTTACTGTCTGATCAGTTTAAAACCATACATTTCTTAATGCAGCATTTCATTTGGAAGAAAAATAGTTGTCATTTTTACTTTGTTCCACCAGATTCATCTGTTTCCCTTTTGTATGCACATGTAGGAAATGACTGTTAGTGTGTACTGACTCTGTCAATCATAAAACACAATAATTTGGATAATTTAATGGTACCCAGTGTTATTTTTGCTGGTGACATTATGGAGCAGTTATTTTGTGCCTGGCCATTTTTGGCCATGAAGGCCACCAGTTGGAAAAACAAACAAACAGGATTTCTTGCAAAAATTTAGGTAAGTTGATACTTTTTGAAATTATTCCTGTTTTACTGTATTCATCTGCATTTTGACTGCTTATTTTAGTTTAAATTATTTTAAATTATTTACTCTCATTATTAGTATTACAAGGTGTTCTTTTGGTTTCCTGAAATGGGCTTTAAAATAAAATGTTTTATAATTTGTTATTATGTATAGCTGTAACACAGTTGAAATGATCACCAACTAAAAAAACAAAAACAAATAACAAAAAGTTAGAGAAAATATACTTCAATGACTGTCACAAAAACTATTTTTTCATCTTTGTGCGGAAAGGTTAACAGTGAGCATGTCGTTGTCTATCAGAGATTCAGATGTAGCAGTAAAGTCAGGGCTGAGATTAAAGTTGTGGACATGAACGTTTATTACCTCTTGAATAAAAAAAAGAAAAAAATCACTTAAAAAGGAGAAAGTTTACTACTTCTTCAAGAGATCCTGGAATTTATCGAACTTGAATTTATTTGCTTCCAATACTGACTACAGTATTTGCTCTAAATTCAGTCATAGGTTGTATAAATGTAGCCTTCACAGTGTAAAACAATCAAATGCAAGGCTGTGTACTATTTTCTCGGACGCATGATGTGACCGCATACTACAGTAGAACATTCCTTATCAAAGCCTGCTTTTGAAGTCAGACGATTGCAAGCAAACACTTGTTATGTTTTCCTTTACACATATTCAAATGTCTCTGTAAAAAGCATTTAGAATAAATAAGCTATATCTGCTCTCTGTACTCTTTATAGTTTCTGTGTGTTTTACCCTCTGAGTTTGGATGATAGCAGATTGCTTTCTGACAGCTTGAAAATAGCCTCTCTTCGGTCCCATTGATGACCCTACAACACAAGGTCAATGGATTTGCAGCATGAAAATGGCAAAACTCAAAGAGGGTAAAACATGTACTTATTCAAAGACATCCATTTACTGGAAAACTGCTGAATATTGTATGTCAAGGAAAGTGTTCAGGATTGTGCTTTGAACTTCAGAGGCAGAAAAAAAAATCAGGTTCTGCCATTTACCTGCAGCTTTCAAAACACGGCTGGTAAAATGCACACATTTTGTGGCTTTATTCAGTTAGCAGACATACAAGAATGCCAAGGGAAATTGCTCTGACACTGTAATGACCTATAATATTCAGATCTACTCTTCGAACAAGCTGCAGCGTTAACTTCACACAATGACAAGATCTGTAATTACCTTCCAATTTAAAGAGGGAGAACAGTCCAAAGGTTGTTTTATGCACTTGAGAAAAGGCAAAATACATCAATGATCATTCAAGGTCGAGCAAAGTTTTGATTTTGTCTATACCTCAAAAACCTTCTGACTTTATTCATGTAAGCTTCCAATTACACAGAAGTACGGAGGCAGTTTTTCCCTCTCTGGTGGCAAGAAAAAAATCATCTCATAATGAGGAGTCAAATTCAAACCTACTTTAATTTCATATCTGGTCAAAACTATTGGACTTTTCCTTCCTAACCTCTTCTTATCCAGGCCTCATTTTTCTGCCTCCTAACTGAAACGAGTATATCTTTACAATGGTAGCTGTTCAAATCAAAATTTAAGTTATACTTTTAGAGTGTATTCACCTGGAACATAGTAGAAAATGTAAATGATTATCTCTTCCTTTCAAATGACGCCTTGTTTGTGTTGTTTACTTAATGTGTTGAAATTAGCAGAGGCTCTAAAGTTCTGTTCACATGCTTTGGTTACATTCCTTATTAATGTAACCTTAAAAGTTGTGTTTGACTTTGGGTGGCAGTGATTTAGAGTCTTGTAGTTGAGTTTTTTCTCTGTCATTTTCGGATTGCTGCTTCCTAGAGTGTGCATCCACCTTCTGGACTGCAGTTATCACATACTGCCCCCTGGTTAAAAAAAATCTGTTCTTAGGGCTTGAAAAGTCACCCATGGGCCAGAATCTGTATCTTTTCATAGAACCTTTCAAAGAAACTTGTATGTCTAACACAAGTTTTATGTCAACATGAGCAAAAAGAACAGAATTTGGTAGTCATATATCTATAGCGATGTAGAGTTAAAGGCCACTTTATTATGTCCACCTGTTACCTGATTGTTAAAACAAATATTTGATAAGTCAATCAAATGGCAACAATTCCATGCTTTTATTCATGGGAGATTCTCATCATGGATGTGCAGCAACTGTGTGATGCTATCATGTCAATATGGAGAAAATCTGAGGACACCAAGAATTAAGACAGTTCTGAAGAAGTGTTCTCCATGGGGGGGTTAGTATGCAGCTTTATGTAAATCTGGATGCTACAGCTGTCTTTTGTGTAGACTGGTTTGTTTCTGTTTTTCTTTGTAGTCCAAAAGATGTTGTTTTAGAGTCCAAAGTCGTGTTACTTCCTCCAGCTCAGTCAGCCTGCTGTTCCTCCACTCGGTTGTTTAAAGAAACGGAAATAAAAATGTTTTTTTTTCCCTCACATTAATTTGAAACCATACCAATTTACACACATGCATCAATTCATTTTGTGCCGCCGAGAGAGACTGCATGAATGACTTGTTTGCTTTTTACAGCGCCATCTTTTTGATCACATCTAAACTTGCTCAGTTATTTCTTTTTTTCTGTTCCGTCCTATTTTTACACCGTAACTGTATGCTGTAAATCGCAATATTTAGATATCGGATGCTGAGAAATGCTGAATTTATTGCCTGTTTTTACAATCTGCAGTTGTTTGAGCCTGGCAGACGTCTCTCCACTGAGCAGACAATCAGCTACCTGCTGTTTCCCTCGTGAGCTGTGTTAATGGATGCAGTAAAAAAAAAAAGAAAAGAGAACGATGATGGTCCTTAATTGAGCTGATTAAAGAAAGGGAGTGAAAACAGATGGAGGGAATATGTTGAGATAAGGGGTGATGGTGGTGGTGAGGGTCTCAATTTGTCCCATCCAAAAACAATATATACATGATGATTTAGTGGTTGCTACCGCAGTGATGAAAATATTAAAATATTGATATAAAATATTCTTTTTAAAAAAATACTACTCCATGACCTACATTTAAAAATGTCCACTATCATGTATAGTGTAATATTCTATTGTGTTAATGTTGGTGATTCTAGAAATATAATGACAAACTAGCAAAGGCTTATCTGCATGCAATTTTCTGACTTTTAAAGTGCAACCACTTATTCCTATATATAATGACAAACAATGAAAGATTTGCTTAAGAGACATACTTTTATCAAGCCTGTTTATTTATGTGATAGTTGAAACTTTCATTTGGGCTAGGTGTGGGTTTTGCCTAATTATATCAATTCCACCCTGGCACCAGAAACCTGCCACAGAGCTGAGCATGGAAGTTTATTGTGCGTACACATATTTTAGAGTAGGCCAAATCTTGGTGCACGGTACCCTCCGTTATGCAAAGTGTAAGGTGTGTGGATGATTCATGAGATCTCGTGTGGAACCTTAGTCTATTCTCTGTGTTTTTGGTGAGTGGGTGGGTGGGGGATCCCAGGAGTATATTTGTAGGTGTGCAAATGTAAGTATATGCAGTCCTCCTCAAAATGATTCATACCCTTGCATTAAAGAAAAGGCCAATTTTACAATAGTCACTCAAATAACCGGTGACTGAAAAAAGTTATAATAAATACAAATTTTCTAAATTATAATCGAAGAAATAATAAAGAAGATATTGTTTTTAATTTAAATAATTTCATATCTTTATAATTACTTTAGTCCATTTCAGGTTATTCCTGTGACATTCCTATTCCGGTTTTCCCATTTGCAGAACTTAAGATGTTTTGTGGAAAATAAATACACGGTTTTAGGGATGATGCGGGCCTTCCAGTCAAATGTAATTCAGGTTTCATCATATAATGTTTACTCCCCACTTTTGGCTCTTATTTGAACCTTTTTCAGTTTACTATTTATGTGTTTTTATTCTGTGCATTACATGTGGGAAGAGAATTTCAGGTTTAACCATCAGACGTGACCCCAGGGTGGATGTGGATGTGGTTTTAATCCCTAAGTCTAACCCTATTATCAAAGTTATCTGTGAGCGTGCAATTCGTTTTCCGTCCACAGCAAGAGGTTCTCTCATGAGTACCTGAAATAGACAGACAGTTTCGTGCGAGCATGCACATGAAAAAACAATCTGAGCATGTCTGCAATCGTTTGTTTTCTCCAAATATCTTCATTGCAGAGTTGCAGCTCTTGCTGGATCTTATGTCCATTGATGCAGACACTGAGTTCAAAGAAAAGGGGCTTTAAATGAATTTGACTAGCTCGCTGAGTGACACATAAACAAAACGATTGTGTAGTGAAAACATTCCTATCAGGAGGCCTGATGCAGGATTTGCTTCCTTTGTTACAAACAAAATCCACATGTAAGTGTGTATGTGATGGATACTGGAGGGCTCTGGGAAGACACTAAGTCCTCTGGTAACCTGCTGTCACCTCCTCCATGGTGCATGACTGGGCGCTTATGAGCTCCATTAGACTCATTCTCCTCGCCCCCTCCTCAAACAAACACAAATCAGCACAGTGCGGCACAAACTCGCTCTGAACCCTCAGAGGAGCCGGTGGGTGGCAGAAATCCATCACTGCTTCATGCTGCTAATGTATATGAACTTCTGAGCTTCCATGTCTACAACACTGCATTCAGTCACAACGGTGAGCTGAGGCGTGTTTGACACCTCGTAGCTAAAATATTCTCATAAATCTAAATCTTGTAGGTGGGTGTGGGGGTCTGTGAAGACAGCAGACAGCATGGGATGGAGAGTTGGTTAGAAAGGGTTTTTGGTTCCAACAGAGTGAGCCAAATACTCTCAATGTTCCCTAAGTGATAAATTGGGCAACAGAAACAGTCACCGTTTTCAGCATTAGAGCTGCTGCTGCTGCTCTGAAAGAAGAAAATCAAGCACACTAAACATCTGACAGCCAGTTTGATATGAAAATTTTAAGAAATAATTAGAGCATTAGCTTTATCTGACAAACAAAATGGTTCACATAAGAAAAACTTCAAGATAAGAATGTGTGTAACTCACAGAAACAAGACGGAGCACTTAGTTAACATCAGACTGCATTTTAAATTGTTTATTAAAGTGTTTAATTGTTTGTTCTATTCACACTAAGTTATATTTAGGGGTGTACATCTAAAGTTTTATCATGATACAATATTATATTACTTTAATGGATAAGGATTTGATGCTTGACCGATTTAAGAATTCTGTAAGGATACAATTTCTGATTTGATCTAGAAACAGCGATCAATACCATACTGATTTAACACAATTATTTAAATTCACATTAACGTCATCATATATATATACACACACATATACACATATACACACACACATATATATATATATACTGTATATATACACTGTATATATATATATATATATATATATAAAATAGATAAATGAATATTTTCTCTTTTTCAGACTATTCTCTAAACCCTAGTTGTGTGTGAAAATCCCAGTCGATCAGCAGTTTCTGAAATACACGGACCAAATACCATGCTGTTGTTGTCATGTGAAGGCTGACTACCTAAGTAAGAAACAGAGTAAAGACTCACATCAAACACTTTTTCAATGTAGAGTTCATCATTGACACGATCTCTGAGGATGTCCTGGTTCTGCCGAACAAAAGTGATGTAGGTGTCTGCCAGATCCATCCCAGGTTTCTGCAGAACAGGGGACAAAGACAAGCCTGAAGGGTCTTCTTGGAGGAGTGGAGGGTAACCATACAGAACACTGTTAGAAATGCATAACTGCTGTTGTGCAGTGTTGAAAATGTTAACATGGTGGATATTCATGGTCAATAGCACAATAACAGTATATAGCAGAAATGAATCACATGCAACCAATTCAATGACCTCTGGACACATTTTGAGCAGTAAAGTTAGAGATTTAACCACATTGTTTATTACAGTAAAATTAAACAACACCTCTGGATGATCATGGGAAACATGCTGTGAAATAAAGTACAGAGAGCTCATGATATTTAACTTGTTCATCTCAGTGTTTGCAACATTTAGTAGGCTATAACATGCGTAATGTTGTCAAAGGTCTTATCTTCAGAGTTTTCATATGTCTGCACCACTATGTGCCGGATGAACTTCAGAACGTTTCAGTTTCAAATGTATGCATCTTTACTTGACTGTTTACAGTAGCTTCAACTAGCCTTGTTTAGCTTCTACTAATCGGCTACAGACCAAAGCTAGTGTTACTCCCTAAACATTTCACAGAAGTGGGGCTGGTTTGCATGCAATGAATGCATTTCCTATATTCACGTAAATATCAAATAAGTATCGGAATAATATGTAGCTGGCTTGTTTTAGTTTTATGGTTTTTATATGCTGTTCATAGAAAGCAGTTTTACTGTAATGTTCTATAAGCTAAGGGCTAGTGCTAACATTGTCAAACCAATAAGTTATTGACATGAAGTTACGGCTTCAATACCTCAAAGTGTCATTTTTAGCACAGTTTTTGGAGCAGTTTTTGCCTGAATTCCTGGATCTTAATTACTTTACTATCAGCTGGTCAAAGCAAACAATTCCAAAAGATGGATGGACACTGTTTTATTTGGCGTCAGTGGCCATGTTTACATGAGACTTTTAATTCCTCTTTAAATCGTAATTAATCGTTAATTCCGCTTTAAACAGACCATGTAAACACTTAATTCCTAATGCAAATTTAATTCGGAATTAAACTTAATTCCGAATAAAGTGGCTGGTTTATTTGTCTCTTAATTCCAAATTAGTTAATTCCCCTCTCATTTTCTATCATGTAAACCCTTATTCCGCTCCTATTTAATCCCTGTCGTTCGGCGCATGCTCGTCCCCTCGTCCTGTCGACATAGCGACCATATACAGTGCATCCCGTCCGAAGAAAATGGGCTCAAACCGGATCTGTTCAGGTGAAAGTGATGTAGCATGCTAGCGGCTAGCTACTGTTCATAACTACAACCTAAATCAAGAAAAAATGGCTCTTTTTACGACATTTTCTTCTGTTATTGTTGGAAAGAAACGAGGCGGTTTTTAACTTCTGGTAGACGTACGTACGTACGTTACGTCACTCCCGCCGTTCTATCAATCAGAACCCTTCCCAACTCCTGGCTTTAAAGCGAAATTAAGAAAACGTGTTGTCCATGGAAACCAGGGGTGGCCAACCCTGGTCCTCGAGAGCCCCTCTCCTGCAAGTTTTCCATCCATCC
>JBBBVT010000010.1:2230646-2245961 GCA_037177035.1 Craterocephalus eyresii
AAACTTTCTTTTGTGATAAACAGGGAAAGAAAAATGATAGAGCCACATTTTTTATAGAACATCCATAAAATAGAAATGTGAAAAGGATATTTAATTAATCATTTTGAATAAACTATCAAAATACATACAAAAAAAAAAGCTAAATATGATTAAGAAATAAAACAGCATCATTGTACTGTGTGTGTCTCTGGAGGTAAATTACTGTATCCAAAAAACATATGGCACTGTTTCTTAACAGTTCATGCATGAGGGTTAAAATATCTCTGTTTAGTCAGCACGTAGCCGGCTGCAAGTGCGGGTGCAGTCAGTAAAACCCAGGGTCCTCCACCACTGGGAACGTCAAGCCCGATTAATAAAATAGTTTTTGTGGTTATTTGCTCTGCCTTCCTCTGACTGTCGGGCTCATGTAGGCGACTGATCATACCCGTTAGCTGCGTTAGCTATGTTAGCTGCGCTCTGGCTGTTGCAGCGTCTTCTTCTCATTCTGTGCAGTCAATGCCTTGAAAACTCACCAGACTCCGTCAGCTGTTAGTTACTTAAATGTGGTTTTAGATCCGTAGTATTGAAGGATTTTGATGCGCTCCTCCTGCGAGGTACTTTCCCTTTGCGCATGTTACAGGATGCAGCTTCACATCACGGTGTTCCACACGGCAGACATGTTTGTTTTGAATTTGCACCCGCCTGCACGCGCAGCGCGGAGGAACGCGGGAGTAACACCACACAGCCTTTCTGCAGGCTACAAAGTATGAAGTTTAGGTGATCTGGTTTTATGATCGGCAACAAAAGACGCTGATCTGCGATCACCGCTCACGTAAGCTGACCATCACGAATAGTTGCCTACAGGAGTGTTGGTGGTACAGCCTCATCACATCAGACTTTTTCAACATTACTGCCATTTGCCAACCAAACACACCTGAATGCTGCTGGAGCCTGCAGAGCAACTATGAGCTAAAAACCCATCTGCAAGGGCAAGAATGAAATCCATCAGGTACACTTGGTGATGTTGCTGAAGATGGAACAAAGATCAATTTCTTCACTTTAAAAAAAGGAAATGAGATGAGTTTGGTTTAATGCAAAGAGCAGCTTTGCATTTCCAGAAAAAAACAAATCTGTGACGAACGGGTTGAAGAGTTAAACACAGACAGAGTGACAGACTCACAGGGACTTCCACGTATTTGGCTGCTGCTTTCACCTTTCAGAAAGAAGGCAGGAGGACGAGTAAGAGGAAGAAGAAGAAGGAGAGTGATGACAGTGAAGTTTTGCTGGGAGAAGCAGAAGTCGCTGTGAAACCTTCTGCTGACAAGAAGACAAACTTTTTTACTCACTGTGAAAGAGAGGATGGAGGAGAAGAATGTTCCTTCATCGTATCTGGATAGTTTGGTGAGGACACCATCTAAAACAGTGGTGAACTGTAGACCAGAGACACAACAACAACTTACTGCCTTTATTTGCTTTTTATATCTCAGAATTACTTTGGAAAAAGAGTAAAAGAAAATGTGACAAGCTTTTTTTAACTCATTTCTTGTGAAGAAATATAAGAAAGAAAAGTAGGACAAATTTTCTTGTCAAATGATATGGCCTGTTATTTAAACTTGTTTAAAGAAATGGCTTTAGATAATAAATCATTTCAATTGTATTGCATTTTTAATTTTTTTTACGGTGATTATCATATAATTTAAGTAAGACAAAATGGTTAAAAAAACAACAGAAAAAGATGTCAAAAAAACAACACAAAGTCGACCACTTCCATGAATAAGTAAAAAAATAGATATGTTAAAAAAAATATTAAATGAGACTAAATGGATATAAAAACAAGAAAAGATGTAAAAAAAACAAAGGACATGAATGTAAACAAATAAATAAAACAAAAACAAAGTAAATCAATCAAACTTAATTTAATCAATGATGAAGAACAAAGATAGAAGAAAGTGTATCCCCATTATGAATGAATAAATAAACAAGTAAATAAAATGCTAGATTAAATATAACACAATAAAAAGCAGTGAAAGAGCTAGAATATGATTTGTTTAGAGTGCAAAACATCCAAATTTACCTTTGAGACAAGAGATGAAATCATTTCTTTAAATGCCTCGTCAATCAGAACATCAATCTTGGAGTGGTACTGTTGCTGTAGTGGTGGTGGTGGTGGTGGGGTACATGTAGAGACACATGTTTGTGTAAAAGGCATGAAGGGGGAACAAAACAACATTTCATTATTTTCAGGAAGCAGACGGGATACAAAGGTTAATAATAAGGATGACTCCTCGCCTCAGCGATACACAGCATTGTCTGCGCTGCAAAAGGCAGAAATTAAAATCTACAACGCTCTGTGTGAATAGTCCTAAAACACTCACACAATTGTACACAAATACACGCAGACACCCTCCCAACATGACAAGGCATGAAAAACCTTCCCATCCATGTAACACAGCTGAGTTAAGCAGCTAATAGGATGCATTATGTGGCTGAATAACATTCCCGTCTGCAGTGGAAAAGCGAAGGAATCTGAAGGATACTTTTTGTGTGTCTCCCTACAATTAGAGCAGCCTTGTATTCCTCTAAAGCACTGGTCCAGCTGCGAGGACCAAAGGCTCACACAAGATTCAATTAATCTACCATTTCATGTCTTGTTTGCCCCACCCACCACCCCAGTGCACCCCCCTCCATCCCCCCCTTCAACCCCCTGAAAAAATATTCATGGCACCTTTTCCCTTGAAGGAATAAGACGAAGAAAAAGGCTGGGACTGAGTGCTGAATGGCAGCAGCAGCAGGGGAGTTCATCTCTTGGCAACAATGCCCTTTCACTAGCCGTCTAAAGAACACCCAAATTAAAAATTTCAATCAACAAAGCACACAGATCGCTGACAAACTGCAGGTCCTTGGAGGTCACTGCCAAATTTAGATTCTTTTTTTTTCTTGTCCACAAGTCCGCAAAATGGCAGCTCTCTTTCAGCTGGATCTTCTTGGCAAATCTTGAAGGCTTTTCTTTTCTCCTCTTCTTACCTCAATTAACACTGCTGCCTCTTCTCCTACAACCACAATCACGAAAAAGCAAGGAGGGGAACTTCTTTGCTGTTTGGCATTGAAGCAAAAACTGAAGTGAACAATTATTTCTTTTGAAAACATTTATTTGCTTGTTGAGCTCCACTGCTGCTGCTTCAAAGAAATCCTTCAGATCTAAATCAGGTGAAATACTTAATCCAACTCTGACAACATCTCTGATCTCAGCAAGGGTGAATTATAACTGATTAATCAGAGCTTTTTATAAGAATTAAACTGTTAAAGGTGGCTCCTTTTGCAGATATTCTCCTTGCCTTTTTAATTCCCTGAAAAATTATTTGGAAAGAAATTTTTCATAGAGAGCTTGTGGCTGTTCAAAGGGTCTTCAGACAAACTCACAACAGTATGGAAAAAACAATAATGTAATAACAGACAATTATATAAAAATCTTGGCCATTTGAAAAGTAACATCTTATTTTTTCTTTTTCCATTTCTAAATGATGTTTCATGGTCATATATACAGGAGTAATTATAGTGCCAGTCCAGTTAGTTATGGGTTCAAAGGTTTGAATTGTTTTAACAACTTCCTTGAGGAATGTTCAAAACAATTTTCATTAAATGCTTGAAAATATGTATTTAACAATGAAACATCCAACAGACGGACAATAATGTATTCATCCACATATCTACTCAAATAAAAAAGATTTTGAACAAAAAATAATTAAGAAATTGGCTCTGACAACTGCAGAGAGTATGCTGCATACTCTTTTTACAAGCAAACAGCACAAAAACAGCAAAATGCCAATTAAGGACCTCAAAGGGTTGTTTGGTCCTCTCACTCTCCATCTGCATGATCTTTCTTATACTCTTGTTATCCTGCATTTTTCAGGCACTAATTGGTTCATCTTAATTGTAACCATCTCTCTTTACATGTACCCAGGCTGCGGTGCGGGGATGACTCTACAGGGAGATCAGGTTAAGCAGAAGGTTATCCATCTTACAGGCATGGATGACAATCACTGTTTGATATGCCTTGATTCACAGTGTGGATGCACATTTGTTTGGCTTCCTGCATCCTTAAATCCCTGCGGCTGAGGTGAGAATTTAATGCCAGTTTTACTCATTGCAACCAAAGACATCAATATATATATATATATATATAATTATATAAATGTGGAAATCATGAACACATCCATGAAGCCATAAAGTCATACGTGTTTCTGAATTCAAAAGTCTTTATTTGAAAACCTACAGCTTGAGATTTTCCTTCTCTTTTTAAAAGAAAGAACAAATCCAACCCAAAATAACTACATTACGAAAAGGAATAAAGAGCAGGATGACCAAAAGAAAAGTGTTTACTATGCATGGAAAGTGTGAGTAGAAAAAGAATGAGTAGGTAGGACTTACCCACTGTTTGTCATTCTGGGATTCAAACGAAGATGTGCAGAACAGACGACATGAGGGGCAGGGGAATACATGAAACAAAAAAAGAAGGCACAAAGAGGAGCCATCAGATCACATCCAAAACAAATACTTCCTCACGTAACTTCTAAACAGATGGATCAGTAAAGCCACAGGATGCATAATGAAGCTGCAGAAAAATGAATCCCACATTTATTTGAACTTTTATTTGTTTCTTCTTTATTAATTATACTTAAAGTGCATTCATTAAGTTGTTTTTCTATTTTTATACAATTAGATCTGTTGGTGGGTTTATTAAAATTTATATTTTTTGTTTCTTTAGGCTGAAAGAATTAAGGACGGTCTGTGTACCTTCTGTTCACTCTATTTTCATTTCCGACATCCAAATTGAAAAATAAAAGTTTTGCCATTTTCCGTTTTTGGATATGTAAAATATATATTGAAAATTAAAGAAATTGCTGTTTTGTTTTCCAATTGATCAACACTGATTAACTTTATGGTCAACTTTTGCATTTACATCTTCTTATCCCCTGCTGAAATTATTCCATCTGTGTTTACTATATTGTGAAAATCAGAGGGCGCTGCAATACACCTTTCAGTGCCAACTTCATGAATGCCAAAACAAAGGTATTAAACATTTTTTCTACCAAGAAGACATGTTTTGAGGTTTTAACCAAGGTCCTTTTTCCCTTTAATAAACTAAAGTCGAATCATGAAGTTGAATTGTTGTTTAAGTCCTGCAGCAGACATGATTTATCTACTTTGGTTATATGTGGCTGTCCACATTTGAAGTCTGGAGCTTAGACACCAAAAGGTATTACTGTAGATCAAATTAATGAAAACAACATGTTTTTAATTAAGATTCATCCTTTAACTTTTGTTAAACTCTATGTACCATCAGAAAAGAATCACATGTAAATAACATATAATGTACACAACATGCAAACTTTTTTCACTTCTAGGAGTTGTAGACAATAAAATGATATGAAAACTAGCCCAAGTCTTCTGTGATACGTGACGGAGGTAGCCTGCCAGATGTCACTAAGCTGTTAAAAGTGCTAGGTGATACTGGTGTGTTTTAATATTTTAATGGTTCAATGCATTTTGAGTGTTATGTTTTGCATTCACAATCTTATTACTATTATAATTTGTGTAAAGTAATGAAAAAGGAAAGATGATCACTCTGCAACCCTGATTCATGGTTATACAGCATCAAATAGAAACTGTAACATCTGATTAATTTAGTATTACCTTTAATCAACAAAAAACAATCCTTCATCGTAAATGAACAATTTTACAAGTATATTCTACTAATTTTACTAAATAACATATCTAGAAGTTGATAATTACTACATACCATAATACCTTGTCATCTTTAATCTCAAAATGTGTTTCCCTATTATTACTTTGAGATTCAGGATCCTTATAACACTCTAACTTCAGCTGTAGTCTCTTGCTGCCAGAATACACCAGCATTACTACCAGGACTAAACCTGGTTAACCAGATATATAAAAACCACAGACATGTTATTCGGTTGGGAGGCCTAACACAGCTCCTATTGATGGCTTTAAAAATCAAACATGCAAAAATCAGCTGAATAGAAACTAGTTATAAAAGACTTTTTCCCCTTAAAGACGGCAGAGAATGAGATATTTTTCCATCAAAGGTCAAACATTTGGCTGTCAAGGTTCTTCAGACATTGGACTTTTTAGGCTGAATGAATTTCATCTCAACAAGCGGATTTAAAAACCCAGGATGAGATGTTAATATAATGGCCGTCAAAGATGGTTATGAGGAGGGGAGGGAAGGATATATTAAATATGGGATGCTTCGTCAGTCATAGCATGTTTCAGCCTTTCACTCTATTCACCTTCATCACAGGCAGCCAGTCCCGAGCCTGCATTTGTCTACATGTTAAATGGTGGACAACTTCATGTAACTATGCATAGGAGAGGTGTCTTGTTCCTTGAGTTGAGCCTGGGATTACAACATATCGCCTGGCCTGCTACTTGGGGGCGCAGCAAGGGTTGTTCCTCCTCATCCCGAGCCACTGGCTACAGCTCTCTGCTGCCACAGATGAAGTTTTGATCGCTAGCTCTGGCTTCTAATTCCCAGGTCTCTCAGTGTTTTGGTGGTTGATGTTGCCACAAACCATATGCATGTGACCTTCACTGAACAGACCTCTGTGTTCCAGGCCCAATGTTGTGCTTCGGCAGCCACCTTAGCTAAGTTTATGCATGTATCTCAAAACATGGTCTGTGAACATGTCGAAGATTCTCAATCATCCATGTCATTTCATTCAAAGGAGTTGAAGCAAGACATCTTATTATGTCGCCGTCCATGTTTCTGGTTATGAACATGCACAAGTTACTGTGACAAATGTCAAGCAATTGTGGTCTTAAAGCACACACTGTGCACAACCCTTCCCGCGAGCAATACATAAAAAATTATGGAATGCTATTTTGTACCACTGTAGTACTTTCAAAATGCTTAATGCTGTCAGAGAATGTCTGAAATCTGGGAAACAACCAGGCAAATTCAGAGCATCTAGATTCACTGCAAATGATCAAATATTTTACTTTTTTGGTGCTTGCTGTCTGAGTAATACGTTTCAGTTTGACCCTGCTCCATGCTGAAATTATTTGTGTAATTATTTCAGTGAAGAATGTTTAAGACCATTCCTCACCTTTTAATAAAGCTGCAGTATTTTTAATATTGTGTCAGTTTGATTGGAAGTTTGGCACAAGTAGTAAGAACAGACTTCTTGATAGCAGGCATGAAAACAAGGAACAAAAGGTAAGTAAAAAAGAAAAAAAAACAATCAATTGGAAACAAAGATGAATAAACCTGACCGTTATGATAAAGAAGCATTATAGAAGTGAAATGAATAAATACACAAAATAATAATGTATTTTAGTGAAAAAAGCTGAGACTGAATTTTGTAATATCTAAGAGTTGGATGTGATTTCCTAGATCTGTGACTCATTTGTTCTTCAGTTAAACAACTGAGACACAAGTCTCATTGTGTGACATTAGCTTACCTCCTGACCCCCATCCAACACGCAGAGCTTGGAGCATTGCTTTCTGGCATCCATCAACACGTTGAACATGGTGCAGACGCACAGTGGTACTCGGAAGTCTGTCGACTTACTCGCTTTTTGCATTTTGGCATCAAAGGCAGATTTTGTTCTGCAGGAGAGAATTAAAAATTGTTATTCTCAGAATAATTTAGGACCAAAATACATCAGTGACTTTGACCTACCAGACCCTTCAGGTCATCTGGACCTGGTCTTTGAACAGTACCCAAAGTCAGAACCAGACATGGAGAAGCTGCATTCAGCTTCTTTGTCCCACATGTCAGGAACAAACTCCCAGAAAGCCTCAGATCAGCTGATACCAGGTTAAAGAGCATTTACATAGCTTCTATTGAAAAGTTTATACTGGCATATTGTTTCCTTTAAGCTTGATTTTTAAACTTGATCATATTTCAGTGACTTTAAAGAGAAGGAGTATTTGGAGTTTTCTTAGATTTTCTGATGTAGAACAGATCATGATTTCGTCCATCATAGAACTGGCAAGATCTGCTGGTTCTCTGCTGCAGCCCCGATTTGATGTGTGACCTCGTGCACATTTATTTTCCACATAGACTCAGGATGATCTGGATAGAAAACAGGAACCTGAGTCCAGTGTTTCCTCTATCATATTGGCAGGCACCCGACCCTCCATATACAAGGCTCAGTTATTGGACAATCCCTCCCTGTGGAAGACTGCAGTGGACGCTGCAAAACTTTCAGTTTCAAAATAAAAGCATCTATGGCTGTGAAGGAAAGCTACACTTGTTCAGATTCCAGAAGGAAACAACAGCTAGACGGCGATGGTTGGAGTTTATCCTGCAATCGTTGCTAAGTTCATCCTCATTTTCGGGTCTGACCGGGGCTCCAACATGTACGAATGATTTGTGTTGACATTGTTTACTGAGTATTTATCTCACTTCGTTTTGCATAGGAGTGTTTCTGGTGTGTTTCTGTGACTATGACAGCACAAACAGCCACGGTAAGCACACCTGCCAGCTACCCCCGGCAGCTGACCAATCAGACACAAGCTGAATCAGGCGGGAGGCGGGGCTTAATGCAGAAGACTGTCATTCTACTTGTTTCTGGTAGACGCTGATCTGATAGCCTGCGAAGAAGAGCGATCTAAGATAAATAAACAGGATTGTGAATAATGGTGGATCAATTCCTGCCCTTGTGGGGTCACACTTTAAGATTAATTAGCCTGAAATGAGCATAATGAGTCTCCTTTCGCTCTACCAGGGTGAGATGGACACACTGGCTGCAGCATGGAGCAGCCGATCTCTCCTGCTGGGGTGAGAACATTGTGGATATCGTGTGACTGTACACAGCTGAACTCAGGCGAGCTGGAAGCTTGGTTCAGATTCCAGTTATATATGATCTAGTTTATCTCCTTGCTGTTATAAAAAGTTCAGCATTAGCAGGTTACTGATTGTTCTGTTGCTACTTAGATATTTACATAGATTATAGTAAATGCATTTTTTGTTAATCAGATATTGGTATGTCTGCACAACAGGCACCTCTGGAGCGATCTCCTTCCCACTTTCTCTTTCTGGCCTCCTCATCAGATACTGACCACAGAAATCATCCATCATTACTCACATCAGGCTGATATTTGTGTCGGTATGTGTTTATTTTAATTCTGTGAAGAAGCTTACTACCATCAAGTCCTGCTCACTGTGCCCGTTCCTGCTCCCCTTTCCTCCTTCATCTTCTTCCATTTCCTTCAGTTGTCACTCATCTATCACTTCCTCCTCCTGACTCCTATAACTTGTACTGGCCTTGTCAGTGAACAATAAGGATGAGCAACAATAACGTTATAGCACTTTTGAAAAGAATTCAATGTTAACACACAGATGGTAAACAGGCTGTACTTGTATGGCGCTTTTCTAGTCATATTAACCATTCAATCACTTTGACACTGCAGGTCACATTCACACACACATTTATACAGAACTTATATTATTACATACTGACTGCTCCAGTACACATTTATACCCACAATAGGTACATCAGGAGGCAATTAGGGTTCAGAGTCTTAGACAACTGCGATTTCCGCTTGAGCTAAATTGTAAATAAATTAATCCTGTCGCCCATTTTTCTGTTTTCTGTAAGTGATGTGACACGTGATACTGCCAAGAACCTCAATTCAGCCCCATCAGAAAACCTAAGGGTCACATGACATCCATATTTTTTACTTTCGCTGATTAACGCGCTGAGATCTGAACTTTAAGAACACTGAAAGCATCTCCACTAAATGAAACAAGTTTCAAAAAGACATTTAAAAAGTTTTAGTTTTTATCGCTGCATATCAGTTATTGTGGAAAACTGGTCTACAAGTTTGTAATTACAACCTGACTTCACATGAAGCTGTCATATGATGTTTAATTATTTAGTCAATATAGGTCATATTAACACTATAATGCTGTAACGGTAAGGTTCCCTGGTGCATGTAATTCAGCAGTACTGGTTTTTGCCCACACTTCCATGGCCGGGAACATGGGGGAAACACTGGAATCTGACCTTTTGACGCAGGCCTCCATCATGTCACTGGCCATCAGTTTGAGTCTTTGCTCCAGATGTTTAGCAAACTCTGGCTCTGGCCACTGGAGGTCCAGCACAAATATCTGTAGGGCATCCAGCTTCCAGAACAATTCCTCGGAGGTGGCTGATCCGTTACTGCAGGGAGGACAAAGAGAGTTATTCTTCAACAAACTGAGAAGACTGACAATCACAACCGTTTGGTGTTCTGATGCACTCACCCAGTTAGAAATTTCAACGTGACTATTTTTGCAGCATTATGTCTTTTGGAACAAAAGTACTTTGTAGAAAAGGGTTTTTGGATTATCAGCGTAGCACCATAGTTCTCAAACTCTGGTACATGTACTGTACCACTTGTGGTTCTCATTTCTGAACCTGAAAATGGGTCTTTGTGAGGAGCTCAAAGTTGGACCATTTCCATGTTTCCCCACTCCCGATCTAGTGGAATAGTGGAATGCTGTTCCCATTTTCCAACAAATTTACAGATTGTGCAAAGCACAATTATCAAATGAAAACCATCATATGTTTTTTTCCTACATTCTTTAAAAAGTCAAATAAAGAGAAAGGAACAATCTGCCCATTTTTCAATCGATATTTATAAATTTTGGGCCTTGGGAAGGGCTCTGATTAGTTGGGGGGCAGAGGTGACCTACGGTACGTTCATATATACTGGATGCAAAAAAATGCCCTTCCAGGTTAATTTCTTTTTGACAACATGGAAAACAACATAAGAAGCATTTTCACTTGGTTTGGATTCCAGTTATGAAGCAGCAGCTGGTGTCTAGCATACTACGTCACTTTCACATGAACTGACTAGGTTTGAGTCTGTTTACTTCTACAGGAAGCACTGTATTTGGTCATCATGGCGACAATACAAAGCATGTGCAAAATGACCAGACTTAACTTAAAGCAGAATTTGACCAGAATTGAAGCCACATCCTGTCAAACTTTCCACCAATCAGATGTCTTAAACTGTCGGTAATCTCCAATCAGGACCATTCAAAGATCAATAAGTGATCTATGTCTATGTCTGTCTGAAAAAAATAAAACAGTTGGTCGTCTAAGCCAAGAAGTTGTTTCTGATGCATAGTGGTGTTAAATAGCAGCTGAGTTGGTTTTGTGAAGAAAAAGTAGGTAAATGATAGCATAAATAGTTGTAAATAGCAAACACAGAGGAAAAAGTGTAAAGATGTAGATGGTTTGTTGAGCGTTGCCAACATTTTTCCTCCTGAAGCCAGCTCTTGATAGAATGATCTGCAGAGGAGAAAAGGCTTGGCCACTGTTGATCTGTGTGTTACTGTTAGAAATAGATTCTGTTATTGTTTCGGTTGGACTTACGGTGCCATATCTGTTCATACTTTCATCTTACATGATATGAGCCTCATTATCTGTCAACTGAGGCTGTCCTGAAAAACTAATGTCTAGATGTTGACTGGGATTAAGAGGTTTGACCATTCAATTTTTTTATTTATTAAAAAACAAACAAAAAAAAAAACAGATGGGCCAAAAGTAGCAAAAATTTAGGGTTAGTGTGCAAATAAATGTAAATATGAAAGATTGTTACTGAGGGTAATTTTTATCTCTAGTCACCTGGCATGCCAACTGTACCAGAATTCAGAAAATAAAACAATGAAAAAAAGAGTTGTTGGAAATTGTTAATAAATTGGCAAATTCACATAATCGGTACAAAAATGAATTCAATCATTGGCCCATTGGCTCATTCAATCATTATCATGACTGGACCTCAGCATGGCGTAGAAGATGTCAATGTTTAGGATGTTGGGCAGGTTTTGGCAGTTTGGCTGCAGAGGTGTGGGGTCTCAGGTAGTGAACAACACGGAGTCGACAGAGACAGATGCATGTCTCACTCAATTATCCCGTGAGTACAAGTTACACAGTAACACATGGCAACCCTCACCACCACTGACATCCAAGTGTACAGCGCCCACAGATAGAATGACAGCCACTGGAGGATGGAGGATGGGAAGGCGGGGGGCGGGAAGGGGCTCAAAACAAGTGCCACTCACTCCCTCACTTTTCTCACTTTGCCTTTAAAAGACTGTTACCTTAACAAGTGGCACATTGGAATAAACGCTTTGCGTTGAGTCCGTGGTGCAATTAAAGCTCAGTGGCTATCCCCCTCATGTCTAATTAGTAGTGCTCTTCTCTGAGCGCGCTCCACCTTGCTCCCCGAGGAACGGGACTATCCCACTCACCCGTCTGTGCTTGCTAATGAAGTGCCAGCTTTTTTTTCCCTCCTCTTTTTTTCCATGGACAGCGGATGGCGAGTGAAGTGAGGTAGAGGAACAGTGCTGTGGGAAAGGCTGTGGGAGTCAGACTGAGGAGCCTTTTTAAGAAACACGCCCTCGACCAGTCTCTAGAGACCCCCCCACCCCCATCCCTCAGCAAATGGCCACCCATGCTGGTAGATCTGTGACAGACTCACCAGCTCTTATAACTTATTTTTTCTAGAAAAGCAGTAGGAGCAGCCGTATGTTACCAACTCCATGGCTGAATCTGATGCAAAACTTACTTCTGTAGATTCTTCTCCACTAATCTTGAATGCCCTTATTATATATTATATTACAAATTGTACATTTACAAAGGATATTTCGGATCCTTGAAAAAACTAAAACTGCAAATGACATTCCTTCCTCTTATCCTTCTCTTCTTTTTAAGCTGGCAGTATGTGACCTTTAACTAAGCAGTTACTCACTGTTCGAATGCACAACAAGAAATGATTTGTTATCCTGGTACAGCATTCAATGCTAACTTTGTCCATATAAAGCCTGAGCCAAGGTCAGGCCAGAACAATCTCACCGACACAGAAACATTCAGCCATTTGATGAATTCATCTCTGAGACTTTTATCATTTTGTTGATGTTTTGAATCTGTTGTGATCCAGTAAAGTCAGTTCAGTTTGGATTTCCTGTGCTATGTACACAGTTTGTTTAAATATGACACCCATGTTTCCACCGATTGCCAGCAGTCGGCCTTGTTAATGTCGTACTGCCGTCAAAAACAAAGAAAGCTGTCGAAGCTTAGGAGAACAGAAACTGAAAAATACAGGAGGATTAATCTCCTGTAGATCTGTTAACAGCAATTTGCCTTAAGTTCTGTATTTCACTACACCGATGATCTCCATGCAGTGACCAGTAAAAGGTCTGTGGCGGAAAAAGTTTGTTTGCTGATGAAAAGCAGGAAAAAGAGGGTTAAAGACCATATTCAAGTTGGCAAAACTTAGAAAATGTAAAAAAGATAAAGTAATCATGGTTTTGTGAATGGTGAGTTTTAGAGGCTTGATTTCCATTTCCACAGTGATGTTTTCATTTTGATCTAGACAGTTACACAGTTCATAAAAAGTAAGTGTTTCATTTTCATGCACTTGTGGGAAAAAGATATCTTTCAACTTACAAAATGTCAGGTAGATGTATTCCTTGCAAGCTGCAATAGAAAGGAAGCATGGTGTTATTATGCTAATATTTGTTAGCATGCAGGCTGCATGGCACAAAAACTCACTACATATTGACAACTTCAGACTCTAAGGCACAAACGACGAGCTCAACACAAAGTGGATAAATGATATGAGACTTCACTCCAGGGCTCCTGCACATTTTCCAAATAAACAATTTGATTCTTTAACAGGTTACTTGTTTAGCTTCAAAGCTAATTTTTAAATGCTGAAGCAGATGTGTGAATTAAATGGTTTTTAGATCTATTCATTGAACTATAAACTGACATGAAAGATCAGAGATGCAAAAACTGCAATTTTTATGAATGGCTATAATTTTTTAAACATAAATAATCATAGGTTTTTTCCCCCAGTGTAATTAAAAAGATGAAATGACATAAATAACTTGACTATAAAGAACATTCACAGGTTCTTAAAGTGACCTTCCTCTTACTCACCTCTGCTTCCATATGACAAGTGATAAATACAATCGTTTCTAGACGTTTCCTTCCTCCAGCAGCCACCAGTGAGTGATAAGATGACTGTTTGTACATGAATTTTTGTTTTCCTGATAAATTTATAGTTCTCATCACTTAGAGAAAAATAATAAAACATATTTTCCTTTTTACTTTGTTAATTTAGTAAAAATCTAACTTAAGATTGAAATAGAGGATAAAGCAAAATTACGCTTAAAGGCTTTATCCAGAGCTGGAAAATGCTGGGAACATTTTCCATTTTTTAGGGCTGTGTAGGAGCCCTGTAATTTGAGACTGCAAAGACTGAAGAACAAAGATTTTGTTGTTTTAAATACTGTGGCATTAACCCTGAACACAATATCATACAGGGAAACTAAAAAACAGCAACAAATAAGTGGATTTCTAATGATCAGAGCCTTCATGGGTTAGCAATGGCTAAACAATGACTGATGAACAGACATAAAACTATGGGCCTCATTCACCAACCATTCTAACAAACTAATCAGCTATACTTAACAATTTTGAAGGCGTTCATGAAATCTTCGTAATGTAATCTACGAACACTCAGGAGTACTCTCAGGAATATTTGAGTGCAGAAGTGTGAACAAAATTTGTCTTGTTTTCTGCTGTTCAGGCCATTCTAATGACATACATTTTGTTCATTTAAATAAATAGAAAGATATTGAAGCGCATGACCTTACAATATCATTTCCATCAGGGGAAAATTAAAGTATTTCATTTCATTTTATTTATTAAGTTTCAGTCAAGATTGGATTTAATTTACTGCTGGTCTTCCAAAAACCATCCTAGTAATGGACTGCAAAAACAAGAGCATTAAAGCACTGTAACCATGTCTATTCCCTTAACAATTAGTATATCACTTCATGAATGTCCAAGTCATCTGAGCCTCCAGGACCACAGACTGATTGTGGCCACCTTCAGGGGAAGCACACATCATCTTACAGAGAGCATGCACCACTGACTAGGAGCATCTGGAGGCTCATGATTTTATTAAGAGATCTAAGTTCTTCCCTCACCTCCTGGTTAATAAAGTCACTGAACAACCTTCAGACTCACCTGGAGGTTTTTCTCCCAATCATTTCCATCCCCTCGCTCAATCATCACCCCATCTTAAAAGGGTGTTTGATGTCTTTGGACATGGGAGGAGGTTACTTGCTTTGCAAAGGGTGGAAGGTTCAGTGCATAAAGAACCATGAAAATGTATCCTACGGTGTACAGTGCATCCGGAAAGTATTCACAGCGCTTCACTTTTTCCACATTTTGTCATGTTACAGCCTCATTCCAAATTGTATTAATTTAATCTCTTACCTCAAAATTCTACACAAAATACTC
>JBBBVT010000010.1:2298653-2312407 GCA_037177035.1 Craterocephalus eyresii
CTGGGTAATTATCTCTGTCTTTTATCTTTGACGCCCCACAGGAAGTTATCCTGGCATAAGGGCGCTGAGAATGATGCATCTGAAAGGGAAGAACATCTGTGTTCTCACCAGTTAAAAACACAGGTGAGGACAAAGGACAAAGATGTCCCCTGGTCTCAAACATGAAGACCAACAGGAAAGTTAAGTTGGTCAGAGTCTTAAGAGCTAAAGGTAAATATTGGTCTTCAGACATGTCTACTTCAGCGCTCATTCTCAATGACCCCATGACCCATTTTCTTCTGCTTCACCAAGCAGAGGTTCAGGATGAAGATGGGGGGGTGGGGGGGGGGGAGTCCTGGGATGGTGCAAGCTGCTGATGGTCAATGCCATCAGCTTCAAATAATGAGCTTGATTGTTAAATGTAAAAGAATAATACTATTTAAAGGAATAAACATTTCTTTTTAAAAAACAAAGGTATGGTACTTTTTTTATTCCTGTGCTGAAACACCAGAGATTCAGAGATAAGACGCAATTCTGTAGATACCTAAAATAAACTGTTAGAATTGATACGATTTTTTATTTATTGTTTAAGTTAAATTCCACACAATTTTAGAGGTCTACAGACAGCATTGTGTTCAAGCTACGTGCCAGATTTCTGTTGTCATTGGTCGGTTCAGCTGTTTTGTGAATAAAATGCGACCCAGGCCATGACATGAATCCAAGCCACTTCTCAGCAGATGTCCCCCACGCCTCAGCAGTGGCCTTTTCTCAGAGAATTTAGTGAAAAGGAGCACAGGTTGGAACACAAAGGCCTTCAGGTTCCACAAAAGGCTGAGAAGAGAAGAGCTGGATGTGCGGTGTGAATGGATGGGGCTAATTGCACTGCTGGAAGGAGTCCTGGGAGGCAGGTAGAGAAACCAAAGAGGCCCAGATGTCACTCTGGGGTGCTCCTCAACGATTTAATGTTTTTAGAAGACGAGACCAAAAACCACAAACAAATCTTTTTTTATACTTTTTTTAGCACAGGGAAAAACACCAGCTTATATTCAATTTCAATGTTATGCTGAAGTCAAAAAACAAAGAAAAAAGATAAACACACAGATGAAATATGATTGTGATGTATTATCTCTCCAGTTTTTGGGCTCAATCAACTGTTAACTCTCATTTGAAGCCATGCCAGAAAATACGACTGATGCAGTGGACAATGATTCAATATCACAAATTCTGTGTGGATGCTATTCAATTAAGATTGGAGAACAAAAACCAGCAAAATCTAAATTTGAAGATGATAACTGCATCCATGATCACTGAATCACATTGTAAAAAGAGGTGAGGTTAAACCAACTTTATTCTTTCAATTTGAAACAAGTGATTGTATCAATTAATCCAGGTTCATTTAAGTTTGTTTTTTTACATGAACACTATTATTTAGTTTCTTTAAGATAAATAATTAGAATTAACTTCATGGAAATCTAATAAAAATATTCAACTTGCTCCAAAGAAAATATTTTATTCATCCAAAAGTATTTTAAATATCCACACTTGATATCATAGGGTATAATATCAAATATATTTGAATTGTTTAACTTCATACTTGTTTGTTTTCATTCTCCTATTATGAGAATATAATATTAAGCAAGAGGAACTGAGACAAAACATCCACAGCTTCACTTCTGCTGGCAGACCAGTGTTAGGTGTTGGTGGATGTCCCTCTGCACCGTGCCAAATTTAAAATTTAAACACAACAAAGTGGCACCATCTAAATTTAAAAATATTGTAATCATAATTAATCATAACTAGGACCCTCTCCTGCCCCTGCACGGTAGATGAATGATGGAAGGAACGTGGGACACATCCGGAGTCATGCGGTTAATCTGGGCTGCCTGTTTAGATGAGAGCTGCATTAGAGTAAATGTGCATCACATCTGCACTGTTTGAATGGGGAAGGGTCTTCTCATGTTTTACTAAGTTGAATGAAACACAAAAGCCCTCCTTTCATCCCCCATCCACACACTTATTTAGGTTTCTGCCCCCTCCTTCGTCTATCTCCTCCTTTCACACAACCCAGCAGTTGTCCATAAGGGTTATGTTCCTATTTGGAAAGTATTGATTAAAACGTTTATCCCCTCAATCAGTGTGGGAGAGCCCCCAGGGCTTAACACACACATACGCTCACACACACACACACCCAGAGTGAGAGCTTTTCTCTCTCTATCATGTCTTCAGACTGCCTACTGACAGTTTTACTTTCTCTTCAGATTTTTATCTTTATGTCAAGTTCCTTAACTAGTAATTATTTGGTATAAACTGGTTTCTGTGAACAGTTACTATAAACTGGACTAATGTGGCCAATATAAGGGATTTATTCTAATTGGATCATAATATGACAACAATGAAGTGAATTGAAATTAACTTTTTCATGAATTAATGCTGAACTGATTTGAATCAAAACTGATGCTTCAACAAATAAACTGTATTTCAAATATGAATTAAAAAAAAAAAGTCAACATTCTAGTTTCATTTCTTTAAGGATCCGACTGAAACTAAAAGACAGTTTAATCACATATAAGACACTGGTAAATATTCCCATTTAATAATATCTATAAATTTGATTTTTTAACTAATTTGGTGTTAAAATGATCATTTGCGTCCTGTAAGGTGGCTGCATGCGCTACTACTACACAACCTGTCGTTGTCCAAGTTGTTTGTTTTGGCCTCAGAATTTATGGAGGAGTTTTAATGGAAGGAAAAAAAAGAAAAGGAAATAGCCTAGAGCAGAGCAAATGAAGAATTAATCAATCAGGACGGTTTGAAGATCTTCTGACAGTTTTTTGAGAGATTGATCAATGAATTAATTCAGCTCTACATGTCATGAAATACCCCACGTTCTGAATTCATCTTGCCGCAGAAAATGAGACGTGAAGAAAATAGAGGCAGAAAAAAGAATTCATTTAATTGGTTGGTTTCCTAATATACTCGGTTACATTTTATAGTTTATATAAACACAGTTAATATAAATCAGACTAACATCATTCATACGGTTTAAGAGTTTTATCCTAACTGGAGTATAACTGGAAAACACTGAATTAGACGGTAAATGTGAAAGTGCCCTGAGTGGACATGCTCATACTGACATACCAGGCAGGAGAAGGAGTCATTCATGCGGTGCTGCAGGGTACATTTCTGTAAAATAGTAAACAGAGCGGCGTGGTCGAAGTGACTTGGAGCAGCAGAGATCAACCCCTCTACTCCCTGACGCTGAGTCGGATCCAGACCTGAAGAGGAAACAGACAGGGAGGACAAAGTTACACAAAGTTTGTTAGAAAAACTTGGTGGAAAAATTTACCGGAAGCTATTTCATCTCAAAAAGCAAACACGGTTGGTTAGGGAAATACCCTCTCTGCTGTACAAGTTAGCTTCTACTTTTTCGATGAAGCTTAAAGATCTGTCAAAATCTGTCAAAATAGCGAGCGCCCTAGGAGAACAGCCACTCAGGTGCTTTGCCTTTGTCTAGACTGGATTTCAGGTAAAGTGTAAGAATGCAAGATTAGGAAAGTTTGACATGAATAAACATTACATGTTATAAACTGCTGCATGTTTAAAAGATGTGTCAGTGTCAAATTAAGATTGAATTTAAGTGCATAAGAAGGCGATAACAACAGCATGACTGCAGAGCATCTTCATCTGAACCCATCATATAAGGCACCACTGCAAAGTGAAATGTAAATGTTTTTGGATTCGCGATCATTCACACCTCTCTGTGAGCTCACACACACAAACACCCAACATGCAGTGCTGTGGTTAATGGTTCCCACCTCATTTGGCTACAGATCCTCTGTGAAGCTGTCAGGACTCTGAGCTGACACTAAACATTCATCAACATGGACATGTGAGGAAAACACAAAGTTGTTAAGAGGGGGAAACAGCCTGTCAGATTTCATGAAGCAAGCTTTATGTTCACAGCACCAAGAGTGAGCATTTACCCTTCTCACATCAAAAAGAACTTTTTTTAATGAGTATTTTTTTCTGTTTAACACAAGTACCCTCTGAAACAAGCCAATTAAATCTTTTCCCATCACCAGCAGTAGCATTTTCCCCTCAGGGCTTGGTTCAGTATACCACTTCCTCCCAGGGGACAAAAACACCATATCCTGCAGGCTCTGCCGACCACAACCTCAAATTATTAGCTTTATCTCTCACTTATCATTGATTGCTCTCGTTTGTCTAACGAAAAGTCCTTTGAGTGTCCTCCAACCGAAATAAGCTTGTATGATCCCTCAATATGTCTGTAAAATACTTCCTTTACACGCAGCAGGTGGGAAATTGGACTTTACAGGAGTTTCTGCATCATTCAAGCTTTTCCTAACAAAAGTCAGAAGATCCTCCTCAGAAGGCAGAGCAGATGGTTGCATGCAGCTCTTTATCATTTTTGGGTTTTCAACCAGTTCAAAACCAAAACATACTGTATGACAACCTTTTTATTTACATTCATATTCAAGGTGCATCTGTAGATTTACAGATTTCATGTAGGAACAGGGGGAGTTAAGTCTTTGAAAATGTGTCTATATAGGTTTTAATGTTCAAATGTACAAATATCTCCAGATGGTATTTCTACATTTCACTAGTGGATTTTGATGATGTCTATCATCCATGTCTATCAACCAATCAGAATTAGGTGAAAAGAGCGCTAGTAGCCAAATTCCCCGTAGGAACACCAATATGGATACAGAGGGAAATAAAACCAAAGGTAGTATATTTTTGGACAGAAAAAATAAGGCATACCTTACAAAATGTTGAAGTTGTTGTGATTTTAATTCTGCTCTGTTAGGGTAGCATTGCTCAATCGAGGCACTGAGCGAAGATTCTCCGGAACACTTTGGTATTGTTTAGTCATTGTTTGTAATTTAGTAATTGCTGTCATAAGAATTACTTCTCTGTCACAGCAGATCTGAAGGAGCCAATTACCAAACACGCTTCACTGATCAATGTGTTGTAAAGATGGAGTGCAGCATTGTCCATCATGTTCATCAATAATAATGACAGATCACCACAAAAAGCAACTCTGTGCAGCCTGGAGCTCACAGAGGGATCACCCAGCGATTCATAACAACTTATTGGTGAAACGAAAGAGTTTTGTGGCAAAAAATTTCGTATTTAGAGGCTGTGCGAGCTGGTCCCATTCACTCCCATTATATTGGATGTACGCTGATCGCGAGTGGATCTAAATATCTCCTAAAGGAGTTCAAGTTACACCAAAACTATCTGGGTGAGTAAATAATCGGATTTCATGCTGGAAAAGAGCTCCAGGTTGTCATGCACGAGCGTACTGTGGAGGCTGCAGTGCCGCTAAGAGCCATAGATGGCAGTCGCTAGTTTAAAAAAAACTTAAGATTACATAAAGTCCCTTTAATGAAGATAGTAAACCTCTTGGTGCAGCCATGGAAGGATCTCAGCTTCATCCTAAAGTGAAGTCTTTTCTATCACTTCTTGTTGCATTTTCATTCCAGTCTGTTGTCCAGGTAAACACTCAGCAGTCTGCACTTCTCCATCGTTTTCCACCCTTCCACCAGCATGGAAATAGTACTTTGCTTGCCCCAATTCTGGATAACATTCACAATAATCTCCTTTGATTATACTTAATGAGACAACACACACACAAGCCCACAACTTTCCTATCAGTTTCACAGTTCCACCCTGGACCTCAGTCATGGACCTTAGCACAGCCTCATCTCCCTCCACATCAGAACCTTTGCCTCCTCCTCCAGCCTGTCTGTTTCCTGCAGTCAGGTGGAGAAGCATCTGGAGAGACGGAACAAGCTGCTGCTTGGGGGGGGGGGCAAGGAGGTCTTAGTTTGTCCTGATGGAAGATGATGTTGTATCTAGATTCATGACTTACTGAGGTGCAGGATGACAGTATAAAGGTGAGACTGGAAGCTGTGGGTCCCGGAGAAGGCTCTGATCAGGGTTCAGGATCAGCCTTCTCCTTGAAGCCTCTGATCTTTTTCATATTTCACATTGTTCTGCTGGGGCTTGTGTTCCCGCTTGTTCTTTGTATACCACCTTGATATCACTCGTGTTCTTTTTTGCTTGTTTCTGAACTATCCTGAAGAACTTCCATCCCTGTCTTAAGGCATTCTTCATGTTCAGCAGTTTTTTCAGTCCACTGATGATCCAGGGGTTATTGGAAAATCACATTACTGTTCATGAGAAGCTGATAAAGTCATCCCCATCACATGGCACTCATTTTCAGTTCTTCAAAGCATCCCTTCACAGCTTCTTTTAGCTGTGAAATTTAAAGGACCTGAATCTGGTCTGATTTTTCCAGTTTAAGATGGATTGGGGGCCTGTATGAATCTACAATGTTTGCATAAATAAATCAATCATTTATTTTCTCTGGTGGAGTAGGGTTGATGGCAAAAAATCCTCAGCCTGAACATTTTTTAGGTGTCAATGGACATGAAAAAAATGACTGATCTGAAATTTCGGCACAATATTATTACACAAAGCACATTTGTTAAAAATTATTTTTCCAACTTGTTTACAGGCAAAAATGTTTACACTTTTAAAATGTGCAACAGATTTTTTAAAATAACAAATTTAACAATCTACCATTCTTTGCCAGAGCTACATTTTGGGTTATGGGACAGCAACGTAATAAAAAAGGATAATAATAAAATAAAAAAATCGATGTGACCAAGATAAAGTCCTCGCTAAGGATGGCAAAATCAAATAAAAAAATCAAAAAATTTTTTTTTTTGTTAAAAGAATCTAGGTTTTTTTAAATAAATGCATACATTTTTTAAAAATAATCTTTTAATTTAATTTCTTTTAATTATTTTTATTTATCTTTTTAACTAGTCTTGTCAGGCATTATAGTAGCAGAATATTGGTCTGGCTAGTGTGTGTTTTTTTCTTAATTGAAATTGAGAAAAAAATGTTGGCTTGTTTTTCTCCACAAAAATCTGCAAAATCAAAGCATCACAAGAATAGCAATTTAAGTCAAATTGACCCCCAAAAAATCGGAAAGGAATTGAATCAGGAGGAAAGCATATCATCCCAGTCCCCACACATATGTCTTTTATATCCAAAATTCCAAAAATAATATACCACGTTGCCACTTACAAAGTGAATATTCTTCTTTACTACTACTACTGAAACTATTACTCTAAACTATTAAACTTATTTAACTTAATTTTAAATGTTATAAAGTCATATGGCAGGCCAACCCAATTTCAGCAGGGTCAGATTTTGAGATGAACAAATTTAACATGGCCAGAAATGCTCTTTGGCCAGTAAGTAGCGAGGATAACATTATAGCAGATGTTGGACTTGTTTTAATTCAGTAGCCATTTATTGCCACATTTATAACATACAGTCTTAAACAAGTCCAACACATGTCCAATATTTTTCATTTTATGTTTATATTTTGCCTGTCTACAGGTAGAATCTGCGACCAGTAGTTAGGAGAAACAACCAGCAGGTTATTCTCCTCCTCTAACCAGAGGGTGGGAACTATTCTTCGTAGTATTACCGTTAAATTAATTTTTACTTTAAACAACATACATATGGAGTAATTTTTGTTTATTCCTTGTCAGTTCTCATGTCCATAAAAACCAAACACTAACCTTCAAACAAGACAAGTAAATCTCATACTCAGCAACAGTCGCTGAAAGACTAGCTGAAACCCTCTGTAATATGTCTATTGTTACTGTCTGCCGCCTGGAAACGTTATGGCTGTGGAATGCCGTGGCAAATAACATTGTCCCTGTAGATAATCTGGATTAGATAATCTACCATGAGTTTTAAATTCAATGTCTCCAGCATAGTTGAACTAAAACAGAAGCACCAAGTTCAGTCCTTGAGAGCTACCTCCTGCAATTTTTAGATGCATCCCTTCTCAAAGACCTGAATGAAATGACAGAATTCTCTCATGTGCACATCTTTTAGATCTGCAGAGGCAAAGAAGATTAGGGACATTTTTGATAGGCATAACCTACATACACAACTCTGCTGCTCATCCAACAAATACATTTTCCAAAAATGTGGCTCCATTTAAAGGGGAAATAAACAGCCAAAAGTATTGTTCAACAGTGATATAATCCTCCAAGCAGTAATTTTTATACTTTATGTGCTACAATGCTAGGTTTACTTACATCACTGAATCAAATAATTAACATTGTTTATCTCAATGTTTATACAAAGCTCAACATTAAATTTGGGAATGTATTCAGACAAACATTAAGTCCTCTCAGTTGTTACAAGTGAAAAAAACAGTATGTCCCTTTCAGTCCTATTAGAATAACACTAAGTATTTTTACGCAATAGAGCTGAACATTGAGACCATTTCTTCAGGCCCTGGAGCTGCAGACGATAACAAGGCTTTGGGGTCAGCAACAGTGGAATCAACAGAAAAGGGAGAAATAAAAAAAAAAAGGAGAAGAGACACAAGGCATCTGAGCCTGAGCAAACCTGGGTTCATTTCCAGTCCTTTCAGGCCCTCTTGTTAATGGCCCTGCTAAATAAAAAGCCTAACACTCTCCACTCTGCCTTCATTGTGGGAGGACATTTTGGAATGGGAAGTTTGTGAGGATGACACATGGCCTCACAAAAGACCACGGCTCGCTGAAGAATGCCGGTGCTCTATCCACGCCTGCGACGCCTGCGGCCTCACACCCAAGACGAGCATTAGTGATTGCTTTTTATTAACGCTGCCATTTTGTTTTTGTTTGGACACAGAGAAGCCCACAAGGACTCTCATATTCAGTATAACGCCCCCTCCCCGCTGCCTCCTCCCATCACCCCCCTCCCAAGTTTTTCTTTGTGCTTTTTGTCCAAAAGAGAGAAAAAAGACAGCAAAAGTGAAATCTTCACAATCAACTTCCAATCAACGCTCCTTTCCTTTTCTTCTCGTCTTTTCTTCTCACTCTGTTTCAGGCTGCCCTTCGGCTCATGTGGCCTGTTTTCAACCCGTCTAATTCCGATGTAGGTCAATTTACATTCGGTACCTCCAAAGCGTGTGGTTGCCCCTAATGTAAGTTTCAGAAAATACAGGGAAAGCGGTGACTCTAAAGAAAACTAGACAAAGAGATATAGATTAAAGTTGATAATAAGAGGAGGAGAAAGGAGGGAAAGTATTGATTGGAGACAGACGGCAGAGAATTGATGTTGATTCCTGTCAAGTCCAACTTTCAGCTATTATCTGTTGGGTGTGTGTTGGTGTGTGTGTGTGTGTGTGTGTGTGTGAATAAGCGTGTGTGTGTGTAAGTGTGTGTGCGAATAAGCGTGTGTGGCCAAAAACATGGATGGATGTCACTGTTCCTGGCACAGATGGTCTATTTGGTCCCGGCTGTATGCAGCCTCCTCGTCCTGTATTTGTAGTGCGCTTTCTCACAAGTGTGACGCTCTAAAGGCAAAGCTTTCTGCTTGTTTGACTTGTTCAGTATGAGACACAGATTAGAGTGTCGCCAGATGAGTTGTGGCGAAAGCGAAAATTTAAAAATACATTAAATATAATGCAATAATTTCCAAATTTTGGGTGGATACTACCAATGTTTACCTTTTTTGGTAAAAATTTTCCTGTAATGCCAGTGAAACAATCAGTCGTGCACAATAAAAATTAACTGAACAGTGCTTCAGCCTTTCGTCTGATTATTTCTTATTAAAATATGAATAAATATAGATTTTTAAAAAAAGATAGGGTAGAGTGGACTGAATGGCACAAAAAACTGCAAAGCACTCCCATTTAAAGATAACTATTTGTTTCTTTAGAATAGTCATAGTGAGTTTTAAAAAACACTGACACATTTTCACCCATTGGCCTCCATCATGAAGAAAAAACAGCACATTAGGTCAAGGTGTCTTTATAGTGGAATTCCACCTGTAGGAATTTCCACCCGTGATGGAACATTCCATCAAAAACACTCCTCCCTTTTATGACTATGTCTAATGGATAAAGATATTTTAGTTATTTTTTAAAGTAGATTGACTGGAGTTTCTTGTGCAATTCAAATATGCAAACAAGTTCCTCTTATATTAAAATATATTGTCAGTTTATGTCAAACAGCTTTCGGATTTATGCAGTCTTTCTTACATTAGGAAAAGCTGGATTTTTCTTTTTTTTCTTCTGGCTTTTTGTCCATCTCAATAATTGCAGGTTCATGGCTCTTTCTATGGAAGCCCATGTCGGCAGAAGCAAACACACAAAAAAAATATCTCTCACTAAGTCAACTGTACACGTCTGATCCACCCTCTGTTTTCCCGGCTGGGGGAGAGGTCAGACAGGTATCACCCAAAGGAACCTGTTGCAGGTTTTTTGAACCATGTGTTTTCCCAGGGAAATAGCTGCTACAGCCTGTAAACACTGAGAGTTTGTGGCTGGAAACACTGCTTAGGGCCTCCCCAGCAGCACAAATTGCAAACAGACCAGGGACAGAGAAAACTGTTGACTGTCTCCCAGTTAAGTGGCTGGAATAGTGTAAGTATGCATATGGGATATATAGAATAATAGTTATTTGGCAAAACAGCTGCTTTGGGGTGAAATACCAGAGTGGACAACAAAGTGTCACTTCTTTGGGGGGTGAGGGTGTGGGGTAAGTTGCTCTGCCTTGACCAACTTGACCACTAACAATGATATGTCAACACAAATTCAGCCAATTCTCAGAAACTGCAATTTTGTCCAATCATTGCAACTTTGATGCAGCGAAATAATGAAATAAATGGCAGCAATTTGACATAGATGTGTCCAACCTGCTAAACTCAAAGAAGTAGAAGAAGAAAATGAGGAGAAATGTGATGTATCTGTTGTCTAAATTCATCGCCAAGGACTGTCTATGACCGAGGTCCCAGAGTTCTGCTTGAAACCGGAGCTAAACTGTTTTGTAAGTAGGGCAACAATGTGGTGAAAGACCAAGAAATCAACTATTTTCTTCTGCAAAACACCATGAGAGGAGGTCTGGGATTTACAATCAGACAAGACAAATCACCTTAAACATCAAGAACCAGGGTTGCCGCTAGTGTAATTGACCAGGCCGTGCCGCCATGGCAAAATAAAAGCCCTCATTCTTTCAGAATGATGCTTTTAGATTTTACAAATGTAGATAATATTGTATGTGGATCCATATAAATATATATACAGTCCATATTTGCACACATTATGGACCATAATAAAAGTGTAAAATTGTACCTACATATTTTAATTTGAAGAACGGACACTGAGTCTACTTCCTGTCCAGTTGTACTGTGGCTCACTTGGGAGTGGCAGTGGCAGTGGCAAAGAGTCAACCGTACAGGAAGTCAGCCACAGGTGTCCTATTGATGCTGAGCAGCGTGTATTATAGGCCAGAATCTAACTTCATGATGTCACAGTCAAACTGGACCTTTTATATCCACCATCTTGCATACTCACTTTGTGCTATTCCTCTATTAAAGTTTTGCTGTGAAACTCAAAATTGAGCTGAGTTGCATTCTGTTTCCACTGATTATCCTTGAGATGTTACAGCAGCTTAATTTGAGTCCACCTATGGTAAATTCAGTTGATCAGACAGGAAATACAGACATTTGTCTACAGTAGATCAGATCCCAGGGTTGACAGTTCATGTCAAAGCTCAGACCAAGCACGAAGACAAAGGAATAGTCTGTAGACCGCCGGGACAGGATTGCTTCGAGGCACAAGGCCTGGTAAGGTGGTTTGAAGGTTCCAGTGGGCACAGTGGCCTCCATCGTCTGCAAGTGGAAGAAGTTTGGAACCACCCAGACTCTTCCTACAGTTGGCCGGCCATCTAGGCTGAGTGATCGTGGGAGAAGGGCCATAGTTACGCAAATGACCAATAATCTAATGGCCACTCAGAGCTCCAGCGTTCCTCTGTGGAGCGAGGACAACCTTCCAGAAGGACAACCATGCACCAGTCAGGCCTGTAGAGTGGCCAGACGGAAGTCACTCCTTCAGTAAAAGGCACATGGCAGCCCACCTGGAGTTTAACAAAAGGCACCTGAAGGGCGCTCAGACCATGAGAAACAAAATTCTCTGGTCTGATGAGACAAAAATTCAACTCTTTGGAGTGAATGCCAGGGTTTGCTTTAGGAGGAAACCAGGCACCGCTCATCACCAGGCCAATACCATCCCTACAGTGAGGCATGGTGGTGGCACCATCATGCTGTGGGAACTGCAATACTAGCCTGGATGGAGGGAAAGATGAATGCAGCCATATACTGTACAGAGACATCCTTGATGAAAACCTGCTCAGAGCGCTCTTGACCTCAGACTGGGGCGACGGTTCATCTTTCAGTGGGACAATGACCCGAAGCACACAGCCAAGATATCGAAGGAGAGGCTTCAGAGAAACTCTGTGAATGTCCTGGAGTGGCCCAGCCAGAGCCCAGACTTGAATCCAATTGAGCATCTCTGGAGAGATTTGAAAATAGCTGTGCACCGACACTTTCCATCCAACCTGATGGAGCTTGAGGGGTAGTGCAAAGAGCAACGGGAGAAACTGCCCACAGATAGATGTGCCAAACTTGTGGCATCATATTCAAACAACTTGAGGCTGTAATTGCTGCCAAAGGTGCATCAACAAAGTATTGAGCAAAGGCTGTGAATACTTATGTTTTTTTCCATGTTGTCATGGGGTGTTGAGTAGAATTTTGAGGACAACATTTATTTAATCCATTTTGGAATAAGGTTGTAACAAAAAAAATTGTGGAAAAAGTGAAGTGATGTGAATACTTTCCAGGTGCACTGTAGGTTTTCCTTTTCTGTATTTAAAACCCAGGTCCCAATAGTTGTGGCAAATATAACAAAAAAACACAATTATCAGAACACAATTATCAAACCAACATTTTCTACATTGAGGAAGTGATAAAAAACAACTGTTCCACAAAATTTTGGCCCAGTTAGTCACAGACTGGTGAACCTCTGTCCATCAGTACATCTAAGAGACTCTGCTTCTTTTAAATGCTCCTTTTATACCCAGTAATGTTACTGACCTAATGCCAATCCAAATAGTTAGTTATCATATGTTAGTTACTATTCTGGCCTTTAGTTGCCAGTTCCAACTTTTTAAAAGAGGTGTTGCCGTCGTCAGATTCGAAATGAGCTAAGGAGCTAATATTTTCCATGAAATGATCTCAGTTTTAACATCTGATATGTGATGTTTCTGTTCTATTGAGAATAAAACATGTTTAATGGATTTGCAAATCATTACATTCTGCCTTTACATTTAAAACAGCGCCCCCACTTTTTTGTAATTTGATTTGTATTTATTGGGGGTAAAATCTTGAAGTATGACTGCTTGATAAGCAAAGCAGGGACTGATGCACTAATAAGCACACACATTTCTGACCCTCTTTTGCAACAAACACATAAGTATCCACATAAAACACAGATTCATTCAACAATCTTCCATAGAAAATAGGAACCATGTACCTTGGAAGTACTTGTTTATGGCTTTATTAGCTCACATATTATACTGTGTAGAGTATCTATAATATTGTGTTTCTTTAAAAATACGATGTAAGAAACCAAAAGTTTGTTCTATTGTATTTTGAGAACCTTTAAACACACAAATCTTGAGTCAATTTACTAAAATGTGTTTGTCATAAACTTTCTTTCATATTTAAAGCATACATGGATGTCTGAGTGCTGAGGACTGTGTGTGAGATGAGTTGGGATGGAGTGTGTGTGTGTGTGCGTATGGGGCGGGGGGGGGGGGGTGGTCCCCCACCCTATTTCCCCCCCCCCCTCCGGCCTGGGCCCTCTTTGCCCCACCACAAAAAAAATC
>JBBBVT010000010.1:2475069-2487982 GCA_037177035.1 Craterocephalus eyresii
AAGCGCCGCAGCCTCCCCCGACGCGCGTCGGCCATTGACTTTGCATGTAAACCTGACGCCCTTGACGCCCAAAAAGCATTTGGTCTGAACGCAGCGTAGGGTGTCACTGGGGAGGGTGGAATGTGAAAGACAGATTTGTTTGTAAAAAAAAACAACTTGTGGAAATACAGCAATAAATAAAAAAAACAACCTCAGCTTTAATTTAAGTTAAAATCTATACACAAGATTTTATCAATTAAATAACATTGCTGTGATATTTCACAAACATTTTCCAGATTTGTTGCATGTAGTTGCATCCTACTTAAAAAGAATTATGATAATCTCAAACGTTTAGATCTGCTTCCACTTTCTTTTAAGTTTGAAGAAAAAGCAACAATACATCAAGCAGTTTTATAGTGGACTCAATGTTGATTACACATCTCCAGCCCCTTTTTGTCACTATGATGCAAAACAGATTTACTTGGAGTAAATAATCAAATGTACCCATAGGGGGAAACACTGTAAAACATACATAAGTAAAGAAAGCACACATCTGAAGGTGTGTTTAAACCGAAGCGTGTGGTAAGATTGGGACTGCTGCTCTGTTTGATGCTGCTCTGATTAGCTGAAATCAGATAAATCTCAACAAGCAACACATGCTTTTGGCATTTAGAACTGCCTCAAGGCAACATTTGCGATTTTTAAGATTAAGTGTTTTAATATGACTTTCTTTCAAGATTTTCAGAACTTTAACTTGTTGCAGTTCTGTTCTTAGCAGCTGCTAAACTGTGGTGACTTTGAAAACAGATCATCCATTTATAAGAGGCCAAATTATTAAGCTTTCTGAAAACTTTTTTTGTGAAGTACCTACAGTAGACTATGAAAATAGAACTTATTCTTTTTCGTTAATTAACAGATGTTTATGTGATCCCTGAAGAAGGTGTCTTTGTTAAATATGTGCAAGATCTGATTTCAACTCTGCTTCCCTTCATTTTCTTCTTATTCTATCTATTCACAACATAGTCCATTAAAGTTTGTTTTGCTCCCAGTCTGTACACACCTTAAATTGTGTTGCTTGGTGGTTTGATACTTCATCATCTGTTTGTGTGCCTGGTATCTTTTTGTGGGCTGATCACTCGTTGGGATCGTTTGAAACAAAATAATTTGTGTCTTTGTTTACGTGTCATAGTGGACAACCTGAAGGGGTTTCAGATCTTACAGTTTTGAGGTTTTGCAGATGTGTCAGACAGTGTTTTACACCTCTCTGTGTTCCAACAAAAAAGATTAATAAAGAAATTGGGCTTCATACTGTTTCTGTACATCGGCAACAGCTTTTTAACCAGAGCTAAAGCGGTTTGTTGCTAACAAAATTATATATCAACTCTCACAAGTCCCATGATGATGAGGACATTGAATATGGCCTCAAAAAGTACTCTTGGAGGAGGGTAAGTTACATCCCCTGAAAGCCCTCTGTGCAAGAAGCGTTTAGCTGTGTAAAACTTGTGTATTTGTGCACACCTTTGTGTGTCATCAACGGAGTGGCGTTGCGCATGCACAGTGTGTACTTCAGGGCAAAACGCTTCTTGAGGTATTCAATCTCAAGACAGTGTGTATCAAGCCACTGTATTAATGCTGTAAACGGAAACCATTTCCCATCATGCATCAGCAAAGCATCATCAAAAAAGGGATTTCTTCTTTTTTTATCAGTCATGGCTGACAAACATGCTATAAGCATCACATCAAACAACAACTTTTTTCCTCTGGTTTCATGTCCCTTTGTACAACACATCTTTTTAGAAACATACTATGTAGTATTAAACAGGCATTTAAACTTTCTATTATATAAAAAGTGTGTGGCAACAATAGAAATTGTATTTCATTTTTCTACTTTTAGAAAGACTTGCTTTGTTTCTTTTTTTTTCTTTTTTCATTTTTTAGAAAAGAAAAGACACTTGTTGAGGTTCCTGGACTGAGGTGGGGGCAGTAAGGTGGATGATTGACAGCAGAACTGACCAACAGCTTTTCAGGAAGAAGTACAACACAAGGACACACACGGTCAGTGTAAAGGCCAGTAGCTGTATGCTTCACTCCAAATATTTGTTTTCCTTTTATACACTAAAACAATGAGCATCCAATTGTCCCTGAAGGTAGAGTCATTAAAAAATAAAATCGCTCTTAAATTACGGCTAAAACAGATCCGATAAAAGGAGTGTGTGTATTGGCTACATGAAACACTTCACTGTAAATAAACCCCTCAGGATTCAGTCCAGCAGGTCATTGGAGGAGAGGCCTGGTGATATTCAGCAGGCTGAAAGTCAGTCTCCTGTTGTTGCAGTATTTAGTATGTTTTTGTACTTGTGGGTGATTTACCCAGGAAGATAAACATCTACTGGCTTCCTAATCTGAATTCCCCCACTTATCACCCCTCTCCAGAGACTCTGTCTTTCTCAAATCAGGCCTCAGCTTGCTTTCTCATCTTCCTTCTTCTGTCCTCTAAGTGCACCTCCGTTGATTCATTCATCTAATTCCGTCTCCTTCAATCTTAAGTCGTGCTGCCCCATAAACTAAACTCAGAAGCTTCTCTGTTGGTCTTTAGTCATTCCTCCATGGCAGTATTTCAAACAAAAGCCCAGGTGGCCAATCTAAGGCTCTTCTTCTCCGGTGAAAACAGCCAGTCGCATGGCCACAGACAAGTGATCCGTGAGGCCGGCCAACTGGGTAACGAAACTGTACTCCTCGATTTCCTTTAAGACAAAGAAAGACAAAAATTCACTACTCAGTTTTAATTCCACAGAACTTCAGAATACATGATTCTTTTGCAAAAGTCGGTGGGAACGGATATGTGAGCAAATGATTGAAAGCTGTGTGACGAGCCACAAACACAAATATGATGTTCACTGTTCCATCAAATTAAGAAACATTACAATTAGTTTCCAATTGATCAGTCACTTTTTAAAACGTTGTTTGTAGACAATTTTGGACAATGCTGCTTTAGTTTGATGAATAAAATGGGATTTGAAAAGAAGAAAAAGTTGTGAAAGGTGCAAAGATACCAGATTAGCAGATAAAATATAATATATATATATAGAAGCTGCAAACTCTTTTTAACCTTTCACTGTGGGAGCTTGTGGTCCGTTCACCTTTATAATATTTGTTGTTTTATTTTTTTGTAGTATATCTGTCTTGTTCTTCACTTCCTTTGCTGTTCCTTAACCCAAACCAGTTTAGACAAATGGTCAATTTTTGCTTGGCTCCTTTAAGACGTTCTTCTTAAAAAAGTTGTTTTTTATCTGATAATGATGGTGCATAAGTTATAAAAAGGGACAAAACCAAAACGTCCATCACTTTACAGCTTCTCAAGGGGTTCCCAGGACAAGTTAAAAGGGAAAATATGATCTCTCTGCCTTGGGCCTCCTGGGGTCTTCTTTCAGATAATCAGGTGCCTGAAACACTTCTGCTGAGGGCAGCTCTAATCCAAATTCACATTTTAGACGCTCATCTGACCTTATTCCTATGTCCAAATCCAGCCACACTCAGAGAAAAACTCACTTCACCTATTTGTGTCTTATTATTGATTATTTTTACTAATTTACAGTTTATCGCCTGTAGTGAAAAATTTTACTAGCCATGCTGTTTAATTTCAGGTATTGCTTATATTTTTAGGGCTTTACCAGTTCATTGGAGTTGTATTCAAGTTCCTGTATCAATAAAGTATTTTACGATCCATGCAGGAAAACTAAATGAATGTCAGAATTTCATAAATTAAGGAGCGGTGGCCTGAGTGTTTTTTTTTTTATCAGAATGGCTGTGACATGATTTGTGCTGACAAAGACAGGAAGCTGTAGAGCTAAAAGATGAAAATAAAAAATACTTTGCAGAGCCGCCAACTCCCCTGCTGTTACATGAGAAACCTTTTTGCACTTGATGTGTTTTTTCTGCACTTGACTTGATGAAAGCATCAGCTGAGTTTAATGTCACCGCATTGGTATTTTTTTGTAAGGTCTGTGGGGAATTTGTCTAAATAATATAACATATAAAAAAGAAAAGCTCCTGAACCAAAACGTGCAGGCAGTGTCTCTTCTGTTTCTATATTCTGCCATGAGGTGGTGCCAGATTGCTGCAGTTTGAGAGGAAGAGTAAGAGCCAGGCAGAAGAAGAAAATGTCCCATGCAAATCATGTAATTTGGTTTTCTAATCCCTTGCATTGACTTCTGAGAGACCATTGTTCTTATTCCTTTTCTCTCAAGTTGTGTAGCTTTAAACCAGAAGTTGCTTGTACATCCAAATAGAAACAGCCGTACAGTATGTTGATTGGAGATACACTTTAGACAAAATCCTCTGCTCCTTTTAGAGAGTTGGGATTATTGTGGTGCTCAAGTCTTTTGTTTTTCAGGAAAGAGAGTCGAGCATCAAATAACCAGTCAGTTCGCAATCAGATGCCAAGAAGCAGAAGATTCTGCTGGTCCTGCTCTGACTGAAATGGATGCAGCATTTATGTGTGTCACAGTTGTCGATTTAATTTTCTGTGGTATTGATTATGGAGAAATCAAGTGAATTTGAGCGATTGTGCTTCTATTCAAATCAAAAGTAATCGTCCATCTGCCCATCTGTGAAAAGGATTTTTTGAATAGGTTTTGACTGAATTAATGCTTTTAAAGATTACCCAGTTGGAAGTTGCTTAGAGAAACTGAATGACGAATGAAAAAACCATTCCAGCAGATCACTGTTAAACTTATTTTTTGCCACAGAGAGATTATTGATGGTCGGTAATTGTAAGCACAATTACTGAAAAAGTATGGGTTAGAAAAACGTAATCATTGAGCTGCATGATGAAGCTTGATGTTAATCGTGGTAGTATCTTCCTATTAGCATGTCAGTGTGCTTCTGAGAAACAATTAAGATCCATGAAACACAGAAATGACATGTAAAAGGCTTTGGATGAATAAAAGAAAGAATGTCAGTAACAGTAAATTGTCTACACATTGTCAGCTTTGTCTGCAAACTTCCAAATCATACCAGTTTCCAGTCCTGCTGCAGGCCCTCATCAGTGTAGAGGATGTAGTCAATCCGGCGTCCGTTGCCTTTCAGCGGAATTTTCTTCCCCTTCTGACTGCTGGCAGGACACTGGTTCTTACTGGGAGGAAACACCAGGTACTCCTTCCTTCCATCCTCATTTTCCATCAATCTAACAAAGACAAAACATGCTCCAGTTTAGATGCAGGCAACCTGGATGATAGCTGGCACTGGCTGGGTGCATTTCACTTGCATCATTTTAAAGTGGGTGAGTTTACTTATAAACAATCTTTTTAGATGCCATCTAACTTTTGGCCCAACTTTTGGTGTAATGTAAATGGTTAATTTCTGGGGTCAATATTGTGTGTCGGCTTTCTGAGGGGGCTGCTCTCTTCATAAACCAGAAATTGTTACTTTGCAGGAGCAAATCTGTCTATTGCAGATTGCTTTATAAACACAAGGCTCTGTGTTGTGCTACTTTTTGTCCTTGTGTTTGTCGTTGCTGAACGACGAAAGAAGGTGAAAATAGTGTGTGAGGAGGCTAGAAAGAAAGATTGTTTTTTAAGTAAAATTTTCAGCACCCCAAGTGGCCAAACGATACTGTACATGGTATCACTTTTAACTTCTGCCAGAGTGCATCTACTGCTGCCTGGATTTAGAACAGGGTATCACTAAAGAGTGGCATGTCTCGTCATTGTTAAAGAAGTTCACATAAGTCAATATAGTGTCCCCATAACATTAATAAATTAAGACTTACTTTTGTAAACTTTCAGGTGAGCTGACATCTTCGTCATAAAGGCCACTGGGATCCAGCAGAGTACCTATCCAAAAATAGGTTAAAATGGACCTTAACGTTGAAAACACAATCAAATAAACTCTTTACAGTTCATGTTTTTCTTCTAAGGTGTCAACTCAGGAAGGAAAGAGATTTGGTGACATGTGGATGAGCATCTTGGAACACACACAATCTTTTCCATCCTGCTTGTTTATTAAGTGAATTTTCCAACATTGGTCTCTTTGTATACAACATCCGTTGCACATGTGCCAATAATGCCGGAAGGATGCCTCCTCTGTTACTCTTTGAGAATTTTTTTATTTCATTCCTCCTGTATAAAGATTTTTGCTAAAAAGTAGACTTGCCAGCTTGCCCGTCTCTTTCATATTCATCTGTGCACACCTCTGTTTACATGTTTAAAGTTGTAGATGAATTAGGCTTTCGGTGCATCCCCACCTGAAACTTTATTAGGAAAGCCCCTTTTAAAACAGCATATTCATTAGCTATTCATATTCAAAAAGCTTGGATTTCTGCTGTCCATAAGTGTTGCATCAACAGATCAAAGTTGTTGAAAATAAGTTTTTGTCCCTCTGAGCACCAGCACTTTCTTCATTTTGAGTTGTCTTTCAGTTTCTGGCTAAATCCATCCACAAAATTTAAATGTAAAAAATGTATCTTTGTTTATGCAACAGAGGGATAATCACGGACACAAGATCAAATCTACAAGAAAAAATGAAAGAAACAATGATGTAGTTAAAGTCCAGATCTCAACCTGATTGAAATGCAACAGTGGGACCTAATGAAAGCTGTACATTAAGAAATACTGCAAACCTTAATGAAATGAATTAAAATTCCTCCACATTGATGTGAGGCTGATATCATCATAGAGAAAAAAAAATGAATCTGAAATTCTCCTTCTAAATGTGGTTTTTACCTTGATTTTCCGATCTGTAAATAAACACGTTTTTTTTTATTCATTAGCTATGCCCTGACATTAAAAATATCTTAGAATATACACAACATATCTTTTATTTCATGTCACTTGAGGTTTAGGTTTTCAGAAATATAGGACAGAGATATTTATTTTGTTTAAACAAAGTCCAGTTACCTTAGGGTGTATCTTGCTATCAAATCAAATCTAAAATCCAGGTCCATATTCACTTGTTAAAACCACTCACTGGTTTTGTTTTGATTAATTTTACTGGTACCTTGTGAATGAATTTCCAGTTGAGAACTGGTATTTGTCAGTTTAGCAATGTAATGCTGCGTCCACTGAGGGACTTTCGCAACAGAAATGTTGTTTTGACAGTGTGAAATTGGTGGGTTGGTTGTATGTCAGTGTTTTGTTGCCCTGACTGTCAAATAGTTTCTGCAGCAACAAAACATGTGTGTGATGTTTGATGCTCAGTTGTTTGAGGTTACTCAACCAGTATTCAAATGTCTAGAACTCATGATGAACAAGTCCTTGGTTGGTGACATAATAACAATAATAACAACGATAAATAAAAAACAAACAGCTGAATGAAGCTAAAATCTTGTCAAAGTCAGGTTTCAGGACATAAAGAAACACTGAAACATTTACTTTCTTTTCATTAGTAGTTACACAACAGCACACCATTTCCATGGCCTCTTTATAAATCTAGTGTTCTAGTGATCTTTATAGATCTAGTGCTCTCCAATCCTCTCCTCACTATGGTGACCAGCTTCTTGCTTCCACTGGAGCTATTCACAGCCTGGCATCAGAGGATACTGTTTAGAGCGCATATATTTGCCGTCATACAGCTGCCAAACATAACGGTAAGTGAGAGATGAACACTCATGGATCCTTTTGACGATGTGACTGCATGACCGTAGGCTGGATTATGTGGTTTAAAAGCTCCATAGTGAACACCTCTCTTAAGTTGCTGCAGTGAATTCACGAGTGCTGGGAGCTCTTATGAGAAGTGGGCGTCTGATGTGCAGACAGCATTTTTTAAGTCTAAAAGCAGGTTTTCAGATGACAGGAATAAAGACGGTGAGGTGGGAACACTGGGCTGCAAAGAAAGAGCTTCCCTCTTTCAGGTGGTTAATGTGACCTCAGCTTCCCAGGGCTTGTGCATCCTGACACAACATGCAAGCTGCACAAAATAAATCTTCCTTTACTTCAGCTCTAACTGAACATCCTAAAATACACAAAAAAGGCCACAGTAACGGTACTCACTGGGTTTCAGGTTGTTCATTCTGCCACCAGTACTCCAAGTGTTCTCAGCATTAACTATTAATGGATATGTCAAATTGTGTGTTCAAGAAGAGACAACTTCTGGATGAACATACAGTGCTGCTTTATTTCCCGCTTACACACAGTCACAATGCCACATGGTAACTCTGTTTCCTTTAAAGGGGTGATTTCATGCAGAATTAGCTTTTCTAAGCTCTTGGAATTGTAGTTTACTCTAAATACATTTTAACTCAAGGGAAGAGCAAAAACCCTCAGAGTGTCTAAAACCTTTAAATGAAGCATTTTTTGTTACCATCAGACTGTACTTCCTTACTTATTCTACATCACTGCCTGGCCTCCCCAGTTTTTAACTCCACCCACAAGTACAGTTACCATGGGAATGAACTGCCGTGTTGGTGTGATGTTGGTCCAACAAAGAAAAAAGAAAGTAAACAAGGCCGGCCTCCAGGAAGACCAACGGAGTGAGGGGCGGAGTCTGCAGCTGCTCGGCTCCTTCAAGGGTGCCGCCCATTTAAAGGGACATTCAAGAGAGGAGGGAAAATAAGGTGCTGTACAACAGCCTTAGTGCTTTACCTAAGGCCTGATATGTGTTAAGCATGACTTTAACAAAATGTTAAGACATCAAAGAACAGCTACAGATGAGGATAAAAGTGCATAAAATCACCCCTATAAACAATACCAACATATTACAGTGAAAAAAAAATTATACTTGTGTTCATATCAAACGAAATGAAACTTATCTTCCATCATTGAAAAAAACAAACATTTTCAGAGCTTCAACTATCCATGGATTTTCATTTTAGTCCTGATTCCCATCTGGTTTCAGACCAACATAAAGACCTTTAAATGAAATATGTGAACAGACTGTCTGCACAGCATCAGAAAACAGATAAAAGACCTTGACTGTCTTCCTGCATTTTTCCTTTTTGGGCTCACCATTGCAGTCACTTTGGCCTAATTTGCTTTGGATAATCTTTAGAAAATGGGATTCTCTCCCTATTCGTTCATTCATTGATCCATTCCTGTTTTCTCTCCGCCTTCTTCCTCTCCTGACTAACAGCGGCCACATGAGAAGTGCCGATGTGTTCTTCTATCTGGCTGTTATAAAAACAAGCCTTGTAATTCTGTCCTGCCCACACTGTCCCCGAAATACCGCTGGCCTAAATAACGTTTCACATTCAGACCAAAACCCTCCAGTCCTTACGTCACTAATGCCAATGTATCAACCCACTGTACTGGCTGGATTTTAATTCACACAGTGGGAGCATCCTTATTTAGCCTGGCAGAGCCAGATTATGGTCTCCACTCTGCAGTCACTGTGTGGATCTGAGCGTGTTTACTGTAGCAACACCTGTGCTTCAGAGTGCTTGTGCTGTTTATGAATATTTTACTACAGTGTGTATGATGTCTGGCAAACTTGTGTGGTAGATTGTGTGGATTTATGTGTGTGTGTGTGTGTTCTTACCCAGAGCCCATGGTTTGTCCTCCCCTGGCCCTAGGCGACATGGGTCCTTGTATTGAGTAAAAAGTGAATGCTGCTGCTCCAGCTTGTCCTCTGGAAAAACACCAGCGTCCACGCACACAAAGTGCAGAATTATACACCATTGCAGCAAAACTCAGAACATAGCAGAACATTTAAAGTCAAAATAACGCAGGAAACCCAAAACTTCGATTACAAAGTGAAATAAATGGAAACAATAAACCACAAAGCTTATAAGTTTACTTATTCAGATCAAGGAACCAAAGCTGCCTAGTTTACAGAATTCGATCTATTATAATGCAGTTTCATCGGAATAACCCAGTGCTTCAGATAACCACTATGACATGCTTTTTCATTCAATCTAAAGTTGACATTATTGCCTTGAAATTAATTGAAATAATCTTCCAGTGCAGTAAAATAATTGCACTTTGTAAGATTGCAAGAAATAGGAAAACAGTTCTAAGCTTTACACAAGTCAGAAATACCTAAAAACAAATTATGAAAGACTCATTCCACATTCTCTGTCAAGTTCCCCATTTATTAAAAAAAGAAAAAAAAACTTTAAAACTCCTTTTTTGCTTAAAGGTAGTGTAAAAATTACTGAAGTAATGGTAATATGATATGAACATTATTTCAAAAACTAAGCACAGTAAATGGATTGTGGTTATTAGTGGCCTAAATTCTTGCAGCAATAAACATGTTTAATCTGTGAGTGCAGATCCAATGGCCCCAGGTGCAGTGATGACTGCTCTACAGATAATTACACTGCTCAAAACATTAAAAGAAAACACTTTAACACTTGATAAGTGAAATATTCCAGTTGAAACTCTCCATTTCATTGTAGAATGTGTTTAGAACAATATAACACAGTAATGATCAATGGATATTGTTGTGGGAAACAATAAATAACATTTGTCAAGGATCCAGAAAGTCAATTCAGGTTTATTTAAACTCGTGCAGGAGGAGAGTCATACAGTTTCCAGCATATCAGAAGAGTTTCTAAAGAGAATAGGTGTGTGTCTTTTATATCTGTCGGTTAGTCTTTCAGGAACAATGGGAGGAATCAGCTTTGGAGAGAACTCTGATCTAAATACATCTCCAGAAGAATGAAATAATAATCAAAAAAGCGAACGATAAATAAAATTTGTTTTGTACATTGTGTTTTACTTTCAAGGTTTTATTATTAATGGGACATGCATAAATATCTTATGAGTTTCCACTGTAAGAAAGCTGGCTCACTGCACCTACCATCTGTCTGCACAAAGAGTCCTGCATCATGTTGTTGGTTAGACTGATTATAAATGACAGGTGAATTTGGAATATGTAGATTTTTGCCTTTGAGACCACATACCTGAAGAACAGTTGTCAAAATTGAGGTCTCCCAGGATGACATCGAAGGCCACCAGGTCTTCCAACACCTTCTCACCTTCAAGTGATTGGGATGAGGATTGGCGAAACTCTGCCCCCCACTGAAGCAAGAGGTCCAGCTGCTCACAGCGGACTGACGCGTCGCCTGGACAGAAGCACAAAAATGCAAAATTTTTTGGTTTTATATTATTTGGTTTATAAGTTTACTTGTGATGTTACTAATATTAGTGACAAAATATTGAACGTAACAATTTTGGTGTTACGTGGCAGTGCTTGCTGCTGCCAGCAAATCTGTTAAATTGACGTTAGTTATGCAGAGAGGGGATGTGAGCAGCCCTGCGACAGACTAGCGACCTGTCCAGGGTGTACCCCGCCTTTCGCCCGTTGACAGCTGGGATAGGCTCCAGCACGCCCGCGACCCAATTGGATTAAGCGGTTCAGAAAATGGATGGATGGATGGATGGATGGGATGTGAGCAGAGAGAGGCAGCAGGTGAGAGCATGCGAGGGAACAGATGAATAGTGGAGAGTGTGAGAAGAGGTGTCAAGATATTGGAGGGCGAGTAGGTGGTTTTGGCTTTGATTACTTACGGCTGCAGCTCGACTACATGTGATTTTTGTGTGTGTGTGTGTTTTACAGATTTCTTTACAAAATGATGAAACTGGGGGATGTGGGGGCGTGTTTGCTGTACGTTTGCCTGTGTATGTGTGAAAGTGAAAAGTTAAAGTGTGAGCAGTAATTTGTATTTAGAACTGAAAATCATAATTCGCGCACTTGTGAGGAAACAAAATTCTTGTTTTAAAAAATATCAGAGCTCTTTCAAGTTAATAAATCCAGTTAAAATGCTCTACAGGCTTCAAATCCAGATATTACTTCTTCTCTTTAGGAAGATGTGTCTCTTCTTTTCTCTAAGAATCATAAATCTTTGTCTCCTTTTACTGTTTGTGTTATTGACAATACATATAAGTAAGAACGATAATTTATGGGTTAGAGCAATGTTTTTCAATCCTGGCCTTTTCCAGTATGTATGTGACTTGTCCCCATGAAACAACAAATCTTCTCTGTAATTTCCGGACATATGATTCTGCTAGTGATTCCAGTTAGGTGTTGTCTATTGGAGTGGAAGATTTAAATTAAAAACAAAATTCATTCAACAGACAGGAACCTCAGCAGTATGGAAGACACAGCAACAACAGTCTGGCACCTGCTCCCCGTGCTCACAAGCTTGGTTTCAGCATAGCTATGGTAAGTGCATCCCACATCCAGCATTTTTCACAAGTCAGGTGTGTTGGTCATTCTGTTATGAACAGCGCACCCAAGATGATCCTACACTGCTGTTCAACATCTAGATGCTCCTACCCACTCAAATTATAAAAAACCCCCACAAATTTCCTACCATAGGTGATTACACACAGATCCACATAGCCATCTCACCAGGAGACTATAGTCCGGTCCAATCACTGGTCAGATGAATCGATCAGATTAGAGAATGGGTGTGTCAGAAATTTCTTCAGCTAAATGAAAATAAAACTGAAATCATAGTTTTTGGAGCCAAAGAAATCTTAGAAGTCCTTACACAACTTCAAACAGCTAAGTTAGAAACCACCAACAGAGCCAGAAACCTGGGTGTAGTCCTGGACTCAGACCTGAACTTCAGTTACAGTTGTGAAGTCAGCCTGTTATCACTTAAAGTGTACATATCATGCTTTTAAATCCTTCCTTTTCACATGTAAATCATTAGTTTATGGTTTATATTAGTAAAACTGCAATCTCTTAGTCTGAAATCGTTGTTTGTATAGCTCCACACACCCCTTCTTAAACCCTGTTCTGAGGTGTTTCCTTACAGTCAATGGGATCAGCTCGATTTGATGCTGCCTGAACAGACATTTCACATTCTCTGAGTCTTCTACACACTAATAATCGATCATCCCAAATGACCACAAGAGCTATGGAAGCGTATGTGCACCTTTAAGTGCAATTTGCAATTCAATTGGCAAAGTGGAAATTGAATATTTAAAATGGCAATTTAATTGTTAAAATGGCAATTCAATGTTTAACTTTGTCATGTAATTTGAAAATG
>JBBBVT010000010.1:2498086-2508765 GCA_037177035.1 Craterocephalus eyresii
AGATACATAACACAAACATAAATAATCAGAATAAAAGAAGAAAAGAGAACTATAGGAGATGAAGTCCCTCCTAAAACAAATGAGGAAATAAAAGATTGCTTTCCTGTCCTGTGAATTAGCCACAGTGTTAGAGATGCTTGCTGAGGAGAAGATATTCATTTAGACAAATGGAAATGGACTGCCAAGAACTGGATGGCTGATCTCAGCTGGCATCTGTGGTAGAGCCTCTAATAAAAACAAAACAAAACAAAACAAAAAAAACTAAATAATAACTCTGAGTGCCACATTAAAGCATTATCCTAATTACCTTTACTTTAATACCAAACATAAGCTAACACTGTAGACTGGAGTACAGTAAGTAAAACTTACAGCAAAGACCTTTCGTCTTCATTTTTAAGGCACTAATTAAATTGTTCTTAATGGAGTGAGTGTTTTGTGGGAGTCAGTGAGGTAGAACCGCAGAGAAGACCAGTCCAATTTTTAAATGCTTCGGAAGATGGTGCATTAACTCTTCTGAAATATCACTTTATATAAACATTTTTGACACTCTTTCTACACCTTTAGATTTGGTGTTTAGTCATCATTACTGAACTATTTTGAAAAAGGATGTTCAGCACCCTTGGGTCATAATCCCATAGCCTTCTTGTCTGAAGAAGTTCATATGTTAGATACATCTATGGCGTCCTTCCTTCCTTTTATACTGCTGCTCTTTTCTCCGTCCCCGTCTTCTCTCTATCTTGCCCCACACTGTATTAATATTTCAAGGGCTTATGTATGCTTCAATAAGTGTGTGTGCACCCTGAAACTGACAAGAGACCCATGGGGATTCTTCTGTGTGGATGTGTGCACTCGTGCTTATAAGAAAGGGAGGACTTTCAGAATGGCTACAATTCGAAGTCTGTGTACAAGATGTTGCTCAGACGGTGCTTATGTGTTTCTCTACGGGCTCTGCGTAGTGATGAAGAAAGGTCTCTAGTGAAGGCCTTCTAGGCTGACAAGTCTTTTCTTCCCTCTGCTAAGGGAGAAAAATGGACACAAAGTGTAATAACTGGGTTTCTTTTAAAATAAAGAAGCCAAGGAGTCAGAGCGCAAGATGCCAGAAGATGAAACTTTCAGAGACTTCCTCTCTCATTGACACAACAGAGCGGGACTGAAACGAGCTGCGAGCACCGATTTCACACTTGATGCCAGCCGAGCCGGGCGAGTCTGATTATAAAACCTCAGAGCTTGCTGTAGATAATTACTTTAACTTCACCATCACACAGAGGCTAAACGGAGATTTCACCTTACATTATTTGCATGAGTCTGATCACTTCACTCGAAATCTAAGCAGCTGATGTGTTGTGAAGACAGATAGAAGCACAACAACCACACATTATATTTCATTCGGAGCCCCATTTTTTATCAAAGGGACTATTCCCAATATCACGTCCGGCTAGCTTAGTTAGCGATAGCGGCTATTTTTTTTAGCTTTTGTATTAAGCTCTTTCTCGGCTAAGTGGGTTTAACTTTCGTAACTTAATTCCAGATCACTAGGGGAACGCTATTACTGGCTCATCGGAATCTGGACTTTCCGAAAATTAACCTGGCAGAGAAAGAGCGTCACATCAAACTAGCCTCTGTCACTAACTAAACTAAACGGGCGTGATATCGGGTATAGCTCCTTTAATGCTTTGCTATAAACACAGCTGTGATTTCTTTGTGGTACTAAAAATGCACTGGTGTTTGGATTGAATCCTGCTATTAGCTAGATAGTTTCATTTTACATTGGTAAAACAACAGTTTGCTGTAAAAGGTACAGTGTATAAGAGTTATTGACATCTAGTGGTAAAGATTAGGCAATGCAAGTTGTGAAAAGATGATGTTTGTCGGTGGTCAAAATTCTTTCAGATTTTTCACGTTTTTATCTGTTAGTGGATCGAGTGGCTAGTGATTACATACCAATACATTAAAAGGACCTGTTACAACCTGCAATTTTGAATTGAAAAACAAGATAAATGTTAAACTTTAATTAGATTACATTTCTCATCACAACAGTTACAGCCCTTCACGCTTTACCTGGCTGTTTCATACTGTGTTGGAGCACTTACAGAAAAAGTAAAATCTTGAGTAAACTCATAACAATGAATCATTCAATCAACTTCATGAACTTTAATAAAAAGTTTATACTAAAAAATAGATTAAATTCACGTCTTGAGACGATCCAGGTATGGTTTGTGTCAGTGACATCCAGTCTGCCATTTTTTATATGTGTATCATTAAGTGGTGGTCAGCGCACTCATTGTAGACCAGTGTGTCTTGCAAACATGTTCCTTATTGTTGGAAAATAGCTGAAGTGCTCTGATAGTCTCAACGAGTGTCCGACAACGTACTAGAGAGAAGAAATTAACGAAAGTATCTGTACTAGCTGGCCCGTTGCCAGGTTTTGTAATGTTTTGTTGTCTGTGTCTCGCGGAATCATCCTGGAATTATCCCGGAATCGCGCGATAACTCGTGTCAAAACACCAGTGGGACATTCCACCACCTGACACCAAACAATTGCAATCGCCGGGTAATACACGTTGGTCATTTTGGAAGTGACTGAAAGTGACCATGACTGATTCAGCAAAGAAATCCTAGAGGATGTCAGAAGCAAGGAAAAGAAAGAGAAAAAGTCAACACAAGAATTATCACAGGACAAACTTTTATAGCATTGGAGAGTTCAGAGAAGGAATTGGAAGCAAGACAAATTTATCTTAACTTTATCAGCATTCTAAAGGGTGTGATGACAATGTAAAATTCTACCAAAGTTCAGAGGGGCAGCTTTAAATCCCTCTCTTCCCCATTCTGCTGCCTGACTTGAGTGTAAGCATGTGCCAGAGGACACCAATAATTCCTCCACCTTAAAATAACTATATAGACACAAGTGTGAGCTCCAACTTTTCATCACAAGTTTCCTGTTGAACAGATGACATTGATGAGTCAATTTCAGGTCTGACATGTGCTCTAGTGTTAACACATGGTACTGTTTTCACTCAGAGACACAGGAAACATTTCTCTGGACCCCAATAGAAAAGCAATTTGTGTCAATAAATGGAGCTGACCTCTGTTGTCACTGGAGGTCCTTCTGGTCATTAGACGCTGGGGGTGAATTTGGGGAATTCTCTCATTGATTTCCATTATCCAATCTAAATTTGAGCATGTTCCCATTTTGAGGGTAATCCGTAGTAATGCATTCTGACTGTGTATTTACACACAAACACACACGTGACTCTTCAACCATGCACTTAGTAGTTTGAAATAATTGTAAGAGGGGATAAATGTTGAGACGGAAAAGCTGTAACTACAGTGCCAGTGCTGGCTTTCTCTGTAGGGAAATATGTTTAAGGGATATTCTCTCTCTCTCTCTCTCTCTCTCTCTCTCTCTCTCTCTCTCTCTCTCTCTGTCTCTCTCTCTGGTGCATCAATTCTCGGCAGGAATAAATTCAGCTTTATGTTGCCGACCTGCAGCTGCTATCCAGGTAAACACATCCACAGGGAAATCATCAGAATGTGTGAATTCCCTTGTGTTACATTAGTAAAAGACTGACTCTAAACTTTAAGTGCATCAAAATTGGAATAAACTATTCAGGAAATAATAGCAGAAGATGGTTGGGGTAGATTTTTACTTAATGGTCTCATTTGGCAGAGAAATGAGACTAACCCTATTGCCAGGCTGAAATGCCAACACTGACCAATTACGCAGAGCCATTTTAGCTCCTCTGTATCTGTGCATGGTAATGTCAGTAGACTTGAGTATATGGAAATGTTGCAGAGGGATGTTTAGACTTGCCTTTTGCTTATCATAAACACTCCGCCCTCGTTTCGCGTTAGCTTCTAAACACTGCAAAGCATTTTCACTTGTTCAACTTGAGAGGAAAGTTCAGTGGTTACAGAAATAAAAGTCAACAAAGTTAAGTTTGACACACAGGTTGCCTCGGATTCAGTAAACGTGAAAACATGTACACGCCTTTTCCTGTTTACAAACTACAGGCACCAAATAAACAGTGTCACAGCCAGTGAGGTCGGATTGGGGGGTAAACAGTACTGGGTCCTTTTAAAAATATGGAATAAAATGTATTTGTGCTCAATTTTCCATTTTCTAATGAATTAATGCCATGATGAAAGCCAATCTGGCTTAATAAAGGCTGAATATACAGAATTTTGTATGTTGCTCGTATAATTAACTGAATTTTTGGCTGGTATGAACATAAATAGCTGGTTTACTTGGTAGATCAAGCTTTGATTATCTGACAGACTGTATTGCTATACCCACCACCATGTTTATACATAAAAATCATACCAGGAAAAAGAAAAAGAAGTATTGAAGCGATTGTGTTCCAAACCTGAAATAAAAATGCATTAACAAGAATGCTTTTCATATTCAAATTATAGTTGCATTTTTTGACTCATAACTAAAATCAATAGGAAATAATCTAAACTGCATTTTCATTTATTTCTTTAAGACTGGGTGTGGGGCACTTTTTGAAAATTAAGTCTTTAATGTCTTTTTCTTAATAATTTCAAATAAGTCACAAAAAAAGCAGTCTTGAAGAGAAAAATGAAAATGCAGTTTGGATAATTTATTATCAAATCTAGATATGACTCAAAAATTGCACTTACAATTTGAAAATGCAGCTTTCCTTTTAATGCATTTCAATATCGATTATGGAACATAATCGCTTCCACAAAGCAGCAAAGCAAAGAGAAAAAACTATTGCACAACACAGAGGAAGCAAAGAAAGTAAGAATCATAGCTTTTAAAAACACTATGCTTTACAGTACAAGGGCGAATAATCATTGTATCAGGTAGGTGTGAAGAAAAACAGCATCAACACCAGGTACTTCAAATTAACTGTATCTAATGAGATGTATCCCAGCTGGCACCCGACTGAGCTGGAGATTCACAAAGAGGAAGCAAAGGTTTCGTGTGTGCCTCTCTGAGATTGATCACATGAAGCCGTTTCTCGCTCTCTGCTGCATCAGCCACTGTGTAAACAATCTGAAGGAAAATCCTGCCGGCACGCGTGATGGCCATCGTACAACTTTCTGTCTTTAATGTGTGTTCAAGGCATCTTGACCCCGAAAATCTAGCATATGACATTTTATTGACCCAGCGTTCAGCTTTGGGCGTTACGCCTTGACACCAAAATCACATTTGTTCACAACGCACCCTCATTAATTTGTGCACAAAATTGGTCTGTATACCCTTGAGAAAGCTTTTCAGTTAAGCGAAAAATATCGTCATAACTTGATCTCGTGAGATCTTGTTGCACAAGGTCTCTTCACACCCCCCACTGAAGCCTACCCTTTACTTATCCAAGAGTTTTTCATGTGTACAAAACTCCATATTGATCCAGACATTTAAAATACTACTGAAGTTGAAAGTGTTTTTCCTGATTGTAGAGAGGAGCCAATATGCTGCATATAGTGCAGGATCACCACATGTCTTGCAGGTTTGTGATGTTTTCCCGCTGCAAAGCACCCGATCTACAGTATATGACAGCTTGTTGTCAAGATCTGAACAAGCCTCCTAATGAGCCAATTAATAATTTAACCCAGGTGTATTGCAGCTGGTAAACGTAAAAATCTGCAGGACAGTTGGTGATCATTGCACCAGTCTATAAGAAAAATAGGACATTTTAATTTATCTTTTTTTTTAAAAATAAGGAACAACTTGAAATAACTGTGAGATGTTTAAAGGTACAGAAAAAGTAAAACCTCTGCAAAACTGATTAAAAAAGACTAAATATTGGAATTAATTTAGATCCAATATTTGCTGGTCCAATAAATGTTCTTCACATTCCCAAATCAGGAACAGGTGTAGTTCTAACAAATTGAGCCAGTAAAATCACCTTGTTTACTGTGGATGTAAGCCCAGTTTGGTCCCAGTTAAACACCATACAGTTTATGGAAACTGTTCAGTAAATGTCTTGAATTCAATCTGTTAAAGTTGACATTATTTTATTACATGGTATACAAGCTAACGTTTATATGGCTCTAGCTCATTGCTAAAGACGCTAACATTAAACTAATAGTGATTCACCTCAAGATGTATGTTTTGGATCCTGTCTCCCTGATTTTACTGCAGATATTGTAGTTTGCTGCACATATATTGCTCCCTCACTATTGAGTTTTTCATACCCTAAAATTACAGCAGCGCTGTGGCAGCAGCTGTGTGGCGGTGCCTTTGTTTTGATTGATGCGTGTGCACTGCAGACGTGGAGAAATGACACAGACAACAGACAGGAGGTTTGACAGAGAATATCATGGAAAAAATTTGATTGTTCACGAGTCTTGAACCGTGAGTACAAGTCAAGTCTCAAGTCGCTGAAAATGCAACTTAAGTGTGACCCGAGTCTGAGTCCCAAACTTGAGTCCCTGTCTTTGGCTACAAACTTGCAGAGTTTTCATCACACAATGGCACAACCATCTCTGTAATCAGCAGAGTCTCTGCTTTCACGTGACACCTTGCTTGTGTGCTTTGTTTGAAGCGGTGTTATTTCTAAAGTGGACATGTGTTGTTCTGATCCTTTATTGTAACATGCCCATGTACAGTAATTGCTTGGCAATATGCTCCATTTGGGTGGCAATGCTTGTTAGAGGCTTTTAGCTGAGCTTCTCTCATTTCTCATTGTCATTTTGGTATGGCATGTTAGGATTAGTGCATCCTGCTTTCCACATAGATGTTTTATCTTTACTGTACACATCTCATCCCCGAAGCCTACGGTCTCCTGTTCAGTCTCCTATACAGGGGGTGAAGAGGTAGTTGAAGAGGTAGCTAATGATAAGGATCATAATGTCACAGTCACAGGAGACAAATTTTGTCACAGAACACAAAGACTCTGAATACTTATTACCACTACTAGTGACAAATTAGCAAAGAAAATCATGATATGGACCTAAGATTGAATCTGAAAGAGGAAGGATTGCTTCAAAACTTCAGTTGACTTATCAGAAAATCTGATCAGTGCAATTGAAATGTGTTGAGCCACTGAAGATGATTAAGAGCTCTTTGAATTGTTTTACTTAAAGCCAGTGGATGTTGCCGTTTCTATACCATTGGTTTATTTGAGCAATATGCAGGAACCAAGAATTTAGCAAACACATAGAAATTTGCAATGATTTTTTTTATTCTGCAGTGGTTCATCTGCTTAGAGGCAATTGGTCCCTGTTAATAGTGGATTCATGCATCATCAGCAGTAAAACACGTCTGCAAAAGAACAAGGGAGGCACACTTAAACTACATGAGTTGTATGTGGACATCAGATGAAGATATAATGATGAGCTGGCGAAGAGCTAATGAAAGATCTGGAAGAAATTCATATCTGACACGTCTACTAATGGGAACCAAGGGATCCTGAGAAAGCATGCTGGTCGATTGTGGTTCCAGAGGCTGAAAATGAACTTTCACCCTCACAGCTGGTTGATGTGAGAGGTTTGTCATTTGTTTCTTTGGTAATGTGTCTCAAATGTGCTAATTTTATTTGACCAGCCTGTGTAGCTTTAAGAACAAAGAAAATCTCATGGGAGGCAGAATCTCAAAAGAACAAAATCCCTTCACCATATGATGCAGCAGCACCAATCAATTTCACCAAAAGACTCAAATCCAAACCACCTTATTATTCAGTTGGGGGCAAGGGGCAACCTTCCGCTAGAAAAGTGATACCCATGCGGAAGTGCAAAAAATTGCAGTTCCCTCTTCATCCGCTAGGGGCTGGCTGCAAAACAGAGCAATTTCCATTTGGGTCCCATGCTAAAAACGCCAACTTTACAGCATGTTTAAACATGTTTAAAGCCTGGTTCAAAAAAACATTTTAGGATTAAAATGTCAGGTTTACCTGCATGACAACTGTGAGGGGAGTGAAAAAAATTCTAGCGCCTCCGTTTAGATGTTATTTAATCCTCATTAATTGTGGGCGTGTTCTTTTGATTGACAGGTGCCAGATATCCGGGAAAACAGACCTAGCGTAGCATAACCGCGGTAATTAGCCGCTTACAGCGCTACAAATATTTCACCTGCCTTCCTCCATTGGATGGTTAGCTCCCAAAAGCTGTGGGTTAGCTTTGTTAGCACGTAGCTCGGGGATTAATGGCTGTCAATCATCCCTCCTCACGCTCTCAGCCCCCCTCTCCGCCTCTCGTTGTCAGCCATTTATGGGCTTTCCGGCAGTCACGAGACTTGTGACGTGCCAAGATGGCGGAGGAAGTTAACGCCCAATGTGCATCACTTCAGCTCATTATAATCCTATGGGTCACGTGGTTTAAGGGTTTGTCCATTCTTTTTACAGTCTATGGTTGGGGGTCATCTGGAGCAACATTTCAGAAGACTTTCTTTAGATAAAGCAAAGGTTATGTATGGGCATACGGTGACATTTTAAGGCCTTGTCCACACATAGCAGGGCATCTCTCAAAACAGAGATGTTTTTCTGCAAGTTGATCTGTCATCCAGACACAAACAAATCTTTCAAAAACCTAACCAAAGTAAAGATTTGGGTATTCTCCATTTAGGTATCTGAATGTGGACATTTACGGGGTTTTAGGATTCAAAACATCAAAGCATCAGTGCATCAATACCTGCAACAAAAACATTCTGATGTGACATGGTGCATGCAGTGTTTCTTTTTGCTTGCTTTTATGTATTTGTCTTTCTCATTTTTTAGCGTTTTACTTATGGGGTCCCAGGATAACCTTTATTGCTGGTCGTTTTGCCTCCCCCCACATTGCCTCAGAGCTCGCAGCTGGAATGAGTGAGATTTTACTGCTACAGGTTTTGTGGTCCAGGAGCAGAGAACAGCTGATACCAGCGACTGTAGATGATCTTATATACTCACAGCCATGTCCGAATCAAATAAAACCCAAATGTCAAAATAAAGGACTATAGAGATGTAGCAGTTGAAAGTTTAAATGAATATTGTAGAAGTTCTGCAAAAAAAATAGAAACAAAAAAAAAAAATCAAAGAAAAAGGGTATAAAAAAAACTCAAGTAGTCTATATTTACTATTTTATTGTTTGCTCTTTCTCAGTGCAAATCAAAACTGGGACAAAACAATTTCCCATTAGATATAAGAGGGTATAAAAAAGACACGTTGTGTATACACACACACATAATGGATTAAGGCTCGGGTTGCGGCGATAGGTATATTAAGTGTCCGGATCCAGATTTGACTGGAAGACAGAGTACTGCAGGTACTGAGTCAGGTTTGGTAATTATCCAATGGGTTGTAATGCAGGTTTTTAAAGTTGGACCTGTGCACAACTCTGCTGCACATAGAGGATTCTGATTGGATAGGATTTAAGGAACTACTCTAATCTAAAGGTTTTGCATGCTTATGACTTTTCAGCAACGCATGTACATGTACGCATGTGGACAGACTTTTTTTCTAAAACGAAACATTGCCTTTTTTTATATTTTTAGACGCCGGAAGAAGGATATTGTTTTTTCTTAAAAGCCCAGCCATGTGTGGACAAGGCCTATGCATGTTGGCAGTTCTGCAAGGTAGAGTTATTTAGATGGTTTAGATGCAGAGTCAAAATGCATTCAAGGCTTTTACGTGAGTTCCATCTCAGTCACTATGAAACAGTTTTTGATTCATGGTTGATGTTACATCCGCAGTGTTGTTTGAGCTCACTGTGACTGTGTTTACATGCTTTCATTTAGATAATGGAGAGCAACAGTGAGCCGCACACTGTGACAGCTGTCTTCTCTTCCTGCTTCATTTTATGAGAAGGCAGGAAATCCATCTGTGATTCTTTTTACTTGTGCTCTATTCTCCTCAGCTTTTTAAGCTAATGGATTTAATATCCTTTTCCTGAATAGGCATTCATTATTTTGCAGTTATTTTCTTTGTTAACTTCCCTTTCTTTTCATTCATGCACACAAGACCTGCATTTTAAATGAAATTTCAAATCTACCTGGTGTTTAGTTACTGTAATGTTTTTGATTGAGTAAAAACAAAATTCCCTCCCAAAAAGTTGTTTTTTAAAATAAAAACAGGTTGCAATGATTTGCTAATCTCATCCATGAGAAGCTTGTCTTGATTTTGAAGCTACCAGCATATCTAAACATGTGGGACAGTGCCAAGTTTAGCAAAGTTTAGCATCTTCTCTTCTTTTAACAATAGTCTGTAAACATACAGGAACTGATGAGACCAGCTTCTTGTCACATTCTTGTCTGATGATTGATTGAAGCTGCTCCAGTTCAGGTTTTTATGATTTGCCATGTGAAGTCATTCTGTTGTGGATGCAGTGGACAGTTTAGCATGAACCTGTTGAAAAATGCTAGTTTGCCATTAATCAAATTGATGCCTGATTAATGCCACGCTGTCTGCATAATTTCAAGAATCGATGCACAAGCGGGTTCTGTCACTGAAACAAAAATGGATACACGATGGCTCTTTCACTCAGGCAGTTCAGCTTTAAATTTCCAAAAGATGTTTTTTTTTAATTATAATATGAGGAAATTATCTACTAGTTCTCCAAACAATGCAGGAGTACCCAACTCAAACCAGCCACTGGTTGAGAGATAAGAAATTAAACTTGCTGGACACAATGACAACCAATAAATATCAAGACATAAACAAACCAGGATTGAGTAAGTCTTTAAAATCTATGAGGACTTCTTAACAGCTTAAATAAGTATCATAATAATATTTTGCTAT
>JBBBVT010000010.1:2513058-2524394 GCA_037177035.1 Craterocephalus eyresii
CAGCAGATCTCTAACCTTTCCGTGCACAGCTACCGTAACCTCATCGTGCATGTGGCGTGGATCCAAAAGGATGAAACAAAGGCTGCCTTGTGCGCGGTTCAGGTATTTTCAGGTTTCATTCAGAGGTGAGAGACTATCCACCGTTGCGTGTGAAATTGAATGAAGGTGAAGTGGACAATCAAAATCAAGGTATTTTATTTCCTCGACATGTCAACACTCTTATTTTTTTGACGCGCGGAGCTTATGTCGATTGTCTGTCGTTTTGTCGACAAAAGGTCCCATCCCTACTTTTCACTCAATGTTGGTCAGCTTGGGCAACACAACTGCTTGCTGCAGTTTCATCTCGAGAGTTTATTAGTTCAGAGGTAAGACTAGGGTTCCGAAAAAAATGTGACATGATTAACTTAATCACAGTAGCAAATGTGAAGCTGCTTGAGTAATACCAGATATAATGTCCTACTGTACATGAGACTGAAATGTTTCAGAGACTATTAGCTTAGCATGAAAACTGAAAGTAGATGGAAATGGCTAGCTGGACTTCCACTTTGATAAAAGCTGCCAGTTAAAAGCAATTCATTAACAGGAATTCCCCTGTTTTATATAACAACCATGTTTGTGCCTGACTGTGACTATGACACCTTAAAGCTTTTTACATCAGTGACACATATCTAAGCTTGGCCTTTCCTGTTTTCAGTCTGTTAAGCTAAACGAAGCTTAGCCTGAACTTCATATTGAAAGGTTTCACTAAGGCTGTTTACAAACACTTCAATGACATTATTTAAATACTTCTCTGACATTCAAATACTTCTCTGACATTATTTTAATTTAACACCAATTGAACCTGAATAAGCACATCAGTTCCAAAAAGAAAAGAAAATCAGCAGGTAGAGAAAAGGCAAAATGTCTGACCTTAGCAAACAGCGCTCCCTTGGCTGCTAGTGCGTCCTCTCCTCTCCCGTTCGGGTAGCACTCATAACGTGCATCCAAGATTGGATAGCGACTGGCCAACATCAGGCCACTGTTTAAGAATTTGAACCTGGAGCAGCATCCTTTCCAGCCGTACCGCCCAACATCACTCAGCACATAGGGGAAGTAGCGGTGCAGCTGCCGCCTCAGTCTTGTGATTGCTCCGTGGTCAAATACCTCCTGTAGAGCCAGGAAATCCAAGTTGGCCGGGAAAAAGGCAGAGATCTCATGGTCGAACGTCTCATCTCCATGGCGACGTTTCCGTCCTGGACGCTTAAAGATCGACGTGCGTGGGACGTGAGAGAGAGTATTATTGGAGGATATCCCAACACCACCATCGCCTCCATGGTAACGAGCGAGGGACTCCCGCGATGCAGTCATGCTGCCCGTGTCTCCTCCTACCTGCTCCCGATGATTCCCTGTCTCTGCTTCCTCCTCCTGGGGGTCCGGCTCTGGCGCACTGATGCTGATTTGAACCCCTGAGGTGTGAAGCGGGCAGTCTGTGGAGGGTTTTTGCTGCATCCCTTCCCCATGCATAGGACAGTCGTGGTTGCCATGGTTGCCAGGGCCACTCTGACCCACTGCATGCATGGGGCAGTCTGCGGCCTCACTTGAAGTGTGAATGGGACAGTCTGATGTGCTGTTAGCCCCCACAGGGTGGACGGGGCAGTCTGCAATGTTTTCCGCTCCATCATGGTGAAGAGGGCATTCGGTGGAGCCCTGGTCTCCTGCAGTGGGGTGAACAGGGCAGTCGACTGCCCCTGAGGGATGAATCGGGCACTCGGTGAGGGGCTCGATTTCAGTTTCAGCTGGGCCGTTGGTGGTGTGGATCTGTTCTGGACGCTGATCCAGAGAAGAGGTACGACGGAAACCTGTAGCAAGACTGCTGAAAGATGCCGCACTAAGCAGATAGAACAGAAAGGAAGAGGTTTTAAAGTGAATATATGTACCTCACTAGCAGACAATGGAGGCCCATTAGTAAACTCTCCTAACCTGATGGAGGTGTTTGTTGGTGAGTCAATGTAGATTTTTATCTGAGGTCTACTGGCACCGTTGCGGATTCGTTTCCCAACCTCACGGGCTCTCCTGTGGGTGTCAGACAAGTTGTTGAACCTGGCCAGAGAGTCTGGCAGGAGGCAAACATTGGCACTGCAGAAACAGAAGCTTCTGCCCTGTGGCCTCCATTCCCCAATCCCAGCACCCCCGGGTCCAGCTTGGCCTTGCTCCACCTGGTGCTTATCTGGCCTGGACAAAAAAAAAAAAGCCATATTAAGTCAAGCCCTACTTGTTTTTTTTGTTGTTGTTTTCATCTTAATAGAAAAACAAACAAAAAAAGTTTCACAAGTGGAATGAAATGATTTAATAAGAAGAATAGAAATACATTTATTAATGTTATATAGGCTGGGTAAAAGCTTACTTGTGGTAAGTATACAGGTACGGTTGACGGACAGCCTGCAGGGGAGCCCAGATGATGAAACCCAGAAGGGCAAAAGGCAGGGAGGCCAGGAGGAGTAGCAGGTAAAGGGGTGCAGAAATCAGGACACACAGAGTCAGGAAGGAGCAGGGATCCTGGGAGCGCTGACGCTTCTCCAGTGAGGTGGCCACACAGGAGGCCAGGAGCCGGTCCAGGAGCCAGTAGCAGGGAAAGACCAGGCTCCATGACAATCCGTCCAGGAAGTGCAGGCAAGCACTGGTGTAAGGGGTGGTGTGGAGGACCATCTCTTTCCGTCTTTCTCTTTCTTCCTCTCTGTCACTTTCTCGTCACCTCACACTCTCTGCCCACATCCGCATGCACTCTTCAAACAAGTGGGCACAGATCTGTTCTGCCAATTACATGAACAGAAATGGCAGAAAGAAAAAAAAAAATAGCAGAAAGAAATCAGACTCAAATGTGTGCCCTCCCCCCTCCTTGGAGAAAGGAACACTACATGGTTTGGGAGATTTTTATCTACACTCGGAAGCTTGTCAGAGACTCACAGCTTCCTCCCTCAGCAATTACACACTCCCAAGGAAGGATCGTGGAGCACAGTCTGGAGGTCAGAAGTTGCCATGATGAAAACAGTTTTCTCAATGCTGAGTCTGTGATTGTGAGGACTCCAATGAGCTCTGGAGGGGGCATCCATTAAACATCACGATTTCATCAGGACCTGGAGAAAGTGAGCTGATCTACAAAGAAGGGAGGGAGAGAGGAGAAGAGAAAGTGGAAGGAGATCAGTAATTGACTTGCTCTGGTGTACACATGAAGGGAGCAACACACATACATTTTAAATTGTAGAAATAGATTCTGCCTCAGACACTTGAATGTCCAAGGGCTAATATCAGGGATCTTCTGTAGATCTGTCTGTCCACAGGTTTTATGGTGTTTAAGTCTGGGAACCTTAACGGCCATGGTACTGCATTTAGCCAGTACCCTTGAGGTGGTCTACTGTGGATTGTGAGGTGTGATTTGGATTATTATTCTATAGCTGAACACCATTTGTTCCTCTTTTTTTTAGAGAGAGTTTGTTATTTGAGTGAACCCATTTTTTCCTTTACTCAATAGTTTTTCCTTATTCCTGAATTACTGGCTGCCAAAAGTGCCAAGGCATGTTTGATCCACCTGTAAAAACTGTTTCTAGTGTTCTGATTCCACAGCCTTTATCCATTCAATTTAACCTGTATTCAAAGAGTTCTGCTTTATCCATCTGCAGTAAATAATATATTCCCAAAATACATGAGGCTTGTTTCTTTGCTTATTTACAAATTACATTTACAAAATAATAAGAAGAACCCATGCCTGTAGGCTGTTTGAACAAATATGAAGCCAGACTATTCATAGAGCCCTCATATTTGCTTTACCTAGTTTTTCCAAATAAATATCCTGAAGAAGCAATAGTCTGAAGAGGGAAATTAAGTATGAGACCTTCTTAAAAGTTATCTGAAAGCTCTAATTTATTGAAGTACCCAGATTGTAACACAATAATGTTATGACTTTAGAAGATAAACTCACTTTATATCTTTTAACCATCCAGTCCAGTGTGCTTTTTACACATACAAGAGAATCAATTCCTCTTACATAAATAAATTATGAGCAGCTTAATTCATTCATGTCAACAGTGTAGGGTTTATGAAGACACGCAGAGTGCTCTGACCTCAGTGTAACCTAACATACCCCACAGGGATCGGTAGAGCAACAGTACAACAGTTTCTTAAATTAAGTTTGGCCTGCATCATGACTGAAGGACTATATTCCACCAAAGAGCAAAGCAAAAAGTCAGCCACATGTCATACATATTGTATATAAATGCAACACCTAGAAATATTTTATTATATAAATCTAATTTCAGCCTTAATATCGGCAAAGAAATAGACTTTGAAGATGGAATGCTTTTCAGCGACGCAACTCTGCACGAGCCATTTGTAACAACAATCTGTTATTTTCTTCAAAAATGAGTCTCTCATGTAGACAGGCTCGCGTCTGAACAGCACATCTTTCTCAGATGATGAATAACTGTTGTCTCCTCCACGCCAATAATCATCCTCTGTTCATTCAAAACCTTTTTATACAGTAATGGTTCTTGTTATGACAGAAGAGCTGCCTGTTTCGCAGGATGACAGACTTGTTGAAGGCAACATTCTATTGTGCATTTTGAGTGCAAGATGCAGGGATGACCTGTTGACTCATCAGTCGACCCAACTGAAGTTACAGCAGTTTCTTTTCTAGACGACTTACTGTGTGTTACACTGATGTGTGGTTGTCTGGCAGGTAAGCAGATCAGCAACAAATGATGCTTTTAACTGAGTCAGTGCAGCCTTATGGGAGTCTGATGTGGCGTCTGTGGTGGAAAGTGGCCAAATCTCTGTTCAATGCAATTATTGATTAAATGATCATATTTATTTACTATTATGAGTACTAATAGTAATAGTAAAACATAACTAAGTGCATTCCACACTAGAATATAACCCAAGGTGGCAGGAAACCATAATAGTTCCAGCCATACTGTTTCAATGTCGACACTGGGTCATTTCAAAGTCTTTTAACTCTTTCAAGGCTTGTAATGATGAGTTCCCATGGCAACAAAAAGTTTTTTTTTTTTACCAGATCATCTGATTACCAGAAGGGTCAATTGTTTAACCTTTAACCAAGTTAATGAGTGAAATACCGCATCAAATTCCAAATACCTTGAACAGAAATTAATGGGGATGTAGGGAAGAAGCAATGCAAAGGGAAAGTTGTGGAAACGGATGAGTTTGAAGTGCTGAGAAGGTCTCCAAAAGAAAACAGGGAATGCAGTAATATAACGCTTGAACACATCCCTGGCTTTAATGTACACTACTTTAGTGCTGACACTGATAGGATACTTACATAGCAGAAAGCTAAAAAGAGGTGGAATTGCAAAGCTCTTTCACTATTGTATGGTGTTCGGGTCCGTTGGACCCATTTTCATTTTTTATCAAAAGAAAGTTTATATAATCAGTTATTTTTTCAAACTCAAACTCAATGGCATTGTCTCATTTTCTTTGAACAACATATATCACAACACATTTTCAAAGTCCACATACAGTATACCTCCTCTGCACCAACGGACCTGGGGCTAAAATAAGTGAATAATGTTGGTCCTGTGCAGCTTTCTCATGTCCTTCTCTCCTGCAAATAATATGTGTGACCCTGCCACGCACATACAATGCAATGTTGTTGCAAAATTCATGCACCTGCACCATTTGCTCTCCAATTTTCACACATTTTACACTCTTTCGGAGGAAAGTATTTTTCCATGTACGATTCCACCTGCGATTTGGAGGCTGGACACAAGAAACATAAAAACCCACTGCAGTTTCTTATTACAACCGATCTAGATGGCCAAGAAATTCTCTGCTCGGAGGGTTTGGATTGATTTTGTAAGAGAGAGGGAAGCTTCTGATGAAAATGTAGAGGAGGATGTTTCAGAAAGTGAGGACCACATTTATGAAAATGAAAAGTAGCATTATAATTAGTAAATGAAATCTAAAAATTACAAGGTACCTATTAATCATACAAGTTGTTTATTTTGCTTGTAAGGAAAATTAAGTAAACATCTACTGAGTAATGTTACATAAATTATTTGATTCTATTATTTTAAAAATGCAAAAATGCAACAGGTCCACCAGAAGACTCGCTGAGTAACAAAAACAATGAACACCACAGAGTTAGTGAGCATCTGTGCAAGGGAAATTAAGCAGCTGTGAGTTTTCATCCATATTTTTTACCCAGAGAGTTCACCTGTGTCTTTTGGTGGTTTATATCATACCTGGTACCGCTGCAGACTGCCTGAGATGTCATCAGCTCTGTGGTTGCTAGGCTACATACACAGCACCCCAAGACATTCATTGCAATCTCTGCAGACTCCAACAATTTCTCTCTCTCCCTCTACAACATTACCAATATTTGAACAATTTGTCGGCTGCTTCACCAAAGAAAATAAGATGTTAGACTTATTTCATACAAATGCTGATCAAGTTTCTTTAAGAAGATTAGACTAAAATCACTAGATCACTAAATCACAATATTAAGATAAGAGTAAATTTGGTTCTTCTGACCTTCATCTACAAGCCCATTGTTCAGCAGCAACCAGTCTTTTAAAACCTGGTCTAATGAGCTGAAGGTGCTCTGAGAGGGTGCTTTGAGCCCCCAGGGTGGAATGTCCACTGTAAGCAAGCTAAGTTATTGCAGAAACATATGCTGTGAACGGCCTGGTAGGTTTTGTCCAAGATGCAACTTACCTACGGGAAGGTTATTCTTACTGTTACTGTCTTAGCATGATCAGATCTGCCAGAAGAAGCATTTTGATTGAAGTAAATAAACAGGCACTGTATTCATCTTTTACTGTCTGGCAACTTCTCAACTGCATGTTTTGGCCTGAAAATAAAACTCTTTGTTATGAAATCTCATTAGCTTATTCACTGGCACTCTGGGATTTCCCTCACCGCCAGGTGGTCCTGGTTGATGCTCATCACGAGCTCCTCCACAGGGGTGAGGGTAATTACAGTCATCTGGAATGTGTCTTCCATCATTCCAACCTCCACTTATTGACTGTGAAATACATTCTTGGAAATTAATATTGGCAGAAGGATTTTGATAATATAATATAATATAATATAATATAATATAATATAATATAATATAATATAATATAATATTTACTAATTAATAGGTTAGATAACACATGCAAACTGCAGGCGACCCGCACTGTCCGCTGTGACACTTGGTGCTGGAAATCCTCCACCAAGTGTCACAGTGGACAGTGGCAGATGCACCTTTTTTTTCTTTTTTGGACATTATTATCATGGTTTCGGGGCTCAATGGGTGATGCCTTTCATAAGTTTGCAGAGGAGGTGCAGACTTTTGCTCACTCTTGTTGTGATGGCAACCTCATAGCTGGAGTTGTGAAAACCGAGATTATGCAATGCAGATTATGATGCAAAGGATTTAGCATCCTCAAGTTCAGGCTTTATCACAGAGTTTGGTCAGCCTTCTTCCTGGAACATCCCCCAGGACAACTACAGGAAAAGTCATAAAGCGAGCTCCAGCAGAATGTGTGGGATGTGTGGTCAGGAATGAAAAAGATCTGCCTTAAATATAAAATGGGATCTGACTAATAGAAGTCTGGATGGAACCAATAACCTGAACATGTTCTTTAGTAGGTCCAGTTCACCTCCAGCCCAACAGACCACACCTTCGTGGACAACACAACTTTCCTGTCACACCTCCACGCTGTCACCCTGCAGCTCAGACATGCATCTTAACGCAGCCTCCTTTCGCTCCACATGAAACATACTGAGAACTCCTCTGCTCCACCTCTAGCCTGTTCTCTGTACTCAGGTAAAGAAACGACTGGTGAGACTGAACTAGAACGAGGCTCCAGGTCCAGGTGGTGTCATGTGTTGAAAACCTGCTTGGAACATCTATGTCCAATTCTTAAGCACCCTTTCAACACTTGCCTGAGTCAGAAAAGAGTGTCTGTGCTGTAGAAAACATCCTGCCTTGTTCCAGTGCGCAAAAAATCCCAGCCATCTGGACCATGTGACTGCGGACCAGTTGCCTTAACATGTCATACCATGAAAGTCCCGCAGACACTGATACTTTCTCACCTCAATGAGCAGGTGAACAGATTTCTGGACCCATTACAGTTTGCTTATCGTAAGGGCTCAGGGTTGAAGGCATCATCCTGCTTCAAAAACCCTACTCTCATGTGGACCAATGAGGCAGCACTTTGAACATCATGTTCTTTGATTTCTGAAGTGCTATTAATACAATTCAAGCAGCTCTCTTATGTGGAAACCTCCATAAATTTCAGGTGGATACCCACTTTAATTTATGACTGCCTAACAAACAGAACAGTTTGTGAGACTCTAAGACTTTCCACACAAACCTGAGTCCTGTTATCTGCAGAAATACTCTGATTACTCTGCAGTTGTGGGGTGTATCAGTGATTGACAAGACTTTTGGGTACAGAGAGCTGGTCAGTCGGAAACAATCACTGCATCTTTAAATTTAAACAAAAGAGATGATTGTTGGAAAAAAATATGTAGTCACGTGATCTGAGGTATGTACATATAAATGACTGAGAAAATTAGACGTAGATATGCTAAGATTTCAGAGGCCTTTTTGTGAAATGGCTACATTTTGTACTGTGGACCAAAGTTTGTATTTCACATTTTGTTGACGCACAGTTTCCCTCAAAAACGTGTACTACCTATGCTGGTCAACAGTGCAAAATGCAGTAATTTCACAAAAGGGCCTCTGAAATTGTGTCAGGGTTACGTTTTATTTTCATTCATTCCCAGACAGCACGCTCCGTCTTACCGACGTCGGTAATTGGAGGGGACCAGCGGCAAAGCGTCGCCGCTTTTTTCAGCTTGCACATCAAATAAAACTTCATCGTTTGTACATCGGTAAACCATCAGGATGAAAATCCATAAAGTGCATGCAATCTATAGATCGGAGGAAGGGCGGGAGAAGCCATTTTACCGACCCCGCTTTTTCTGATTTTTTTTTCCTCAATCCTGCCACCCACATCAACAGCTGTGTAACATGCAGGTATGTTATTTCAAATAGCCTACGTATACGATGTGATATGATATGATATGATATGATATGATATGATATGATATGATATGATATGATATGATATGATATATTTCACAATCCAGGATAACTTGGAACTGTCTCCAAAAGTTCAGGGTAGCTTTTCGGAGACAGTAAGAAGTGAATGTCTTAGCTATCTTGCAAGCTGCTAGTTAGATGATAAAACATAAAGGTAAACTCATCATCAATCAGATATGGAATGGTATGACGTCTGTGGTGGTTAGAAAATATTTTATCGGGATGCAGGATCTGCAACTTTGAATATTGTAACTCTGATGTATTTCTCATCTTTCCTCATAGCCATTTCAAGTCACAGAGAAAAATGAATTACAAGTGTTTGAGGTTGAAGCTGACCAACTGCGAGGGAAGAGAGGCTTTGGTCCACATGGCTTTGTTCATTGCTACCTGCTTTTATGTCCCCCACAGTGTTGAAGTTTTTGACCTACATGTTTAAAGATTACCCTTTCCCTCAGATCTTGTGTGGGATTTTGGAATCAAACAGCATCAACAAAAAAACACCCATAAATCATTGCTGATTTATCAGCAAAGACAAACTGTCAATCTTGGCCTAATCTTAGTCCATAATTTATAACCCAAACACATGCACTTACATGGAGGGACAGAAATATACAGCCTTGAAGAAAGATCCAAAAAACCTTCAGGCATTTAAGAGGCAGTTACACAAGGAAATGTAAACTTTGACTAAAATAATATTTCGAAAATACTTTTGTATTTTGATTATGGCTGGAGAGGCTGTGAGTGGTATTCAATCAATTTTGAGCTTGAATGATCAAATAGAAATAGATTATAAGGAATGAATTGTGTTTTAATCTTAAAACACCTTCAAAAAGGACTGTCTTAGTGCCTCCAGCCAGGTGTTTCATGTGTATAATATTAAATGGTTTAATATGGCATAGCTTTTTCAGCAGGTTTTATTGAAAAAGGGAAGCTACTACTTTCAGCAAGACTGATTATATATCAACATCAAGGGATCCAAAATTGTATATAACCATACAGAAAAAAAACAAAAAAGATTTGAGATGTTGAAGTTAAAATGAAAAACTACCATGATTAGATGCCAAGTAACCTATGACAAAGTAATCAAAGTAAGACACAAAATCACTAAAAGTTTATAAAGATGACTACAAATTGCCAACAAAGAGATGCAGAAACATCAAAATTCATAGTTTGGGAAATATTGCAAATATTTGGTAAAAGAACAGACCATGGGAACTGTACAGTTATCTGTGAGTTACAGTATATTTAATGTAAAAAATAGTCACATAAAACTATGGATTAGTGCTTTTTCAGCATCTGAGTCAGGCTGAGCATTTTACCGAGCCCTGGCCTTGATCCCAGCATCTAGTTGAACAGACATTTGGAGCAGCATCAATAAAGGCAATTAATTCCAAATAATAATTCATAAGTGAAGTGTTGGGAAATAGTAAAACTGAGCAAGCATTAGTATCTATGCATGTTTTCGTTATCAGAATGGTAATTTAACCCATAAGCAACTGGTTAATTCTTAGAGGTGCATAAAAGTCAAATGAAGTCACTTGTCTGAAGTGGCTTTTGAAAACAGTTGACATTGTGTTGTTGTCCCACCTGCTATCCATGGGTTTTGTTTTTTTTCCCAATTTGACGTAGTGTACAATTGGTGTAAATTATGATGAGTGGTGTTTTAATCATAGAGCAGTGTAGGAGTTTGCCTCCTATTTAGACAAAAAACAATGACACTTCAAAATTACCGCTAGATCATTTGTATGCATATTGAAAAAAAAGAAAAAGAAAAAGCAAGAACACAATTAGAGTGGAACAAAATATAATGTATGATACATGATGATGGTAAAACCAAATAGTAACATTATAAAGAGAAAATTTTCTTTGATATTTGGTAACACTTTACAATAAGGGTCCCTTAATTAACATTAATTAATGCATTATTTAAAATTAAGTGATGATTAATTAACACATTAAGAATCATTATTATGCATTACTTAGCATTAGTTAACATATTACTTAGTGTATTAATACAAAGTTAAATACTGTTTACTATGCAACCTTACTTAATGCATTAATAAGGATTACACTTTAGAATAGGACCCAAAAAGTATTTAATAATTGTCAACTATGTGTATGGTAATGCTTATGAGGGCGTTAAGCATTTAAAAAGTGTAACCAAAGGGATATATGCTTACACTTTACAATAAGGGCCCGAAAATTGTTAAATAATGGTTAACAATGGTTAAGTAAGCACTTACATTTA
>JBBBVT010000010.1:2644712-2655681 GCA_037177035.1 Craterocephalus eyresii
TCTATCTATCTATCTATCTATCTATCTATCTATCTATCTATCTATCTATCTATCTATCTATCTATCTATCTATCCCAAATGCAGTTACAGTAAGCATTGGTTAAAGCTAACTGCTTACTCAATTTTTTGCTTCACCAAAAACTATAAATGGGTCATAAGACTTCTAAGTTTGCAATTGTGGCTGATACAAAAATAAATAAATTACCTGGAAACAAACTGCTAACTGGTTAAAAAAGGTTTTTCATGTTTTAAAGCTTTTCACTACGGTTGAGTCCCAAGCTATGGAGCTCTTAGCTGGCATTGTTACAAGAATGGAGATTATAATGGTAAACATCTCTGTTAAAATGGAAGGATCTATTTTGTTTGTGTCAGCAAGATGAGCTGATTTGTTTAGAGAGTGACTCACTCAGAATTACTTTCAAATTCAAAACTCTCTTTCCTGGAGCGCTATGGAAAACTCAGAGCATTAATCTCTAAAATAGCTTTATCTCTGGTGTCAGCTCCTATGCCGCCCTCCTCCCACTGGCTCTGCAGTTGGCCTACTTTCAGTCCATATGTGTCAGACTCTGTGAAACCATGCAGAAACATTTTTTTCCTCCTCTGGCTCTGACTGAGCAGACTTAATTAAATGGACCAATTAACACGACAACTAGGGTTAGGGATGAAATGTAAGGAAGGCTGGGAAAGGTGGGCACAGCGGTGAGATGCACACTGATGCTACATGGTCACTGAGGTGAGAAGTTTCTCATCAGGAACATGCTGATTCATCGATCCATGCTTGCAGTTCGTACTCCCACTGACTCTGACCTACTTTCTCCCTTTGTACTTTCTCCTCTCCTTCAGTCACCTCTCTTTCCTTTCCCCCTCTCCTCATCTGGCGTTTCATCTCTGATCAGACTTAATTCTTCAGTTTTGTAATTTGCAAACATCCCTCCTGCATGACCTATTTCCTTCTTCTTAAATCGACCTCTTCTAATCTCTTCTCTTCATTACTTTCCTATATTTTTCCCACCCCTCTCCTCTTGTTGCCCCATGCATTTTTAATGTAGGGCCTGATGCATTTCCCTGTCATCTGCAAAAGAGTCAATCCAGTGAAAGAATCAACTCTCCACCAATTTCCACTAATGCGGTGCTCCTTTCATCCTCCGCCTTCCTCTGTCCTCTAATATTGTATGCTGCAGTCAAGTGATTTAATGACTATGAAAACTAAAAGCACGAGCTCCACTACAGCCGAACACAGGCTCAATTTTGGTCTGAATTATTTGTTTAATTTGATACAAAATCCACCCAAATCTTTAGTGTTTAATGGTCAGTGTTGATAATAAGTTATATTTCATAGATGGAGACGGTGAAGAGGAGCAGTGGGACGGGCAAACAGCCAGATATCTGCAGTCATATCAGCATACTGCTCCCAACCCCCCACCACTATATCATCCCCATCCCACCTCAGCCGGCGGAAGCATCGCCGCATTGCTGCTGGCCGGCCCCGCCCCTCCTCTCTCTGCAGGATAGGAATGTTTTTCTGACCTACATTTTATCGATGCCTCTCACACTCGCTCTTCCATCCCCTCTTATTTTCTATTTTTGTCATCACATTATAGGACAAACTCCCCCTCCGAGCCTCTTTGTGTTCCTCATTATTATTCTGGTTACTTACATCCGTCTACACCTACTCGTGTTCTATTTAATGAAGAACCTCTCATCACGTATTAAGTGGCGGCATGTAGGGCATGTGGTGACTTTGCACGGTGGCATGATGGTGATGGCAGCTGTTAGAAGGCCACACACAGCTTGAGGGGGTCTTTAAGCTTCAAGAAAACCAAAATATCTAGTTAAGAATGATTAAATCTTGATATGTTCTATTTACTTTTGCTCATTAAAGATGAATAAACGGCTCATAAAATAGATAAGTTCAGTGAGGAGGAGTCTGTTTTTGTTACCGTCATGTCTATTTTTTCAGCCCCGATTAGCAAGTGTCATAATCCTGCTGATGTTTTTGTTACGCTGCTTACTAAACCTCTTTATTGGTTTTAAATTTAGCTTGTTTGTATACTCAATGCTTGTTGATGTGCTTATTCCACTGGCTTGAAATTCACATGGTTCTTTTTAATGTTTAATGCATTTCAGTTCCAAAAAACAACTTATGTCACTTCAAGTGTGCAAAGATTTCAGCCCCTTGTAAACTGAATTTGACTAAAACAGAAAACGTTGTTTTTTAACATTGACTCGACATGAAAGAAACATGCAGTTTTTGGTATAACCTTGATGCTGCACCTTCTATCGGATGTGTTTTTGAGTCTCTTTAAGTTCTTGTGCCAATCAGTTCACTCTGACTGATAGGCTGATTGATTTGGATCGACAGTATGTAAACAAGTTGATGATTTTTCTTTGCTTTGAGGGTGGAGAGCTAATGTAGCTACCACTGTCTTTGGAAAGAGTTACTGTCTTTGGAAAAGATTTTAGTCTTTAAGACTGACATGAAACTGAAACAGACAAAGATTGTGTTGTTGTGGTGGCCTGATTTTTAATCCAATAACAAGAAACAATATTTGCTCATGACATTGGAATGTTTTTTATTTACCAAAAGAGTATTTGGGCCTTTTTTGGTTGATTAACATAAAATAAAAATGTGATTTTAACAATGCTTTTTTCCTCTAATGATAACAGTGACTGATCGTCTAAGGTTGTGATGTGTGTTTTATGTATGTGTTGGTGTGTTTGTTATAGCCAAAGGAAGCCAGCAAGTGATACTTTAACAAACAGGCCAATTATCACCTCTGATAAGTGCCAAAAGTGGAACATATTTCAGGGTAGATACTCACGATTCAGCCCCACATCGTGGTAGGTGAGGATAGCGGGCTTGTTTCCTTTTGGGGCCCCTCGGATCACCACATGGAGCATCCCATAAGGAGTCTCAACATCATGTTCCTGTAAGACACACATAAATATACACTCACCTGGTGGTTCACACACAAGTGACATATGACCACCCCAGAGGTGAACAGACATCCTCACCAGTTCATTATAGTGTTTTTGTGGTGATTTGACGCATCAGGGGTTTTAACCACTTAAATTAATCTCAGTTTTTCTGAACTCCCTCCTGAGTCACTAACAGGCAGCTAACACAGCCTCGATCCTCATTAATCTTCTATAACAGGAATATCAGGTCTCAGTTTTATTTAGTAAGTGGGACGTAATTAGTGGAACTTTTGTCCAAAATAATTAGGGATGGATTATGCAAACGGGTCAAGCTTTTCAGGAAATTGCAACCAAAGTCAAGTTTAAATGAAAAACACCAGATTTGACTAAATTTACATAACAGAGTTAATTATTTGTGGCACGTAGGGAACATAGTTTAATGTATGAAATTTATTTTCAGCCGGACTGGAAGGTTAGAGAGACAAATGTCTTGAGAGTAACTAACGTGGATTTGGGCAGATGATATGCATTTCTTGTTCCATGTTAACTTTCAAAGGCAGAGAGATTGTCAGACAAATACATGAAAATACATGTTATCTTTTGTAAATAATTATTTTACAGACTGAAAACTCTGAGGATAAGTCTTGTATTTAGAAAAAAGATCATAGTAAGAAAGACTAAATGGTAAGAAACCTGACGGAAACTTGCTAAAATCTAACTAAAATCAAGACACGGTGGCAAGTTTAACTTAGATCACTTCCCTTAAATGGACTGAAATCAATTGATTGAAGTAAAAGTGTATAAAAATATTAAAACAATACTTTTCAATGACCATAACAATGATACAGTTGTGCAAAATGCTAAAAAAGGATCACAATATTGATAAAATGACATGTCAATTTCCATGTTTTTCTGTTTTATTTGTATAACATGAGTTCTTCACCTCAGTTTGGGATAAAATGGGGTAAAAAAAATTTAACTGTATTTGTTTGATTATCAGTTTTTTTTCTGCAGCAACATTCCTATCATGCCTGATTTTGGGTACAATATTTGTGCAGGAAAAATCAGAAATACTGATAGCATTAGCTCTTATCACACAAATTATTACAACTTTCTATGCTAAAAATTTGCACATGAGTGTTTCATGAAATAATGCAGCAAATAAAAAAAGGGCTAGTTTTCTAACAAACAAAAATCTAAGTGCTTGACTGAAACAAGAAATTATTTAATAATTCTTTGATGTTTAAATGGAAAAGGACTGAGTGCAGATTTGTAAGCCTGATGCCGATGTAATAAAACATGTACTAGAAGCAGAATCATGGAATGCTTTATAAGCAAAGGTTTAATGTTATGACCCACATTTTGTCAGCGTCTGCTGGTCATCGCTTGCTAAACTCAAAATGGAGGTAGGAAGAAAGGGTTACCACGAGCTGCACAATCGACACGCACACATATGCGCACACACACATAGAGCAGGGTGGAGTTTCAGCATTATTACGCCTGCTTTAGGCTTTAAGCTGCACTGAAGCCTCCACTGGTGCTGCAGACTCTAAAGCAAACAGAAACCAAGATACACAATACACACTGACATTACTGTCCTCATCTGTAAACATGAGAGTGAAAATCCACTGAAAACCTGCTGCTGTCAGTCTGCAGCATCGCTCTACACCCACTTGTTATTTGAAACTTAACACACATTCCCAGTGCAGCTATTTAAACATCTCCAGCATGACTCACTGCACCATGAAAACAAAGAATACGTGCTTGTAGAAAAACACCAGGATTCACTCCAACCCCCTCAGCAGCAGATCATCGGGCAGCCAACAGTTCTCCGTTAATCCAGCCTGATTATCTCACTATTATTTCAGTGTTAATAGCTGTGTTTTCTGCACCAGCAATGTCATTTGAGGCTGTTACTGCTTCGGTGACTTTTCACCAACACATGAGCTACGTGTGACCTTCACATGACCAACAGGAGGTGAATTTACATTTTTTAAAGGCCAGTTTTTAAAGGACAAGGTGCCATGATTTAAAGTCACAGCGATATATTTAAATGATGTCTTGTATTTTATTATGAGAAAGCCAAAAGATTTAACATCTTGCATGCATGGCTGGATAACAGGCATGCAACACACACCTTTTTAGTCATCTTTACAAAGACTGCACATTGTTTCTGCAGAGAAAGCCCCTCCTCCACTAATTCTTGTTTGCAGAGAGACGAGCATCAGTGCCCTGCGCTGTCTGTGCTAGCTCGCTTATGTATGTCAGTGGGCCAAAGTCAGAGAATGACCCATCAACTGAGACTGACTCTGCAGTTTTCCCTCTGACTGAGATCAGGAGGAAAACACAGACTATCGCAGAATCTAAATGCTTCAACATGAAGACACAAGCCAAAGCATCTAAAAATCGAATATATCTCAAGTTAAAAAGAATTTATTGTGATGTATATTATAGCGGTCTGTGTAAACAACCCTCATCACTCACCCCGTCCCAGCACTCGGGCATGGTTCCAGTCTCTGTAGTCTGAGCCGAAGAAGAAGAGGAGGGAGCAGACAGGCAGACGAGCAGCCAGACCTCTCCTGTTTTAAGGGACTAGGTCTTGGTGAGCACACTCGCTGTAGGATGGAGGAGTTGGAAGAAGATGCTGCGAGCTGCTGCAGTCTTTGTCTGCTCCGCTCTGCTTCAACCACACTCTTATGCTACGTGCCGCTGCCGTCCCCCTCCCCCTCCTCTTCCTCCAACCATCCCTCCCCTTTTCTCACGCTAGGTGGAGCTGGCTGGAGACAACAGGCTCAGAGCACCGATTCCTCAGCCTGTGATTGGTGCGCGGTCCCATCACTCTTCAGCGGCTCTCTCATCAGCACCACTGCTCTAGCTCTGCCTGGGTCCCTTTTTCCTGCTTTCCTCAATGACCTTGTTCCAGATTCGAGCAAAACAAATCATCTGTTGTTTAGGAATAAGGCCAAATATTCGATATCATTGTCATACAGCTAATTACCAGTTATTCAGCATTTACAAGGGGGCTTCTTTGCGCTCATGAAAAGTAGACCCAATAAGCGGGCAATGCAAAAACAGAAGTCACTGCAATGCACGGGATGAATGAGTGCATGAGCGTAAAACTTTAGACCTACAAACAATGCACTGAACGTGTTTGTTGCCGTGCTAAAGAGAAGCATTTGCTAGTTTAACTAGAAGACCCCAAATGAGTATCTGAGGAATAAAGCAGGCTTGGAGCCAGCAGACGTGTGTTCCATGTGTTTGGCTGAATTTTAAAATCCACTTTTGCACTTTTGTTTGATTTATAACATTGTATGATTCAGTTGCTGTTTGTAACAAGGATCTCCTTCCTTTTCTTGGTCACTGCAGAGATGCATGCTGTAACAGACACATCTGTCTCATGACACATATTTCAGAGGTTAAGGGACGACCAGACAACCTTGCCAGGATGGCAGTGTCTAGTTGCAAAGTGACACCAAGGGTTCTGAGCACTCGTGTCTTCAGAAGTCGCTCACGGTTCCATTGGAAGGACAATACGTGGACTCATTCTGGCTGTTTACAATCATTTATGTAACCGCATGAGCAGTTTCTGCCAACTAAACAGTGTGTTTTCAAAGATTCTGGAGCTCAATCTGAATTTAAAAGTGTTTTTAGTGATGACACTGAAATCTTTCATGTTTGTTTTTGTTCCTTTATATGAAAATGGGACCTGGTTAATTTCGCTCCGGAAAATGGTTCTCTGTTTAGCTGAAGATGAGGTGATAAATGAAGCCAAAACCTAAAGTCTGCTGAAAAATGGATCTACTGAGTGCGACACAAACATATTTTTAGGTTAGGTAAGCTCTTCAGGGATGCTGAATGAACCCTGAACTTATGTTGTGTATCTCCAGCTGGAGAAAGATGCAATATTAATGTTGTAAGTGAAAAGCGTACGTGTGCTTCCACACAGCTCTGATGGTGTCTGCTGACTGCAGATTCTCCTCTCTGCTCTGTGTTGTCATTCATCACCCACCCCTTTGTCCTACCTCTATAACCCCATCCCCCCTTTTCTCTCCCTCTATCTCTGCTTTTCTCACCCGATCTATCCCTGTTTCCTGCTGACAGAACGCTCAGCATGCTGACTGAAATGCACTCAGTGCCCCTTCCCTTCCTCTCCCTCTTTGACTTTGTCCCCCTTTCCCCTCCACACTGGAGATTAACTCTCTCCCTGCTGACTCGGCACCGCAACATCTGCTTTAAACATACAATCTGCATTGGATGTGCATGATGGAAGCTGAAGTGAAGATGAAACTGAGGACTCAAATATGTGCTGTATTTTCATTTTACCTCTGTCTTTCTCTTTTTGGGCAGCTTTACAGTATCTGCCTGTAAACCATCCACTTCCATCTTGTTAAACAAATGAACCACAACAGTCGCAGTCACAGCTGTCAGCTTTTGATCACAATGCATCAGACTTTGAATTTCAAGAAGCCAAATACGTTTTTTGGCTTTTTTGGTTCCTCATATTACTCAATTTCTTAGTGTGCAACACAAAATATCCACCATTCATGACTATTTATTACAAAAGTAGATCAAAAAATCTCTGTAATGATGTTTTCATAGTACAATAAATATTACAAGCACCATATTTATGAACTGCATCAGTATAAAAGGTTGTGGTCTTAAATCTGTTCAACTCTTACATCAGAGCTAACCTCCATAATTCCAGCTATCTTTTCAATCAGAAAAGGACTGGGTAAAGCTTGAGAAAGATTGATTAAAAGCAAATGATCAAATTTTTTCAATCACAGGTACTTTCCCATTGTTGGTCAGACAAACATACAGGAGATCTCAAACGCTCCTGCAGGTTTTACACGTTTCCCTGGTTCAACACACAGATCTGTACCCTATTACCTCATATTTGTACTGCAAGCAATCACACATGACAATGCAGAAGTATTTCATACGTTTTCCACGTTTTCCATTTTCCCAGATGTGCTATGAGTAACAATATGCAGCTGGTCTTTTGAAAGAAGCTTTCTTACAATGGCAATGAGTTGAACAGCAAGTCGAACACTGGAGTGCCAAAGAGAATCTGATCAATTATTAGTAGATCAATAACCTGTGGCAGCAGGAAATGAGCCTGAAAATAAGCTGTCAGATCACTTTAACAAGACCTACAACCAAACCAACTGAGTCAGTTGTTTGTTTATTCCTTTAACTCTTTAAAACAAATATTTTTTTTATGAATAAAAGACTTGTGTACTGGGCCACTTTTACTGAACCCTCGCTGATGCAACAGAGATCATCTGCAACCGGAGCACAGAATGGCTTCAAAGACAAATTGCACTGACGACTGGTCAGAAATAACTGTTAAATCTACAGTTGTGATTGTAGCTTAGAATGGTCTACATTATTCAAATCTTAAGAATCTTCACTTTTCAACATGTATAGCAAATATGAATTTTTAAAAAGAGACTTAACCAACTGCAAAAAGACCAAAAGAAAACTAATTTTGGAAAGTTACAGAATGATGCATAACAATCAGAAAGGAATAAACCAACCACAAAGGCAGAATCGCGAGGAGAAAAAGATCCCAAATGAACACAAATAATGGAAATGATCTACAAAGAGATGCTAGATGCCTCCAGAAAAAGATAAAAAAATGCAAAGCTGCACAAAGGAAAATGCAAAAAAGCCTTGAATAATTACAAAAACACAAGATACAGTAGATTCTCTACAGTAACCACAGTGAGACAAAACTAAGCTATATAAAGACAGAAGCAGGAATAAAAAGATGCAAAAGTTTCACAAAGATTGCATACAAACGGTAAAATGATGAGATAAATAAGATTTCTAAACACTTGCCACAAATAGACCCCATGAAGACATTTATTCACTTTTGGATCTACACTGGTTAGGCAGGAGTGTATTCTGAGTCCCAACAAAAATGTTCATGCTTTACTAACAAACTGTGACTCTCATAGAAAAAAGATGAGCAGCATAGATGGTGTAATCTAAAAAAAACACATCCTTTATCTGGTGATTGTTCGTGTGCTGCATAAAACAGCACATTAAAAATAGCTAGAAGGTGTGAGATATCTTTCATCAGAAGCACAAGAACCGTGGAAAAATCATATCCCTTAAGCTAGAGGAACAAAAGAATATTTTTCCTAATTTGAGAGTTTCATTGTTACCTGCATGAACATCTCCAGTTTTAGAGCAGATAATGAAAGATTCTCTGTACTCTATCATTATTACACTTCAACTCTTCCTATATTTAAAAAACCTGTATCTCTCTTGGAGCTGAGAATCAACACAGCGTTATCATGGGAGACCTGTGTCAGTCTGAAGTGTAAAAACAGGGATGAAAAAGAGGTGTTTCGTGGAAAGTGACTCATTGCTCCTGTCAGCACATGGTGCTGAAAGTGTGAAGTTATGATGAGGTCTTATGAAACTAATTGTGTAATGATTAAAGAAACTTTAAACTACTTCTCCTCCAATTAGTTGTTTCAAGTTTGAAGTCTAACAGTGGTTGAGGTTTGATTGCAACTGACTGATCCAACTGATCAGCATTACCACCATCTTTTAGTTGTGGACATCTGTGACATCTGTGAACAATTAATAGATGTAATTGGATTAAAACTCCTACTGTATGCTATTAGCCACTAACAGCTTTTGGCTGAGGAGAGTGACGATGTTTGGTTTGGTTTAAAACTTACATGCGTCCACAATCATCCAACAATCTTATGAACTAATTTTGATCAAACTGTTTCTGTTCTTCATGCAGAACCTCCGTCTTCGATGTTACATTCGAAAGCATTACACATCAAAGGCGTGTAAAGCAAAGCAGTGAAATGGGACTGTACACAGGAATGTTTGAATTTCCAGGTTTAGAAGGCTGCTGTGTTACCTTTAGAAGCCATGAAAAGTACATGACAAAACTATGAAAAAGAAGTATAATTTCAAAGATTAAAATATAAAAGCATAACTTTGTGACCTTGTACAAATGTGTTTCTGAGTTGTCTTGATGGCACAGTGACATTTACTACGTACATTCCTGGAGCCATCATTGCCCAGTAGCACCCGAGGCTGAAATATTAAACTTCACAATTTCTTCATCCAGCCTTGAACATGACTTTCCTGCTGAGTTTAGCTTTGCACACTGCTTTCCACAACAGTGAACCACTGGCCAGTTTGAATGCACACTGATTCATAAAGAAACCCAAGAGGACATTATTAGAGAAAGTAAGGAATATATCGATTTCCAATAAACAAAAGAAAAAACTATATACAAAAAGAAAATAATCAAAAAGAAAAGAAAAAAACAATTGAAATATTGCTCATTAAATTATAATATGTTTATAAAGTGGAGAGAGATCAGCGTCAGGTTAAAATTATTTTTCATAAACTGGCTCATATGAACACAATTGTAATCATTTGGACTGATTTGGATCATATAAGGAGTTTGTCTTAATGGGATTATGATTGTTATGTGTCTGTTAAAGTGCAGGAAAAAGACTTTCTTGAGAAGTGGTGCTTTACTGCACAAATTAGTGTTGTTAGTCAATTCTGAGTTAACTCAGTTTAATTCAAGATTAATCAAGTTTTAATTTTCTAAAAATATAAAATTTTTATTTGATCTATTTTATTGTAGAATATAAGTTTTCTAGGATATTTATCGTTATGAAATTTTTATTAATGATAGGAATCCCACATAGATTCTAATTAATCCTGATTTATTTCTTGATTTTGTAGTAGCCCCTGTGTGAGGTAGATTGCTAAAGCAGAGATTTCTGAGTTACCTTAAATGCAGCACAGCCTGGTAATGCCTGTAGTTAAAGTTTTACACTTTCTGTTCCTTCACTCATGGCCCGTTTGAGTCGCCCTCTCTGCATTATTTGTAGAACTTAGTTGATAAAACACCTCGGTCTAGAACTTTAAAGCTAAACTTGGTGGTGGTGGGGGGGGGGGGGGGGACTCTTCTTTTTTTCCCTTTCTTTCACAACCTTTCCTCCCCCCACTTCCTAAAATTCTACTACTGTTCCCTGCCTTCCCCACAACCCAAAAAACT
>JBBBVT010000010.1:2656115-2667235 GCA_037177035.1 Craterocephalus eyresii
CCCCCCCCCCCCCCCCCCCCCCCCCCCCCCCCCCCCCCCCCCCCCCCCCCCCCCCCCCCCCCCCCCCCCCTCCCCTACCATTTGTTTATATTTATTTCACAACCTGTCCTCACATCACTTCCTGAAATTATACTGATGGTGCATGCATTCATCACGATCTAAAAAAATTACAAATAATTTGCATTAACATGGTAACTTTCAGAGTCCTAAAACAAATACAATAAAACTAAATTAACTGAAAGATCTGAGACTTGATGCCGTCATTCTCAACAAAAACCTTCACAAATTAAATTTAGAGCAGATGCACAGGCAGTCCAAATCTTCCTTGAACCACCGAAAATCTTTGTAAGCTCTTAAGATTTAAAATACAGACATCCTGCAAATCTGTGTTTAAGCAGGGCGACTAGAGTTATCTCTGAGGCAACAAGATGTCATATCCTCAAATTGAAAGAGGACACAGATGTAGTAACAAACACCCAAATCCCACAGAGAAACTCACAGACTCAAATGATTAGAGGTGCATCTAAACTAACATACATGCACACTATTTACAAAACTGCAAGAAAACCTGTATTCCAATGTTTCAAATATTCATCTTTTAGCTTTGTGTGCATGCCACCCAGCAGCTCTACACTGTGGCAGCTTCAGCTTGCCTTGAACTAATAAATCAATCTTTGAACTCACACAGGTGTCACAGCTAATCTGCACAATGGGACGACAAAGACAGATGAAGGGATACAGTACAAGAGAGGAGAGAGGGTGTAAGCTCATACCTTCCAGTCACCTGGCGGCATCAGCTGGTCACAGCTTTCCTGCAGAGAGTGACAAGCAGATAAAAGACAGAGAGTCAACATTAAAATTGGAGGGAGATAAGCTGACATTCCCCCCATTGTTGGAGCTGAGGCTGTTAGAGCTGAAAGCTGAGCATTGCAGGTCCAAACCACCGACAGAAAAGCAGTTTCCCAGAAGTACCTCTCCAGCACACCATGCACGATTTAAACATCTGCTGCTTTCAGGTGTATAAAACGTCACTTTGTGTAAAATGTTCTCCCTCTTACATACTTATTTAAAGGGGTAATACAGCATATTTGGCATTACGTTACATAAATTGGGGACTTGCAAAAATATAATTTCCATATTAATCACTGGAAATTGATGCAACATAGGTCAAATGAGCCTGACTTCGAGTAGCAAGGTGAAAAATCCTTTAATCCTGCAAAAGTACACCATGACTCAGTAACACAGTGCCCCCGTTAGATCAAACAATGTCCTACATCAGCTTCCTGCAACACTGTTTTATTAAGGATCAAACCTTTAGCACTATGGCTTAAATAAGGTAAGGAGTTCTTACAGCTCCATAACCTTAATGTGCCAAATTTTAGGCTAATATTAGAAGTTTCTAAGGTCCAATCTCAACTCTCCTCCCTTAATTCCTGAATTCCTGAATCTGTAAGACCCCTTCCCCTCAGCCCTTCCCCTTGGTTTTGAGCATTCATGAGAGGTAAAGATGTCTCAATTCTCTTTTGGCCCGAGGGGAAGGGCTAAGGGGAAGGGGTCTTACAGACGGTGTCTCAATCCATAGAGCTGAAAAAATTAACCTTTGCTTTCACACTGTTTAAATGCAAAGGCATAGGGCTAAAGGCTAAGGGGGAGAACTGAGATCTTTGACCCCTTACCCATGAAATAGTGGACAGATTTATATATTTTTCTATCCTCTTGTCTTCATTTGACCCTTAAACAAAGTGGGAAAAGAATAAGTAATAATAATTTGTATTTATTTGTGGTTTATTACTATGTGACATGTCAGAGTTGCTGTGGTACAAAAGGTGCTCTATGACTCACAAGGCTGATGAGAAATGTAGACAATAGGGTTTTGAGCAAAGTTTTTCATAAAGTGAAGCAAAAAGTCTCAGAAATGGTGCCAAATATGATTGAGATGGGGTTAAGAAGTATCAAAATAAATATAGTGTTCATCTAATTTCATGTTTCAGCTCTCTGCTCATCTTTCTTTCACACAAAACTAAATTTCCACAAACTAGAGACATCTGTAGCATCAATATACTTCTGTCTTAATCTGACGACTTTGTTCATTTTAAACAAATACCAATGGGTAACATTGACGGAGTCCCCCCTTAACAACTCTTTTGACTGTTTTGCTTTTTCAACAACCAGAAACTTATTGCTAAAGCACATGTGGGAAACTTAGAGCAAATCAATGTTAATATGTGAGGAAAGATGGTGTTTTTTAATTCAGGATGAGACTGTGCAGCAGCCAGATCCCCCTCGCAATGAGACACCCCCTCAGGGATGTGCCCCTTGCTGGGCCAAACACAATGTGGAAATATCTTTTTCCATTTACCATCACACTGATGGTTGTCAGACTCCAGAAAAGGCACCCTGACTCTATCACTGCTACAATTTAACTAATTGAGGCCAATGACAGGTGACAAACTGACTTCAATCAATGTGACAGCTGATTTAATGCTTTCCAAGTATTTTGAAGTGACTAAACTCTTGGAGAACATCTTGCTGGGGAGCTGCTCAATCTTTGGGGAACATGGATGTTATTGTGTGTTAAAAGGACCGATTCACTTTTTTTGCCCCAAATATATCTTAAAACAATCACATAATCAGATATTCAAGCATATTTTCATGTCTGAAATGGTCCAGAAAGCAGCCTTTCCTAATAGGCTTCCAGTGTAACAGGTAAAACCAAATTAATTGTATTATAATGTGCTGTTGCAGCATCCTGAGATGTTAAAAATCAAGCCGACTCTCTCCAATATTAATATGAAATGTAATTAGGGGAATAATAACATAAAACCCAAGTTTGTATTAAATCAAATAATTCTAATTTCCAATTATTATTTTACAGATAAAATAACTACACAAATAATTTGTACACAATAAAGAAATTTGACAATAAATCTAATGAATACAGTTCGAAAATAATTTGAAGACTTAATTCACCATGTTCCTAATTTATATGTTAGTTTAATTTCATAACTTTTTCTTAAATACACCCAATTTTAATGTAGTGTGTTAAATAACAAAATTCAGCACGTTTCAAATCCCTTAAACTCTGAATTTAGTTGAAAAAAGAACAAATGATTAAGATATTACCAAGTCAATAGTTTATACTGACATATAAATAAATACTGCTGGGCGCGGAAGGTTCTGTGCTGCATCACCTGGTTCTAGTTTACAAGTAGACTGCTAATTAGAGTCTACCATGGGAAATTTCCTGCTTTAGTCTAGTAAAAGTCAGCAGTTTTAGGTCCTTCTGTGTCACCATTTCCTTTCATAATGATATAACGAGTTTTTCCTGTATTACATTGCATCACATTTCCCTACAGGTATAATAAAGTATATTGTATCATACTGCTTTGTACTATACAAACCTTTTTCTCAGGAGATATAAAGAGCCTCCCTGCAGATCTGTTTTTGCCCTCTACAAACCAGTGTTGTTGCCCAAACAGTAGTTATGTAGAACTGTGCTGCCTTTTGAATATTTTTTATTGTTTTTTTTCTCAAACCACAAACCGGATCTCCATTTTTCTTTGTCCCTTTCAATGATAAACCATATATGAGGATATTATCCAGTAAAAAACATGATTATAAAGCAACTCGATTGTTAAGCTCAGAATGCTGCAATCTTGTTATCTTTAATTTTCATTTAATGACTAAATTTGATCAACCACTGGTCACATTTTGATGTTCCTTAATGATCTGATTACTGTTTTAAGATAAGCATAAAAACTGTAAACCCATCCTTTAAAAAAATATGTTTTTGTTATGACAAAGGATCTTTTAATAAATACATGCATCCTGATGTGCATTTAAAAAACAGTTTCAAACCTTTTTTTTCCTGATGCAAATTCACTCAACCCAACCTGTGTTATTTCAGCACACACAATTTATTTGTGCTCTGTTGCCTTTGTAAAGCCTAAAGCACAGCAAGACCATCTGGATATCTGGATCAAACAAGAATTAAAGACATGCATGTGAGGTTAGATGTCAGGACAACTGGACAGATGGTGTTCACATTCCTTCATTATTAGGCATGCACAACTCTTAGTTTGTGAAGTCAGGTGGGAATTTCCATTAGATACTTCTGAAAGAAAATATAACTGCATTAAAGATGGATACGGCACATGAAGTCAAAAGAAAAAGTGGAGGAAGGATGATTTCACATTTCAGTTCATTAGTAGTGATGACTAGAAAAAAAGAGGACAGGAGTGGCACCCAAAAGTCAGACCAGAGACACCTAAAAGAAAGAGAAACGCATCACAAAAACAAGATCTGAAGCTGCCCTTTAGAGGAGTATGTCACAATAAGACCTTTTTGAGTGGTTAAACTTCTCCTGTATGTGGCTGTGTCATGGCCAGCAGAGCTGGATGTTTGAAGGGAAGAAGTCTAATAATCTGATCTCTCATCTCAGGACAAAATTTGTAGCTAAAAGGGCAACTTCAGTCCCTGTGGACTTCATGCAGATGCATCTTTGTTTTTGGAGGTAAAACGTCAGGGATGACAGTACAGTGGTCGGACCAGCAGGTGGCACTCTTCTCCATCTTTTAACTCCCATTTCTGTCAGTGCAACTTGTGGGTGTGTGGTAGCTCAGAACAAGGACAGAAGCGACTATAAAGACTAACCATTGAAACCAATGGGAATTGTGAGGGCCTTTTGGCCCGGAAATCCTGACAGACTGTAATGTGTAAGGCTGTGTGTTGATAAGGTGCTGTGATGGATTTCTGGCATCTGATCTCTTTATCTGTGGTCTGGTGGTGTGAATGCAGATTTCTGGCCTACATTCAAGGTTTTCATTTCTTCATTTTTTATGTCTATGTTTTTTCATTCACCTGGATGCAACACTAAATCACTGCTCCCCTAAATTAAGTCTTCAGGTCCAGGCGGATCAGGGAAAGATTTGATTAAGTTGATCCTCAATATATTAAGCATAGGTGTCCAGAAAGAATTTATTGCACTTCATGTCCAGCTGTGTTTTTCATTTGCCTCTGAGCAACTTGTGTAGAAGCAAAGCAGCCAAATGCAACAGGAACATCAGATGTTGATAAACTTACAGCTATATGCCACACATTTTACCCTTATGAAGCATGTTGTGTGGGTGTAGCCCGCGAAGAACTACAGCAGTTTAATGAATCAGTTATCAACAGAATACAGTAAAATAATGTAGCGAGTTAGAGCCAGGTTGACAACAATATTTTAACTGGTTGATTACTCTGATAACTTGTTTGCTTTCAGCTAGTTAGTTTTACTCTCTAAATCACATTTCTACAACCAAATCAGTTTGGTATTGCAGGTTAAAAGTTAATTTTTAAACCTGAAAATAAGACAACTGTTTTTACCTGCGTTTATTGCAGCAGCCTTAACAAAAAATGCACTGTCTGCCTTTTATGGATCTTTTTCTATTCAAGTTTGTTGGTTTATGGAGAAATCTAAATTCTGCAGGATTGTGGCCTTCGAAGGACTGAGCTGGACACTCCTGAACCTGCTAAAACTAAGAAAGCCTTGGCTGAGGTTTTAGGGGTTTCTGGTGAAGCCAGCATGGATATTACCTTCTCCTCTATAAACCAGTCCCTGTTTATTTGAATTATTAAAAGACTAAAATAGAAAATTGATAAATTGATTTGAAATCATGTTCTTGCCGGTGCGCTCCACCACTTTCAGTCAGACCTGCAAGAACCCTAAACTTACATGCAACTGGAAAGCTTAACACAATAAAATAGTGCATCTTGTTTGTAAGTCTTAACCACTTGTGTCTGTTCATGAAAAACTGGATCATTAAGATCAGAAATCTTTCTGTGCATCAGAATCAGACAGAATCCTATTTAATGGTTTATTGCGTGATGTTATAGATCTGCTACAGTAAACTTAAACTTGTTTATGTAACAGACGTTGCTTCAGTCTGGCATGCTTTTTTTCACTAACCACAAAATTCTAATTTCTGGGCTGCCGTGGCACAATGGATGATCGAAGTCTGTGAATAAATGTATATATATATGGATATATATATGAATATATATATACATATATATACATAGAGGGAGAGAGAGAGAGAGAGAGAGAGAGAGAGAGAGAGTGTCTTGTCTTTGTTATCCATTCCACCTGTTTTACCTGGGACCAGTGAATGTTTCTAAATGGCATTAACACTAGCTTTAATTGAATATGAATATATATAAATATCAGCTCATAAATTTAAATGAATTATAATATGATGAATTATTTAATGTAAATATTTGAATACTAAATACTTGTTTGAATCTCAGTTATTGTTCTCAGCTATCTTGTGTGTTTGGGTTTGTGTACTGGCACTCAGAATGTTTCTGCTTGTTCTGGTAGTTACCGGGATGACCCCGCTGGTCCGACGGCGGGTCTGGCGGAGCCAGTGCCGTGCGATGACATGCCAGCGGTGAGTGGGGCGGCGAGGGGGAGGGGGTTGGTTAGGAGGCGCGGGGCTGGCGGGGCACGGGAGCCCCTCCGTTGCCTCCTCTCCTTTATCCTGCTGGGTTGTGAAACAACAAGCACAACAGGGTGATTATTGGGAACCAAATGGGGCAGACACATCAGCAACATACAGTTAACAGAAAGACGTGAGAATTTTTTTTTATGTGTTCCATTCTTTGAAGCAGTGGATGTCTTAGAAACAGCCTTGGGGATCATTTCAGCCTTTTACTGTCCAAAGAAGAAACATCTTGTCCCATTTTATTACTTCTTTTCTGTTCCTGCATCACCAGAAAGGTCGGGCAGAAAATCTGCAGCTCTCCTTTAATTAAATAGAGGAACAGGTTGTGGCTGGAGACCTGCTGGATTGTGTCCACATGCAGTTCAAACAAGTACAGTATCATGCTACATGTATGTTATAAGCAAGGCTGCAGAGTAAGGAAAGACATATATATTAACTGCCATGTAATTTGCAGTTTTCACATTTCAACAGGTTTTCATGTAAAGCGAATTTTTTTAGATTCTTCACGTTTTCATTTTAACTCTGCAAATACTCACGATTTTAAACAATAAAACCTATTGCATGTTTTTTGTTTTATTTCAAAACATAAAATTTGTCACACCACTGTGGAGCCAGGTGCCCCATAGCAATATTATCAATATAAAACTCATTAAGGTACCTATAATCTGCCTTAATATTTACTTTTTTCTCCCTATTAGTACCCTAGACTGTGTCAGAAATAAGAGTTATAAATTATCACGATGAATCATTAGTATGACATACATGGACAATCTGAGAAGCAGATCAGTGCCCTTAGAAATGACATTCCCACTACCATGCTTCACTGTTGGAGACATGACATGGAGATTTTTTACTTTCAATTTTTGCTCAGTTTTGTTTACAATTAACATTTTATTTAAACCTGTTTTGAACCATGTAACTATAACAGCTTGTAACCAATTTAGATTTACCAGAGAATCATTTAATTCTGACTGCTCATCTCTGGTTTTTCCTGTGCAGTGAAAGCAGCATTTGCCAGGCATGATTTCTTGTGATTTTTACCCATATTTTGTGCCAGGAGATAATCACTCCGTAACTGCTTTCTCAAAAGGTCATTTACTTCCTGTTGCACAACAACAGAGCTTCAGACTTTAAATAAGAGAAATGGCACATAAAACTAAGTGTGTTCGTGCAGAAGAGGTCTTTGAAAGTTCAATAAACTGAGCAGCTTATTGAGCCATGCAGCATGCAACCCCATCGACCAGGCACCAATCAATGGAGTTGATTATTTACCAACAGCAGTTCATAATGAGCAAGCCTAATGACCTATGACTGAATAGCAGTTCAAAACACTCATATTGATGCACAGCATGTTGTTTTCATAAACAGAGTTTTTTAAAATTCTGACATCCTATCAGTGGAGGCTCATTTCTGAGACACTGTCATCATGACTCATGGCTGAGTCAGTGGCTACATTCACTGCCTCTCCTCGACTCTTTCAGCACAAATAAGAGTCAACAGAAGCAAACCAGCACTCTAAATTCATGTATGCTTATTTTGGTGATTTTCTGGCCTCTCATAATGTTGCCCAACATCATGATGCAAACAGTCTTCTTATAATTGACCTTTAAGAGCTTCCAGTCATTCACCTCTGAGCATGTCAGGTTTGTATCTTGGACCCTCTTGATACAACTGGCAGAAATAACAACCAAATCACTGGACTGTGGAAGAGCTGTTTGGACATTTTAAGTAAATAATGGGATGAGCTATTTTCAGGCATGAATCTTGCCTTTTTAAGTCATTTCAGGATCTGGCAAGTCTCCAGCATTTCTATCATTCCTGCATCAGAGGAATCCAAGAGGCCCTGATTCAGCCTCAGCTGCTACCTGTTGCTTATTTATTGGATAAGTGGATTGCAAAAAGTGGCGTTTACATAACCGCCCACTCCCAGTTCTCTGTTTTTGATTCCCTCAGCCCTTTACCATTCTCCCTCTCTCACACGCAGCATAAATAAGCTTTCATCTTCCCAGCGCTGTTATCAGAGTCACGGTTGGATGGAGTGTATTAATTTTCTTCAGCGCTAGAAAACAAGCTCATTGTTCTAATTATAAGCCATCACAGCTAATGAGCACAAACATCTCTGTCTTAATATGCCAAGAGTTTTAGAGTGTTTAACTAATTGCATGTGAACACTCAGAACGGAGGGATAAATGGCAACAAGAGGAGAGAAAAGGGAATAAACCAGGACTGACCATGTCTGAATCCACTCCTCTCTTCTCCGGCAGCAGGGGCTTCTCCTCTGTGAACTGCTGCTCCTTCATTCCCGCCATCCTGGACAGCAACCTGCAATCACCATAGCAACATGTAGACGAGCACAAACTGAGGTTATATTTCTAAAGTATCGCACACAGCACTTCCTGTTCTTCCATTTATAGATTTAAAAAAAAGTATTGCCATTGTGTTGCGTGACAATGAGAGTGGTGACACCTTCCTTTTACTGGTAATTTCATTCATGAAATTTTGGAAGGACTCAGTTCAACAGCTGAATGTTGTGTTGAACTGAACAGCCAACAGGTAAAATAATGACTGGAAAAAGGAAATGGAATCAGGCTGAAAATGAGTATGCAGCACACTGAACCTCCGCGTAGAAAAAAGCTGCTCAGACTCACTGGTCACATTTCATTGTGGCATCATAATAAAATTAAAATACAGGAAATCATTTGTAATGTTCCAGATTCAAAATCAGGATTTAATCTCCAAAAATAAAAGGAAAGTGAAATTTGAGTAATTGTTGCTTTAGAAAGCCTTTGACCCCCTTCACATCTCTATCCAGTCTTGGGTGATACCATGACTACCACCCTACCACTGAGGAGCTCGGATACCATGCACCTTATTTCCCCCAGCAACAATGTGTTACCTTGTTCCTGTCATATACCATGTAAATACAATTTCTTTAAGCATGATTTAAAGTCTCAAAACTTTGAATGTGTGAGTTATTTTTGAAGTTTTTGAAGTGACAAGGTTCCCCTGAGGCATCAGAGCAACTTTACCCTACTAAGACCTTCTTTCCCTCTAAAAACCAGCTCAGACATGGTTAGCTGAGAGCTGAAGCATTACTGGTTGTAGAGGCTAAAACTTGCGGGACCATGGGAGGAATTCACAAAAGCCATGGAGGAGGATTTTCATTTGGCTTCAGAGAAGTTCTAGCATGCAGTTTAATGGCTCAGGAAGAAAAAGCAGAGCAGTTCTACCTGAACTGGGGATCTCATCAAGATGCAGAAGGAAGACTTTGAGGATCCTTTTAATCCAACCACTACAGCATGTCCACTGCTCAGGTTGGCAGATTCTAAGGACTCAAAGGAAGATCTGCTCATCACCCTGGCAAATAGTGGTAGCACACCAGTGTTGAGCAAGACTTCTACCGAGACGCTGAAGTGTTCAATTTTCTTCCAGTTTATATCTTCTGTTTGAACTTTTTCTGATTCACATATTCATCAAGACAAATTAAAGCCAGCACTGATTTCCAGGCTTATTATGGAGAATCTTTTGGTTTCAAATATTCTCCTTCTCCCTATCATTAAGACCACTGGGAAGACTTGATGCATTGATAATAGTTGCATTGTTGCATCCATAATCTGAGTTCTTTCAGACATAGATGGAGGTCCATGGACTTGGCATGTTGGGGGAATTGTGGGGCCTTTAGTTACAGAATAACTACATCCAGTTTGTCCTTCATGCAGTTAATGTTCTTGATGTATCTAAATGGTAATAAATGAAAACATGAGGAGTTTAAATATTAATGTGGATTTTAGTTTTTGGGATATTAAAAGTTGATTAATTTCAGTCATAATTTAGTCGAGTAACAGTAAAGTGTGCAAATACAAAGGGGTTGTTTTAGGTGTGCTGGACTCTACTTTGTTTCCATTAAAATGGCTACCTGAGGAAACTGAGGAGAGCTAATCTTCACAGAGACACTAGACTCTGGACTTTAAGCATGGTCTCCAGCAGCAGAAAGGCTGACAAATGGGGCTCCAGAGAGTGGAAAAAACAATCTCTGTGAGGAGAGTGCGTAATATCCTTCGTGACCCGGCACATCCTGCACATTACTTTCAGCTGTTGCCCTCAGGGAGAAGATACAGGTCCATCCAGGCCAGAACCAGTCATCTGTGCCCAAGTCTGGACCCTCAGGCTGGGCGGGCCACTCAGTAAGTAGTCCATATCCGTTGTCTCCCCTCCAACCAAAGCCCCTCACACTAAATCCTCCACACAACTACAATAACTCAACTGAACTTTGCATTGTTAAAATACTCTTCCCATATAACATCTTCCTCCACAAATCCAGTCCCCCTCTCTTTTCCTTTCTCCCTCCTGCTACATTTCTTTGTTGTTTTTAAATCTTCATCACACTTTATGTACAGCAGCTTGGGTCATTGCACCTTATATTTTTATGCCAGTTGGGTTATGTTTGAATATTCCCTCATTTTCTATGACAGTGAACATTAGTTTGAACTGAAAAAAATAATTTAGGATTTAATTGATAATCTTTTGTTTCACAAAGTTTCCACTAAAACTCAGTGACATTAAAGGAATACTCCGCCCTCAGAATGATGTGCCTTCATTTTGTACTCACCCTCATGCTGATTAACACTCTGGAAC
>JBBBVT010000010.1:2774602-2785976 GCA_037177035.1 Craterocephalus eyresii
GCCATATAAATAAAGCCTTGATTGATTGATTGATTGATTGATTGATTGATTGATTGATTGATTGATTGATTGATTGACTGATTGATTGATTAAGTAACAGTTTAGCCAGATCCCACTGAAGACATACATTTTTAAACAACATTTGCAAATTGACAATACAAGTACTAGTTATGCTAATCATGTTTACTTAAGCAGATTTTCTCCAGTTTCATGAAGTCGCTGCTGTTATGGTGAGGGATATGAAGGTTTTGCCCTCCATACTAAGCAGCCTTACAGTATCTTTTAATCCATTTTAATCTTTAGATGCCAAAATGAATCCATCCAGCTTTTTGTAGTTGTCTTCTGTTTTTGCTGCACGTCTTGTATAAATCTCAAATTTTAATTCAGACCACACTACACTCACAAATGTGTTTTTTGTTTTTTTCTGGTTTCGGTCAGCTTTGTCACATCATAGTGATGACTTTGATTCAACGGTGAATCAAAGTTGCAGATAAAAGCAGCGCTAAGCTGTGATATAATAATTAACATTAACATTATTAAAAAAATCAAAACCTGCTATTGAGCTTCAAGTTTGATTTCCCCACAGCTGGTTCTTTTCTGGCATGATCACATCTTACTCAATCAGGGTTTTTGTCAGGCGGGCCGCCACATGATCAGCAGGCAGACTGGTTACAATAAACTCCAGATGACTCTTCATACGCTGCGGCAGAACAAAATGCATCAAGTATGACGAGTAGACCAGAATACTACTGCTCATATTCATTTAGATACGTTCATCTTTATCATATTGTTTATTTCTGAAGTGTCTGCATTCACTCGAGGGTATCATATGTGATATGTTCTTGAAGTAGAACAAAATAAAATATTGTTTTGGCAAAACACAATTAAACTTCTTGGCTTTTGGATTCTCTCTGCACCAGATACTCATAAACATCTTTATCAGATGAGGACTAACACTCTTGTCTCATGCAGAAACACATGTAAGCTATCAAAAGTAGGAAATCTACTGTCTTTACAGAAAAGCCAAGAGCCAAGCATTACGTACTTCAAACAACTGATGTTCTTAATTAACAATCATTTAAACGCTTATTAAAACCATTTCAATCACAATCTAGACAACATTGCTGGCAATGAAAGCCAAAAAATGATTAAGAAATTATAGCATCAATTCATCCAAGAATAATGAAGGAAGATGAACTAGCGTCAAAGCTGTTTTTAACACAGACGTTTGGCTCCCAAGCAGACACTGACATGAGCCTAACGCAAATTATTATTATTATTTAATATAATATACTCTATAGGATAAATCTGAACAGATTAAGGATTGATGGGTCAATGAAAGACCTCTGAAATATTTATTTGCAGAAAATGTAATCCAGTGGATGTTTTGAATGAATGTTTCTGAGTTTGTGCTTCCACTACACTAGAAAGAAGTATGAAACACTTTTTGTGTCACAATAATAATATCAGATTATATAAAGCAGCACTCTTTGACTGTATATGAAATATGGATGTAGCTACTGTGTGATCACACAGTTGCTGATACCCAGTTGGAAACAATAAAAGAACATTTTAAGGGTTGATATCTGTTTCAACGTTGCAATATTCTTTGTTAAACCAACAGTATGATCGGACACCATACTACCTTTGGGGAAAATTTACCAATCCAGCCTTTAATTGCGGAAACATAGTTTGAAGATGCTTGCTGCTTACTTAAACTGTCTGTATGGGGTCAGTGAAGCAGGTTGGAGGTGAACAATATGACCAAAAACCCTGTTTGATAAGGTTTGACAGATCAATCACCGACAATACCTTTCTGTATTTGTTTTTTCCTTAATGTTAACTAAAGAAACTTTGGGTTGTAATGAAATCCTTGCTTTTATTCAGAATATGAAATATATATTTGAGCAGGCTCTCTCTTAAGCTTTTGGGTTTGGTGTCAGATCATCTGTTCTCCTGGAAAAGTTACACTGAAAATGAAAAGTCAGCAACCTGATATCTATACCGCATTATGCCTTTTGTGATCCTTTGTTTCTTTTTATTAATAATGATATTGAAGAGTCTACAGTAGTACTACTTTGTTTCTGATCCAAAATCAGTAGAAAAGTTAAAGATGTTCAACAGTCTCACACAACTACTAAAAAAACTCTTTGGCTACGTTCATATCAGCATGTATCGATCAGTTTCAAAGTTGATGAGGATATGTTAGTGTTTGGTGAATTGTTTACATTTGGTTTTGCGTCCTCCGGGGCAGAATATGATTGTCAGCCAGTTTTGCCTGCAGAATGAACGTATTTTTGAGCAGCAATCAATTTTAAAACAGAATAACAACCTTAAAGGAGCAACAAGCGAGAATGAATCATTTCTAGGTTGAAAGAATTAAAAATGTGCAATGTAAATCTCTATATGTGTAATTCTATCTGAAACATAGCATGACGTCACACACCGTCTCTGTGTTGATATCGAGCCTGTTGTTTATAAGGGTGGTCTCCTTCCGCGTGCATGTTCGTGCATGTGAAGCTTCGCTTCCTTCATGAACTGAGCGAAGGCCCTCCCTCCCTTCAGGTAAAGCCAGCCACACCGCACTGAAGGGAATGGCGGAAGTTGGAAGCGTTCATTTGAAAATGACTGGGAACACATTTCACCACCCAAAGAGCCACATTAACAAATTAAACAAACCGGGAAAAGCAAGGGGAAAAAACAAGGATAAACAAAACGGGCGCTGAGAGAACGAGAGAAGTTACGATTCGCTCGGAGATCGCTTTCCTTCTCCTAGACCGGTAAGGAACCGTCATTATATAGATCTTGTGTTACACTGCAATGACAGCTCATTCAGAATTGCTCTGGAAAACAATAACGTTGTTGCACTTCATACTGCTTGCATTCAGATATAGTTCTGCTCTTTTACCTTGGAGCTGTAGGGGCAGCGAGGATAGGTAGAAGAAACTGTCATTAATGGTGCACATTTGTTTTGGTCTCAATCCCCGACAATATCGCTTTTTGCCCCTTTAACTAATAGGTTTTGTTGCAATTTGCTGCTTTTCCTAGATAGATATTTAGGATTAAGCATTAGCAATATTCCTCTTGGCCGGAAACATTTTTGTTTCATTTTATTGAAATAAATCAATCTAATAATGAATAAATAAAACTAAATGACACTGCATTGTTTTCTGAACACATTGAGTCTGAAATTTGGACTAAAAGCTGGTTAATATGATTACACAACGACTAGCAGTCACTGATTTTACAAAACTGAATTATCATCTGACAAAAATCACCACAGCCAGCAGAACACAACCTCAGATGAACAACAACATATGACACACTTTACCACGTCACTATTTATATAACAAACTCAGCTTAAATACAGAAGCAGAGCGTGGAAGACTAAGTGCAACCTCAGTAGCAGCCATGTGCTTCTTATCAATACATCTGATTAACTGAGCATCATCAGCGGGAGCGCCTCTATAAAAGAAGTGTTGACAGCTTGCTGGTCCTCAGCGTTCAGGTGTGTTTTAATACAACGCCAAGGAAGAAAGCAGCAGGATGATTGTAGCAAACATGTTGTTGCTGCCCATCAATCTGGGAAGAGTTTAAGGCCAATTTGGAGTTCATAATTCCACAGTGAAATCATTCACAAGTGGAAAACATTCAAAGTTGCTGCCAGTCTTCCCAGGAATGACCATACCAGCTAGTTCATCCCAAGGTCAGACCATGCAGCGTTCAGATAAACAGAGAAACAACTTCCAACTAGGAGAGAAAACGAGAGCTATAGCTCAGGCTTAGGACTCGCAGGCAGGAAGGAAGTTGATGGTTTACAAATTTTGAATCCATTTGCTTCTACTGAAGCAGTAACAAAGTTTATGTCATTATTTTGGGTCAAAGTTCTGCTGAAAAAAAAACTTGTAAATGCTGCATCTGTTCCATTATAAATTCTTTTGTACATGTAAATAAAGAAATTTCCAACTCTAAGTAGTAATTTGTTGACAGAATTCTTGACTTTTAGAACACACATTTTCCTTCTTAACGCCTCCCGGTGCTGCTTTGGACCGTCTTCTAATGTTTCTCTTTGACCATCTTCAGATGCATGCATGTTACTACCCTAGGCAGCTCTATGGATGTTGTGTATATTCCAGAATTAGGTTACATATTAAGTGTTTACTTCGAGATGAGCTTCACAAAGTTAAAGCAACACCAGAGAAGTTATTTTTATCCCTGGAGGAAAATCATTGACAGTTAAAAAAGCAAGTTGTGATTTTTTTTCAGGAACATTCGTGATTTAAATATACTTTGCAACAAAGAGAACATGAGCAAGGTCACAAGTAGGGAAACACCACAAATACGGTATAGTGTTTAAAACAAAAATCATATTTTTCATGCTATTAGACTAAGATGAATAAGCTGACTGGGTCATCAGCTCCATGCCATTTCACTCTGATGGAGGAAATAAGAAATCTAATGCATTTCCAAACAACAATCATCATACAATTTGCAACTCTGCCGACATAATGCATGCAGGTACTGTTTAAAAACCCTCAGGCAATCTGTTCTTTATTCTACCTGTCTGTGGGAGGACTAACCGGGAAACACACACAAACACACACGGACACCTTGGATGACTATGTAATAACAGAGAAAAAGGCAGAATAGATAGAGCCATTACAAAGTCTGAGCTGAAATGCTATTAAACGGTCCCACAGAGACTTACTCTTGTCAAACCCCTGCACAGCCGAGGTCACTCAACTCAATCTCAGGCCAATGCATATTTCATTAACTCTTGGCTGTCTGAGACCCTGATGGAGCTCCCAAATAACCACAACCATGAATACCTCAAGAACATATGAGAATATGGAGAGACACGGTCTGTTGGCAGGAAAAAGGAGCAACAGCCGACTATAGTGAGTTTAAAATACTGTCTGTTCACAGTGCTGCTGTTCATGACTCATGTAAGTGAGTTTTAAAAACATCAACGTGGCTGTTTGTGTTTGTTAACTGTCAAAGAAGAAGGCTAAAATCCATGGTGTTCAACATACATCATCAGGTAATTGTTAGCCTGAAAGCAAACAAGCCACCAATGCTAGCTAGTAAGCTAGCATAGGTGCAATGCCTACTCTTTTCGCTTTTTTAAATCTAAGATCTGTTTTCATATTTCCTTTCATACATGGGAGTAAGGAACGTTCAAGATAGCTCCAGGGGTTAGCCGGGCAGGCAGCTAGCAGCCCAGCTAATGGTAAGTATCAGGCAACTGCTCCCGCGTAAGTTTGCGCTAAGAACGTGGTTGTTTTCCACACTGAGGTGCTCTGATAGTCTCAACTAGTGTCTGACAACGTACTAGAGAGGAGAAATGAACAAAAGTATCTGTATTATCTGACGATTGCTATCATTTGGTGTCAGGAAGTAGAATCTCCCATCAGTGTTTTGACGCAAGTTATCAGGGATAATAGGGATATTCCCGTGAGATTTGGACACAGACAACAGGACACAAAGACACAAGACACCAGAATATAGCGATTGCCAGCTATTACAGATACTATAGTTCATTTCTCTTCTCTAGTACGTTGTAGGACATTCGTTGAGATTATCAGAGCACTTCAGTGTGGAAAAAAAAACACGTTATAGGGCGAGTTGCCCAATACTTATCATTACCTGGGCTGCTAGCTGCCTGCCCAGGTAAATACTGGAGCTACCTTGAAAATTTGTCCATCACTCACATGTATGAAAGGAAAGATTAAAACAGATCCCCGGTTTTAAAAAAAAGCAAAATTCTTTAAAAATACAGGTCGGAAAAAAAACAGCTGCTGGTCCTGAATAAAGAAATGCTCACACTGGGAGCCAGAGAGTTTTTACAAGGTCAATGAGACCAACTTTAAACTTGTGAGCAAATGTAACATCTGACTTTCCTCATCCAAAAACATAAATGCTGAGCACACCTCCTTATTGTTCTTGAAATTTTCCTGTGGCCTCATTTACATGACAAAGCTGCTACCAAATTTGCATCCACCCCCCCCACCCCCCACCCCCTTTGCGGCATTGCAGAAAAAACATTCATACAACAGCAGAATTAATTCGATCGCCTGCTGACATGACTGCAAATTGAGTGAATACAACGTAGTGAACATGCCAGGCTTTTAGATGGGAGTGAACACTTGCAACGATGCTCCGCCTGTTTACACTAGTTCCTACTATATCCTTGTTAAACTGGAAGACAACTTTGCTGGTGACATACCTACTGAATGATGAGGACCCTTTGTTTTAAGAGACCAAATCACTTGAAAAGATGTTGCAGCACAAGAAGAACACAGGGATGTTGTTGCTTTGTTGTCATGACTTGCAGAGTGCGTAGGTAGGTCCTATATGATGTGGGCAGTGAGCAGTGATATTGCTGAAGTAAAGAGCTTCCAACTTGGCTTTGCACGTCTCTGCGCCACCATGTGTAGCAAGAAAGTTCCACCCTGGAGCCCGTCCTCAAAACCTCTGGAGTCACCCCCCTGACGTGAACAGGAGAGGCCAAATCGCAACACAAACATTGTGTCTTGTTCTCACAGCGTTGTCATGTAAACATGGCCTAAATGTTTGCTTCTCTTTGTGAATTTATCCTGTTTGAAGCTGCTGAGAGTTTATAAACCAGACTGTTCATCAATACGGGACTGTCTCTATACAGTTTTTTTATAATTTCATATGGACACATGTACCTAAAAGCATCATGGGTATTTTCTCACTATGTCTGAACACCCCTAAAACCAAACATAAAACCCACAGAACGCTAACATGTTTGTGCTCTAGCTCAAGTTTACGAACCCTGCAGCAATATGGAAGAATGACTGATGTATTTTCAAATAAGGAGGGAAAACATCTGTCAGCTAACACTAATTAATTAGGAATCCTGTCAATCGATCCAATATCATCGGTCCATTGGAACAACACTTCAATTAGCCTTTGGTAAAGGCACAGAAACAAAGTATGACTATGATGTGTAGCCACGCTGCAGCAGACCGTGTGATTCAAACATGCATTGGCCTGACCCGTAATGATAAGTAATGTCCAGGAAAAGACGAGTGCACTGTAGATAGCTAGAGTCACCTAGAGGATCAAGTCTAAATCAAAGCTGTGCCTGGGAGCATAATGGCTGCAAAAACAACTCCCTTGCAATCAATAGCACTGTAAAATCTTGACTGTATTCAATTCTAACAAAGTAATAATAATTACAGAGCAGATGAGGGCTCATCCTATTATTTACAGTCGTTACTGGTGTCTGTGTTAACACTTTGGCTGAAGAGTCAATAGCTGCAGAGGACAGACAGACAACAGGAGGAGGAATGGGGAGTCCTGTTTAACTGTGCAATAAAATGAGGATCAAAACAGTCTGGGGGCAGAGATGAATCATCCAGCCATCTACTTTATGGTGCAGAAATGAGGAGGAGGAGGAGAGGACAGAGGGAGTGGAACCGAGGGGACAGTAAAGAGAATGGCTAGACAGAAAGTTCAAAGGGGGAATTGATAAAAAAGAGATTGCACAAGGGACCAATAGACAGGACAGAGCAAAAAATACTGAGACTAAATAGAGGAAATGAAGCTCACTCTTTAGACTGCGAGGTGAGGGAGCAGAAGTGAGATAAGAGGGAAGACAACACAGAAAGGGTGGATCGAAGTAGAGGAATGGAGTGAGAAGAAGCAGAAAGTGAAGAAAAATTAAACTGATTAAATTCAGAATGACAGCGATTGTTTTAACCCAGAAACACTTCCTGGCATCCTAATTCTTCTTCTTATAAAGCTGCTGTGCATCACCACCAGACCATCAAACAGGCCGTTTTCTCAAACCATCACCTGAACAGCTCAGTAATGTAAAGACAGCTGGGCCCTTCATACATTTTTCAACAGTTGCTCCTATGCGTCCTCTCTCTCTGAGCCATTTGAATGCAAATTTGGAGCAGCTACTGGAAGTGTAAACAGTTAATACACCAAATGATTATGAAAAATAATGCCAACACTAAGAGGAGTGCTTTTAGAGCCAACTACTCCAAAATATCTCAACAGCTACCTGGAATTTACATTTTGCATGGATATTCCCACCAGAATGACTTGAAGATTCTGGCATTTTCTCAAGAGCATACATGGGGAAAAATACAGTCTGAGGGCTAGAAGTGTCCCTGGATCAACTCAATTCAGCTCCCACCCCCCAAAAAACCTATAATAAAAATCTGTATTTTGTCAACGAATCATATAGAGAATATTTCAGAGTCTACATTTCACCTGGCAGAGAGCACTGTTTGCATTTAGATTGCTCCAATGTCAGGAAAATGGCTGACTTAAGATGAAAGCTTTGAAAAAGAGAGAAACTGACTCAAAATGGCAAATTTTCAGCCAAGCGTTTATGTTAATATTCATGGCAGTTTAATGGTGATATGATTGATAGCATTAGATTGAATCTCCATTCAGGTGGTCAAATGTAAAGAGACATTTTTTTTGTTTTTTGACCACTAATTATACTAGCCTCTTATGACAAGAGGAAAAAAAAAAAAAGAACAGCTTAATTGCCAGGCAGATTATTTTTGCAAAGCAGTCTACCTTCCATGAATCTTTAATGTTCGTTGCATGCTGATACACAAGCTTTTAACAAAATAGCTAGCACTTTTCTAAATGTAAAATGTCTAAATGATGAAGATAGAAAATGTACTCTAGCCACTTTTTTATTCACTTAAAGGTGCAGTGTGTGAAACAAATTCTGACATTAACAATAGTTTTTTTCATGGCAGCTTGTCTTTTCATTGTTTGACATGTTTTTTGCAGGATTTTTTTTTTTCTAATTTGTTTTTCATTATGTATCATGTTTCAGTTTCAATTAGTCTTTTTCTATCCCTTTCTGTGTATTCTAATTTAAATTTATTAGGCCTTTCCTGAATTCCCCAACAGCAAAAGTTAATCATTAACGACCTTTTTAAAAGTCAGGCGTTTGGGGAACCTCAAACCTCTGGGCCCCTGAGCCTATGACAAACAAGACTAAACAATGGTTAGTTTTCCACCTCAGTAGTTCCACAAAGAACATTTATTTCAACTTTAGAAAGACTGTTAACTATATTTAAAAATACATAACAATCAAAAGCAAGTTTGTGCACTGTAGTGCAACTATATTTGCCATTTATTCTGCAGGGAACCTTCCTGTCAGCACATCCAAGGGCCCACATAGGTCCTTGGATGTCACTTTGAAAGAGACAGCAGGAGCAGATGTTGGAGCACTGCTGGAAATGGGTGTTTTAAGAAGGCAGCAAACTTGAATACAGTGACACAGCAAGTTTAGCATCTCAGCAGACAACAAAGGTCACATCCACAAGTCAAACTCTCAAGTAATGGTATAATCAATATCACCTTGAGCAGAGATGGTGGTGAATGATTAGAAGCAGGAAAAGCAGAAAGAAAGGGAGACATTCTGGCTTCAAAGACTGTGATGCAGCAGGATGGCTTTAACATAGTGAGAATGTATATTTGTAGAATGAGTATTTGTTCTTTTAATTCAAAGTGATCTGCATCATTTTAACTGTTTCACTGTTTATCATCTTAACTATTTGATACATGACTTCTTTGTAATGTTATTTTCTTTGAACACCTTAAAAGACAAGCTCAAAGACAGACCACAACCCATGAGCAAAATCAGCTCCAGAAGCCAAAGATGCTTTTTGTTGATTCCCGCTCCACTTTGGGGATCAAGGACACTGTGGCAGGAAAGTTGGTAACTGATTCAGCTGCACACACACACAGATGGGTAGTCATGCTGAGATTTAGGTCTGGCAGACAGGCTGAAGGCAGAGATTCTACTGCAGAAGCACAACAAAGCCACTCTGAGGGTTTAGCTCTGTGGCGTGGCAGACTGAAGGCAGAGATTTAGCACACAGAGGCACTCCAGGCAGGTGGTGTCAGCCAGACAAATCACAGAAGAGGAGAGAGAAGACACTATTAATACTACAGATGGAAAGTCGGAGAGCGACTCGAGTCACACTGCTTGTCATGCTTGAAGAGTCGACCAGCTACAGCAATAGATGTAGAAGGGAGAGTAGCAGAAACTGGACTCTGGAACATATTTTGAAAAAAAAAATCCCCTATTTTGTGCAACTCCTCATTTTCCAAAATCTCTGTAACAGAGATGAGGAGTGTCAAGTTGGTACGCCTCATAGAGCCACAGTGGAGTCATTAAGGGGAAATGGTGCATGTTGAAATAAACCCGAGTAAACCTTTAAACACAGACATGCATTTCTTCTTTCACTCCCCAAGGTCAAGTTACAAGTTTCCTCCATATTTTTATGTACAGAAGACATATGATCTTAACTCACCTCATACTGAATTTAGCAATGCAAAATATGTCCATAAGAAATGTTAATTGGATCCGCTAAAGGATTTGTTTCAATAGAACTTGAGCCTGGACATATCCAGTTCTTTTTTGTTGTTTTCAGTTTTATAACAAATAATTTTTCGAAACAAGCACATCTGGTGTCATCCTAGTCCACATAGTTGGTTTTTACATTTTTCAAAACGGAATGCACGATTGAATGATAATCATTCAGAGGTTGGAGGGACGGTGGTGGAGTATAATGGCTTTAACATGGTTCTAAAGCTCTCTCCATTGATACTTTTCCCTATTTTCTCACTTTGCTTTTTTGTATTTTTAATTTCATTTTGGAAGGATGACGATAAAAATTGGTGCTGATGATCTATGATTTCTACAAATATAAAATGGCAACATTTACTGTAGTCAGACAATGGAGACATACAAATAAAGTGAGGAATGAGAATGTGTTGCTTACTTTAGTGGGTAGTTTATTGGTCTGAATACACCTCATCACATGTGTGTGTAATAATGCTGCCCAAAGAGTTGCAGTTGGACCACCAAACCCCAAGCAGTAGGAGTGTAAAATAAAAGCAGTCCAACAGCAACAAATAAAGTCTGCAATTCAAGCAGCGTGGACATAGGGCCAAAGAGGGGCCCTTTAACTAGAGAATCATCATCGGCAAAGTTGAAGCAAACACGCTAAAAGAAGGTTAAAATTGAAATTTTTGTGGGAGCCCATAACCCCTTTTCCACTACAGAAACTTCTCCATTTACCTAGGATTTAAAAAAAGACCCTCTACACATTTCCACCAAAATTACCCAGTGAAAAACTTTCCTTTCCCTTAAAAATCAGCAAGTAGAAAGTAAGACTTTTCAGACTTTCCAGAATCTTTGAAGGATGGGGCTGTGTGCTGAAGAACTGATTCGTTGAACAAACTTGCAGACCTTATTTACAAATTCACGTTTATTATAGCTACTTACTAGCCTGGCTACCGCGACTAAAATTCGCAAGCTCCATATAGTCTGGCCAGGAGGCCTATTCAACCGATTTCCAAA
>JBBBVT010000010.1:2809549-2825991 GCA_037177035.1 Craterocephalus eyresii
TCATTCTGCATACTTTTCATTGCAATATTTGCATGCATTACTTCTTTAAAAAGTTATTTAAAACTTGTACATATTTTCCCGGATCATCAGTCGAACCCCCCTTTGCTGATAGGTGACAATTAACGACAGCAGCTACCTCTCTAAGAACTAGCTGAATAACTATACATAAAGGATTAATTCTTTAATGCAGATAGCATCCTCCTTATTTTTGACCTGTGAAAAAAAAATGGATAAAATATGCACTTTTTCTGTGGCTAATACTGAAGTCATGATTATTCTTCTTCCTGATTTCAAAGCAAATATTTTAAATACATGAATACTGTCATATGTGTCATGTAGAAGTACCCAGGTTTCCAAACTCAGCAATGCTATTGGGAAAATAACTTATTAACAAAGTTATCATTTTGCATGTGAACTATCCCAATGACGACTGCATGTTGTAAAAATATTAAGTGTGTCAGATTTCAAAAGCTTATTCAAAAATGTTAAAATAAGCCTTTTTGGAAACGGGGTGAAAGAACAGAGTCCATTAGCTGTAAATATACACCTGCTCTAAATTTGATCATTAACCCATTAAGAATGAATATTCCATTTATTTGAATGTATTCCACCTGTTGTGTGTAGTTCTGGTTCCAGGGGGCTTGTGTTAAGGGTGAAAAAAAACAACCACTAGGAGGTTGTTTTTCAAAGCTGCTTAGGTTTTAGGGCACTTTCTAACGTGTTTAACCGTTAATTGCTCTTGCGTCCACAGTTATGTGTCAGACGGGCAAACTGCTCCTTTGACCTGCTCAGACAGTCATCATTAAGCCAGTTCAGACTGGAGCTAACACCAGCGTGTTAAAGAGTCAGTTTGATGCTTTAATTTCCCAAAATAACCCAAAACTTAAAGCAAGCAAACAGCAGGGACTCAAACACCAGCCTCCTGGGTGAAAGTCTGTCACCAGTTCTAACTGGGGATTATCCTGCGGGTAACGGCCTAATTAGAGCAACTAGCTATATTCATGAGCATGATGAGAACTGACAATTAATCAACTGAAAACATTAAAATCAGGTGGATATATGATGTTTGAATTATTCACCAGTGACAACACAACCACACTCACTGATTATGGATTTTACATTCTGCTTCCTTCATGACTTGTTACTTCTAGTTTTAACCTCATATTTTTTCTGTTGAATTTCTAAAATGTAATTCTTCCTTTTTCTTGTCATGCCTGGTTTCTCTTGTTGATTGCCTTACCTGCTTCGTTATGGACCCCTGGTTTCCAGTTATCCTTTTTCTGTATAATGTTTCATTTTTTCATTGCCTGTGTGTTTTCCAGTTGTTTTCCTTTGTTCTTCCCCCAGTTTGATTCGTTTAAAGCCTCAGAGGGCATCACTTGTCTTCACCTCTTCCTTGTCCATCCTGCATTTGAGTCTACTTCCATCATAACCATATAACCATAAGACATACTGTATAGACTAAGTTGATAACAGATGATGAACACATCCGGTTGTAAGCAGAGTTATCACTGAGGTAAAACTTAAAAGGGAAATCCCTTTTTCGCTTAACTCGGGATGAAATATAGTATGTTAATGCAGCTAACAGGCTTTCACACCCACACTGAGGACATAAAATCATATTTTATAGCAGGTTAATAAAACTTTCACTTGCTTCTAGATTTCCCTTTTTATAAAGACCTCTGAATTGTAACTTTTGTGCTTCAGCTTGAAATATTTGGTTTTCTGTCTTTGTATTTTAAAAATATTCTTTACTTCAGATTTTCCAAACTAATTGAATTACTGGATGACAGAAGAAAATGTGAAATTTACTGAACATTCTCACAACACTGTTTGCATACACAAACCACAACAAAACAATGATACAATCAGGTCTGAAGTAATGTTTTAATTCTTAGTCCGAGAAAAAGGGATGATTTCATGATAGACGACTTTTTAAATCCTTTTTTTCTGTGTTTAAGGCAATTTTTCATTTTTTTTTTACTTTTACAGAGTTACAACTTTTAAAATCACAATGTGTGCAACACAAGTCAAGATTCAGTTGTTCTTCTCGTCACTCTGTCTCATTATCTTTAACATTGCTAGTAGGATAAGAATAATACAAAATAAACTAAAAAAAAAACTGAACTTAATAATTTTACAATATACTCCCACAAACATGCACACAGATTTTTTTGGTGAATCTCATACTTTCCTTCACTTAGAGGTTTTTAAGTAAATTTTTGTGAATTAAAGTCATTTGACGATTAATTTTTGGTCAGCTTGTATCTTTTGTTTGTAGTGGTCATCATATTTCACCTTCATTTTTTATTTTCTTTGCTGTATGATCTGTGTTTTCATCTTTCTGTCTGATTCATGTCAGTTCGGAAAATCTTTGCATTTGTATATTTTTTCTGCTTTAGTTTTTAATTGCCCCTTTTTCTGTCCTTTTGTGCTTATTCTTTATCCTGTGTAATACTGTTGCTGATTCATGTCAGTTTCAGACAATAGTGCCTATCTACTGATGGCTTAGTCTGTGTCTCTGTGGCCATTTTAATCATTTTATGATCAATGTTTGTATCTTTTTTATTGTTTTTATTCTGTAATCTTTTTTCATGTGTCTTTAGTTAGGTTGTTCTTTTTACCACTATGAAGTAATTTAATTCTCTTTATAGTAATGCGCTCATTATGTAGTTGTCTTTGTCACATTGTGGTATTTTTTTAAAAAGAGTCATCTGAATAAGCACACAGAGTGGATTTATTTCCATTTTTGAGAAAATCAATAATAGAATAAACTGATTAGAAACTAAGATACAGTTGAGTTAAATGTTACAGAGGGAATTTATTGTACTTCAGAAGCTCTTTATTGTGGGATCTCTCATTTTTATGTTCAGTTTACAACTGTGAGCTGGAACATTAGGAACAAAACACCGAGGCAGAAATAAAGCATTCTGTTCATCTTCTAATAAGAGTCACATGATTGAAGTGCTGCTTCATGACAGCGGTAACCACTGCCACCTTGTGGTGGAGCAGAGTATTCCATCATCACAGCCACATGTGAAGGCTGAATCAGCTTTGAACTCTGATTGGGAGTTTGGCACAAACCCTTTTCTGTCCAGTTTAATGACTGTGGGATTTTGATCTGAGACCAACCTGTCAGTTTATTTCAGCATCCCAGTTCATCTTTATTTCAGTATTTTATAGCTAAAAAGAGGTCAAGTAGAACTTTGATCAAACTTTTTAATTGAACACTCTCGACTGAATATGTTAATTAGGTAAAAGAGTAAAAAGTGATCTCTGAGGCAAGTTGTTTACAGCTGCTTTGTAAAAAGACAAAACTTGAAAGTGAATTAAACAAATACAGGTTTTACTGCAGATTAATAACCGCCTAAAACTGTTAATGGTACCATTTTCCTTATTTTATCCAAAGTTCTCTACAAATCCCTACAGTACATATTTGTGAGCCTATTTCAAGAAATTAAAAAATTTTTTTTGAGACTCCACTTAGAAAGTTCAAATAACCCCTTTCTTAAAAAGCTTTGGGTTTGCATTACATAATACATTATACTTACAGCAATCTCATCAGTTTTTCTTTCATTCAGTCACAGTTACATCTTTGTGCGGTTTTATTGTACTCTGATGCACACTTCTTGTCAGGCGGTAATCTTCATGCAATTCATATCTGTTCCTGCTGCAGGATCTTCTCAGGATTCATGAGTTTCTTTGGGTCAAGGGCATCCTTGATATTCTGCATGACCTGGATGGCTAGAGGCCCCATTTCCTCACAGAGCATCCTTCTCTTTCCTAAACCGACTCCATGTTCCCCAGTGCATGTGCCATCCATGGCCAGCGCTCGTCTGCAGAGACAAAACAGGATTGTTGCTTTGCATGTTAAAATACCAAAAACTGCCCACACATAATCAGCAACATAAACACTGGCTGTGTTTTAAAACTAATTTCAATCGTATTCTGACTATCTGTATTCTAATACTGAATGTGAAATAGTATTCAAAGGGGGTGCAACAGTACTTTCCGTACATATTTTATGCAAAAAAGGATTGTTTTTAATTTAATCACAAAATTATATTTTCATTTTGCTTGTTAGCAAAAACAGAATTGCACAGTAGGATTAAATTATATGTGTCTAACCTACAAACTAAATTAACACTGTGTAATGAAAAAAAACTGAATAATTCACTATTATTCTTTGACCAATTGTCCATAGTATTATAACTTATTAATACAAATTTTAAGGATACAAAATATATACAAAATGAAGAGATTTAATTTCACTGACTTAAGTGTTTTCATTACTGCTGTCATCAATTACTGCGATATAATGCAATACATAATAGAATCACTAAGTTCAAACTAATGCATGAGGATGAAAACCAAGATAAAATGTATTGACACTTCTCAACATATGAAATTACAAAGAAATTCAGCAGCGATTAGATCCAATCAAACCAAAGTAAGTTTTTTCGAAAAGCGGTACGAGAGTTTAAAACGGTATCAGAGTTTAAAGACTGGTGGAGGATCCATGTTTTCAGAGGTGGCGGCCCACACGTTACCTGGCCAGCCTCTCGGTGAACAAGTGGACCCTGTGCAGCTCATCCGGGTCATCTGGATCCACCACCATCAGACAGTGGAAGTTACCATCACCCACATGACCTGCAATGGGACCTAAAGACAGAACAAGTGAAATAGAGCCTGTGATGAGCATGAATGTATTCTATTTTTGTAACAGTTGATGTGCTTATGCTGTCTCTTGTTGCATTTATTTTATAAACTTTAAACAAATTAAGGAAAACCAAAATCAGGAAAGACAAATTTAAACACATTCACACATTTTTCTTTTGCTCTGGAAGAGCTGGATTGAAACGAAGCTGTCTTAATTCAGCACATCTGAGCTGCTCCAGGTCACAACTGTCCAGTAAACTGAGTTTGAATTAACTATGTGTCGCACGTCAGTCAACACTAAAAAATTATGGTCCAGAAAACATGTCTAAGAAATGACAAGTAGCTAAATAATTCTGTACGCTCATCTGAGCCATCTGTCTTTTGCCTGACTAGTAGATTAGCAGACAAGCAGTCTGTGTTTACTTACTTTTTTAATGATTGCCTTTTAAGCACTGGGTTGCAAAACTTGAATGAAATGTTAAAATGAAAAAAGGAAGAGATTTGATCTATTTAAATCGCCTGTTTAATAACTTCTACAATCAGCTGTTAGTGCTTCTAGAGAAGAGACATGTATACAACAAGCAGGAGGTATAATCTAACTCGGATTGAAGATCATTCCTCTTGAACATTTTCATCCTGTAAATCCCAACAAGCAGGAGGTATAATCTAACTCGGATTGAAGATCATTCCTCTTGAACATTTTCATCCTGTAAATCCCAAACAAAAGGGGAAATCTTTCCTTCTTTCCCTTTAGGTTTTTCTTCGAGTTAGCGACCTCCAGGTTCATCTCAAATTTATGATTCAAACTCCACAAACACCTTTTGTTCACGCCACAACAGTCAATATTCGCCTCTTCTAAGGATTCCACTTTTAGAAGAATCACAACCGAAACAAAGTGCTGCACAAGCACAACAATTCCCCCAAATCTCTTCACATTTGTTCGATTATGTGGAATTAGCTGCCAAGATAAGGTCACCCTACACTGACATTGACTTTTACATCAACCATTTTAAGTGTTGACTCAAAGAAGATAATTGTGTTATCAAATACAGTGGTGCCCAACTGGGGGCAGGACCCCTAGGGGCGTCAGGACATATGTCAGTAGAGGGGCGGTTGAATAAAACAGAAAGGTTTTTGCACTGCTTGCAAAACGTGGACACATTTTTAAAAGTACAAATGGGAAAACCAATTATGAATCAACAAAAGATTTCAGATAATAACATATGAGGCATATCTAATGGTCAACACTAAGAAAAACCACAGTGGGTTGTAAAACAAAAGCCACCTGTCAGGATGAAGCCGCTTTGGGATTTTTCATCATAACCACAGAGAAAGCCTGTTGATTACTTTGGCAATAAAATACTCAGCTGTTGTGGCAGAGATGTTTTACTAAAGCTCTACTCACCTGTGGTTTGCAGAGTTTCCTGGTTTAAAACACTTTACCAGAGGAATAGATCATTCCTTTTGCCTCTGACATGAATTAAGCAGTAGTAAAAGAAGTCAAAGTTAATAAACTAGCAACTGTTTCATGGTACATTTCTTCATTTCTTTCTGTGTAAGCATCGGGTGCATTTGGTAGAGTGACAATGGAGGCTTGACATTATTGCTGTCTGTGAAAGTGGGACCCCGCAGAAAACGTTTGGGAACCACTGATCTAAGTTAACATGCACTCCTGTATTTAAGGAATAAGGATATAAGAAGCTTTATTGTCATTGAAGTTAACTATAACAAAATTATTCCTGGCTTTCTCACATGCAGCAGCAAGCTACATCAATTAAAATCCCAACATATAAACAGTAGAAACAGCAGCAGGAATAAATATAGGAAGAAAGTTTGGACACATGGAAAAGTCATAAGCATGTCTCAGTACATTTTTTCTTCTATTTTTCCTTAAGTTGGTGCAAAAAACGAGCTAAACTGGACAAAAGTCTGCAAACTGTGTTAAGTATTTAAATATAAATGTGTATCAACATATTCTATTTCAAATCACATCAGAGGCAAAGGCTTTAGGGACTACAAAGATGTTGAATGCTGTTAAAGATTTAGATTGAATGCAGCTCAGACACATGTGCCACCAATATACCAGAAAATGAGGAAAGATTTTTCTCTGTCCTGAGCTGACCTGTTAGCCTGCTCTCAATCAGGTCCTCCTTAGTTTCCACAATGATCTGAGGCAATCGAGACAGGGGCACACACACATCTGTCGAGTAGGCCTAAAAACAAAAACCAACAAAAAGAATATAAGGTCATCGCACTGGAATGGCATCAAGTACTTGTCTTTTGCAATCCTGAGGATTAAAAGCCTTACTTAAAGTGAGACATAGAAGTAGTACAGAGTGGAGACAGTGTTTGGGTTGCACTAGTATTTCACCTTTAATGATATTGGATTTCCACACAGTAGCAGTACAATTATAATATACTGTCAGTGCAGCAGGGTTTTCATTCCTTTCAAGGTTAAAAAGGATTTAGAAGTAAGATAACAATTCCAATGCTTGGATCCTAAAGTTACTAAGCTGTCATTTCTTTCCCTCAGTGAATTTTGTGCACCTCTAATATCAGTCCTTTCATGCCAAAGACATGTCAAGATGTCAAAATGTACACTGTTGTGAGGCTGTGTTGTGTTTACCTTGCAGCCTGGTCTGAGAGCCTGTGCAGCGTACCAGGCATCATGACGAGCTTTCCACAACCGGTTCCGTGTTTCTGCATCCCGAGCCCACTGAAAGTCCGAGCCTTCATTACTCTGAGTGATTTCCTCTGCAGAGACACGAACCAGATGTAAATGTTGTATCAATCCCATCCACTTTATCTGTGCAGCATGTTTTAAAAACGCATGCTGTATATTGTGAAACATACTTTCAATATTTAAGATAAAATAAAATAAATTAAAAGTATACTTAAAGAAGTTGCTAAAACACTGAGAATAATTAAAATAAAATCATTTGACACATTGTGATATTTTAGAATAAAATGAGAAATTACAAAGAATATTCATAGAATACAGATTACTGAATCAGGGTACTAACATTCATCCTCTCCAAATATAGTGCAAAGATTCAACAGCAGGGAAATAACTAACTACATTATTATAGAAGATGAGAGCAGAACGTGAAATTCAACTCTCAAACTGAAAAACAAACAAAGAGAAGCCCATCTGATTTGATGGGAACCTGGTGCCATTTGGAGAATAAGTTGCTCCACGCATTCTGAGCTTTTCTGAAATAATTTCCTCAAATTTGAAGCATTAGCAATAGCAGAGATTCTGTTTATGCTGTTTATTCGAAGATCCAGAGTGACTCACACCAGGATGGTCTGCTTGACTCTGGACATTTTGGGAGTTGGTTCAGGTGGACCAAGTCCAAGACCAACATTTTACTGGCCCAAGTACACTGCGCTTAAACAAACTGGACCTTTCAGTTGTGTCAAAAATTACTGAAGCAGAAGACGAGATGCACAACGAAGAAACAACCAAGCTCATCTATTGGATAATGCAGGACAACTTCCGTTTTCATCCCACGGAGCTGCATCAGATCGTAGTGGTCTTAGTCTGATCGTATCTCCATCAGACCTTCATACTGCGCAATCTTTCACGTATGACTGCAAGCTTTTCTATCATCCCACACACATTTATGTTTTGGTTTTGTTTAACCCACAATGCAGGAGTCCCACCACTCCTGTATTTGTTCACTTGAAGCGACATAGACCCGTCTCCAGACTATCCCAGTAATTTCAAACATTACTACATTAAACTACAGCCGAGAAAATAATAATAAAACTTTTTAGGTGAAATGCAAAATTGTTTCATAACTTCCAAAGCAGCTGGATCTTGTGGTTTTTAAAACTTAAAGCCTCCAGACAAACAGTCTCAATTATGACCATGTTACACTTTATTGTCTGGATCTTCTTTCATCAATCTCAATAAACTTTAGCATACACAAAACAGACATGATTGTTTGTCATCTGAACACTCACATACCAGTCGTATTAACTTGTTCTTCAAGGCTTCGTTCTGAGCCGTGGAACTCCAGGAACAGTGTCGGGGTCACGGGGTAGGACAAGGAGCTGAACCTGTTGCAGGCATCTATCATTACGTCATCAAGAAACTCTGGATAACACACACACACACATACAAACACACAAACAGGGAAAACAGAGAGAGGAAGATACATGTTGGTATGACCCATCTAAATAGGTCCTTCTTTCGCTTAATAGCTGTTTTTTTCTCTTGCAGCCGTTATGAATGGATATTGACTTATTTATGAAGCTAATTTCCCAAGATATCCCTCCCTAATGGATTCTGTTATCTCACACTGCAGGAATCTATTTTCTAAAAGGAATCAATAAAGTTTCATCTGTTGCTTGTTGGTTAGTCTTTTTTCCTTCACTCTCCCTTCTGCCAGTTTTATCTTCCATTAGGCCTCATATTAATAGATCGAAGACCGGGCTCAAGTCATGTGGAAGAGAGAGATTTACAGCTTGTTGCCATGGTGTTAACCTCAAAACAACTCAAGATGGCAGCTGCCAGTTCCAGATTTATGACTCTAAAGATACCCAAGCAAATGCAATACAAACATTGTAACTATGCAGATAAATTCTGGGTGAAAACACTTTGCTGCATCTGAGAGCAGGCTTTTGCAGAAAAAAGTAGATTTTTTTTCATCCCTTGCTTACTTTTTCGTGGTAAAACAGGGCTTTAGTAGGGGGGAGCAGATCATGCAGCCAGTCACATGCAAGGATAATCATACCTTTATCACAGGAGGGTGAGGAAACTGAAGTTAGCCAGTTTTGTTGTACCGAAAAGGGGCTGTATTCACAAAGAATCCTAGGGCTAAAAGAAGCTTGTGACTTGCTGATTGAAGGCCCATGTATGCTTGATGACTTGATAAGATGGATACAAAGACAGACAGACAGTTTCATCTGCCTCCTGCGACGCTTACACGCCTAATGAAGTGTGTTTTAGGGTCCTTGCTCATCCGTCACTTGAAACATTGGACCAACTAACACCACTAGAAACTGCAGTGGCAGTGCCAGAGAAGAAGAAGAAGCAGAACAGGAAGAGGAAAAAAATGCAGAAAAATGAAGATGAGGACAGGAGCCATGGTGGAAGAGACACTGCATGAGCTACAACGTGTGGATAATAAGATGAATGGGCTACTTATAGCTTGAAATTGATCTATGTCTGTCCACCACTTCAGTCTTGTCTGAACTGCATTGCACATGCACACATGACAGTGTGGACGAAATGTAAGAAGCCATATGATTGGCTGAAAGCAAACACACATGCTTAACAGATGACAATATGAATTGTAAAGTTGATTGACAGATTCATCAGCCAATGGTGACGTTCACTGGGCTGGGAACAATATTCCCCTCACAGATGTAGTGAGGTTAACAGATAAGAAGCAGTTTGTACAGGTACGTTCAGCATTTCGTATGATCTGTGCATATTTAAGTGTCCCTCAAAACTATTTGTGAACCATAACTTATTTCGTACTTCATTATTTGTGTGACTGATCTGGCCTTATTGTGGCAGGAGGATGCAAAGACAGAGGCCAATTAGGAAAATATTTCATTCCCTGCTGGAAAAGGCAACATTGACAAAATCTATATATTTTTTTAAATTTAATATGTTTCTCACTTCAAACACCACTCCAGACACAGTGAAGGATGAAATAAGGTTCATGGCTTATTGATAAAAACAGAAAAATACCATCAGCAAACAAAATCTCTGGCAGTAACACACACTTGGCATCTCTAAAAAAACTTCTGAAAATCAACAGAGCAAGCTCAATTTTCTCTGTCATCCTATATGTGACACTGAAATTTCTTCAAATCCTTACTTTGGGCTTTGTATAATAAAACATTGTGACTTTGAGACTGTAAAGTCTCAAAATGCTGAAGTCCCACACTGAGACAAACAAAGCACACTGGGGGGTCTCTTAGCTGTCTTTAACCCATTCATATCAGAGGTACGTCAGGAGGAAATGATCATTTCACCATCAGTTCACTTATCAGCGCTCCTTGCTCCTTCCTTACCGATGCGAGCGATGGGGACTCCAGCCTGCAGAATCTGCACAGTGCTATCTACAGCAGCCTGGACGGAGGGAAAAGAGCAGACAGCAGAAACCATGGCTTCTGGGATGCCGTACAGGCGGAGTGTTGTCTTTGTGATGATCCCCAAGGTACCTTCTGAACCCACAAACAGATTTGTCAGGTTGTAACCTGCTGAGGTCTTCCTGGAGACAGAAAGCAAAAGCCTGAGCTGAAGTCACACAGCTAAAGCAAAAGTGTATTTTAGGCCATGTTTACACGACAACACGAGAGCAAGACGCAACATTTGTGTTGTGAATCGACCTTTCCTTTAAACGGTGATCAAATGTCTGGAGGCAACTCCACAAAGTTTCACCCAAGGATTCTAGGCTGGAATTTTCTAGATACGCAGGGTGGAGCGGAGCCATGCAGAAACATCACCTTCACTGCCCGCTGCCCATGTCATAATGGTGCGTTCAGACCAAACAGGATTTCACTGTCAAGGGCGTCAAGACTCGGCGAGCTTTCTGGTGGTGAGTTTGAGCTTCTGAAGTGTGTAACACCAGAGTTGGAAAATCTGAACTTTTGCCGCTCGACGTGGGGTATCAACCAATCAGAGCAACTCAGTGTCCTGGAATAGGGATGTGTTTTCTGACAACAGAAATACAAAGTACCTGGGGAAATCTGTCGCATTTTACTGTGGAGGACTAATCATGGCCGTCTGTGCCCACCCTGTCACAGGGAGAAAAGGACCTTGCATGGAGGAAGATCAATGAAGAAGTTGGGATCCGAGTAAGTTATTCAAATTTTAACCACGGTAAATATCACCCCGCCTACTAGCTAGCTGGATCTGTCCAGCACAGTGAGCCACTGCTGGTTTCATGCTGACAAATCGCTGTTTATTCAGAGGGAATATGTAAAAAACGTTGGAAGAGCCTGAGGGGCACATACACGAAGGAAGCAAAAAAGGAGGACAGAAGGAATAGCGGTGCAGCTGCAGGGACAGCACAGAAATGGAAGTACCTGGCGGTCCTGTCCTTCCTCGACCCCGTCATCACTCTGCGGGAGACAATGAGCAGGGAGGAGCCAGAAGAAGCAGCAGCAGCAGGGCAGTCATGTGCATCAGGTCTGTTATTTAGTGAGGCAATTAAATAATTGTTTTTTTTTCGTGCTCCGATGCAGGACAGCAGGTCATCAAACTGGGCCCGGGTCAAACGAAAGTAGTGCTGAAAGTGGGCGTCGTCAGCATGCAGGTCCTGGAGCAAATGGTGAACCTCACCAAACTGAGTGAATTTGGTGAATACAGACTCTGTGTCAAAAAAAACTCAAGCTATGTTCTCAATTTCATCTGCCATTGTAGAGAGACAAGAAAAAGGGAAACATCCGTGTCCTGCAGACGCGCATCTGAGGTTTCGAGGGTCAAGCGTTTTTGGCGCTAAAATCCCGTCTGGTCTGAACACACCATAAGACCTTCACACTCTGCAAGCTGCATGAACAAAGCAACAACAATGGTGTTGTCTGCTGCAAACTCTTTACAAGTTATTTGTTTTTTAAAACAAACCTTACTCATCATTCAGCATTTTTGATGGCAGTAAAGATGTTGTCCTCCAGTTTAATGAAGTGTAAAGATTGTACATATTGCTGCACAATTCCCTGCCATCTAAAGGCCTGGCATGTGTACTACACAAGAGTTGAATATTGAAAAAATTGCAGAGGTGTGTCAACAGAGAACAGATTCATTCAGCTGTCACACAGTTTTTCTTTGATCCCGCAAAGGCAAAAAAAGCTACCATCATTTGGTTACAGCACTGTCATGTAAACAAGGCCGTACACCGATGATCCATACCTGGGACGGCGGCCTTTCCCGGCAGTGTGTATGATGGTCCCATCTGCTAACACGACCTCCAAGTTCATCACATTCTCCCTCATAGTCCCATAACGCACTGCATTAGTACCAGATGCACTGGTGGCAGCCATTCCACACAGAGACGCATCAGCTCCAGGATCTGAGTCAAACACATTGTTTGGGAAGACATGTTATCTCTGCTTTATCAACATGAGGTTGGGGTTCTGTTTCTTATAGAATTACACCAGATTATCGACAAATCAATCAAAAAATTATTTGTGACATATTTAGAAAAAAAGATTTTGATGAAAACATGTGTATGTGCTCTTTTTCTGGTCTGATAGACCAAAAGATCTTCAAAAACAAAACTATCTTTTTGTCAAACGGATTAAGGAAATGCCTTTGCATGAGTATTTAGGTGCTTTAGCATGACTGAATATTACTGTGAACCAGTTAAAACTAGAAGTGGAAATACATCCATCGCCTGGATTGATACATGATTCAACAGGTGGACGGTGAAAGCTGTTGAAAATGGTCGCCCACTTATTTTAAATACACAATCATAATTATTTGAGCTTTCTAGTTCAAACTCACATTTTAACTCATTTTAACACACACTTCTGACATTTTCAGAAGAAATTAGTCTTGTGGAGATTTCTCAGGCAGCTTCCTGGTAAAAAGACCAGGAAATCCACAGAGTGGGAAGATGTCTAATCCTCTGGAGCCTGTGCAATGAGTGAGTGTAAAGGGGAGATAGAACTGCTTCTTATTGTATATGATGTGCTGCTTTCCTCCCACTTTTTAATATTGCTGGAATTTACAAATTCGTGCAAAAAAAAAATCACGCTCATCAATCAAATACTCTAAATCGTCATTTAGGATACGCTGTAAAAAAACTGCATTTCTGTTCCTCACTTGTTGCATCACATTCTGCATGAATAGTACATGAATAGCCCTTGTATCCTTTTTCAGAAATAGAAGAAAGATTTCACATATCAAATACTGTTTTTCAATGGGACTCTGTTTGAGTGAAACTTTGCCTTCCATCATTGCTGTGACTAATCTGGTAGTTTGATACAGAAGTTCATTGAAAGATGGGAAACAACATGACTGACCGACAGGAAACCAGAGGCCAGTGTCTCGAAGGTAGGCATTGACGGCCTTCCGGGTCACACCGGGCTCCACCGTCACATCAAAGTCTTCTGGGTGGAGATCCATAATCTCGTTCATATTCCTCAAACTGAAACAGACACCACCCTAGGGAAAGAAAATATGTATTTATAAATGAAATGTCTTTTCTTTCTTTCTTGTCACTGTTGTTGTTATCAGTGTCAATGTGAAGAGACTGAATTTCTATACAACTCTCACCTTTACTGCACCAACTCCTCCTTCCAAGCCAGTGCCGGTTCCAAAGGGGATGATGGGAAGATTCTCGCTGTAGCAGATCTTGGCCAGAGCACTGACCTCCTCCACACATCGTGGAAACACCACCACATCTGGGGGGCAACATCTGGACACCAACAATGCAAGACAGACTTTCAACACTCTACATAGACCATATCTCTTTCTACATTTCATTTATTGATAACAAGGACAAATGGGGCTATTGTGATAAATGTAAAGAGGACAGTAGACATACAATCAATTTTTAAATTTGTCTTTAAATGTGTAACTCTGTTTTTAGTTTTGTAGTTTTATTTTTTTCTATGTTTTAAACATACATACAACCAAAAGCAGTTGTATGCTCTAAAAACAAGTTGTCCTTGTCTCAAAATCTTTGTTAGGCCTGAGCACCAAAGGCAGTGGGAGGGCCTACTGCAGTTGTAGCTCATTATCATTTCCCTTTCATATCAGTCAAAAAAACGTGCAACCTGCTGTTATATTAATAAACACTTATGATTATATTGGGATTTGCTATTTCTTATGCCTCTTTCAGACTACATGATGTTTAACATCACTTCCGTTTATGCCCACGATTTATTCAAAATGAAATTTTGCTACATTGTAGGAAAAGGTAGGAATAGTTATTGATGCTGCTGTCTGCATGATGACTACAAGACATTTTTCATTATTTACAACAGTCATTTGTCAGATTAACCAATGTCAATTACATAAATTTGTGTGTCGTGTGAAGGCAAGTGGCCACACTACAAGAACGCTGATCATCCTGTGTTGCCCGGCTCATTCTTATCATATCTGTCAAGTTTTGGATTTGAAAATAAGACAATTTTTTCCCGTGCCCGCTTCCAATCATTCCACCATCCCAACCAAGCTCCAGTATCCCTGAAATTTCAACTGACACCAATAATATATATGTGGTTGTGCTACCCTCTGCCTCCTTGCTGCCAGATATCTGGCACCTGTCAACCAAATGCATATCCCCACAATTATAAAGAATTTCAAGATTAACCATTAACCTCTTGAGCCCGTCGAACTCCGTATCAGGTTTGCCAGATGCAAGCAGCAGTTCATGTGTGTAAAAAGTTAATGAAATGATTTCTATTGTTTCTCAACCAATAACTCCTAATGCCAAGGCTGTAGCAAGGGTTTTAGAAATACTGAGGTCCACCACCTGGCTCACACACCTCAAAAGATCAAAATGACAACCAAACCCACACAAACTAGTCCCTCCCTCTATCCTGTCTGTTCTTCTTCCCTAAGAATCCTTTCCTCCTACATCTCTCCTGCCAATGTCGATCAAACCAATTTAAATAGTTATCTACACATTCTAAGGGTTTGCCTTTAATGTGGAATGATAAATACAATTGTCTGTGGTCAGTAGCTGCATTGGATTAAATGAGGCCATTAGATTTTGAACAACACATCTGCAGAAAACCTCATCTAGGCCAATAGAAATGATGTCACCTGATTAAAGGGACATTTATGTTCATATAAACTTATCAATTCAAACTAAACTCATGCAGCTTTTTATTAAAGCATTTACTTATTTAATAATCATATTTATTACTGCACAATTGAACCAAATGGGAAGCCTAGTTTTTAGATTACAGGGAACTCCTGTTTATCAGCACAAAAACCAGAAACCTGCCAGACAGATGGAAATTACTTTCCTAAAATTCAGCACCAGTATCCACCAGCTTACGTTTTCTCCCTCTGTACCTGTTAGTTACTGGATAGAAACTGGTAGTTAGAACCTTTCTGGTAGGCTACCCGATAATATCTGCTTGCAGCCCCTGTCTTGCACCTCTAGCTCACCTGTCCTTCTCCCCGTCAGATCACCTCATCCTAACCTGATAACTTCTGCTTCTGACTGGTTCCAACATTTTTAAGGAGGTTTGTGATCAATCTTTCCATCATTGCCGTTTCAGTGCGTTGGATTAATTAATCACTGATCAGGGAGTGTGCAGTGCATTGAGCGGTCCGCTGTGCACTGCTGCGGAAAAGATACAGCGACGCGCTACTTTTTGCCTTAATTCACATATGACCACAGCAGGCAGAAGAGGAAGTAGTTCATACTATTTTTCTGACAATTTAGTTACTTTCCACTGTGTTAATGTTAATAATTATTTATACCATGAGAAGGGGATTCAGTTTTACAATCCGTTCTAGGAGTTGGTATGAGAGGAATTGGTATCAATGCGCACATCAGTGCTTATCTGTCTTCTGAGATTGCCCCAGCGCTCAGTTTAATTTAGCGTAAACATACCAAGGTCCACATAGCGGTGTCCTCAATGGTGGCTATGGCCTTGCCTAACACCACAAAATTAATATTCCAAGTAGGGGTGGGCGGTATGACAATATATATCATATGGATGCATAGGGAAGGTGTTTTAAAGGAGAACTTTGGTATTTTTCAACCTGTACCTTTGTTGTAGCATGCTATACGATCATTTACTCACCCAGACAGTTGTGGCGCAACTCGAACTCCATCAGAAAATATTTATGTGAA